>VSWD01000010.1:24370245-25570245 GCA_033119305.1 Pinctada imbricata | reverse complement strand
AAATATTCATAGGATCAGCTACCAGACAAAACTCGCAAGATTTCGATTGAATAATGTATATATACGTACTGACTTGTACCCTGGAATACTTTTGAAAAGAAACAAAGATATAACAGTATCATAAATTAATATTCCCGTAGTTTTGAATATTTGTTGGAAAACATGTACAGGGGATTCCTTAAAGCTGAACTAAGTCTTTAAAAAAACCCATGACGTAGTAAATTTTTTTAGGGAACGGAAATTGTTAGAAGTGAAACTAACAATCTCCGTCCCCTAGCTAAAAATACACTTGTCATGTGTTGATTTGAACTTTCCCCCTGATGACGTTTTGCATACTAATGTATCGTGACCCAAAATCCACTATCTCGATTACTCGAGCGGTATATAAAGAAGCCTGGGCGTGTGGACATTGTCATTTGTATGAGATGTCGTCTACCTGTAAAGATGAGTTAAGAAATTAGTAAATTGCATTTTCAAATAAGAATAAAATTATTTTCTCATATATAGTTATAATGAATGCGATCTGCCCCGGGTACGTGATAGAGGGAGGGGAACTCGGGGGGACGGGAGTTGGGGAGGGGGGGGGGTTCCGGTACATGTTTCAGATATACAGCACCTCCAAAAGAAATTATGGCGTATGCATAATGACATATACAAGTACTATGTTTAAAAATCAAAATTAAGGTACAGATTGGAAAAGTTTGGGGGGGGGGGGGAGATTTGCTACAAGTAAATCATAATGAAATGTAGTAAATAACAAATGATTATTTACAAAGAAAACATGATCACAAACTTATCACAATGCCTATGCATGTAGGGAACTCAATGTTTCAAAATTTGGACAGATCAAGAGGGTTTGGGGTTCGGGGGGGGGGGTGATCGAATGGTAGCCCAAAATCAAAGCGTTGAAATAAAATATATGAAGCGAAATATTATTTTTACTTGTTATTTACATAATAGATCCGGACGAAAAAAGATCTGGGAAAAAGAAGCGTTGTGAGGTTTCGAGTTCGCGTGTGGGTAGGGGGGGGGGGGGGTGGTGGGGAGGTGCGCGTTACAGGGAGGAAGTAATGCATACTACAAATGTAATTCAAAATTACACTCTTTTACATACTGAAATGCTTCTTAGCTATGTCTGCCTATAAAATATTCATTTTAGTATAGCTGTATCTTACACAATTACATAAATACACTTAGTGACCCACATTATATATTTACATTGTACCTGTTTACTAAACGTCTAAAATACAAAAATTTCATAATTTCAAAATTTATTTTTAACAAGTCCATTGTCTCAATCTTCTAAAATTATATCAGAATAAAAAACTGCACATTGCATGGTTTTACTTACATGTTGATAAAGCAAATACAATCCTATATTACAAATGATCGGTACACATGTTACCATTTTACACGCATGTGAAAAAACCGCGTGTTCGATTAGAGCTTTAGTAATACTTGTCTTGTAAATGATAAGTAAAATCACAATTTCGTTATCCTAATGTTCTATGTTTGGAACAAAATAAGGAGTGATACATCTAAATCAAAATGGCTCATATTTTGATGAATTAAAGCGATCTATACATTTTCCAGGGGGGGGGGGGTTCCAAGTCGTCGCTGTCAGTATAGGGGTGGGGTGTCCCCATATGGGCATATATATGGTTATTAGTAAAATTCAACTTGAAAACGGAAAAAAACAGCAATGTTGGACAAATCACAAGAATGAGGGGGAGGGCCCCCATAGTTTGTGGGATTTGAAAGTATTTTCTGAAAGTATAAAGGCCCTACTCAAGAATGAATTTGATTTACATGTACACTTTACCAATTCAGGTATTTCGTGGAAATTTTGGGTTAAAAATAAAAAAAATTATAAAAATGCTGAAAATTGGTCATTTTATTCAAATTTTTGGAGTCTTTACATACTTTGGACAATTACTCATATCAAAAGTAGTTAATGAATGTTTTCAGTCATCACATTTCAATTTTGCAAATTGAATCAAATTAAGCAATTCCAGCTCTTGGGTATCTTGAAATCGGATCCATATGGGGATACCATATTTCCAAAAAAATACAAAATTTCCAAAGATAAGTGCAAATATCAAACTTTAACTTTCAAATTAAGTTAGTCTACCATATTTTACACATATCTAAAGCTTCCGAATCTGATGTGAATTTGTCCAAAAGACGGCGAAATTATTGAGTTTTTCCTTTTTCAGCGATTTTTGAACATTCATTATATATTGCACATCACTTATTATAAAAAAAATTCCTTGCTCCAACTTTGCAAGAAAAAATAATTTTGCTCCGGTATAGGGCGAAAAAAATAATCATGCTCCGACAAAATAATCCAAAGCCCCCCCCCCCTCCCCCCATAATATTAAATGGACCATGCCTACAGACAGACATGCCTCGCTGAGAACGAGACGTTCAGTAGTTTGGGGAACTCATGCATTCGAAAATTATTGATAAAAGGGAAAAAAGGAATAGCTATTCAAAAATGAAACCATGTGAATGCATGTATAAAAGCTTTGATGAGTTTCAGATGAAATTGATTTTAAATTCCAATTCCTATACTTTTAATGTGGATTCAAAAAAAATCACAGAAATTCAAAGTAATTTTACTCTTTCTTCCAACATTTCTGCTCCAGAGTAGTGCATATGATCGATGATCGTTCATGGATGATTTAGACCAAACAAAACCCCTCCAACTCGCCACTTTTAATTGGCCGGATTGCAAAGCAATTCCGGTCTATAGATTGACGATGTCCGTCTATCTGTCTGTCTGTCTGTCTGACTGTCTTTCTGTCTGTCTGTCCGTCCGTCCGTCCGTCCGTCCGTCCGTCTGTCTGTCTGTCTGTCTGTCCGTCTGTCGTCAACATTTTGGTTAAAGTTTCTGGTTGCAGCAAAATCTGAGGAACATTACGCAGTAGAAACTTTATATCATACGTGAAGGTTGCCCATTACAAGACCTTTCAATTTATGCCTTAACATTTGACCTAGTGACCTTGACCTGGAGCTTTGACCTAGTCATGGTTATGGTATCGGGAAAGTGTGTAGACTGTAAGGCCACTATGTTCCCCATTCCCTCAACATAAATTTTGGACCCGGCCCTGAAAAGAAAGGGCTATACATAATTTGATTGGGGGGGGGGTGTAGTTATTGAGATGGGGATATTGGGAGGAAACGGATCCAAGACATGGCCCAGGTAGAGTTGTTCGACGAAAAATAGTTTCAACACAAAGGAAACCTTTAAACTATTGATAAATAGGATTGTCAAGAATTCTATAAATTGTTTCTTTCCCATTTCCGATGCGAATTCCATCTGTTGCATCCCAAGGTCTCCACGTTCAGCCCCCCTCCCCCTTTAACACATCAATGGAAATAATCATACAAACGATCATAAATGTATATTCCAATGGATAATGAAGCTTATTCAAATATTCGGTAACTATAGTATACATGTATATTTTAATTTAGGCATGGTCCATTTGATATTCAGGGGGGGGCTTGGGTTTTTTGTAGGAGCAAGATTATTTTTTTCGCCCCGGACCGGGGCAAAATTATTTTTTTCTGGCAAAGTTGGAGCAAGGAAATTTTTTTAACAAAGTGATGCGCATATTAAGAATGTTTGTGTTTTATCAATAGGTATTATTTATATTTTTACTCAAAACTCTAAATATTAATGAATTAGTTTATTTTTATGCAAGTATTCAATGCACTTTTAAACAGAGAGATAAAAGATTTTTACAATACAATTCTCAATATTTCATATTAGGTACATGTATATAACATGTATAAGAGGGTCTTACGGGAAGGTCTCCTAGACAATTTTTTTAAATGAGACTAAGAATTGTAAATGGGTGAATAACTGAAGTTCTCCTTCCAAGCTTACAAGAACATGACTCTATGGGATACATGCAACATGTATTAACAGCAATACATAAATATTGATAATTTGGTAATATATTTAAGCTTTTAAGGAAGCCCTTTTTCATTCACTTACATGTATAACTTTTGATATCTTCAAATATCTGAACTTGAAATGCTATTATATAGTAAATAATGTTTTGATAGAAAAGTATGGCGAGCGAAGCGAGCCAAAAATTTTGGATACAATTTGAAAACTGCGGCGAGCGAAGCGAGCCGGAAAATTTAAGAATTTTAGCGAAATTTTATGGTAATTCTTCAAATTCGGATTATTTGTAAGAGCAAGATTATTTTTTTCTGTCACACTGTAAGCAAATTAATTTTTTTCATCAAAATTGAGAGCAAAATTATTTTTTTCGAAAAAAACCCAAGCCCCCCCCCCAGAATATCAAATGGACCGTGCCTTATATGAATTTATAAAAGCCCATTTTTCATTATGCGAATAGTCTAATCGAACACGCGATTTTCACATGTGTCTACACAATGAGGTCATGTTTGTTGTAGAAAATTGTATACCGACCATTGGCCTGTATTGGATTGTATTTTCTAAAATATCATGTAAGTAAAACACTATAATTATCATGCAGTTTTGTATTCTCGAAATTTAGCTGATTAATTACATTTTCTAAAAGAAATTTTGAAATGAGGAAAATGCAGAGAAACAGCTATGTACTTGCCTTTCACAGTATACAGGTATATATAACAAAATCGTATGTAATGAAAATAGAATATTATAGAAGAATTTAACTATCGTATTTTAGTATGTTAATGTATGTACTTTTATTGTGTTTTTTTTTTTTGCATGACAATGTTTCGATATAACATCCCCCTCCCCCCCCCCCACCACACACACACCGGCATCCCCCTCCCAACTACTCTTCCGTCTAATAAATTGCATGCCATTCTTTGATGTAAACTTTTAGCAGTAAACACTGATCAATATACTATTTCACTTCGGATAATATAAATTTTCAATAACTTAACCGCCCCCCCCCCCCCCCCCTTTTCGGCCCAACATGTCTTGGTTGATCATAAACATTGGGCTCCCTCTTCATCTACATGTATATTTGATCTCCTTTGCTTGTGATAAATCATTTCAATTTACTTTCATGTCTGTTGGTTTGAATGATATACTTGAATCCAACAACATCCCACCCCACCACTATATCACATATGTACCAAATTTTGATCAATGTAAACCGTAGCATATAATTTTTTGACATTGTAACTATGGATATTTTGAATTCATCTTTTTAGTTCGCAATATTTCATATAAAACATATGAAAAAACCTACCCACCCAGTCCCGTCCCCATCCCGTTCTAAAACAACCCCCTTCCACCCATCCCCTTCCACAAGTTCCCAAGATTACGTACCCGTCTTTTAATTATTTCAGTAAAACTGAAGATTTCATGATTACTTTATCCATTTTCTATTTCAATGTATGGTTTTCTATGATATTTTCTAATTTTCTGAACTCATCTTTACAGGTAGACGACATCTCATACAAATGACAATGTCCAATCGTCCAGGCTTCTTTATATACCGCTCGAGTACTCGAGGTAGTGGATTTTGGGTCACGATACATTAGTATGCAAAACGTCATCAGGGGGAAAGTTCAAATCAACACATGACCAAGTGTATTTTTAGCTAGGGGACGGAGATTGTTAGTTTCACTTCTAACAATTTCCGTTCCCTAAAAAAATTTACTACGTCATGGGGGTTTTTAAAGACTTAGTTCAGCTTTAACCGCATCTCCTAAAATCCGCTACCTATGTAGTCTAAGTACAGCTGTTGTTTGAAAAATTCAAATACTGTATCAGTTTCCCTTTATTTCATTGTTGTTAAATTAGGGGAATTAAAGTTAATGAAATAAAGGGAAACTGATGTTTGAATTTTGGACCGAATTTTTTACCGTTGTTTTCTTTGAAATCTACATTTGAAATGCGTGAAATTCTTAACTGTTTACTGACCATGAGTAGTTTTATCCTACTGGGAATGACGACTTTTAATTACTCAATCAACGGTGATAATTATTTGATGGCCTAACAATTGCCGTGCAACAAGTGGGTTATTCAACTGCTCCTCGGGCTACGCCCTCGGAGACAGTAGAATAACCCTTACTTAAACTTCGACCATGTAACATATACCAAAATTTACGACTAAGCGAGATCTATTCAATGATATAGATTTTATTTTAATTGTTGCATGAAAAAGTTATCAAAATCTCGTTTATCCAGTTTCCGAAGTGAGCCGCGCGGACAGTTTAGTATACTGACCAGAGCAGTCTTCAACATATTATATTTCATGATGATCATGATGGTTCATAGTGAAATTGGTTCATTGATTGTTCTCTAATTTGATCGAGCCATTTATCGAGGGAGTAGGTTTTGAACAGCTCTGCCTTGTCTCCGACTGTTTGTCCGATCTTTTCGTTTGAGAAAGCTCAGCTTTGAATTTTTTTCAAGAATGTTTTAGCATTTCGATTGTGATTTTTAAAATCAGATTTCGGCTTTTGTGTTTGACTTTTATTCACTGATTTCATATTTTGATGATCTTATTACTGAGTTGAAATCCATTGAATTAGATTTCTTCTATCCAGTTCAGACGTAAGAGATAGTCTCTTGCTGATACCATATTCATCTTATTAAAATTTACCAAATTCTAACAACTTTTTATCGTTATGGTAAATCTTATAATAGTGAATTGGCCTTTATCAAGTGTAAAAAACGACGACCTATAACAATTCTAATGAGTTAAAGAAGATCCTGACGATAATCTCAACAGCACTCGCAATAGAGCACCAAATTTAACATCGACGGACCACTAGCAAGCTAGAGGTGGGATCAGGTGCCCGGGAGGAGTAAGCATCCCCTGTTGGCTAGCCGCACCCGCCGTCGATGTTCATGCACGAAAATAAAAACAATATATAAAATACATGCATTACACTGTCTGAGGCTATATCTATATAGAAAGTGCCATGGTGACCATGCCAGGGAAAATATTCAAAACACTTACTGTCAAACCCCTCGCGGGGAACTTTTTTACGAGCTCCAAACGGCAAAGGGCAGTAAAATCCATCCTTGCTTCTCTGGCGTTCATTGCAAAATCGTATAATAGTGAATTTTTGAATTCTGATTTATTTTCGTTTCGAAATGGAATTTCACTCATGCATAAGAAATATTCGATGACAATGAATGAAAAGAATGGGCATGAATTTTCCCTTTTAACTCTTCTACGATAAAAATACTCGAAACACCCATTTGAAATCTAAGTAAAGAATGAAAGTCAAGAAATATGCTTCTTACCTGAATGTATTCTGTATTACTATTTTGAGATGGTGTCCAGGACTTCACGCTGTTTAACCAGTATAGATTTAGCTGGGACCCGTCAGTGTCAGACAAAACTGATGACCATCCTACATTTAGTGCTTCTGCTATCATATACCCTGGATTGGCACATGCTTTGTAAAAAAATAATGATGTCATTGAGGTTTTTCTGTGTAATTTTCTGTAAATGGAATACGCGTTCCTGATTGACAATTGACTAGATTGTGAGTCAATTGAATCTAGAAGCCATAAACCTCGGTAAAATCATAATATACTACCTATGAGCAAGGTTCTTCTGAGCTTAAATTTGTTTTGTCTTATGTTAAATGTTTGTTGCGGTTATCCTGCGGGTGTTTTCCGCTGTGGTCAGTGCATAGAGGTCATGCTGGAAATATGACATTTTCTTTTTTTAAAAATACACTCATTATTCTTTCTAGAGTTTATTCTTGTTGTAGATATACTCCACAAATCATTGAAAATTGTGATGTATTATTCTTTAATAAATACTAGTAAGTCATCCGAATTTTTAATTAACATTTTTTTTAATTTTAGCTTGCTGGAGATGCTTACTTTCACCTACCATTTAATCTTATTTGGATTTGGGATTCACTTTTTTTCTTTGAATAATGCTTGTTTTGTTTTTTTTATGATTTTGATTAAGCTTATTATATGAACTCTGATTTTGAGTCTTGTGCTTGACTTTCACCAACTAACTTATCTTCTGTTTGTATCGTATTATGATATGTCAGTCCGGCTTGTACTCTTAATTAAGAGTTTCTTACTTCGGCAAATCAATGCGCTGGTATTTGCTCCTAGGCAATCCATACCATTGTACTGTGGTTCTGGGTTATCACATGCCCTTGACCTCACCCTGACCCCTCTGCCATAGGTCACGGAGCAGTCACCATAGTGTGTCCAACCTGACCATCCACCATGTACTGTCAACAAAATTGAACGTATTACCAGTAATGTTTAGATGCCTTCGTAAAAAGCTCAGTATTTACGTTTGAGCTCATTTATCATTTCAAAAAAATAAAATAAATACTAGTATTCAACACTATGTTGTAGAGCAGTCCTATAGACAAACAATTCTAAAAGCAGGGCTGAAGAAATGCACAGGAACGATGTAAATTTATTTTGGTCTATTAAGAATTCAGGGGATGTGATTGAAAAAATGAAATCTTGAAATTTCCAAGCCAATACGATTTCTTCATACGACTTCTCTAATATGTACACCACACTTCCTCATGACAAAATTAATGATCGATTATCTAATTCCATTAAATGGTGTTTTGAGCGAGAGCGAAAAACTTACATTTGTACATCTGAATCGAAGGGTTTCTTTTCCTCGACAGACTACAAATCATCCAAATCATGGACATGTAGTAACCTGTGTAATGCCTTGTCCTTCCTCTTGGACAATATTTATGTTAGATTTGGTGAGGATCTATACAAGCAGGTTGTAGGAATTCCTATGGGTACTAACTGTGCGCCTCTTGTTGCAGATTTATTTTTATACACTTATGAGAAAGAATTTATCCAAAATCTTCAAAAGCAAAGAAAATTTGATGAGCTGAAATGTTTCAATAATACTTCTAGGTATCTGGATGATATTCTAACCATTAACAATCCTGCTTTTGAATTATATAAGAATGAAATTTATCCACAAGAATTAACCCTTAACAAGGCAAACCTTTCAAATACAGAAACACCCTTTTTGGACCTAAATATCAAAATTGTAAACGGAAAGATTCATACAAGTGTATATGACAAAAGGGATGATTTTGGATTCAACATAGTAAATTTCCCTTGGCTTGACGGTGATGTTCCAAGATTACCGTCATACGGCATTTACATATTACAGCTCATCCGGTACGCTAGAGCATGTACTGATATTTTGGATTTTCACAGTAGAAATTTACAAATTACCAAAAAACTTTTAGGTCAAGGTTTCCGCTTTCATAAACTAATTAAGACTTTCTGGAAATTTTACAAAAATTACAGTCATTTTCTTTTAAAATTCGGATCTATACATGCAACAGAGAACATTACTATGGGTATTACACAACCTGTCTTTTATGGTGATATGATAAACAAAATAAAAAGGATCAAAGGTAGGCAGCATAACCATCGAAAATGCGTCAGAATCATCAAACGCCTTTTATACCGTGGATATGATCCTAATGTCACCAGACGGACACTAGGCTTGGTACTTGACCAATCTACCGTCTTGTACAAGCGCATCCTTGAGACTTGCACTCTGACTGACTGTGAGGACGGGACTCCATGACGGGCCCTGTCCAAACCTCTTTAGAGAAGACAGGGCCCCGACCACCTGTCCTCTCTGAATGTCAGTCGGACTCCTCGGGTGATTACATACATGAGCTCGCTACAGCCGGCAGAGCACGGACTGTATTACGCATGCCCTCTTTTTATATCCATTTACATATTCATCTGTGTCTCTGGGGCCTCTGCGTTTCGCGGTCTTGTTTGTGTGATGGCATCTTACAGTGAGGAGGTTGTTTTACACCAAAATTGTACGTTCTTCGAGACCTCTGGGTAATTGGAGAAGTGAGAGGGTTGTGCGCACGTAATCCAGGATAACCACACCATTTGCTACTTGCGTGACAGATGGCCGTCCAAAGTCGGCACCGGTTACCCATTGGTCTCGTCGGTTTATGTGTAGTCTTTTGTGTTTGATGTTTAAATGTCGTTTGTCTCTTTTCCGTCTCGTGCTGTACTCGTCTTTTGTGTTTATGCATCGGGTGTTTTGGTGTTTTACTGTTGATGCTGCAACGGGGTCTTGTTGGAGATCTCCTCCCTTCTTTTTTTTGGCATGAAACAAACGCCAAGTTTCTGTAACCAAACATGTACTGAACATACACTGTACTACATTTAACTTTACTTTACTTAAGTCTTGTACCAGGTGTGGCAGATGGCCGTCCTAATGTCCTTATGCGCATTCTACAGACTTGCACATTAACTGACTGTGACGACGGGGCAATATGACGAGCCCTGTCCAGCGAAGATAGTGCCCCTACCACCTATCTTCTCTGAATGTCGGTCTGACTCCACGCATGATTACAAACATGCAGCCGGCAGACCACGCACTAATTTTCATATACCCTTTCGTTTTCTTTAATTTTCATGTGTGTGCTGATTTTGCAGTCACGTTTTGCTGTCTTGTTTGTGTGGTCATTTTACAGTGAAGGTGTTATTATACACAACAATTGTGCGTTCTTCGAAACCTTTATAGGTATCCGTAATACTTGAGTGTTGTGTGCACATTAACCGGATAACCACACTTTTTACTTCTAAAGTGGCAGATTGCCATCTTCAGTCGGCACCAATTGCAAATTGGTCTCGTTCCTTTATGTGTTGTCTAATCGTATATTTTCACTTTGGATGTTTCGGAGTTTTGCTGTGAGTGCTGCAACCAAGTCTCGTTGGAGATCTAATCCTTTTTTAAACACCATGTGTTTGAAAGTCGAGGGTTGCAAGCTACCCCCTCCCCTCTTTGCAATTGATCGTTTATTCATTCAAGATTCACTTTTGTACCTTTTGAAAACATTTCTGTTGTATTTGTCTATTAATGGGATCTTTTTGAATTTAGATTTAGGTGTTGTATCAGACATTTACTCATGACTGATACAAATGAAGTCTGAGAACGGTCAAGCTGCCGTGACTAATTCATGGATTGCGATTGAATGACTGTCAACATCACAAAACAAGACATCTTTACCTGATATATACATCAATCGCCAAGTTTTCATTGAATTGTTGCGATGGATGTCGCATACAAACAGCAGATGCTGACTGAATCCCGGGCATCTGGTTTCACTTCGGAATATTGTTTTTTCCGAGGTTCACAGCTGTTCAAATGGAAATCCTTATGATTTTGCAAAGTTACCTTCTCGAATTTTAGACTGAATAACTGATTGTTACATCTCTGATGTTTTTCCTACTTACCTGGTGGTTCACACTGTAGATCAATAGGAGACCATAGCTCTCCGGAGTAACAAGTACTAAATGTAGTAGTCCCTACTGCTGTGTAGCCAGGTATACAGTTGTACGTGGCCGTGGGAGGGTCACTCAGCTCGGTGTAATAAGCATTGAGGATTGTTGGTGGATTCTTGCAGTCTGTAATGATTGCATATTGAGATATTTCTTTAAATGAAAGTCAGTCGGTATCTTAGAAAAATAAAATAATGAATTTTTGGTCGTTTTACGAATATCGCATTTCATATATCCACTATTTGAATTCCCTTTAATTTGACCTCGAGCAAGAATGATGAGAAAATTATTTGTTAAACCGCATATGGTACACTAAAATTAATGTCACTGATCATACATTTTACTAGTGATAATATCAACCACTAGGTTTGGATAACTGCTAGTGGACTAAGCAATCATATCTTTTGACTAGGTCCAATGTTTCTGCACTGACTTGAAATATTTTTGTAGATTTTCTGTCACTAAATAACTCTATAACTCAAGGGTATCTCCCCGATGTGTAACTTTTGTCTTTAGCTGACTCATTTACATAATAATTGAGTCATGCTAAGAATTTTGCTCTACATGTATTTTGGTTACCTTTATTTCGGCCTGGATCATCACTACGTTGAGTCGTCATCATGTATAATCAGGGATGCTCGAGGCCGGAAAATAGTGAATATAAGAAGAGGGAAGTTCTATAATGAGCTTCCAAACAGCCAGGTAAGAACAAATGACAAATATGGATAATGACCATATCCCTGTATTCAGCACAAAATCGATAATTCAGAAAATCAGAAACCGAAGGCATACAAAATCAGGATAAACAGGAACCAAAGCAAACAAACAAAAACCTCCACCTCAATATTTTAAAAACAAAAAGCGAAATACTTCAGACAGTGCATACATTTTATATATTGTTTTCATTTTCGTGCGTGAACATCGGCGGCGGGTGCGGCTGGCCAACAGGGGATGCTTACTCCTCCCGGGCACCTGATCCAACCTCTAGCTAGCTAGGGGTCCGATGATGCTCAATTTTGTACTCTATTGTGAGTGCTGTTGAGATTATCGTCAGGATCTTCTATAACTCATTAGTTTCAGAATAATTTTTCAATTTAGTATAAGAACATTTACAAATATATATTCAAGTCAATGCAGACGCTAAGTGAAACTAGGCGATCAATATCCCTGGGGACTGGCAGTCCACCAGCAGAGATACCAACCTAGTGGTTTAAATCATCATATTTAAATATATATTCAATCGTAATAATTTAGTAGACCTTATGCGTATTTCAACTAATATTTTATCATCAGTGATGTCCAATATCAAAAGAGAAAAAATACAAATAGCGCATATAAGAAGAGCGATGTTCTAAAATGTATTCTAAATAGCAAGATAAGGACAGGGAGATACTCCTTAATTTCAGAATAACTGATGATTTTAAAAAGATTAAAGAAAAGCTACTTTTAAATTAAATTGGGCACATGATTTCACTCATTCACAGGGAGTTCACTGCTCTTCATAGTTATGCACGGGCAAGCTCCATGCACTCAGATTTTGTTCTAACAGGTTGACGGCTTTCAGTAAAGCTTCTCAGTCAAGGATACATTTGTGACCGACTAACATCGTCACTGAGGAAGTTCTATGGTCGATATGGGGAAATGGTAGCATACTTTGACGTCCCCTTGTCCAGAGTCATAAATCATATTCTGACGTAGACATTTTGTGCCATGACATACCAATTTATACATGTAAGTTTGTCTTCCTTTGTTGGAGTTACTGATTGTGACCTTTCTACCGAATCGAAGTGGCGGGTGTTGCATGCAAGTAGGAGATGCTCACTCTTCCTGGGCACCTGATATCACTCCTTCGCAGGGAGTTCATTCTCTTCATATGGTAGATTTTTTTTAAATTTCTGTTCCTTTGCCTTAATTCTGGTTTTATCATGGTTTTGTATACCCTTAATTATTAACGATTTTGTACCTCTTTATACGATATGTTTTTTTCCATATTTGTCAATTCAATTGCTAGATAAATTTTTATGGAATACTTATATCAGCAATTACAATCAAAACGAACAATTATAAATAAAGAATGAATTAAAGGTGAGTAAAGGGTGAATAATTTCCAATGTCATTTCACGACGCTTTATTAGAGTTGATAAAGTGGACAACAGATTTTGTATACATGTATGTGTAGAACTTTTTTCCGTAGAATTTTTCGCCTCAAAATAATGAAAATACCTTGTTCAGAGAATTCCTTGTATGGGTATATATTTACATTACTAGTAGATTCCCCATGTTAAACGCCTGTTAGGCAACTAGAATTATATTCAAATAACTTGGGTTGCTATTGTGACGTCACGTTCAAGTTTTGCATGTAGGGAGAATTTACCTACGTTAAATTACATTTGACGCTATTACAGGCTTAAATGTGCAACGTGCATGCAAATAAAAATGAGAGATGATAAGAATAAATGTAAATATAAGTAATGACTGTCTTACTTTTGGTGTTCATGGGTGTATAATTCTGGTTGGACACGTGCAAATTTTCCGAGAATCATTTCGCGATTCACGGAATTTGCACGAGACCAACCAGAATTATACACCCATGAACACCAAAAGTAAGACAGTCATTTCTTAACTAACAAGAAACTAAACAAAAATACATGTCATCTTATGTTCTATTTGACTAGAAAAATTTCCAATTGAAAGAGACTGGAAGCATTAATGAAGTATATCTTAATTGAACATCAGTTAATAGCAATTCTATATATTTTGATTGCATACCGTTTGTTTCCGAACACGCCCCGCCTCCTGATGACAACGGTACACACCTCTGGTACGTTGTACAGTTGTTGCATGGCTGGTTTTTCTGTAGTAGAGCATATCTGTATCTATGAATTTATATACAAGTTTGAACTTAAATGCTTATTGAATTTCATCAGAAAGCTCAAGCTTTGTGTGATTCTGGATTTGTATGAGTAGAGACGTATATTGGCTAGGTGCGGGGCACACCTGACTGGAAAACTGTTCTCCCAATACAACAAAATTGTTATCAGCAAGAACTTCGAACATCTCTGCTAGTTTACTTCTTATCTCTTTGACAAAATTAGTTTCTCTTGCGATTATTGTAAACAGCAATGAACGCGTATTTGTGCGTTTTGTAATAAGTTACGAAAGTACATGTATTGCCTTTTGAATCGTTTTTAAATAAGTAAGCAGTCTTGAAAAAAATAACAAAAGATTGTATTTAGTGCTTTTGTAAAAGCTTTGTTGCTTTTTAGGGAAAATAAAGAAATTGTAAAGAAATTAAAGTGAAGTCAGATATGTGGTCATCGTACCTGCTTAAGATAAACATACGCATTTCTTTCAACAGTCATCATTGTAAATCCGCTGTCCAAGTGAGACTTCCTGAGTAAAGAACAAGTCAAGTAATTGGCATTGTAATTTATTGACACACATGATTTTTGTAGCTCGCACTCCTTTATGCAAAGTTGAAAAGACAATGGACGGATATTCTGCAAAAGGTCCTGAGAGTTGATACTCAGAATATGTCCTTCATATGTATCATACTCCAAGCAATACACAGATTGGAAAAACAAAGCTATAGCGAACAGGGACAACATCGTTATAAAATTGTTAAAAACTGGAATTTGAATTCTTATATAATTCAAATCCCGGTGACAAACGTGAGAATTCAACATTCGTTTGAGAGATGTAAAAGTATAGATTCAGAAAAATAATAAGTACTCTTACAGAAGAACTGTATCTAAGGGCCACTTTTATGCTTTTCTAAATTTCCCCATGTTCGATTAAAGCAACGTTCAAACAAAATGGAATGACATGATTGACAGTTTGGAACAGATTTGTTGCTCGGTAAAGGAAATAATCTTGAGTTCTATTAAATTCAACGCCATAGATCGATACTAGTATTATCAAAAAGTGATCCCTCAGTGTCGCTATGCTTCGCATTGGACACAACAAAATGAAAGCAGACTTGAATATAAGACCCTATCATATCTCTCTATTTGATGTTGATCAGAACTCTCAAAAGCGATCTGATCAGAGCTCATCTCTAATGAACACTGTGTGTTACTCACCAATCCAATATTCGCATGCTTGATACGTTACCTTGATAACATTCCAGCACGCATTATGAGAACTGCGTTTTACTCCGCTGTCCACTATTACATACTTAATGTGTTTCCTTGAAAGCACTTCATAACGCATGATGAGAGCTATGTGTTACTCTAATATCAAATATTCAAATGCTTTATATAATCGTCTTCAAATTGAATAGCATCATTTAAGAACAGATAAATTTGCAACATGGACCAGGCATGCACGTTTCGGGTACTTAACCCTCGTCAGTGAATCTAAACAATGTAATATACCAAAAAAGTATGAAAGTTATTATGTCGAAAAAGCGTACCGAAAGACGTAGCAGGATGGGTGGGATATGATGCTACAGGACCCTTGTTTTAGAAATTTTAAGAAATTTTGCTGACAGAAATTTTAGAATGCGTTGAAGAAACGATCAACCGAAATTGATCGAACTTGGCTACATGTGCCCTCGGGGACTCCTGGGCTGCGTTTGATTTGAACAACACTAGAGTCAAGAGTGTTAGAGAAGCGCATGCGTACTCTGTGTAACTGACTGATTTTAATCGAATGACACGAGTTGTAATCGTGTCGTGTCCAATGTAAACAAAAGACCCCTAACTTAGCTAAAGCCCCTGAAGTCACAAAATTCAATTTTTTCATTGAATATTTTAGGAATTAAATTACCCCTTATATTTTGTTGTTAAAATGTATTTAATCAGCACTATTTGTCTATTCTAATGTTTCAAATTCGATTGCTTGTCCTTGTCCGCCATCATAACACTCGATTACTCCCGGTAAACTGGGGAGTATACTCGTGTCACTCGTGTTCAACACTCGGGTCACGACACTTGTCGTTCGATTTAACAAGAGTCAAACACGTGTGACACGAGTCGTCTAATCGAACGCAGCCCTGGTCTACCAGCAGTGACACTCACCACATGAAATAAACATCAATGAAGTACCTAACCGTTATTAAGTCGAGAAGGCAAGGCAAAATCGTGAGAATTTCCATCGAAACGGTTGTGAACTCCGGAATGAACAACATTCCGAAGTGAGACCAGGTGCCCGGGGAGAGTCAGCGTCTCCTGATTGCATGCAATAATGTCGAAGGGTTCCAACTCTCTACCTTCTTGAAGAAAATTCCTAATCAATTTACATGCACCAGACACGTGTTTCGAATATTAAATTCTCATCAGTGATGCTTTAAGCGGCGCCACCATAAATAGTTTTAGTAGCTCCCTCTTTAATTATTTGAAATTAGATTTTTACATTTACATTACAGAGAGCGCGCGGCTCTAAAATTCCTGAAGGGTCGATTCAGTAGCATATCCAAATAAAATCTATGTTTAAAATAGCATTGGAGGGATGGTGCTAAGATGTTAAACTCCTTTAATTTCGATGATATTTATCGGTGAAATGGCTAGTATCCAAACAACACCCGTCGCAACAGCTCCATGGAAACCTGTCAAATTCGGTGATTGTCTCGATGTACATTTTGATGTACATATCAGGTAAGTATGTCTTGTTTGGTGATGATGGCAGCCATTCAATCACAATGTAGAATGTCACTGATCATTCTGGAAAAGGGGATCTCATATGCTTTTATAACATCCCCGTAGCGATCGAAGAACTTCCTCAATGATGATTTCAGTCGTTGTGTAACAAAACCCTGAACAAATAGCTTACTTGCAAGCCGTCTGGCTCTAATGATGAAATCTTCATATTTGGAATATGCCCTGGCGTACCGTATCAGTTGAGAAACAAAAACACCATAAGCATGAGAAGGCGGAATGTTGCTACTCATGAAAGGCAAGTTAGTTATGTGAAAAGAAGGAAACTCCCAATGTGGGAGTGAGACCAGGTGCAAAGGAAAAGCCAGCATCTCCTGCTTGCATGCAACACCCGTTCAATTTCGGCAGATGCAAGTATATTCTGTGGTTGGATGGTTCAAATTGTCAAAGGCAGAATACCATTCATCATTCTGGACAATGGGACCGTAAACTTCCTCAGTGTTTGTTGGTCACAGAAGTATCCCTTACTGAGAAGCTTACTTTTTTTAGTATCTGAAAGACGCCTAGCTCTCAAAACAAAATCTGTATATTTGGTACTTGCTCTGGAATAACGTATCAATTGAGATGCGAACACGCCATGAGCAGGATGAAGGGATTTTGCATTTCAGAAAAGGAAAGTTTGTGATGCTGAAATTGAAGTTGTCAAGTTTGTAATAAAGTGATGCGTTCATGTGACCATCAATGTCATAGGACAGCAGTATGTCCAAATAGGATGCTGAATTATTTGTCTCTGTAGTTTCTTTGCCTTCTTGCACCGAAGGATAGACTCTGCTATGGTAATCCGCGAATTTTGGATTATTGATGTACAGCACATAGTCTTCATATCTGTAAGTGAAGTTAAAGTCAGAAGCTAAGTATCTTTTCCCTTCAGAGACTAAAGATTGAATGAATTCAGCTTCGTACGAGTAAATAAAAATGTCGACAGTGAGGCACAACTGGTTCCCATTGGAATTTCGACAATTAGCTGGAAGACCTTTCCTCCAAACACCAGAACAATGTCGTCGATCAGAAAGTTTAATATCTGAATAATTTCTGTTTCAGTTTTCTGATTTTTAGAATCGGACTTTTCTTTAACAAACTAGGTTTTGTCATAGTTAATAATAAATTTATATTTGCAATTGCCGTCCCTGCTTGTAAACGCATGACTTATAATTTGTGAATCTTTCTTTCCATTGAACTGCGTGTTACTCAGCTATCAAACAAAGGAGGGGATCTCCAACAAAACCAGGTTGTAGCACCCACAGCAAAACCCCAAAACACCCAATGCAAAAACACAAAGCAGACAAGCACAGAAAGAGACGCGTAAGGGACAAGGAACGTCAGCGCACAACACAGAAACATCAAACACAAAGGACTACACATGAACCAACGAGACCAATGGGCAACCGGTGCCGACTTAGGACGGCCATCTGCCACGGAAATAGCAGAAGGTATGGTTATTCTGGATTACGTGCGCACAACCCTCCCACTTTTCCCATTACCCAGAGGTCTCGAAGAACGCACAATTGTGGTGTAAAACAACCTCCTCACTGTCAGATGACCACACACAAACAAGACCGCAAAACGCAGGGGCCCAAGCAACACAGATGAATATGTAATTTATTATCAATATTATCGTTATCATTCATGCTTCATTATATGTTCGTTTATTTACTATCATTATTATCATACATGTCTCATTATCCCTGAGTAATTTATTATCATCATTATCATTCATGATCCATTATATATTCGTTTATTTACTATCATTATTATCATACATGTCTCATAATTATCACCATTAGTAGTCATTGACTCCATTATATGTTAGTGTATTGCTTACTACCATTATCATACATATTTATTATTTGCTAATACATTTATCATTATCACTTTCATGCATATGTTCCACTATATGGCAGTTAATTAATTATCATATTATCATTATTATTCATTTCCATTATATCACTCACTCTCTTTTTGTTTTGTTGTCACCATTTTGTAAATATTGTATATATGTTTTGTGATAACTCTGATGTGTCATTGGCACAAAGAAATAAATACTTGAACTTGAACTTGATGTAAATGGATATAAAAAGAGGGCGTACGTAATACAATCCGTGCTATGCCGCCGCGAGCTCATGTATGTTATCACCCGAGGAGTCCGACTGACATTCAGAGAGGACAGGTGGTCGGGGTCCTGTCTTCTCTAAAGAGGTTTGGACAGGGCCCGTCATGGTGTCCCGTCGTCACAGTCAGTCAGAGTGCAAGTTTTAAGAATGCGCTTGTACAAAACTGTAGATTGGTCAAGTACCAAGCCTAGTGTCCGTCTGGTGACATTAGGATCATACCCGCGGTATAAAAGGCGATTGATGATTCTGACGCATTTTCGATAGTGATGTTGTCTATCTTTGATCCTTCTTATCTTCTTAATAATGTCACCATAAAATGCAGGTTGTGAAATACCCAAAGTAATATACTCTGTTGACTGTATTGGTCCGAATTTCAGAAGAAGTTGACAATAATTTTTGTAAAATTTCCAGAAAGTCTTTACTAGTTTGTGAAAGCGAAAACCTTGTCCTAAAAGTTTCTTGGTAATTTGTAAATTTCTACTATGAAAATCCAAAACATCAGTACATGCTCTAGCATACCGGATGAGCTGTGAAATATAGATACCATAGGACGGTAATCTAGGAACATCACCGTCAAGCCAGGGGAAATTTACTATGTTAAATCCAAAATCATCTCTTTTGTCATACACACTTGTATGGATCTTTCCATTAACAATTTTGATATTTAGGTCCAAAAATGGTGTTTCTGTGTTTGAAACGTTTGCCTTGTTTAGAATCAATTCTTGTGGATAAATAACATTTTTATATTTCCCAAAAACAGGATTGTCGATAGTAAGAGTATCATCCAGGTACCTAGAAGTACCAATGAAACATTTCACATCATCATCTTTTCTTTGTTTTTATAGATTTTGGATAAATTCCTTTTCATACATGTATAAAAATAAATCTGCAACAAGAGGCGCACAATTAGTACCCATTGGAATCCCTACAACCTGCTTGTAGAGTTTCTCACCAAATCTTACATAAATATTGTCCAAAAGGAAGGACAAGGCAATACACAGGTCACCACGTGTCCATGATTTGTATGATTTGTAATCTGTGGCGGAAAAGAAACCCTTCGATTCAGAAGTACAAATATAAGTTTTCCCCTCTCGATCAAAGCACCATTTAATGAGTTTGGACAGTCGATCATTTATTTTGTCATGAGGAAGCGTGGTGTACATATTAGAAAAGTCGTATGAAGATATCGTATTTGCTTCAAAATTTCTCGATTTCATTTTGTCAATCACATCCCCTGAATTTTTAATAGACCAAAAGAATTTTACGCCATTCCTGTTCATGACAGTTTCACAGTATTTTGCCACGTGTTCCTTTATAGCCGTGAGTGCTGACGTCAGATTTCTAGACAAAATTGTTGTTGAGCAGTTGCTAGAATTAGCAATGTATCGAAACTTGTAAGGAGACTTGTGAAGTTTTGGTATACAGTATATTGTAGGGAGGTCCAATTTAGAAATAGGGATGTTAAAAGAAGAAATTTCACTGTAATGTTTGTTCAAAATATTGGGAACACTTTCGTTGCTTTCGATATAAGTATTAGTAGAGGAAAGTTCCGAAACTAATTAAAGTTGATATGTAGTAGCGTTTTCAAATAATCATGGTGTTGTTGGCTGTTTTGTCTGCAGCCGTGAAGACATATTTTTCATGTAAATTACGTAACTTGGATTTGAAATATCTTTCAGATTTAGAGATTGGATTTTCAAGAAGTTGAGGATTTTTGTGGTAGTTATCTATTCGAATATCGGTAATATCCAAAATGAGGTTTTTCCAGTCATTCAGAGCATGCGATTCGACTCCTTCCGATTTACACCATCGTTTGGTATAGTTATCTAAAGCTTCCTTTAGCACTTCGCGACATTTAATAAAATCTATCTTGGATGGGATTCTATACTTAGGTCCTTTCTTAAGAAGACCACGGAGCTGCCTGTCTTTGATAATTGAAAAGTCACCTGTAATAATATGACCAGCTGGTTTATATAGATATGCAGACGTTGCACATTCTCAACTATTCACACGCGCGATCCGTTACATTGATAGTATTCATACATGTAACGCATGATAAGAACTGCGTGTTACTCAGCTACTAAATATTCATGTGTTACTTAGAGTCATTCCGTACACGAAGAGATCTCCGTGTTACTCAGCTATTCAAAATGGACATGCGTTGTGATACCTTGATAGCATTCCATAACGCATGATAAGAACTGCATCTTACTCAGCTATTCAATATTCGTCTGTTTTACGAGTTATCTTGACAGATTTTTTTTCCGTAAGGCGTGTTGAAATGTGTGTTTCTCAGCTATCCATAAAAGAATTCAGAGAGATGAGCATCCAGATGGTTGGTGCATGCTTTTAAAATTCTTCCACATACCTAAAGGACGTACAGATAAGAGAAAAGAAACTCGGTCTACGGACTGGCAGTTGGATCGGAGATAGTGTAGTTATCCGGAATACAAGTTCCCTAAATTATTATTATGCAAATTCATATAAATGTGTTGCATTTATCGAACTTTCATGCAAGGGCAAAAGCTACACAAGCTATTTTATCCTCGATTTCTGCAACAATTGCTATTAACAATAAATACGAGTAAAAAATGAAAATAAAAACACTTTTCAATGAAGACGATATTATGCATGTTTCTACTTTATTTCTGTCACATGCTCATTCTTGCAAATATATATATACATATACATGTGAACAGATATGTACAAAAGCATCACAATATTAACACCATGGTCTGGCATGTACGTAATAATAAAGATATGTTTAAATTAGAAAAAAAGAATCTATGTCTACTTTCCTTTGAGACAGATTGAGGAGGTAGCATTGGTGCCAACGTCACGTAATGCTTGTGTGTAATGTAAATAAAATAAACAAAATAGTCCGTTCTGCGCAATAATAGTGAATTTCTTTGCCATTTTTATGTTGAAATCAATAAATTAGACAGGGAATAAGAAAAAAAAAGAAAACAAAATGATATATATTGTAGCTGCTCTCGCAACAACTTGTGTGCATGAAATAAAACTAATAAATAAATAATAAATCAACATAAATGTAATTTTGATTCTTTCAAAATATACATACACAAAACAGAAAGGAAAAATGAGTTTACATTCTTTTATTATACTTAATCAAAAGTTTTTTTTTCAATTTTTTCTTCCGAGGTAAATCCTTAATTCATCTTTCATTTTCAGACATCTTCTTTTGAATTAAAAAAAGTTTGCTCTTCATAAACCATTATATGTGAATGGCAACAAAATGATGAATTTGGTTAAGCTTAAAAAAAGGTTCAAGTTTTGTTTTGTTCTCAAATAAATCTTGGTGAGTCTTTTTTTTTTTTTTAAATAAATAACTTTCAAAAAGAGAGGCAAAAGATTTCTACGAAATCAAATCAAATACATGATATCTATTGTCATTTACAAAAATAAATGACGTCATAGACAAAGCTAAGAGGTAGCAATGTTGTATCTCGAATCTGCGTCAAAAATATTTTCTTAAAAATCGTGGAATACGATTGGTCAACTAACGCTTTTAATGAAACTGTACATATTTCACAGCATAATTAAATGAAACTTCAATGACATAAATAAATTTAAGCAAGCATTCTGAGGTATTGAAAATCAATGTACACATTCTGTTATATTTCCATTCGTGTTCAAACTCTTGATATATTTCAGTAATTATTGATTCTAATCAGGTCCATGGATAATTAAATCATCGACCCTGCTTTGCAACATGTATTTCAGTCACTGTAATTAAGTTCTTTTCCCTCAGAATAAAAAGTAAATAGTAGTCGTCTAGAATGAGTCTTGTCAATCTCATGTCAACCTGAGGTAAATTCTGTCAGAATATTGAAGAAAGTCTATATTGAATCTCAATAGGGGGAATTTCAGTCACCGAATACTATCATCGTCATCGATAATATTATCCATATTTTCAAACGTTTATACAAAAGTCCTGACCTATCGATCTTACTAAATGTCCTTTTTACGCCTGACTTCGGAGTAAATTCGAACACAATGCAAGAATTCGTTTGGTTATGGTAGTTGCGGAAAATGTTGAATTTCTCCCGTACCTGTTGTATTTCGTAAGATTTTTGCAGAAGATAAGATTTGTCTAATCTCATCCCGCTCCTTGACTTCTACCATTTTTATGACGGAAAGTATCCAACAAAAGTTCTGAAATGGTGTCAGAGTTCATTCGGTGGACGATGGATTTGTCAACATCCAATAACTGCGCAATGCTTTCGGCGTCTATCCCTGAGACAGCAAACAACTTAAAGAAGTCTATTTCCTTCCCAGTAAACACGTTTCTAAATGCAGGACAGAAATTGTTACACCATTGAGGTAGGGGACATAACTCTATAAGATGATGACTACAATTGCTTATATTTCGAGCTGATCTCTGTGCACGAGTTTTCTTTCTTTGTCCTGCAAAAAGAGTAGGAAAATGTTTTAAACATTTGGCACGTTAACCAAATTCTACAAATTGCATTAAAAATGAATACAAATATATTTATGAAATTTAGGAAAAACTTACTTCTTCTCTTCTTTTTCTTCTTCCTTCCTTTTCCTTTCCTTTTTCTATTTTTCTTATTTTTCCTACGGCGTCGTCGCTTATTCTTCTTTCTTTTCTTGCCTTTTTTCCTTCTTTTCTTTTTCTTCTTTTTATTTTTTCGCTTAGATTTCGGTTTTCTAACCGTATTGCCTTGAACAGGAGCGTCTCTATATGGTCTCACTAGCTGGACACTGGATAAAAAATACATTTTAAAGGAATAAACTAGGACTTTTCAAATTTTCGGACATACAAAAAGCAATATACATGCCTGTCTTCGAAAGGGTTCAGGGCACATTTTCTGAAACTTCTTCTCGTTTCACAGCTCCTTGGATTATAATTGGGCTTGAGTTTACAATATTTTTTTTCAGTTTTCAATTCTGATTAACAAATAAATATGAGCACATGGCTACTATCTTTGTAAGAATGTACCGAAAAATAATAAATTTTATAAACTGAACAGAAAAAGAAGATATTTACCTATTACTACTGCGAGTTGTTGAAGATAAGCACTTTTCTCTGCCAAAACTATTTTCCCAGCAGTAAATGGACTGGGCGACTGTAACGCCATCAACAGAAACGGAATGCCAGTCTCTGTCCAATCAGAATCAATCTTACATTAGGTTCAGCCAATAGGAAAACTTTTTACATAGTAGTAATCAACTTCTTTTTTCAAACATGCAAATATGAAATGAAACGATGAAGAAATGTAGTTTTTGAATTACCTAAATCTGAATTTGTCTTTAAAAAATACTTACTTTCTCACGATAAGTTCGTGGGATAGGCAAGCTGGAGCAAACACAGCTCTGAAAAAAATGAAGAAAATAGGTAAGTTTCTACCAATTTATTGCTGATTTACTGAAACGTTTCGTTGGCATTACGCAACAAATAAGTAAAAATTACAGAAAGTCTTTTTGGCTTAATGATTTGGTCGAAAATTGTACTAAATTATAGGGTCCTAATGGGTAGCTAATTCATTAGTACATGTATTGGCTAAAAGTGGAAACATATTCATATGAATTCGAATTTTGAAGAATGAACAAATCTGACGATTTACTTACGAGACATTCTCTAACGTGTTTTTAACTTGTTCTCCTAGTCTGTATAGGTATTCCCATTGTTCTTTGGAGAATAATGCGTCATTTCCGTTGTAAGTCATGAGATATGATTGGTCAATCAAATTATTGACCATAATTTGCGCTTCGTCAAATAAATATTGCACTATAAATACTGGAGCTGAAATACACAGATGAAAAAATTAAATAAAATTGAATAAAATGAGAGTATTTCTTTAAGTGAAATATTTGATTGTAGTAATTGATATCGGTATGCGAATCGATGTCTTTTCCCTTGAATTTGAAAAAAAAAATTCAATTAATATGCAACTTACTCTTTAAAGTAGGATACATTCTGTATCCAAAGTAACAGAGCCATGGGTTACTCTCTTTACACCTGTCTGGTACACGTCCGTTCCACAATCTGTTAACAAAACAATAAGCAATCAATACCAACCAGAAGGGACAAAAAAATACAGTTTTAGGGGGGGGGGGACGAATCTACGTAACTTTGGGTCACATTCTACAGGATTCGTGTCAAGGATTCTACATTTGTCATTGATCAAGGTGAAAAGGGGTTTATAAATAATCGTTTTACTTGAAGATTTTTCTTCGATCGATGGGCATTTCGACCTAGTTAGGTTCCTCTTTACTCCTGTTATTATCAATGATAAAAAAGCAATCAACGCGGCCAATTATAGGATTACACCCTTGTTTATCATTCACAGACCATAATTTCGTCGACTTCAGAGAGACTGAAAATTCAGTTTGTTATTCCATACGGTTTTCTGTCGAGGAACGTACTTTGATCTAACGAGATAATAGGCGATTTTGGTATTTATTTCTTGAATAATTGATAAATTAGACTAAGTGACACAGAAATTGTCATTAAAAGTTGATCCACTTTGATAAAGCAGGTGCGCGGATCTTTCATCCAGGCCGCTTACGTGCTATTCGTTTCCGGTTTTAGATATTTCATAAAGACATTGTAAATTACAGACCCCATGATAACTGTTTAGATACGCAGAGTTCAAAGATGGTTATTAATTACCGAGATTTAAATTGTTCTTTCATTTTTCTCCGTTTCGTGAATCGATGAGCTATAAGGGAAAGTTCGAACTTAAATGCTATGTTTACAAGTTATTAAGTCTAGTATAATACGTATGCGATGGAACAAACTTTGAATATGAATTATTTACTCTGATTAAATGTTGCCTTTACCTATATCCCAGTTTTATGCCATCTACAGGCGAACAAGAGAGTGGTTCTGAGCATTTACTGGTACGAAACTGTGGAATGTCATCTATGAACCAACCAGAGTCCGCGATTCCTCTGACCTCTACTCTGGGCGCCAGAATCGCCATTTGGTCCGCAACACGATCTAGGTTCATCAAAACACCGGTCCCTCCAGCACTATTTGAACAAATTAATACAATTTGACAGTCAAAATTTCTATCAACCAGGATCTACATTTTGTATCTTGAATAAAGAGGGGATTTTTCTTTAGGATCGCAAAGAAAAATTATTTGAAAGGTAAAGTAAAATGCTACTCACCTACTTCCGGTAAGGAATAATTTCCGAGCTCGCTTGAGACCTCGTGGAATTAGTTCCTTAATAACTTCCTCTACGATGTAGGATCCGAGAAAAGCAAAATCTCCACCTTGAATTTAAAATGAAAGAATATAGGCAATGTCAATTTTATCCAAAATTTCATCAAAAGAAAAGAATTGTCAGAGAAGCCGGTAAATGGTTGCTGCATGTTTTATTAATATCAACAGACAGCAAGTGTGAATTGCTTTTGTCAGTTAAATTATCTCTACGGCTTGCGAGTTGCTTTTCACTGTTGCTTGGTTGTTCAGAGTATCTGAACACTTCGCTAACTTTCTTCGTTCATACTTGTTGTCTTCTCACAATAATTTCCATATCTACTCGATACACAAAATAAGAAGAAATTCTATGTAACTGATCCTACAAGATGTGTTTATCATAAACATATTATGTAGTCTGTCCATCCGTCCGTCAAGGACTTCATAATTCAGTAATATATTTTTTTCATCACCTTTTAATTTGAGAAGTTTTTCTTTTCTTTTTGATAATTGTATAAAAGTACCCACCTTCATTAAAGTTAGTACCCGTCCACGTATCACTTGAACAGTAAGGAATATATCTGGAAATCAAAAAGTCAAACATCAACTTTATTGAAATCATATAACATTATTTAACATTATCTTGAACGATTTTGAAATCTTTATACCATTCATCTAAATGAAATAACAAATTCTTTCATTTTCATCTAGAAAGTACATGTACTTCTATCTGTAATTTATACATTTGTTTAATCCATCAGACTTGTGCACTTTTATCAATCATATAACTTACACAATATTTGCATTGAAGTAATAGGGATTTTCTGCCGGATCCCAGGACAAAATACCAGGAGCTATGGAAATGAAAAAATAGTATAATTAATATACATTTCATTCAAATCAAGATGTACAATTCAAAAGAAAAATCTCAAGTAATACAATAGATAAACACAACATACCAGCACATACAATTCAAATCTAACCAAAATAGACATGAACTACAAAACACCAAAATAGACATGAACTACAAAACACAAACACAGACAATATTATACTAAAGAACACGGAATTCAAATAATCAAAATAGCCATGAACTACAAGCACACTAATGACCAAAATAGCCATGAACTACAAACACACTAATGGCCAAAATAGCCATGAACTACAAGCACACTAATGACCAAAATAGCCATGAACTACAAGCACACTAATGACCAAAATAGCCATGAACTACAAGCACACTAATGACCAAAATAGCCATGAACTACAAGCACACTAATGGCCAAAATAGCCATGAACTACAAACACACTAATGACCAAAATAGCCATGAACTACAAGCACACAAATGACCGAAATATCCATGAAATACAAACACACTAATGACCAAAATAGCCATGAACTGCAAACACACAATTAACCAAAATAGCCATGAACTACAAGCACACTAATGACCAAAATAGCCATTAACTACAAACACACTAATGACCAAAAATAGCCATGACCTACAAACACACTAATGGCCAAAATAGCCATGAACTACAAGCACACAAATGACCAAAATAGCCATTAACTACAAGCACACTAATGACCAAAATAGCCATGAATTACAAGCACACTAATTACCAAATAAGCCATGAACTACAATCACACTAATGACTAAAATAGCCATGAACTACAAGCACACTAATGACCAAAATAGCCATGAACTACAAGCACACTAATGACCAAAATAGCCATGAACTACAAGCACACTAATGACCAAAATAGCCATGAACTACAAGCACACTAATGACCAAAATAGCCATGAACTACAAACACACTAATGACCAAAATAGCCATGAACTACAAACACACTAATGACCAAAATAGCCATGAACTACAAACACACAAATAACCAAAATGGCCATGAAGTACAAACACACGAATGACCAAAATAGCCATGAACTACAAGCACACTAATGTCCAAAATTGCCATGAACTACAAAAAGAAGGAAGGAGATCTCCAACAAGACCCCGTTGCAATATCAACAGTAAAACACCAAAACACCCGATGCAAAAATACAAAAGACGAGTACAGCACGAGACGGAAAAGAGACACACGACATTTAAACATCAAACACAAAAGATTACACATAAACCGACGAGACCAATGGGTAACCGGTGCCGACTTTGGACGGCCATCTGTCACACAAGTAGCAAATGGTGTGGTTATCCTGGATTACGTGCGCACAACCCTCTCACTTCTCCAATTACCCAGAGGTCTCGAAGAACGTACAATTGTGGTGTAAAACAACCTCCTCATTGTAAGATGACATCACACAAACACACTTATGACCAAAATAGCCATCTAATGACCAAAATAGCCATGAACTACAAACACACAAATAACCAAAATAGCCATGAACTACAAGCACACTAATGACCAAAACAGACATGAACTACAAACACACAAATGACCAAAATGCAATATAGTGACATGAGCTTCAAGCATAAAAAATTTACATACACTTCAAGGACGCCAAATACCGAGAACCAAAACACACATAAACTACAAGCACACAAATTTCCAAATGTCAAAAATATACATTAAGTATCAATTTGTTTGTCTTTTTGTGTGTCTTGCTGAATTTTGAGCAAATATGTGTAAAAATGTTCAATAAATCATTTTTCGTCTAATTTAGCCTGCCTATCGATCGAAAACATGTTGCGTTGACCTGAACTTTCTTCTGAATTGTAATCCTAGAGTATATGATAATTTTAAACATGTTAAAGCATTCGAAAGAGTATCACTTGTTTTCATAAAGACAGAATCGATTAACACGAACTTATATGTTCTTATTTAACCTGTCTTCACACAAACATCATTTGTTGATTTTTTGTAAGGGGAGATAAACAGGGTCGCAGGTTAATAACGGGTTACGAAGATAGTCTGTCATTAGAGGCGTGATGGGGTACATTTTGTAATTATAGAGGCTTGATATCAAGTGAAACAGTTCGATGGGTGGTCAGAGATCAAACCAACAAAGATTGGGGGAAAGCCATTAGGAAACAACATTCTCCATTAATTTGTTTAAACTTTGAGTTAACTGTTCTAATCTGGAACTGAGAAGGCATCGTATCAAGCGGCGGATCCCGGTGATTGAACTTGGGTGTCAATTTGGGAGTGGAAACTCTCCTGTTCTTAATAAATTGATAAATATACGCTCAGGATAAAAGCAAGGATAATCCGACAGCAAAAATACCGATATATCGAAAGAATAATAGACTATGGGACAAACTTTCCACTTTGGACTATAGAACCAATTCCTGACTGAAATAAGTATTGAATTAATGTTCCACATGCACGTATGTATCGAACACATAGAACAGACAAGTTGCAACACCTGAAGGCATTAAAGACTGGAGGCAAAATGCCATATACCCCCCCCCCCCCCCCCCCCCCCCCCAAAAAAATCCGCTCAAAATATCTGGATCTGTGTCTAATGAAATATCCAAATCGGAAACGTAGGCGCCGGAACTTGTGATAATGAAGTCGGATTCTGTTAAATTTCAAATGCATGGTTAGTAGATCCGATGAGTTGTGATGTTGGGGGTTATCGACTCATTAGTCCCCCTCCTCGTGTGGCCAGATTAGCCAACTTAACTCCGATAAAGGGCGGTAACTTACGTCAGTACAGATATCAGCTCAGTACTTTTACGGTTCATTGTATACGTTATCCGCAAAATAAGCTCTTAATTGAGATAAAATAAAAACCTACATCTTTAAGGAACTTTACAATCCCTTTCGAAGCAGGTGGTTAAATCATAAGTCGCCGAAATCTTTTGATTTCATTCACACTTTTTTTAAGATTGTCCGCAGTGGCGGTAAACCAGAAACAGTAATGCGGCGACCTTAAGATTTTACAATTATACTCCCACAGAATCAAGTGGGAGGTCAAGTGACGCAAACTTTAATACCAACAAAAAAAGTAATTTAGAACGGGGCATGTTAAGGGAGGTCTCTACACCTTTTTCGTCTGAATTCGGCAGATCCCGCGGAGATAAATATACACGTTCCTCCTCCGATTTCGGTGGTCCACATACCTTACAAGCATGTGGTTTGATCAGTGCTAATTACCCTGTAATTCTCGTGATTATTCACTCTCTGAGCAGCATCAGTATAATGCTTAATACCTGCTCCACGAAAAAAAAAACTCGGTCCCTTTAATTTCATTTTCCGCATGAAATACTAGAAATACGAGATGAGGGGACGACAAATTTTCGTTACCATGCGCGCTTTATCACGTGCGTGACAAATATATATCCATAAGGAACAAAGATGGTCAAATTAAGTATTTGAATTTATCAAAAAATGGACACTTAGATTTGTTCTTTATCGCATTGTTAAGCTATAGATGAATTTAAAAGAATTACATTCAAAAAGAAAAATCAATTGAAAACGGATAAAGGGATCCGGACAAACTTTACCGCGTCGTTCATATTAAAAGAATTAGTCCGGATAAATCCCAAAACGGGTCAACATGTTCATTTGCGGAAAATTAAATCAACAGGTGTGGGATCTACCGTAATCTTTTGGAAAATAAACTTGTCTAAAGATAAATCCATAATAAACAAATCTGATTTCTTTTGATTTAGCTTTCATTCATACTTTAAATCATATTTAAATTCAACAATCCTCAAACGATATTTCAGGCTTTCTTGAATTAAAGCTTTCGAGAATATATGTTTCCTTTTAGATTAAGTACACGGGCCCTGAATTCAGAGAAGACTTTGAATTTATTGTAGATACTAGCATATATTGAAACTTTTTTATTGTAGATATATATATACATTGAGGCTAGAAGTAATTCATCTCCTTTGCACATAGAATATTAGCCGCAGAAACGGCTATTTGGTTGGTTACACCAACTTGTTGGTGTGTTCCCATGATGATGTCATACCTCCAAATTAACCGCCATATTGGATTACAACTCTCGGACTTTATCCATTTCTACCATGCAATACGTTGAGATTAAAAAATTAATAAATAAATTTTCAGAAGCGATTTCATGACTTCAGTAACCTTCTGACTATTCTTTAAAAGTATCTTGTTGTTTGTAATTCTCATCAAGACATCGATGTATATACGACGTGAAAACTTCAGAAAATTTGTTAAAGTATAGCAATTGTAACATAGCAGAGATGGATAAAGTCCGAGATTTGTAATCCATGGAGGGATATATGGGGGAAATATATAGCTATGTTGGAACACGCTATATAGAATATAATACTCTACAGTAACCTTCTTGATTGTGATGTCAAATATTAGTGTGTATGCACCACATATCATATTTCTTTATTGTTTCAAAAAAAAAAACCAATAAAATTCATCAATTACATATATTGAAATAAACATATAAAATCAAGTCCTACCAGATCGTTGCTCTGGCCATAGTTTGGAACTCATGAAGGTTTTCATTTTACTTCCCCAACGGAGTTTACAGCTCAGAGTGTTGAAGCAGTACCAACCGCCTGAAATTCAAAGGACATCGTTACTGAAAATTCCATTCCATCATACGTCTGTCCTTCGATCCGTTCGTTCTTTCATGCATTCGTTCCCTAATTAATCGTGTATACATACTGAATTGATTGGATTTCTGATCAGTTATAATTAATTTTTAAAATGTTCTTTTTTTGACTGAAAATCATGACCCGATCAGTGTTATACATGTATTGTTATTGTGTATCAGAAAATAATATACAAAATAAAAAGAAACTAGAAAGTAAAAAGGAATTTAAAATAAGTAAAATAAAATGATATACCTTCCAGGAAAACTATCCACTTCTTACTGCCATAAGACTTTCTCAGATAATATCTGTATATGAAATAAAAAAATTTTTTTTACCCATTTTCACATCATTATTCAAACCTGTCAATTGAAAGTGGAAGCTCATATTTTGGTCTTTAGCATTTTCCTTTGATTACCTTAAGTTTCGTATTTTCCTTTAAAATATGAAAAGAAAATCCACTTAAAGATATTGTTCACATTAAAGATATGAAAATGAGCTTTTTGACAAATTTCAGAGGAGTTCCGTACCCAATCACTACCCCTACTGGACCCGCGGATGGAAGTATTGTAGCTCTATAAGCAATGAACACAAAACACAATCGGGAATATAGAGAAGGGGGGTTTGAAGAAATCTTGTAATCCGGATAAATACACCATTAAGTTTAAGCGTCATTGGGTATTACTTTTATTTAATGGTGTCACTGGCGTTCTATTAATACTTTAATTATAATGTTAAATATGCTGTATTCATTAAGTTTTAAGTACCTTGCATTCGTAAGGGCTAAAAGGTAAAGAACAATAAAGTCATACAGATAAAGAAATTGCATCTACATTTTTTTCATTACAACACAAGAGCTGGGTAATTGCGGGAAAAGCAACAATCAACACCTCTTTCCTATATCACAAAAAAAAAGGGAAAATCCAAAGACAAGATTGCTCATTTGATGGAATCGGTAAAAGTCATTCATGGATGTTGGTAAACATCCGCTGTTCTATGTACCGCCACTACGCCCTTGAAAATCGATTCATCGAGTGTTACTCTGTTTGCCAAACAATTTTATGAATGAGATCGCCCGTGTACATGCTTTGTTTACATTTAACAATCTTTACACAAACTCTTACGCTATAAAAACGTTTATGTTTATAAAAATAGCATTAAGTAAACCTATCCGTCAGTCAAAGCTGACGAGCTGCCCTCGAGGTCAAGTGTATATATCTTTCCTGACAGATAAAAGAACACTTTATTTATTGGAGTTACCTCACAAGTGCATAGTTCGTTTTAGATGTTTTATTAGAAAAATAATAATTCTAGATAATTTGTGTGCCTCAGTCAATTTCAAGTATAGAGCATATCGAAAAAGCGGGGAGTGGATTGCTTGTGCCTTTGAAGTTGAGAGGGGATCAAACACTCAGATTGGAGAGAAGTGCGAAGAGAGATTTTATAAAGACCATCATGTCTGTGATAGGAACGGCTGAAGTTGTCTCAGTTTGAAAGGATGACAGAGAGCAGAGAATCAACCCTCATGAAAATAAATCTTTTAAAAATCTTATTTTTTCATAATAACATGACATTTGTCACGAACATTTGTCTGACAGGGAGATGGTTCCAATGCAAAGTAGGATCCAACCACAAGTAAAGGTCTTTTTGGTATAATACTTAAAAAGCAATAATGGATGAAAGGTAATATCTGAGTACCGACCGACTCAGGACATGACATACATTATTGTAATCAAAAATTAAAATTATGGCTTCTTTCATTAAACAGACGAATTCCAAATTTCCAGAGACAGAACATCTTGACACATCCAAATTTATCCATCATGCACTCAAATAACGGATATGCATCCAATGGATAGATTGATCGATCTAAATAAAACGATTTTCTCCTCTTGGTTACAAACACCACCACCCTTCCTTTTCCTGTAGCAGAATCTATATTGGGCGAAACGTCATCATAATTATAAGAACACATTTCGAAGTCAAAACCTCAGCAAGTCTCTTTTTATTAGTTTCTAACCCAATTATATGAGGCCAATACTTCTTTCACACTGCAAGCCTTTAAAAATGTACCTTACGACAACCTTACAAATCACAGTGTTTTCTCAAAAGCTGAAACAGTTGGAAATATCGAGATTGACAGAGGGACAGCGAGACGTTTTACTACATTTCTCAATGCGTGGTATTATTGTATGAACACATACAAAGTGTGTACTGATTAACAAGCTTATTATCAGAGATCAAAGAGCCGCTGTAATGTGTGTCTAAGATGTTGTCTGACAAATTGTACCCATTTCTTTGTAGATGCTCTATCGGAGAAATAGAAATGAGAGGAGCGCCTCCTAGCGGCAATAACGAAGCTAATTTTTTTATATCATATATATCATTGTAGTAATTTACGGTCTGCGGAAAACTTAATTTAAGGATCACTCGAGTCTTGACGACGTGAAACTTGTAAAAGTTGTGATTTCTTCAAATAAATTCTAAACCCAATACAACTTGTACTTTTATTCAGTATCTATCCTTATAAAATTCTATGGAAAAATTTAAAATCTTAAGACACGATGCTATTGAAAAAAAAAATGATTTGATACAATCATGGAGCTGAACTCAAATTATCGATAATTTGGACAGGAGATTATATTTTCAAGGACGCATTTGCGTGTTATTCTCTATATGTATATACCCTATCAATATACAGGTGTTTGCAATCAAATACATGTCAAATGTAAATGACAATTTACACCTATTGACCTTAACCTGTTTGAAATTTACGTCTCTATATCAATCAAAGTTCTGTCATTCAAAATGAAGTGAAACGATTTAAATAGATAAAAATAAATAAAATTGTCAAAAACTGAATGACTTTTATTCAGTTTTATACGTATTTAGAAACTTCATTTCTCTTTTGATTGTCAGTTGTAATTTACTTTGAAAAAAAAGTTGATTTTAAACAAGTTGTTTGACATGAAAGAGCAATTAAAATTACTTTAATTCTTTCTTTTTTGGAAAATAAAATTCCCCTAGAGTGTAATAATTTAACATGAGAAGTATATGTGAGGTGTCGATTTTGTTCTCTTCGTGAGATAAAAGTAGAATTTTTCAGGCCTTTCTGGTATCAAGATTATGATCAAAACATGTATTTTCATCACAAAAAGACGCGAATTGTTCATTTGCTTTTATTCTTTGATGTTCTCAATTGTCAAATGGTTCGATTTGGCCGGACTTCACAGAGAATCTTAAAGATGAAAGACACCAATTTGAGAGAGACTGTGATCACTTTTTTTTTACTAAAAAGTGAAAGTACCTTTCGAAAAAGATTAAAGGGGATCTACCGGTACACTATATAAACATAGACCTGTAAGAATTTCTTAAGAAGCGATTGATCTATGAGCGGTTGGTATTTGATCTCCTACTGTTTTTCTCTAATCATGTTAATTGAACTGACTTCTCGTATTGTCGAGATGAAAGCAATGCGTTAATGCTAACATATACATAGAGAAAACAATGCCCGACGATTTCCTTTGAAGTTATGTTTACTGCGGACAGTGGTATTCGGAGGCTGAGAATTCAAAACAAATAAATGCATCATACATCATTCATAACAACTGATTATGTTCTGCACTTTGAGGGTTCGGTCTGTTACTTAGTTCTCGGTTATTCGCATTTTTTTGAGTTCGAATTTTTTCTTGGCATGACAGAGAATTACTCTGCTCTTCTTGCAACATGTGTGCATAATTTAAAATTAAGATATTTCTAGTGCAAATAAGCGCTTTTAAAATGCATTTTTAAAAAATTATAAATGCTAAATCAGTGTATTATCATTAGTATCATACTATCAACTTTTAGAGACATGTTTTTAAATGCTTCTCCCCAATTTTGATGCATAATATATATAATTTTTTAATTGTTGGTGTTTATACTTCAATAAACACCTTATTTCACTGATCCGTGTGATCGCTTTTTTGGATCCTATAGATTAAATGTTCAGATAAAATGGAACAAAGTGGATTTTTCTTTGATTTTTTGTCTTTTGACTTATGAATGGAAGGGGGATCTAGTGCATTGAATGAAAGAAGAAAACTTTCGAAACAGAATACTTCAATGAAATTTAAATTAATATCTACATTCTTATTTCTACGCCACGTTACTCTGTTGGAAATATACATATCAGAGAAACTAGTACGGATATTGTAATAGTAAACACTGTACAAAGCGGCACACGATACAATTCCAGCTTCAAAGGAAATTGGCCTCAGTATCTCTTTATTTAAATTTCAAAACTGTGTAGAGAGCGCAAATTTTAACATAAACAACCATGTAAATTTCTTCGGGGTACATTCAGTTATGATATAACGATGTTGTAACGGATAAATAGGTTGTATTTACATTAAAAGGAATGGAAAATTATGCGCCAAAAATATAAAACAACTGAAAAAATCATGGTATTGCGTCATACGGAAATGACGTCATGTTGCTTTCTCTTTATTTTTATTTTTGACCTCTAACGGCGATAAATGGTACCAGACACAACAGGAACTGATTTACACATCTTATATATGTCTATCAACTTCCATTCATTCTTGAAAGATTTTCAAAGTGTGTAAAACACGTGTAGGGTCCGACCTAAGTCGGATTTTAGAATGTTTTATATTTTTCCGGTATTTCTGCCGACTCACCTGTAGATGACCTGGTACAAGTCGAGATCAGAGAAACATAGAGTAGGCCTTCAATTGATTCTGATCTTTGAACTTGGGCGAGTTTTCATCAATCTTTGAACTTTTCCTTTATACTGATATTGTCACTGATCAAACGTGTTCAAAGGAAATGAGGGCCTTATACTATACCAAAAGTATTTCTCGAGAAAAAAAGGTTCGTACAAGATTCTTGACGGCAATGAAAATCAAACAGCATATTTTTGTATGTCTTTTGAACATCACTCATATTTCATTCCATGCTTAATTTCATCTTTAGATCAAAACCGGAAATTTTCATCGGAAGGATACAGGGCTTTTGGGAATCTTCACAGAGCGGCTTCGGTAACGTAACGGAAGCTTTTTGGATGATAGGAGTTCTAAAGCTCAGAAACTATAACGAGAGCTATTGGTACTAAACAATACGGAAATCTGGCATAAATGGATGATCTGCAGTGTAATTGAACCTGTTAAGATGTAGTAACAAGTCGATCGCCGTGGATCTATTCTTGCAATAACAATACGCCTTTATTTACATGTGGGAAAGGGGTTTACAAGCATCTGTGGAGGCTTCCTCAAACCGCCACCGTAATCATCCGTGATTTACAATTTACTGTAATTATTAGGCTTATATCAGACCGCTACACCTATCTCAACAGTGTTAGTTCCGGTACAAGGTGTTTGCCCTCCTCTTAAAAAACATATCCATCATGTAATCCCCATAACGTTAAAGGTTACCTTAAGCTTTTCAGTTGCAAGGCCGTACTTCGCAGTGGGAAATCTTGTTAAGATATTAAGCTAGAATGTTGCACTAGATCGGAGGACTCATTCAACTAGGCTAAAAGGTTTTGATGAAAGTTTTCTGAGGTGAATTCCAACAATTCTTTGTTTAATAGTTATTTATGCCAACTTCAAAGAGAGAATTTGTAGCTTTTTGCTAAAAGGTTGAAGACGATGAGTTTTCAGATAGATTGATTTAGCGCTTTTAATGTGAGGAAAAAACCGGTTAATCGAATCAATGTGCTTGAGAAGTATACATTTTTGTTTTAATGTCATTTTAACAATAATAAATAGTTTCAGAAAAAATGTTGGAATTCTATATAAGGAGACGATGGTACTCGGCTTGGAAGTGTTATATTGTCAGTACTATTGTATTGAATATTTTCTATTGTAAAATTTCAGTGCACCCTATGCGCATTTCAACAAGTTACGTCTCATCTGTAGGATTTCCAAATTATATAGAATCTTGGATAAGGTGTAAAAGTAATTTATATGTATAATTATGGTGAATTTCAAGACTTACCCAGCTTTGGACCTATCATTGCACGTAATGGAAGAATTTTTGAGGTAGTGTCGTCTAAGTCTTGGAATTTCTTTGACCCCACAATTATGAGAATGTTGTGCAATGTCTTTTAGGGACTGCATGAGAGTATCGGCTTTCCCCAAAGCTTCCAGCTTCTGTACGTCCAAGGGCATGTCTTGTCGTCTGCTAACATCTTGTCGTCTGGTAAGCACATCCGGTCTCGTTAGAACCAATTGTAGAATGCATATCCACAGTATTATAGTCACTAATACCTTCATTATTTGAAAAATGAAACTTTTAATCAACAGTTTGGGGTTATATAAGTTTGTCTCTGCAACTTGAACTTGCAGGAAGTTGTCATCGTGTAGACGAACAATTATTTTTCCATAAGATCTTTGAATATATGCAAATTTTCAAAGAATAAGAGATAAAAATATAAAATATAAATCAGGTAAAATTGAAAATATCCGTTTTCCAATTCATTTTTGGAAGGTTTTTAAAATCTTTATATCCCATTGTCGTAATTTCTACTTAGCTTCGTTACAGGTGGTTTCAAATGAACTATCCAGTAATCACTGTTCAAAATATCTTTTGTTGCATTCGTGTTAAATCCAATCTCTCATCTTCCTTCTGTCATCAGTGCAGTAAAGAATGACATTCACTATCCATAGTCATTTTCGTAATAAAAACTGAAATTATATATATTTCATGCATTTAAGTATATTTTCCAGATTGAGAGAAATAAAGGTGTGTGATCCGATATAAAGGTTTGCTTATTCTAATCTTCGGTTCCTCTCTTGTTAAGGGCGGAAGATCAAAGACGAATAGAGACCTTCTATCTGCTAACATCAAAGCGAATTGTAATCGTCACAAATAGAAGTGATTTTTTTAACCCTCCTTCTTCTTGCGCTGTCCGCTGGACACTGGCAAACTCGGACTCTTGTTTACAAATTATTCTCCTTGATCATTTGGGTTTCTTTTCATCTTTTAGTATAACCGTGAAATGATTATTGAAAAAATAGAATAATGAAAATACGATCAAAGGACGCTAACTCCTCCCCTGTAGTGGATTCACCTGTCATTCTTTCCCATAATCCCTGGTTGTAGTGTTGTGATTCGTCCGCGCTAGTTCGACCCTTTATATTTCACATGTGCTTTTTGAACATCGATTAACCGTGATTAATGACTAGTCACCAAAGTTGTGTTTTTCTTTACTGAATTTACGATCAAAAGAATCACATGAGTATTTTAGGTAGGGACAGGGGAGTTTTAAATTTGTTCTCCGTTTCAGAAAAAAAAATACATAACTTTCATTTAAAACGAAAAGAAAAAAATCATACTCATTTTTCTGCATAATCATAAAATTTTAGTTTACTCTTTTTTTTCAATTTCTTTATTTATGCTTTTATGCTTTTATGTTCAATAATTCTAATCTTTTTTTTTTTTCATACATTACATTTATTTCAATTCATATTTTATTATCTTTTTAATTATCAAATCAGTTTAGATGTAATTTAGAAATTACTACATCTTAAATAAGATAAAAACGATAAAACAGCGGCATATGAAAGAGAAAGGAGAAAACAGAATTCGGTGAAAACAGAAGCTTTCAGGTAATCTATAGATAGTGCATTGTTGATGAACAGACGTCTACAGGTATACCATAAGCGAATCTAGAGGGGTCGTGAGGGTCAGGATCCATTTTATATATCAGCTTTCTCTATATATGCCTTTTGAAAACCATACTCTGTAACCCCCCCCCCCCCCCCCGAGCTGGGTTGCCTCCCCCCTTCCTTGGAGGAACCTAGTTCCGTGCATGATCTGCTTCTCAAATATCTGTAATTAGTTAATGATACATCCAGTGCGATCACCGATTCAGTGAATTTACAGATCTCAACAAGTGGGCATGGGATTCTAAATATAAATAATTATTTTTTTCCTATATGAGAGAACTTAGGCGAGTTCTTTTGATGTTTAAGCTGTAGTCGTGTTTTTATTGACATCAAAGGCATTTCTTTGGCAGGGGCCACCGTTCATTTCGCCAACCTGTGTGCGGAGTACAGATAGGATGATAGGCTGGGGAAAGTCGCGTCAAAAACTTCATATGACCATCAACCTTGACGCAGAACCGAATGGAACTGATACCAAAACAATTTATATATCTCTTTTCGAATCTTGATACCTGCACCCCAGCGTGTTAAGATCTAGACCTGGGTCTCATATCTACATTTAAGTTGAAAAAAAAACTCCCAACATAAAACCATATCTAGTTATTTGGGACTGGTATAATTCAAGGGACATTTTCTATAGTTTATTGAAATTTAAAAAAAGGAAATGTGACAGATAGGGACAGGCGCAAAAATAGATGAAATGTGACGGATTTGGACAGGCGTATATATAGGGAGGAAGAGGGGATGTCGTGTTTGAAACTCCAACAGCTCTCTATTATTCATGGTTGCATTTTTTTGTAAATGTTTGCCATAAGTTAAATAAAATCGAAGGCGTTACGCCCCTCCTTTCCAGAACTGAACTGCATTTAGGAAAAAAAAATAAATAAAACACAAGATTTATGTTTCAGCTCTGGATAATTTTGAGTGACTTCATTTTATGTGGCTATACAAACTTCATAAGAACGAAAATTAAAAGTATACATGTATTTTAAAAAGTCGAACAAATGCTTCTTTGTGGAATAAAAGCCGTATCTAACAAACTGTTATGGCTTTGAATGGGTTGCTTTTTATTTTGATCAAGTTTATTAATAACGGTTTTACTATTGTAGTTTTTCAACATTCTGAAATTATAGCTAACTTTTATCGCACCGTGACTTGATCATTCATTGGAAGGATTGAAGTGGAGACGACTTCATACAAATAACATTTAAAATTTTGATAGATGAATTCAGTTTGTAAGAGGAAAGGCGACATGGAAATTCAAGAACATTAGAAATTTCTTATCACAAAGAAAATATCGATCATACGCAAAGGTCAATCAGTAATTTAATTTATGGCAAACTCTTTATAGTAGCTTGCTCTGCCGAGCGAGAAATCTCTATGTACTTTTGGGTTACTATTAATTACATTCTATATCATCACAGTACGACATAGAGCATTAATTTCATTTGTGTGTATATCATTGATCCACGTATATACGACCTGTGATCATTCGTTTGATTTGACCACAAAGTTTCTATAAACAATCTCTCTCGATGTGTTTATATACACAAATAAAAAACAAAACAAAACAAAAATGATACACACTTATTCTAATGAAAGACATGCCAGACCTGTGTGTACAACATCGAATCTTTTACCTGAAATGCAACGGAAAGCCCTATGTTAGACAAGAAGATATTAATTATATTGTACGTGCCTGAAAAAGCAATGTGTTCATATATGTGATGACACACAAATAAAATTAAAACAAGGATGAACTACATAAATTAATCAAAGCACTAAAGGTACTGAGTGCGAATAGCCAGATTTTTTACAGGGATTTTTTTTTGCCCCTTTTTGGGGCCGTTATTCGGCCCCATTCCCAATGAAAAATAGTATCTTTTTTTCCCAATTGTGGCTCTAAAATTTCCCAATCACATAAAGATGGAATTATCACCAAAATTAGATAAATCTACTGGTTCAATAGTAGCGAATTTTCTAATTATTTGCCATATTTTTGTAAGCATAAGAAATTAAATCATATTGAAAAGAAAATTATTTGATTAAACTTTCAATTCTGAATTCTTGATTGTATAAACTGTCATTTTACTTTTATGTTAGTACATGTTCTTCCCAAAATATTCCCAAATGTCGTTAATTTTCCCAATTGCACGGGCCCCGACCCCATTCCCAAATTACTGAAAAAATCACTGCAGAATAATACAAGTATTAGCTTTTACAAAAAGCTTGCCGTCAGTTAGCTGACTGTAAATGTTGTAAAATTCTAGTTAGGAAATGCATTTACCAATCGCACATTTCCGGGCTTTTCCGCGTTTTTTCCGATTCAAGTGACGGAAATTTCCGAAAATCTGCGATTGTTATAGGACGTATCGGTTCAAAGACTTTTCGATGCATATTTCGGAAGAAATTACACTAATGCGATATGACTTTCATTTGTCAGATCATCTAGACTCTTAAGCCGACCTGGTGAGAGAATCTTATACACAGGTTCTGAATAACCTAGACGGATATTTGCATTTTATGCAATTGTCAACCAATCATATTGCCAAGAGGTATTCTATCCGTGCAAGTAGGTTACGAATGATTACAGTATACCGTCAGTCATGACTGACGGTAATCACTTACAATGTATGACAAAATATTGTGTTTTCAAAGTTATATTTGTTCCTGAACACCTTCGTAGGCCAGTTTATGGAAGTATAAAGACAGAACTATAATGTTGTCGTAATGAATTGAAAGATGATGTCTGACAGTGAACATGAAAATTATATAACATCACATTAAATCTACCCCCCCCCCCCCTAAAAATACAACAATCCAATATGACTATTGATTATTGATTCCATATACAAGGAAAGAAGATGAATTTTGTTTTCTAATTTGATCCCCACTCTCTCTTTAACCTTTCATGTTCAGTGTTAGGTGTGTGCTAAGAATTTGAAGGAAAAATCACCTTTTTTTTTAGTATATAAAAACATGATACATCCTAAACGGGAATGGTTTGATCTTTTATTTTTCATAATTGTTAATATCATATTTCATGATGGAAGTTCCTAATTTTTCCGTCGTATACAGATTTTATTTTGTGAAGAGGGGCAAAATAAGCCTACTTGAAGTTAGCTTTACGTTTCAATGATTCAACTTAATATCTTTATCGATAGCACCGTTTCATTTATATATTGTCCACTAAAACAGATAATCACCTGGTAATGGAAAGGGGTTTCCAACACACTGTGTTCATCTCGATCAGTACATACAGATGCAATTTTTCATTAAGACATGCATGTACATAACACGACAGCTCGATTCATATAGATATAATTCATTGATTCAGACAGTGATCAGACTTTATACCAATCATGATGCTGACGCAGTCCCAAGGTACATGTAAACAGAGTAACATCGTTTATACATACTCAGTAGACGGGGCTCCCATGAGTGAAGAAATCAGGCAATCGCTATGTGCTATTCGCACAAAAATTAAAATGGTAATATAAATCCGGATTATATGCATACTACCCTCCCTCTAATATGAAAACCAGGAGGTGTCAACAGACATAAATTGTGTATAAGCATGAAAAATCATTACCGTGCAAAACATATATATTGTTTGCTGCAAATGGTGGAAGTAGAATTCAACAGGTTTAACATCAAATACTTGTACTCTAATCAGACCTTTGTATATCTGCATAACGAGGAGGGCTTTGTGTAAACAATCCGGATAACCACACCATTTGCTCTGAAGGTAGCAGATGGCCGTACAGAATCGGCACCGGTTGTCCCTTGGTCTCGTTGGTTTTTGATTTGTATTTTGTGTTTGGTGTTTTGTTGTCATCTTTGATGTTTAGTGTTTAATCTCTATAATGTTTAGTGTTTAATATCTATGATGTTTAGTGTTAATCTCTATAATGTTTAGTGTTTAATCTCTATGATGTTTAGTGTTTAATCTCTATGATGTTTAGTGTTTAATCTCTATAATGTTTAGTGTTAATCTCTATGCTGTTTAGTGTTAATCTCTATGATGTTTAGTGTTAATCTCTATGATGTTTAGTGTTAATCTCTCTTGTCCCTATCGGTTTCTGTTTAATCTCTATGATGTTTAGTGTTTAATCTCTATGATGTTTAGTGTTAATCTCTATGAAGTTTAGTGTTAATCTCTATGATGTTTAGTGTTTAATCTCTATGATGTTTAGTGTTTAATCTCTATGATGTTTAGTGTTTAATCTCTATGATGTTTAGTGTTAATCTCTATGATGTTTAGTGTTTAATCTCTATGATGTTTAGTGTTTAATCTCTATGATGTTTAGTGTTAATCTCTATGATGTTTAGTGTTTAATCTCTATGATGTTTAGTGTTTAATCTCTATGATGTTTAGTGTTTAATCTCTATGATGTTTAGTGTTAATCTCTATGATGTTTAGTGTTTAATCTCTATGATGTTTAGTGTTAATCTCTATGATGTTTAGTGTTAATCTCTATGATATTTAGTGTTAATCTCTATAATGTTTAGTGTTTAATCTCTATGATGTTTAGTGTTAATCTCTATGATGTTTAGTGTTAATCTCTATGATGTTTAGTGTTAATCTCTATAATGTTTAGTGTTAATCTCTATGATGTTTAGTGTTTAATCTCTATGATGTTTAGTGTTTAATCTCTATGATGATTAGTGTTTAATCTCTATGATGTTTAGTGTTTAATCTCTATGATGTTTAGTGTTAATCTCTATGATGTTTAATGTTAATCTCTCTTGTCCCTATCGGTTTCTGTTGTGTGTTTTCAATCCTCCAGAGTTAACATTGAACAAAGCAAACAAAAATGACAAAGCTACACCATTTTTGGATCTTGATATCAAAATTAATAACGGAGAAATTCAAACAAAGATATACGACAAAAGAGAAGACTTTGGCTTCAACATAGTTAATTTTCCTTGGCTTGATGGCGATGTTCCAAGATTGCCATCGTACGGCATTTACATCTCTCAGCTCATCAGATACGCTAGAGCTTGCTCCCATGTTTCGGACTTCCGTGACAAAAATATACAAATTACAAAAAAACTTATCAGTCAAGGATTTAGATATCATTTTGTAAAATCTTTCTGGAAATTTTACAATAACTATTCTGAACTTCTCTCAAAAGTTGGGACGACTCCGGCGTCAGAGTATGTATCATTGGGATTTCATTGCCTTCATTTTACGGTGACCTTATAATCAAAATCAGAAGGATCAAAAGCAGATTAAACTTCAACCAAAATTGTAAGAAAATAGTCGGTCGCCTGCTTTACCGAGGATATGATCCTTAAGTCATCACAAAACACTAGGCATGGTACTGGACCAATCTACAGTTTTGTACCAGTGTCTTTCCCAACGTTGCACACTGGTCAACCGTGACGACGGGACTCCATGATGGGCCTTGTTGAAATCTCGTCAGAGAAGACTTGGTCTTGATTTTCTATCCTATCCGAACTTCTCGGGTGATTGATCTTGAGTTCGCTACAGTCACCTGTTATACGCATGTCATAGAATTTTTTAGATCCATTTACGTGGAATCTGTGTTTGTGATGTCACCTTACAGTGAGAAGTTTTATTTTTATACAACAATTGTGTGTCAATGGGGACATCTGTGTATCCAGATAAGTGGGAGGGTTGTCCGCACGTAATCCGGATAACCACACCATTTGCTAAAAACAGATGGCCGTCCAAAGTCGGCGCCGGGTGCACATTGGTCTCCTTCTTTTTATGTGTTGTCATAAATGTTTAATGTTTCTGTACGTCTGTTACGATTGTTTTGTATGATGTTCTAGTGAATATTGTTGTGTCTTTTTGCGATTTGGAGTTTGTATGATGTCATTTACGTATCACTTTCTTGTGGGTTTGTTTCGCTGGGTGAATGCAGAGTGGTCATGCTGGAGATCATTCCCTTTTCTTGTGTTTGTCCCCTCTGTGTTTTCGCATTTTAGTATTTTGCTGTTGGTGCTACAATCGGGTCATGCTGTAGTTTCCCCCTTTCTTTCATTTAATGAAAATATCTATAACTAGTTCTAAGTTCAATGTTCGGACTGCAAAAACCAATCATTTCCTTTTTCGACTGTTAAGTCCCGAACACTCCTCTATAAAGATTCGGTGCTAACCAGTCATATTTTCCCATATCGGGCTCTCGTTTAGATTTTGTCATCCCTATTTGATGTTTATTTCAACGATTTGACTCTTCTCCCAAGAATAATTTGCTAAAAGGCCTGATCAAATCCCCCTTGATGTTAACCGATCAACATCAAATATCTAATTAAGAAGAGAAGGCCCAAACAATAGACAAGCCCTTCCTTTGATCTCTCCGACCATGGTGAAGATCAAGACTTTATTTCAGTTTGGCCTTTGGTCAATAATAGGGGACTGTTCACCATAAACGCCATATATTGTATATCAAAGTTCTTATCGTCCATAGGACTGCCTTGTAACAAATATGTTTGTCTGCGGTGTTATGAATGGATGGAAAAAAGTTCATCGAGTAGAACCTAGTTTGGTAAAAAGTGCTAGGTTCTATGAGGGAAGCATATAACACTCTCTCATCTTATTCAAAAAGGGGTAGATTTCCACTGGTTAATTTAGTTTGATATATACCAAATCAATGACTAAAAAGAAGTGTTCTAACTTTCTTTGTAATTAAAATAAATATGAAAATAGATGGACAGGAAAATGTTATTCATTTCAACAGTAAAATTTTACTATTTACTTGTTTTTCCTCCAACTTTGCTTGCAAGGAAGGGAATTGCACAATGGGGTATTAGAGACCACAGATCAATAAAAAGGGCCTAACATTATTTTTCTATATTTCATTAAACTACAAAGATGATGTCCATATAGCCCTATAATTTACATAAGCACGACAAAACCCAGGACACTTTGAATCGTGTGGTGTTTGTAAACAAAAGTGTAAGTTTGATCTCTACTTTAAAGAGATTTCTGTTTGGTAAAATGTTGTCGGTACTTTGAAGTCAAAGGTAAGCCGTGGCTCTAATCCTCTTACTTTATAAGTTATACGTAATGGTACTTACAAGTGCCATGATCGTTGTGTTCCTTTTATTTTAGTGGTTTTTATATTGGCCTTAGTTCTACCGCAGGGTGGGACACTTGAACAAGTCGACTTTGAGGTTACGTCTCCAATAATGACATAAGCGCGATTTTCTAGTTTTTGCATAATCCAGTAACTTAAGATAGGAACCTACTTAACGCTATAATATATGAATATACATTTTACAGAATGGATTTATTTTTTAAGTTTCTTCATATATTTGGGTATATTGAATTTATTTATTTTTCATACTTACTCTCTCTTATTACTCTGATACATATACTTTACACTACTTACATGACTTAAGCTCAATATATAAAGTCGCTGAAAGTCTCATCCTTTTTGTATAAGCAAGGCTACAATTTCTTATTGTTCTATGAATTTGGCGACAATGTTCTGTTGATTTGATAACTACGAAGGATGTCCGAAAAGTTCGCGGACTGGTTGATTTTTAAAAGATTGGACACAAATCTATCACTGAAAACTGGTATTGAAAGACCATGATAGCTTTTTTACCATTTTACTATTAACTGGACAGATTTATAAATCGATTATTACAAAAATATTATCAATTTATTAACTGTAAAAAAAGAAACGTGCGATCCACAGAGCAACGTCATTTTCAATAATAGATGCTTCTCATAGTTTTCACATTTAGCTCTAGAAAATCAAATAAAACATGTCACTATATAATATAAGTTTATAATATGATACCTTTGATACCCTACGTCAGTTTGTGTAGTCGATATATTCCATAAGGACTGAGAAACAGTAGAAAATGTTAAGGCAGCATGTCCAATCTTTCATTAAAAATAGTGACGTCAAGCGAACGAACGGAGTACCGCGCAATGACACAATTTTGTAATTACTTAAGAAAGACACATCTAAAGACGATAAAGGTGCTTGACAAGTGTATGACATCTGTCTGTATCACGACCACTTATTTACAAATGGTTTTCGGAAGGTTAAAACAAAGGAGGGGATTTCCAACAACACCAGGTTGCAGCACCCACAGCAAAACCCCAAAACACCCAATGCAAAAACACAAAGCAGACAAGCACAGAAAGAGACGCATAAGGGACAAGGAACGTCAATGCACAACACAGAAACACCAAACGCAAAGGACTACACATAAACCAACGAGACCAATGGGCAACCGGTGCCGTAAGCCATCTGCCAAGGAAATAGCAGAAGGTGTGTTTATCCTGGATTACGTGCGTACGACCCTTCCACTTTTCCGATTAAAACACTTCTGATGATTAATATAGCAGCAGAAAATGCGTATACTAGTAATTGGTGGTGACGAAATGAAGATGCAAATGATAAGAGTAAAACTTCAGAGAACAGACAGCGAAGGGGATAGCATCAATCTGTGATCATTGCAAACTTACACATATAAAGTATAGCTGAAGGTTAATTTTTTAAAATGAATGTGTTTCTGGCAAATGGTCCCGCGGGAAGTGACAGATATAAGACCTGCTAAGGACAGACCTGTACCATCAGGGAGATACTAGTATACATTAGTTTTAGAACAGGACAGACATGTGCCATCAGGGAGATACTAGTATACATTAGTTTTAGAACATTTCATTAAATTTTGTGACGGAGAATTTAAAAATATATTTCACGTATATTGCCGAAACACTGTGACACTATAGGCAAGGATATCCTCGGGAACTAATCAATCCTCGAGCAAAGTTACCAACCTAGTGAGTGGAAATATATCTTATGTTTTTATGCTATAAAATTGTCTTGTTGATTTCATAAGAATGTTTCGTGGATTTGATTAATATATTCTGTTGATTTGATGACAATGTTCTTTGATTTAATGATAATGTTCTTTGGATTTGATGACAAAGTTCTATGGATTTGACGAAAATGTAGATTGAGGATCACTGACGAGGGTTAAATACCCGAAACGTGCATGTCTGGTCCATGCTGTAAATTTATTTGCATCATTATGATGCTAATGAATTTGAAGACGTTTAACATTTGTACCACTTGGTGAGTGTCACTGCTGGAGGACCAGGAATCCCCGAGGTCACCTGTAGCCAAGTTCGATCAATTTCGGATGGTCGTTTCTTCAAACGCATTCGAAAATTTCTGTTAACAAAATTTTCTTAATATTTTGAAACCTGGGTCCTGTAGCATCATATCCCATCCATCTTGCTAAGTCTTTTGGTATATTTTGATAATCATTTTCACAAATTTTGGCCACATTTCATTGTTTATATTGAGGATCACTGACGAGGGTTAAATATCCGAAACATGCATGTCTGGTCCATGCTGTAAATTTATCTGACGACGTAAAACATTCTGTTGATTTGAGGAGTATGTTCTGTGGATTTGATGACATATTTTTTAAGAATTGATGACAATGTACTTTGGATTTAAAAACATTACCCACAGACTTTAATGACAATGTTCAAGGGATTTGATGACAACGTCCGCTGGATTGATGATAGTTGTTACTGAATTTGATGATCACGTTCTTTGGATTTGATGACAATGTGTTCTTTGGATTTGATGACAATGTTCCGTGGATTTGATGACAATGTTCCGTGGATTTGATGACAATGTTCCGTGGATTTGATGACAATGCTCATTGTAATTTATGACAAAGTTCATTGGATAATATGCCAATGTTCACCTCTGATATGTTATTTTATATTGGAACACTTCCGTATTATTGATATAAACACTTATTCCTGTTGCAGTGTGGAGCAGTTAAACTCGTTCCCCGTGACTCGATGTTTTCAAGTGTTACTTTTTTCCAGCTCTGTCGCATGAATGGAACTTTGTTTTGGCCCTATATCAATCCGACATCATATATCATTATTATTTTGCTATATCGGAAACTAGTAATTTCATCCAAATATATAATGGAAAGAAAAGGAAGTTAATATCGGTATAATTAGAAATAATAATCACACATTTCGGCCATATTTCATTGTTTGGATTGTGGATCACTGATGAGGGTTAAATACCTGAAACGTGCATGTCTGGTCCACGCTGTTTATTAATCTGCTTTTAAATTATGCTAATGAATTTGAAGACATTTAACAATTTATTATATTTTTTTAATCCATTTGGCTGGAAGCATCACTGATGAGGATTCAAGAGCTATTCTCTGTAAGCATTTGCACTTTTATAAAGGATGCATGGCACGGCATGTCTCAGATTTTGATCAAATTTAGACATAAGGTTGGGTCTGACCCAAAAATAAAAAAAAAGTGTTTCAAAAATTTCTTAATATCACATCCGGTTACCATGGAAACGAACTTTTAACATTGAAAAATGCATTTTGGTGCGTTTTGGAAGTCATATACATCGTTTATGCAGAATAATCTAAAACAAAAGCTAAAGTAATATTAGTATCCTATCATTGCTCTTTAAAGTTAAATATCAACAATGTTTGGGTTTAAGGTCTTATCTATGTGTATCCATAGCAACAACTCAGGTACCCAATCAAAATAGTGATTTTGGCTTTTTTTTTCAAAATTCAATGATAAATTACTTACATTTTTTAGTTTATCATGCAAATTAAATATTAGAGTCCCTTTTTTACTAGATCATTGAATTTTAATTTAAAGTGATGATAATTAATAATTTTATTCAAGCAGACCTTTCATTACATGAAAGAAAATTTTTAAAATGTTCAGGAAATAACCTGTTGCTATTGGAACAATTGTGTAAAAATGCCCACTTTAAGTCCTTGGATACGGGATCCAAGGTTAAGTTATCTGAAATATTTTTAATCTTTAATAAAGGTTAGACTTTGCTTTATCATATGTATAAAAATAGTTGTATAAGGCTTCGAAAAATATCGAAAATTGCTAATTTTTAGAGTGTATAGCCAAATTACTATAGCAACCATTATCAATTAAAGTTTCTCTTGTATTTTGATAAAGGTTTATTTGATCTGTATTTAAAATATGGAATTTGAACTTCCTTGAATTAAAAATCACTGCTTTATTAAAATAAAAAAGCAAAACAAAATGGTTGCCATGGTAACATATGTTCCCAATAACTTTTTCACGGATTTTGAAAGAGCTCTCTGCGTGAGATACGTTCCAACAACTATTATCAGTTCACCATGATGCAATTTTTTAAAAAAATACTCTGAAGATTCAAAATTAGTAATATTATAGACCATAGATACCGTTGCTATTTGCTAAGGTAACTTATTTACAAAGCAACAAGTGGGTTGGTCTTGAATTTGCTCATTTTATAAAATAAATTCCTTTTCCTTATCATATACCTATAAAGAGAGAAGAAAAATTGGAAAATACAAACAGCATATATCAAAAATTAGCTAATTTTGTTGTCATGGTAACCAGCCCTTTTTACAATATCAGACACCTCCAGTGAGCTTACATGTATTAAATTTTAGGTTCTAATCTTTAGGATGCATAACACAAGGTTCAATTTTGCCAATTTTTCAACTTTATAGACTTTTGCCATGGTAACCAGATGACCTAGAAACAATTTTTCTTTTGTCAAATTTATCTTTTTTCATTAGTCCCTATTTATGTTTGACATTTCATGAAAATCGGAGACCATGCGTGCCGGAATTGTTGACTTGGTATTAATATCAGAAAAACATGTCTGCATGTTGCATAATAAATTGTTTCTAAATTTTCTTCAAGAATGTATAGAGTTGGAACTCTTCAGTATTATTCAAATTACAGAAATGTTCATTGTATTTGATTTTTACAATTTTTAACTGTTGTTTTGCTATAGATCTCATACATATATTCTGTGAATCTCACGTAAATGCTTTTTGTATTTTGAAACAAAGGAGGGGATCTCCAACAACACCAGGCCGCAGCACCCACAGCAAAACCCCAAAACACCCAGTGCAAAAACACAAAGCAGACAAGCACAAAGAGACGTGCAAGGGACAAGGAACGCCAACGCAAAACACAGAAACACAAAACACAAAGGTCCACACATAAACCAACGAGACCAATAGGGCAACCGGTGCCGACCCAGGACGGCCATCCGCCACGGAAATAGCAGAAGGTATGGTTATCCTGGATTACGTGCGCACAACCCTCTCACTTTTCCGATTACCCAGAGGTCTCGAAGAACGTACAATTGTGGTGCAAAACAACCTCCTTACTGCCAGATGACCACACACAAACAAGACCGCAAAACGCAGGGGCCCAAGCAACACAGATGAACATGCAAATGGATATAAATAGAGGGCGTACGTAGTACAATCCGTGCTCTGCCGCCGCGAGCCCATGCACGTCCTTGTGGATTTGATGAAATGTTCTGTGGATTTATACAATGTAATACATCATGCTCTTTGTAATTGACCACAAGTGAAAAAAATAGACTTTAATTTTCTTATAATCTTCACTTATTTTATTTCGCAGAGTGGATCCGTTATATATGTCCCCCTTAGTTGAATGTTTCAAGTGTATGAAATTACTTTATTTCTAGCTCTGTCGATTAAAAGAAGCTTTGTCTTTTGCCTTGATCAATTTGACATCATATATTACTTTGTTCTTTTTGGAAACTTGTTATTTCGTCTTATAATATCAGGATGTTAACATCCTAGCTCCATCCCTCCAATGTTATTTTAGTCATAGATGTTGTTGCATGAAATCAGGAGACGCTGACTCTCCCGGGGCACCTGGTCTCACTTCGGAATTGTATTCATTCCGAGGTTCGCAACCGTTCCTATGGAAAATCTAATGAATTTGCCTTGCCGTCTCGACTTTGGGACTGAACAACTGATTGGTGCTTCTTTAATGCTTATTATTCAACTCTGCTACTTATTCGACATTACCAAAATCTGAGAGTCGAAAACTCTTTGCAAAGTAAATGCACAAATTAAAATTAAAAAAAAACCTAGAGGGCGCTACTAAATACGAGGGCTGATTGATACGTTGTAACCTCGTACTGAGGAATTTGAATTTTATCAGACATTTTGCATTATTTTTCTACATAGTCCCCTTCAGTATCTACATATACCGATGTGTAAGGGCCTCAATACTACTTACAAATATTTCCTTATCTTGGCTGTTAGGAAAGCCACCCACTGCAAGTATGACGTCATCATCGGACTGAAAATGGGCGCCAGAATTAGCTGCTTTCCGTTTTGGGAATGGGAATAGATGAAGTCTGATGGAACAAGTTCAACGGAATAAGGCGGATGCTCAATCAAATTAAAGCTACAATTACGAATGACAGCCATGGTAGTGACGGATTTGTAAACAGGAGCATTTTCCTGATGGAACAAAACACCCACGGCGCTTAAATCTTCCCGTAACTGTGTCAGAAGTGATGCATAGTATGTGCCGTTGATTGTTTGTCCTTTTTGGAGATAATCTATCAGCAGAATATCCTCTGCATCACAGAAAACCGAGGTGATAACCTTCCCAGCTGAAGGAACCGTCTTTGCTTTCTTTTGCCAGGGTAAACCAGGGTGCTTCCACTGTTTTGACTGTTGTTTGGACTCTGAGATAAAATGATGGACCCATTTTTCATCCATAGTGACAAATCTTTGAAGAAAATTGACTGGATAAAGTGCGCCTGGTGTACTACTGGTCAACTGTCAGAATTTGTGGTACCCAACGGGCCGAAAACTGTCTCATTTAAAAGATCTTCAGCCAGAATGGAATGTACTCTTTCCTGTGAAATGCCAACTGTTTTGGCTATATATCTTTCTGTAACTCGTCTGTCAGTCATAACAATATCATGGATTTTATTGATCATTACTAGAGTTGCAAGAGTGACAGGCCTTCCAGGACGGGGTCGTCCCCAAGGCTCTGTCTGCCGCTCTTAAAAATCGCCACCCACGTTTTCACTGTAAAGGGACATCTTTCCCTGGTGTTTTTACCATATCATTATGGATATCCTTAGGTGTTAAACCCTTTTTGTGCATATATTGAATCACTGCCCTTTCAGCGATTTTGTCCATTTTGCAATTTGTTTACTTTAGAGTACTACCTCGTCGATTTAAATTGACGAAATGAGGCCAGTCCTTGGGTACATGGCCTGACATAGTCAGAAAATAGCAGGACTTAAAAAGAACATCCTTGCGAATCTCCTTCAATACGAGGCTAACAACATATCAATCAGCCCTCGTACATTTTGCTGTGTCTAGAATTCACTTTGGCTTACAGTAGCAATGATTTACTATCCAAAACATGTGTCTGGTACATTTATGTTTATTACGTCTTCAAATTCAATAGCATTATTTAAGAACAGATATTTTCAACATGGACTAGACATGCACGTTTCGTGTATTTAACCCTCGTCAGTGATTCTTAATCTAAACAATTTAATATGACCAAAGAGGTGAAAGTTAAATTACTATGTCCAAAAATGTACCGAAAGACGTAGCAGGATGGGTGGGATATGATACAACAGGACCCACGTTTTAGAAACTTCAAGAAAGTTTGATAACAGAAATTTTCAATTGCGTTAAGGAAACGATCAACCGATGTTGATCGAACTTGGCTATGTGTGCCCTCGGGGACTCCTGGTCCACCAGCAGTAACACTCACCAAAAAGTACAAATGTTAAACGTCTTCAAATTCAATAGCATCATTTAAGAACAGATAAATTTGCAACATGGACCAGACATGCAAAATCGGTTTAAATTCTTTTCATGACCTTGATATCCTTGTTTCATGGATGTTAAAAAATGGTCTGTGAATTTGATCACAAGAGTACAATGATTTTGACTTTGTTTACAAAGATCTAAGACATTTTATAATCTATTCATATACAGTATATGTATCTTCATTTTGAAAATATACATAACTTATTAGAAATTTCTCCGTGACTTTTCTATCCGAACAGATATAATTTTCATAAAAACCGTCATCTCCTTCAGAATCCACGTTCCAAATCTGAGAGATATTTTAAGTCAAAGTAAGCTTGTAGCTTTTTTCCAGATCCTGGATAACTTTGTGTCACACTTATGCCCTTTGCCGTGTGGAGCTCGTAAAAAAGTTCCCCGCGAGGGGTTTGACAGTAAGTGTTTTGAATATACTTCCCTGACATTGTCGCCATAGCACTTTCTATATAAACATAACGTCAGACAGTGCATGAAGTTTTTATATTTTCATTTCCATGCTTCATAAACATCGACGGCGGGTGCGGCTAGCCAACAGGGGATTCTTACTCCTCCCGGGCACCTGGTCCCACCTCTAGCTTGCTAGGGGTCCGTCGATGTTTAATTTTGCGCTCTATTGTGAGTGCTGTTGAGATTATCGTCAGGATCTTCTTTAACTCAATCGTATCACGTTACATATGATTAAATCTTACACTAAACTAAATGAGTTAAAGAAGATCCTGACGATTATCCCAACAGCACTCTTAATAGAGCACAAAATTAAACATCGACGGACCCCCAACAAGCCAGAGGTTGGACCAGGTGCCCTGGAGGAGTAAGCATCCCCTGTTGGCTAGCCGCACCCGCCGTCGATGTTAATGAAGCATGAAAATGAAAATATATAAAATTCATGCACTGCCTTAAAGTTTTAAAGTCATTGATTAATCCTGCAGATAAAGCAGTCACCAACACCATACCGGTATTACTACCTATCAACTTTAGTTTCGTAACTTTCGTTTACTAATTCTTAAATCAAAACCAATGAAATTTTGAATAAACATAACAGTGATTTGTCTTCATTGAATATCTCTATTTCTATAAAAATGGATCTCCCTACCATATATTGCATACCAAATCGGCACAAAGCTCCTTACATAATGAATTCTGATGATGTGATCGACAAATTCATATCAATCAATTTTAAAGCCGAATCTATCTCACCCAACGACTTCTTTAACATGTACACCACCCTCCATCATGAGAAGATAAAAGACCTCTCGTTCAAAACTTATTAAATGATGTTTTGATCGAGAGGGTAAAACATTTATATGATTGAACCTCTGACACAAAAGGATTCTTTTCCTCTGTAGATTACAACTCGTACAAATCTTGTACTCGATCTTAGTTTTGCAAGGTCTTGTTCTTTCTTTTAGACAATATTGTAAGATTTGGTGACACTCTATACATGCAAGTTATTGCAATTCCTGTGGGTACTAATTGTGCGCCTCTTGTAAGATTTGGTGACACTCTGTATAGGGAGGTCGTTGGAATTCCTATGGGTACTTATTTTTTGCTTCTGGTTGCCAATATCTTTTCATACATACGAGAAAGAATTCATGCAAAATCTGCAAAAACTAAATAAATTTGACTACTCGAAATGTTGCGACAGCACCTCTAGGTATCTTGATGATATTTTGAATATTGATAACCCACATCTTGACCAATACAAAAATCAAATTTATTCACCAGAGTTAACATTGAATAAAGCAAATACAGATGATATATTGCTTCACAATTTTTGGATCTGGATATCAAAATCAATAATAAATACCATGATGAAAATAAACATATTACTAAAAAATTCAGTCAAGGTTTTAAATATCATAAACTTGTAAAATCTTTTTTGGAAATTTTACAATAACTATTCTGCACTTCATTCTAAATTTGGGATAGCTCTAGCATCAGAGTATGTATCATTGGGAATTTCATTGTCTTCATTTTACGGTGACCTAATAAACAAAATTGGAAGGATCAAAGGCAGATCAAACTTCAACCACAAATGTAAGAACATAGTCGGTCACTTGCTTTACCGAGGATATGATTTGAAGTCATAAAAAGAACATTGGGCATGGTACTGGACCAATATACAGTTTTGTGCCAGTGTCTTTCCCAACGTTGCACACTTGCCAACCGTGACGACGAGACTCCATTACTGGCCCTGTCCAAATATCGTCAGAAAACACTGGGTCCTGATCCTCTGTCATATCAGAAAGTTGGTCAGACTTCTCGAGTGATTGATCTTGAGCTCGCTTCAGCTAACAGAGCACAGACTGTTGTACGCATGTCAGAGAATGTTTATATCCATTTATATAGAATCTGTAGGTAAGGGAATGATCTCCAGTGTGGCAAATGGCCGTCCTAAGTGGGCACTGATTTGTTTGATGTTTCTATGTGATTCGGTGTTACTTGTACCTTTTGTCTCTTTCTGTGCGTGTCTGCTCTGTGTTTTTTGCATAATGTTTTGCTGTGAATGCTGCATCCGAGAAGTGAGAAGTTTTACTGCAGTTATACAGAAATTGCGTATCTATGGAAAACTCTGTGTATCCGGATAATTGGGAGGGTTAGTAATCCGGATAACCACACCATTTGCTAATAGCAGATGGCCGTCCATAGTCGGCACCGGGTGCTGAATTGGTCCCCTTCCATTTATGTGTTGTCATTAATGTTTCTGTATGTCTATTTCGACTGTTTTTTGTCTGTTTGTTCCCGTGTCCTGTGGCTGGTTGTGGCTGTGGCTGGTCTGATGCCATTATGTTTTGGTCGCTTTCTTGGGGGTTTGTTACCGCTGGGTCAGTGCAGGGTGGCCATGCTGGATATTCTCCCCTTTTCTAATTGTTTTGCTTATTGTAGCAACTGCTCCACTACAATTATGACTAGAAATCTGACGTCTGCACATACGGCGATAAAGGAACACGTAACAAGATATTTTGAACTGTTCTAAACATGATGTGGACTTCATTTAGTCTACTAGTATTAAAAATTTAGAGGATGTGATTGACAAAATGAAATCCAGAAATTTAAGCCAACACGATTTCTCAATACAACTTCTCTAATATGCATTCACGCATCCTCACAATTAGTGATCGATTGTCTAAACTAATTAAATGCTGTTTTGATCGAGAAGGTAAACTTACATTTGTACATCTGAATCTGAGGGTTTTTCCTCTACTACCGGTATCAATCATGGACTTGCAAAGACCTGTGTAATGCCTTGTCCTTCCTCTTGGACAATATTTAAGTTAGATTTGATGATGATGTCTACAAGCACGTTGAAGGGATTCCTATAGGTACTAACTGTGTGCCTCTTGTTGCAGATTTATTTTTATTCACTTATGAAAAAGATTTATTCAAAATCTTCAAAAGCAAAGTAATTCAGTGGTACATCTAGGTACCTGGATCATATTCTGACTATTGACAACCCTGTTTTTGAAACATATAAGAATGAAACTTATCAATTAGAATTGACACTCAAAAAGGCAAATGTTACGAACACAGAAACACCATTTTTTGGACCTACCCAAAATATCAAAATTGTTAATGGAGAAATTCATACTAGTGTAAATGACAAAAGAGATAATTTTGGACTCAACACAGTAAATTTCCCGTGGCTTGACATTGCTATTGCTAGACTCCGTCATACGGCATTTACAGCTCATCCGGTACGCTAGAGCATGAACCCATACTGTATATAGTTTGTAAAGTTTTAAAAAGTTTTCGAAGCAATGTTATAAGTTTTATATAATTATGTGTTTTTACGTCTCTCGGATGACAAATTCACTAGAAATCTGTAACTATTCCATAAGGTGCTCCCCGAGAAACACCCCAATCCCTTAAATAGCTTTCGACAGCTGTAAATCTAACAAATACGTATTATATAATTTTTACAAATGCTGTTTCGGATTTTCCCATTGATTCTTGATGGCGCCACTGATTGTACATTTTAAAATTCTTTTACTTTTCAGCTTTAAAAATTAGAGACATTTAGATAGGATAATCTTAATTTATGCAGATTGTACTTGATGATTATAAGTTCCAGTAGTAATTATTACTGGAAATGCAATTCAGATCAGAATATCCCCAATGGAGCCCCTAGATTCACTTCCGTATATGAATACTGCACTGCGTCCTTGAAATCATTGAGTTCTTTATGAAAGTTTAAACGACTTAAAATGAACATGTTACATGTAAAAATCTTCAAGTAAATTTCACATAGCAGAACAGAGTAAGCACGATAAAAAAAAACCGAGTACTGCATTATAATTTTGAGGCGCCACCTACAATTGATAACGTTTTTATTTTCTTTATATTGAAAACTTTGTCTTTGTATTGAGAAGTCCATGTAGGACACACTGCGGAATTTGTATTATTTTTTATTAAATCTAATTAATTACTGGGTAAATCGCCATTCTGCCAAACCCTGAAAATTAAATTGTTTCATACTTGAATAGGACCAGTGGGTGAAAGTCAAACAGAAAAAAAGTAAAATCCAAAAATTTCAATGGGCATACAAACCTTAAAAAACTTAACTAAACACTACCCAAGTCACCATGCCATGAAAATATTTCACAAAAATACTTACGAAAACTTATAGAAATTTCCGTACGTTTTGATCGCTAATAAATTATAAATCGAGATATTTCGTTTCAGAATTTATATCTTGTATGTAGAAACGATATTAGAAAACACATTGCAATCTGAGTGGACAAATTTTCCAACCTTTTATATGATGAGAAAAGTTACAAAAATGCCTGAAATTTTTCTTAAGAATTTTTGAGAAACTTGGCACAGGTGTCCGGTGAGAGCATCCATTGCTTTCAAGTAATTCTTGTCACTCAAAGCAGTGCAGAATAAAGCCTACGCTCACGCAGCAAGATACGCCCGTTGGGATTTTTTTCACAACACCAAAATATCTAAGTCCCATAACTCCATAAGGACAAATTGGATGAACCTTAAAATCGAAAGGCGGCTTCCTCTTCAAAGTCTGATCAAAATGTACAAATATCATGAAAATCTGTTGACACATATTCAAGTTATTGCGTTCCATGCACCTATATTTTGCCCTTAGCTTAACATGTAAGTGCATATAACCCCCCCCCCCCCCCCCCATTACACATAATTTCTGAATTATGTGACAAAAAATTCAAGAACCGGTTATATATGTGAAAGAACATCCTTTCTACTTGAAGTATACAAAATTTCAAAACATTTCAACCAGAAATAGATTTTTGAATAATTTTTAACTATTTTAGTATATTTTCACTGTATTTTAAGATATCTAAGTCCCATAACTCTGTAACGACATATCGAATGAACCTGAAAATCGAAAGGCGGCTTCCTCTCCACAGTCCAATCAAAATGTATGAATATCATGAAAATCCGTTGACGCATATTCAAGTTATTGCGTTCCATGCGCCTATATTTTGCCCATAGCTTAACATATATGTGCATATAACCCCCCCCCCCCTTCCTATTACACACAATATCTCGCTTATGCGACCAAAAAATTAATGCGACCAAAAAATTAAAAACCCGTTATATATGTCAAAGAGCATCCTTTCTACCTTAAGTATACAAAATTTCAAAACATTTCGACCAGAAATAGATTTTTAAATAATTTTTAAATATTTTAGTATATTTTCACTGTATTTTAAAAATCTAAGTCCCATAACTCTGTAACGACAAATCGGATGAACCTGAAAATCGAAAGGCGGCTTTCTCTCCACAGACTGATCACTATGTATAAATTTCATAAAAATCCGTTGACGCGTATTCAAGTTATTGCGTTCCATAGGCGGACGGACAGACGGACAGACGGACAGACGGACGGACTTCGCCATACCATAATACGTCCCGTCAAATGACGGGCGTATAAAAAGGGTAAAAACGGTGCTTTGGATCTAACCTAAACTTTCTTTAAACATTGTGGACACGTTATATTAATGCGTTTCATATTATTGTTGTATCATCCAAAAAGAAATAAAAATCAATAAATAAACATCGAAGATTTATATTTAAAGTCGAGAAGATAAGGTAAATAAACATCGAAGAAGTGCCCATCAGTTATTCAGTCTAAAAGTCGAGAAGGTAAAGTAAAAGCAATAGAATGTCCATTGGAACAGCTGCGAACCGTGGAATAAACAGTATTCCGAAGTGAGACCAGACATGTACCCGGAAAGAGTCGGCGTCTCCTGCTTGCAACACCCGTCGCAACAGTTCCATGTACAGTGATGCTTCGGTAGTCCGGAATTCATATCTCCGGAATATTCGTTACTCCGAACGCAGTTCTCTTTTTTCATTATGCTAAAAAATGCAAACAAAAAATAGGATCAGGGACGAATTGCATTTTCATTTGGATTGAAATTTATGAATCAATCGTACCGATACAGTACAGTAGCCAAATATATCACATTATTTCATATCAGTGTACTCTCTTCCGGCCAACTGTGAACGAATGAAACTCTATGAAGGATCATAAGAATTTAAGATTGTTCTTTCTTTCTGTGGAAAGTCGTTGTGTTTTTCTTGTCTACAATAGATTTGGAGATGATTAAAGGAAATATTACACTAATTAATGTATATATACGATGCATTTAGACCCATATCTTTATGGTTTATTTCATTACTTCATCCATAAATATTGGGTAACAAATTGCACCAAAATGTGAAGTTGGAGATAAAGGGGGTGGGCGTGTCCCCAAATATCATCCTTGTTATGATTAATGCCCAGAAAACAGTAATAAACACTGTACAGTACAAATGTTAACGGTACAAGAGATTATTATCATTATTCTACGGGGAGCCCCCTTGTTAATAGATGATATACATATACAATGGTGATTGATGATAAGTTAGTTCCCCTTTGAAGTTGACCCCGGCTTACGTGATACATTCAGTAGCATCTTGGAGTTTCTAGCTACCGTTTGTGATATTAGCATTCCGATGGTGGCTCAGGTGAAATATGCAACAAATATGTATGATATATACACCGGGGGTGCTTCTTTCCACATTCATCTTCCTTGGAATGTCCTGAGAAATGAATGAAATCCTTGCGATTTTGTGTAACGTTGGTCCATTTCTCATTAAAAGGAAATTTTCGGTCGTTTCAACTCCGAGATGCTTCTCATTATTTGATATAATAACGCTTCAGGGTTCAAAAGAATAGAATGAAATCGTGCTGTAAGTGAAAATGTAAGCATCGGTCACGGAAATTGCCGACAATTAAAATTGAAAATTTCATCCCCATTCACGCCCTTTATTTCTATTGATGTTTCGTCAAAACATCATGTAACGAGATGAGGAGAATTTAAAGCCTTTTGAGTGAAATCCTTTACATCAACCTACCTTTTTCATCCACAACACTTGAATGACATTTTGTGAGTTTCATTATTTTAATTCGTTCACCCTGGTATAATCATTTCGGTGCTTATCACGAACATCCGCCATATACGCTAGTCTTAATCACAGGATTAACAAATTTCACACCAGGATTGATATTAATAAAAAAAAATTATTTACCCCTTTAAACACAATAAATTGTTATATTAAGGTAAGCAAACTTTACACTTGATGCCTTTTCGCGCGGTTCTGTTGATTGTAATGCGCAATGGCGGCACGATCAAAGCATTTTTTCACAATATCTTAACGATTTTTATCATAAAAAATGAAAAGGTATTAAGAATCTCTGGTTACAAACGTTAACTATTTGCTATTTACGATAAATATCTGAGAAACTATTGCTCACGAACTGAGAGTTTTCCATCAGTGCTTCGACTTACAGATTGGTATGTACTTAAACAAGTCACCGACCTATGCCCAATCATCGTTTGAAACTTTTCATCCAATAAGCATTCGGATAAGAAACTCATGATTTTTTTTAAATCTCATATTCTAGAAGCTAGTTCAGATGAAATAGTATCATGATGCAAAAATTACAAAGATAAGAAAATATGCTATTCAGCTTTTTTGTGTCATTAGATTCGATATTTTTGCGCTAAATTTATTTGACCCCTCACTAAAGTTTCCTTTTAATTTATAAAAATATCATTTTCCCAAAGAATTATTTCCTTGGAAAAAATTAAATAAAAGATATATGTGTTTCTTGTACTTTTGCAAAACGATAATTTTTATTTAAAAAGTTTTTGCTGTATCGATAGTCCAAAAACTGTTTCTAGTGTTCTCTTATTTTCCTATGTCAAAGTTGTGTGAAAAGTGAAACTTGTAAAAGGACATAAAAAGACGGTTGTTTCTTTTTCTTTTTATGAAATATAAACAGGTCGGTGTTCTATTTCTTTACTTTGATGATATTGTTATTACGGGTAGTACACCGTCCAACATCACGACTTCACTGTTTCTACAACCAGTACCTTGTGATCAGGATTGCGCTCCAGGCTTCGCTCTCTAATTTCCCGCCATTACGTCTAACCCAAGGTTGTGAATTGTGTATACACCCTTTCATTACCCTCTGTGCCAAGTTTGTCAAAATTGTCGACATTTCTGCTTCTTTTCATCATTTCTGAACTTAAGAGATCTGATGTGTCGTTAATAAGAAGCTTTCTGATCACCTTTAACTTTTGAAAATTTGCCTTCCAGAATTAGAATCGGCATCGGCCATGACAAGGCAGGTTCGACGTCATTAAACAGGCTGGTCCCGGGAAAATGAATATCGCTTGACAGATATAATTCTATAATCTATGTATACTAGCTTGCTCATCAGTCAGTTAATCTTGATTTTAAATCTCGACAGTTCACATGTGAGTGTTTAAGTTTGAAAGTTGTAAAGAGTAGAAAGTCATTGAGTGGAACAAAAAGGATATGTGCAAGTGGAATACAAGAGTAAAAAGAATCACTTTTCTTTAATTAGTAAGATTCAAAATCAAATAAAATCAAATTTTACAAAATATTTTTTGACGATACACCGAAAACACAAAACACTTTTAAAACGTATCTTTGTTTACAATGTTGAGAGAAATGACTGAATTTGATAATTCGTCTGTATTGACCATGACTGCACGGCTAATGACTGCACGGCTAAAGTGACGGGTGTTGTTAACAAGCAGGTGATGCTTACTCTCACCGGGGCATCTGATTGACCCTTTGCTGAATGTTTTGGTTATTTTGTTTATGTACAGTTCTTTTTGCATAAAAATGCTATATTGATTGCAATATGTTTGATGCTCGAAACATTCCATCAAGAGCTGAATCAAAATACATTACGTAATAAATGAAATAAATAAATAAATGTGTACATATGTAAGTGCACTGAATTAAGGAATTTGCTTTCAGCGAAACGCACTTATACAAAAACATGATTTACTATACATGCCTGTCGTGTAGCCATATTGATACGAATGCGGACATTGAGTTTGCCCTTTTGGACCTTTGGAGAACCTGAAGCGAAAGAGAGGCTTCTTTGATCATGAATGAGGAATTTCGATCCCGTGCAAATACTGAAAAGGACATGAAGTTTTCTCCTTTAGGCGTTATAATGCCCATGTAAGACTAAACAGGTGTAAGATCAAATCTCTAAGGGACCTTCACCTTCTATTTATTACAACGTAAACTTTGTTATTAACGGTTAATTGGCCTTTATCAAAGGCTATATTATAATCCAGAGGCCGATAATAGTGTTACGTTGACCTCTTCGGCTTTGGTCTCAAAGGTGGTCCACTCCCTTAAACTATGCACGATTGTCCAAAAAGTGTTATATCGTCCTCACATCTACCTTTGTCTCAGATAAGTAAGATTGGACTACAAAGGTCTTCATGGATGTACGTCACCTAATTAATGTATTTTATCAATGAACCTGTCCAGTTCAAACGAATGAATGAGAAGGTCATAGGCAATACAAATACGTGTGTGTAAACCAGGTAGGGAAAATTGTGTTAAAATCCTTTGATTTGTATCTACAAAATGTACGAGAAAGAAACGGAGCCAGAACAGTGTTTTAGATTATTTAAGGCGGTCCAACTTCTTTGCATTCTTTAGAGTTACTGACATTTTTAAAAGATGCAATATATTCAAATCTAATCCAAACTTTATCATTTGTTATTGCATCATACGATTTTTGGGAATCTCTAAACATTAAGTTCATATTTCAAAGAATCATTATCCAACAGTCTCTATAATAATATATGTGTTACAAAAAGATGGAATAGTAAAAAAAAAACGTATTTCTCTTCACTAGGAATGGTCTTGCGCTCCTAATCTGCATGATTATGCCCAATACCAACTGAAGTCTATTTTTGATACCTTTACGTAAACTTGCACTTCACATTCAGGCATAGCGTACGATATGTTTTTGATATGTCGCTTGGATTTGTCCGAATAAGTGTATTGAATACATGTATTAGGAAATATAAAACAGTTGGTAGATATGAATTAGGTCTTCCGACTTCCGTCGGAAGACCTATTGTTTTCGTAACCGTGGAAAATTGGATCAGCGATTTCTCAAGAACCCTGTAAGCTAGGACAATGAAAGTTCTCCAACGTTACGTTTGGAGTAAAAGCTAGATTGGTCTTTTTTATTTTTGGTCTCTGTTATTTTTTTTATCATGTTTTTTAGTAGATTCAAATATTTGACGGGAGCGTCGAATTACTCAAAAGGACCGAAAATTTCATGTTTTGCTATTTGTAAGCTTAAATATCTCGTATTTTGCTATCTACAATTTCCATTCTTTTTGAAAGTCGACAGCCATGCAAGATATGAAATGCTAGATGCACACTGTAACGATTTATTACGATGACGTCCTTCACCGTCCTTCATATTTCCAAATTCAGAAGTTCATAGGAGGAAGACACTTTTTTGCTTATAATAGTAAACAAAAATTAAGCTTATGAAGTTTCCTAAAAATTTCAATATTATTTTTTTTATCCATATATCTGTCTTATTTAGTCTTTCTGATTTTTCCTATCTCTTACTGTTGAAAAGATATGAGCATCGAAATTTTGAGTTGGGTATTTCGATACACCTTCACGCCAACAGATCGGGCGCACACTAAAATTGGTAGTCCGAGTCCGACTCGAGAAAAGCAGTGTTGAGATTTTCAAATTCCGATTTCACGGCAATGATGAATATGCATTTCATAAATACATTTCGATATACACAATTTGATTTTAAAACAGTGGATTAATTTAGAAGAGATCAGCTACAAACCAGAATTTACACACAAAAAGCGGTAGTTTGATTCCGATTTCTAACCTACAAACCTGTTTCTAAACTTCAATAGCTATATTTTGAACATCAAGTTTAATTTCTAATTCTAGCAAACGTTCGAACATAATTTTCGGTTGGTTTATTTACAAATTGATGAACAATTTCTCCAACATTCTTCCCTCCCCTCGTTTTTCGAAAACAGTTCTGTTTATATTGAACGATGTCGCCATGATGAAAATTCAAAATAAACTTTGAAAAAAGGGAAGGGGGGGGGGTCCAAATTTGAACCTGCACAGCGAGAACCTCATGGTATATATATATATATATATATATTGAACGTAACTTGTTATTACCATTTCTCTTCTCAAGAAAATTGGTTCTACAGCTACGAGCTCGCCTTTTTTATGGGGGAAGGGGGCAGGAAGAATTTGCAAAAAAAAAACCCGGCTCTGAAAAATGATGAAAAAAATATTCCGGCCCAAAGGGCCGGCAATTTTTTTTTTTTTTTCCCGGACCATGCAAAAGTAAGGATACATTGCATGATATGGAAATTTTTGCTGGCCCTTTGTGCCAGACAATTTAAAGTCAAAAAATTAATTAATATAATTACAAACTGTTCACATAGCTGTATCTACCAGAGACCTAATACGCGTAGGCACAAAAATCTAGAAAAGGTTCTATTTAAACATACAATCTGTCTGAAATTCGCTAATTGCAAAGAGACATCTGAAGGAACGGTTATTAACTCATACTCTGTAACAGCGGGGAGTTTAACTTACACAGACATTCACAACATTTGACAATTTGTTTAAATCCGGCCCGAAGAACCGGCGAAAATTTTTCTCCGGCTCTGGTAATGGCTGAAAAAATGGCCTGCTCAGAAAATTGCTGAAAAAATTTTACCGGCTGGCAATAGAATTCCTGCCCCCCCCCCCCCCCCCCCCCCCCCCCCCCCCCCCAATCAAATGGTTGCTCACCAACAATTAACGGTTTGAAAATTTAATGTTACTGCTATTTGAAAACTTAAATATATAATATAAATACATGTAATGTGACGTCCTTCATATTTCCAAACCAAAATTTGTATAGGAGGAAGACACTCTTGTTGCAACCGCAACAAGAAACCTTTCTAGTTTCTTATATTTTCTACTTTAAACATGCTTCAGTGAAGGGGAATACACTGAAAGGTAGTTCAAACGAGAATAGCTAAAACAAAGATATCGGTGTCTTTAATTATCCTTTTTGTCTTTGATCGTGGAATATTTATCAAGTACAAGACTTTGTTCTTTAATATGGAGGATTATATTATATATATGAAGGATTATATTATATATGAATGCCGATGGATCAAAAACTGAAATGAATAGACATTTCAGAGGCAAGAAATTAATCTAAATCAAAAAAGGGAGATAGAGTAAAAAGGGGACCAATTCAAATTTTAAATTATAAGAGAGATGTTCAATGATCTCCATTTCAAGCAAGACCGGTAAGATCAAAGCTAAGGGGGATAACCGCGGTGGTGATTTCCCTCTTTAATTTAGACTGGATTTTAGTTCAAAGTCTGTATTTGATGTACAGAATACATCTACCCCATGGGAAGGGTCGACAAGTTATGCTCAAAAGTTAAGTTTATATCAAACAGGCAGCAAAATACAGATTTCAGACGGCATTATCAGGGGGATTAAAGTCGACTTGGAGTCAAATCGTTTGAATTCCCCCGTCATCCAGTCACACGCTCAGTAATGTATTCATTTGGTATGAAATATGATTTTCATATTTATCATTGTAATGGTAACATAAAGGATTTCCATATGATTTGGAATGCATTAGCAAATCGTCCTTGACTCTGAAATGTGTATGAAATGTTATATGTCCTCTAGCTTGCTGGGGGTCCGTCGATGTTCCATTTGGTGCTCTATTGTGAGTGCTGTTGAGATTATCGTCAGGATCTTCTTTAACTCATGTATGTCCATCTGTTGAATTGGCTTTGTCCAAAGTCTCATTTATTTGGAATATTGATCAACATAAAGATTAAATATATGGGCAGTACATTGTACTAATTGTACAAATTTTGTATTTAATAGATAAACAAGCTTAAGGTGCAACACAGATGCAATGTGCCGAGTTGAAAAACTTGCAACTGAAGGTGAATATTTTTACTTATTTGAGAACTTTACTTGCAACACCTTTACATGGATATTTAGTCTATGTTCTATCACATTTTGTAAAGATCTGAAAACCTTTTTTTCAATCATAAAGTCCTATGACCTTGACGTTTGACATTGGTCCCCAAAATCAATAGAATTCCTCCTTGACTCGTGGGGAATATTTGTGAAAAGTTTCACTTTATTATGTCCAGAATCAATTTTCAAACATCAAGACCTTCACCTCTATACCCAATATCAATAGGGCACATTCTTGACTCATATGAACTATTTATAGCAATTAAGTTTCATGATGATAGGTGCAATACATTCAATCAGCAAAGTCCCATAATCGTTGGACCCAAAAATCATAAAAGATCCCTCCCTGATTCATGAGGGACATTTCTGGAAAATCTTAAAATGATGGGTGCAATATATACTCCGTTATGTTCCTGAAATGGAAAGGTAATGTTTTTGTTCCTGATAACCACACCTTTCCACTTGCTCAGTCGGGAATCATCCGTGTATTTTTGGCATCTGGACCAACCATCTGTTTTATTAGTTGGGTAGATTTATTACAACCTGAATTGTTACATGTATAACGTAGCTATAAATATTCCATTTTGGCTCCTTTTCTTTTCCGACCAATAAACCATTCCAATGACGTTCCGTTTAGCACAATGAATGCACACAAATCACAGCAAATCACAGCATCTGAGTCACCTTCAAATACAATGCTACGGAAGACTACAAATCGGAAGGGGACCACACGTAACAGAGAATAATACAGCAAGATGTACGATCAACATTCATTGGGCGGGCTGGTTGTTACACACTCAAGAGCTCTTGTCTATCTTACTCCATCTGATCTGTACAGAAATACAACAATAAGAGTGCGTCCTTAGATCTCAGCCACGTGGCAATGTAGATCACTCTAACTCCAGACACTTCATCCAAAACCTATATTTCAATAGAAAAACTTGATCACCTTTATGGCTGTCTCTCTGTGATGCAAGCGATCAAGGCTTTCAACTTAGAAGTTTTTGTCATATTTGTATACGTCCAGTAGCAGAACTTTAAAAAATTCTTTTATCTGTACTAAACGCACCAAATTTAATGTCAACAACTTATACATGTTTCTTTTTAGTGTTTCCCAAACCATCAGAAGCCAATCGGGAGGTCGCTTCTGAGATTCGAACCCCTAAATAATTGAGGCGACCGGACACAATACCCAAAACGTCACACAATGTAAATACATGTGGCGACACCATCAAATAGACGGTAAATAACCAAACGTCAAAGAGGTTACTTGTGGCGACACCTACAGTAGATAATAGGTCCTTCAGAAAAGGAATGATTTGGGGCACTATCCTTTCTGAAAGTTCGTCTGATCCTTGGATGATGACAACTTAGCTCGCTTCAGCAAGCAGAACACGGACTGGTTTGCATTTACATCCATAAGTGGTTTGTAGTACCACGTTGTTGTATCTTATGTGAAATATAAACTCCGTACGACGGCTTCGCCTAAATATATAGGTTAAAATTTATAGGTTAAATTTTATAGATTAAAATATAGGTTAAAATATATAGGTTAGAATATATAGGTAAAATATATAGGTTCTGCGTAAGTATTCCGGATAAGATTGAATCTTTATTTTCCACCAATATGACGAATATCTTTTTGCATGGAGGTAAGGGCTGCATATCGGTCATATATTATCATTTAAATTTGTTCTTCACTTTTTTGGTGTGCTAGCTCATATGAAAAAAAAGCTCCTACTCTGCGGTCAGAAATCAGCTTAAATTCAGTGCGGCAAAACATGCACATGTTTCGGACATTTTAATCCCGAGCAGTGGAACTTTAATACACAAGACAATGTGGTGACATGAAGATCGCAGTCTTTAATAAATGTAAATAATGAGATGTAGCCTATATATTGGAGTCGTTTGTTGACCAAGATGCATCTTTCGTTAAATGTTCTTTTTCAAGTGCCATCCTCGTAGTTAGTTTACATTCACAAGACGTAAAGTCAGGGAGTATACCAGTACGAAGTCCTGTGCACCAAGTCGTTCTACACGTGCTACATCTTTATCTGTTTGATGTACAGATAAAAGCCAAAAAACACAAAACAATTGAAAACTAAAGACCACGTCAAGATAGTTCAAACTACGTTTCAGCTTTTAATTTAAGGAAGGGCTTATTGTTAAGCAATTTACTTCATAGATAAATAAAGTTTTTGTCTTTAAAAAATAACAAGAGGAGAGCAAAGAGATTATAACATATCTACCACTGTACCTTAAATCATCAATTAGCGATTAACAAGTTTTTGGTCAAAAACACAGGTCTACCACCACGGGCTTTGGATGATAACAAAAGATAAAGGAGGAAAAAACTTGAAGACAACTGATAGTAAAAGTTAAGTTAGGTACAACTGTAGTATACTGGATTGTTTGAACAAAATTTGAAGAGGAAGTGACTATAGCAACAATACAAGAAATTCGAAGAAGAAGCACACAAAGATAAATCATAGTTCAAACAAAGAGCATTGTCAACCTCTATGGATCAAAAGAAATACAAGACAAACCTGCATGGACAAAAACAAAATAAGCAAACAGATAAACAAAAAAAAAACAACAACAAAATACAAAACAAAAAAAAGAAACAAGAAACTCCAAAGACAAAATTCAAGGCATGAACAAAAAATAAAAGTGTTTCCTGCAATATTCGTTTTCCTTTTTATGACCATCTAAGTTTTCTGCATCATTATTCCCAAGTGCTGATCTTTTATAACACGGAAGTTTCGTGTTTTCTAAAAGATTTTAAAATCTTTATTCAACAAATATCTTTAAGGATTATTTTCAGGACTGTTATCTTTTAATGGCGTTTCAAAATCTTATATTTCTCAAGTGAAATCAATGACCTTAAAAAAGAAAGAAAAAGGAAAAATCAAGGTGGACCTAACGTAACGGTTGAATTTTGCTTTAGCTTTGATTAAACTTCTGGTAACTTTATTGATGTAGACACGAAAATATCGCTCTCAGATCCTCTAAGTGTGACACGTGCAGCCAGAAATAAGGTGGACAAACACAATGTTTCTTTTTATACACATGTTAGAGGGACGATTATACTTAAGGAAGATTTACGAACCCGTACGTGTCTTAATAAGGCCTAAATACTCCAATTAACATTATACGACTGTTTGATCAAAGTAACGTAGGAAAGAGTGCTCGTTTGTATTCTATAGTATGATACACCTGTCCTAGGAAGATGTTCTAGATTTCAAGATAAAAATGTTTTTTAGATTCTCCTTTGTTATTTGAAAAATGTGTCTCCGCCTTAATTGGAGAAACCGTTACATGCTTGGTTACCAAAACCTTTACTATCCAAACGATCATAGCAAAGAACAAGCTAGCCGTTTTGAACATTAGTGATACCCTGTCTTTTTTTTTTAAGAAAAAAGTCGAATTTATTTGATTTCAAAATTTCATATTGCAAATTAAGCCAGCTACGGAACTTCTTGTACATGTAGTTTTCAAATGGTTTTAATCGTAACTTTTTTCTATATATTAAAAGGCTGCTTATGAATGTTGCATTTTGTACAAGAGAGGTTTAGACATCCTCATAAATCGCGGTTCCGATTTGTCCTAATTAACCGTCGTATCGGAGCCGCGATTTATGAAGATGAGGTTTAGATTGTTTCCGAAACTCATGTAGATGAAAAGTTTTATCGAGACGGACTCCTAAAGTTGACTCTGAATTTTTGAATTGACATTTTCCAGTGATTATTTTAACTTATTAGTAGAATTCATGAAAATAAAAGCTGTGTTTGTGAAACACGAATGTCCCCGGTGGCATCTTGGCCAGTATTAACACCATTTTTGTTAAATAGGTGAACGGTCAAGGGAAGGGTCACAAGGTCAAAAAGTTGGAGGAATATACAACGCTATCACAAATCATCCAATGTTTTACCCAATGTTAAACTTTTTGAAAAGTTGGTAAAAGTTCAAGGCCACGAGGTCAAAATTTTGGTATTAATGGAAAGGTCTTGTCACAAGGAATACACATATGAAGCATGAAAACCCTATTACATACCATTCAAAAGTTATACATAATATTTTCTTTTGAAAAGTAGGTAAAAGGTCAAGGTCGAGGTCACGAGGTCAAAAATTTTGGTATCAAAGGAAAGGTCTTATCACAAGGATTACACATGTGAAACATGAAAGCCCTATCACTCACCATTCAAAAGTTATGCCAAGTTTTAAAAGTTTTTGCCAAGGACAAACAAATAAACTGACGGACAGACCAAAAACTATATGCCCCTGAATCTTTGATTCCGGAGGCATAAAAAATTATTAAAAATACAGCAATTAGTATGAAAGTGTGACACTACCAAACTGACAGACGGATGGACTATATGCAGCTTTGCTTTCCAGGTGACGTGAAAAAGAAAAATCTGATTCGACAGTTACATTTTTTTTATATACTGAACAAAAAAAGTTAGGGATCATTCTCGTTCAAAATAGTGTTATGTAATTTTCATCAAAATACTGGAGCTAAGATAGGGATAATATTACAATAAAGCCTACACTCACGCAGCAAGATACGCCCGTTGGGATTTTTTCACAACACCAAAATATCTAAGTCCCAATTAATTAATCTAATTGGATGAACCTGAAAATCGAAAGGCGGCTTCTTCTTCAAAGTCTGATGATCAAAATATCATGTAAATCCGCTGACTCATATTCAAGTAATTGCGTTCCATGTGTCTATATTTGGCCCTTAGCTTAACATGTATGTGCATATACCCCCCCCCCCCCCTCCCATTAGACATAATATCTCTGTTATGCGACAAAAAAATTAAAAACCCGTTTCATATGTTAAAGGACAACCTTTCTACTTGAAGTATACAAAATTTCAAAACATTTTGACCAGAAATAGATTTTTAAATAATTCTTAACTATTTTAGTATATTTTCATTGCATTTAAAATATCTAAGTCCCATAACTCCGTAACGACAAATCGGATGAACCTGAAAATCGAAAGGCGGCTTCTTCTTCAAAGTCTGATCATAATGTACAAATATCATGAAAATCCGTTTATGCATATTCAAGTTATTGCGTTACATGCGCTTGTATTTTGCCCTTAGCCTTACATGTATGTATGTATGTATGTATGTGCATACAACACAAATGTATAACCCCCTCCCCTCCGACTACACATAATATCTCGGTTATGCCACCAAAAAATTAAAAACCCGTTACATATGTCAAAGAACATCCTTTCTACCTTAAGTATACAAAATTTCAAAACATTTCAACCAGAAATAGATTTTTAAATAATTTTTAACAATTTTAGTATATTTTCACTGTATTTTAAAATATCTAAGTCCCATAACTCTATTGACAAATCGGATGAACCTGAAAATCGAAAGACGGCTTCCTCTCCACAGTCCAATCATAATGTATAAATATGGTGAAAATCCGTTGACGCATATTCAAGTTATTGCGTTCCATGCGCCTATATTTTGTCCTTAGCTTAACATGAATGGGCATATAACCCCCCCCCCCTCCCATCACACATAATATCTCGATTATGCGACCAAAAAAAAAATAAAATCCGTAGCATATGTCAAAGAACATCCTTTCTACTTGAAGTATGCAAAATTTCAAAACATTTCGACCAGAAATAGATTTTTAAATAATTTTTAACAATTTTAGTATATTTTACTGCATTTTAAAAATCTAAGTCCTATAACTCAGTAACGACAAATCGGATGAACTTGAAAATCGAAAGGGGGCTTCCTCTTTACAATCCAATCATAATGTATGAATATGGTGAAAATCCGTTGACGCATATTCAAGTTATTGCGTTCCATGCGCCTATATTTTGCCCTTAGCTTAACATGTATGTGCATATACCCCCCACCCCCCCCCCCCCTCCCATTACACATAATATCTCGGTTAAACCACACAAAAAAAATTAAAAACCCGTTACATATGTCAAAGAACATTCTTTCTACCTTAAGTATACAAAATTTCAAAACATTTCGACCTGAAATAGATTTTTAAATAATTTTTAAGTATTTTAGTATATTTTCACTGTATTTTAAAAATCTAAGTCCCATAACTCTGTAACGACAAATCGGATGAACCTGAAAATCGAAAGGCGGCTTCCTCTCCACAGTCCAATCATAATGTATGAATTTCATGAAAATCCGATGACTCATATTCAAGTTATTGCGTTCCATAGGCGGACGGACAGACAGATAGACAGACGGACAGACGGACGGGCTTCGCCATACCATAATACGACCCGTCAAATGACGGGCGTATAAAAAGGAACCGATCAAACATAATGTCTGGTCATTGCATTAATTTTTGGTAAAAATTTTTTTTTTTTTTTTTTTTCCATTTTCAATTTTAAATAAAATGCTTATTTTACCAAAAAATATATTTTTTCTCTTTTATCTCTTTTTTTTAGTTACCCTTACTTGATAAACCTTCCAGATTCATTAAACTCATGATTATCATTTAACTAAAAATGATTGTTCAGTTTAAAACCCCTCATTTTAATGTAAAAAAAATTCTCACTCTTTTTCTTACGTTTTCAAAATTTGCAAGGGTTATGTCAGATTTTCGTTTACAGCGATGAGTTCAGTTTGAATACCGGATTTTCAAAACAATATCATTGTGTACTTTGGATCAGACATGCAATTCGTACTGATTAATTTTGACTTATTCATTTTATGTAGATTTTGGGTTAAATTTCTATTTTTCTGAAATTCGCATTTTCAGAGAAATTATAGTAGGAGATAGACACTTGGCTCCGTTGACTTTTGTGTACCCGAGAGTTGTACAAATACTGACAACTTACTTAAAATTGATGTTTATCTCAGTTATGACAATAGAACTATGCAAATAAAACAAAGTTCCTATCATAATGGTAATCCAATGCAAACTCTAAATAAATTTTTGCTCAGTATTTTAGTGCATATCGTGGGAATGACAAGTCAAATCAAAATCATAATCTCAACTGAGACACACGTTCTCTAAAATCACAATGTCAAGATCTTGAAATCCAAACTTTTCTTTGAAACTTCTACGTGAATATTTTCTTAATTCTGAGCGACGCTTCTAATGCATAGATTGTTTATCACGTTAATTCGTATTTCATTGCTTCCACAAAAAGTGTCAATTTGTAAAACGGTTTACATCATTCAGCGAAATAATTAACCTTAACGATGGGAATGTATATAAAACATAGTCGTGTATATGCCCCCATCGATTTGAGAATTTCTTTAGAAGATTGGGTATTCAAACGTATAGAATTCCACGTGTTTCTGATAACAATTAGTCTGTGAAGAATCCATGCTTTGTTCTGCCGCTGGGGAGAGGGGAATACATCAATCAAACCTTACAGTAACCTAACGTCTCCTTGGTGGAGTGATAACAGGTGCCCGTGTGGTGGTACTATGATAGGAGTACTGATCCTTTCATACCTGATAATGAAAGGCTTTGTAATGATTATTATGCTTATCAATATAAATATTTCGAGTACTTTTATTTTCAGTGCAATATGAAAGTGTGTGCGAATCCAGAAATGTATATATCCATCGAGAGGCGTTGGTGCAGTCTATGATTCTGATCAAATACATGCAAGGCAATAAATTTCATGGAGGATATTATTTCTGACAAAAAGATTTTTCTTCAAAAACGCACGCAGTCAAGTTTTAGTATGGACAAATTCATGCCCCCCGTGTGCCTACCTTGGCCTTTTATCAATGACCTTGGTTCAAGGTCACCCCCACCCCCATGTTTGGGTTTTTGGCAATGATTCTGCACAATAAAATTTAACTCCAACCACAGTTATGACCCATACAAGCAATTTAGCTTCAATCCTCCATGAGCATTGACCTAGGTTCAAGGCCATTTCAAATCTTTAATCATATCAAAAATCCATGCAGGCAGTTTTAACAGTGAACCTTGGCTTTTGACCTTGTTCACCTCTGTTCTGGTTAGGATTCTCAATTCAAAATCTAATTCCAAGTTTGTTTTTGCATGTTTTCCTCATTTTACTAGAAAACCCACAAAGCTTTGATTGATGTGGTTCATGGTCACAATATTATGTCATATAGAGATAGTTATGTCAAATGTTAAAGTTCAAGGTCAAAAGTTGCAATCAAGGTCACATAGTACAAACAGAAAAGGTCTTGTCACGAGGAATACATATGCATAATGTGAGAGCTTCTGGTGAATATGTTATGGCCAATATTTCCCTTTTTGAACAAGCAGACATTTTATGTATTCTAAATAACAAACTTCAAAATCTGGAACATTTGGTTAAGTTAGTCAGACAGTAAATCTCAGGAAAAAACAAATTCACACGTAATCCTCATGTTTTATAGTTTTATTTGACTTCATGTCTATATATGATACATCATCTTTCTAAATCTCAACAATATATCACAACTAATACAAAAACATCATAACAAGGGGCACAACTCCTCTTGTAACACTACAGTCCCATAACAAAAAGAGGGATGCTCCGACCTAGCCACAAACATGTAGCTAGACATCAAAATATCATTGCAACATCCGAGCCAGAGATACATAAGAATATTAATGATCGTTAGAGAAACTTTATTAAACCTGCAACCAGATGAGGAAAAGATTGCACATGACATGGAGGTGTGATGAGTGTGCTTGGAATGAACTTTGTACATTTTCTGAGAGGTCATGACGAGTTACATCTTGGTAAAATTGAGAATGAAGCTTATGATCTAAATTTTCAGCTGGTACAAAAGAATTTGCATGTATTTATGTCTTTAGGCTGAAAAAAAATTAAACATAATTTGAAGAGGTTGTTTGTGTAATTTACTGTTTACGAACAAGTATGTTGAATGTAACAAGTCTTATCCTAAATATGATGACAATCCCTTATTGCTGATCTATAAACTTAAAGGTATATTCATGTTTGACCTTCAAGATAACCTTGAGCTTCATTTGAAGTCGTGTCAAATATTGCTTGTCCATCACCTTTGCAAGTTTGCTATCAAGTGGACTACCAGGTCAATGAACAGACAGATGGACAGACAGATGAAAACAGAACAAAGTCATCCCTATATACTGTTTTTGTTCCACAAGCAACATAAAAATTCTATCTGATAGTACCCTATCATCTGAAAGTTGTGTGAGGCTCAAATTTTATATACATGTATGTTTGCTATATTCCTCCCTCCCCTGAAAAGTGTTTTTGAATAAGGGAAAGGACCTCTCAACTCAACAACAACCAGCAGCACCACACTATAAGGCCATGCAAAAAAAATTTTCTGGTTCTCAGATAATTGATCTAAAAAATATGGGTAGGTAGGTAGGGTTTTTATTTTTTGTTTTTATTTTCCGAAAACTACTTAAGCACAATTTTTTATTCAGATATTATAGAGACTGTGATCTATAGTGACTATATTTGTTGTAAATGTTCACCATACTCAACTCTTCTCATTTTTACAGTGCCAAGACTGCTTCAGCCCAGTCTGCAATTTTAAAATTCACCTTCAAGCTGACAATCACTCGTCCCCCCCCCCCCCCCCCCCCCCCCCCCCCCCCCCCCCGTCGCCATTTTGCATCTTGTGTAAAATAACAAAGTACAGTATTTCCCTCCACAGAAGTCAGAGCACCTAAGCGTCTTGGTCGTGTAAAGTTTTAACAAAACCGACAAGCGCCGTTAAAACGTAAAGCGCTGTACCGAAACAGACATTTCTACTTTTCGTTTGTACAGAAATCCCTGTTCTATTAATAGAAAATTATATTTATCAGCATGAGAAATCTGGCGGGCGGCGGATATTTTTTCCCTTCCCACGATAAAAACGTCTCATCGGGAGGAATTTTGAGCGCGGCGGTGTCTGAGAACCAGGATTTTTTTTTTATATGGCCTAATATAGTGTTCTACTAAGATCACTCTTAAAGTCTTGTAATATGTACACTGTACAAACAGTGAAAACTCTACCATGCCAGTGGTCAACATCCAAAAACTACATGTGTGTACATGTGGATAAGTAACATGGGGGTTCATCAACTTGTTAGTTTAAAATTCATATACAGTATTCTACTGGAGGAACAGAACATTCTTTTTAAAATGTTGAACAGAAAATGAAACATAATTAATAGGTAGTAAATCATCAATGACTTAATCTAAGGGATAAAGAATATGCTTTTAAATGTGCCACACTTCTTTAATTTAAAGTGGTTCTGCATAACTAAAAATGTTGATAAAATAATGTGCATGTATTGTATGGGTGATAGCACACTACACAATAATCTTATGCAAGCATTCAAATTAAATTTAATATTATAAAGTGAAACTAAAGCTTGAACATTTCCACAATATCATGTCAAATATTGCACTAGACTATATCACATAATTGCAGTTTTCCCATACATGAACCTTCAATATTTCATTGCAATCAATCAGTCTCTAATTGAACTCATTACCTACAAAATTAAATTGAATATTTTATAACGAAATGGTATACCTTCTCACAAATGAAATGTAAAGTTTATACTATAATTTTTGCTTGTAAAAATATATGATGCATATTTGCTTAAAGCAAGTAGTTGTAGATACTGACTTTTTTATCCACATGACATTTAGTTTTTCAGCATGTTTTTAACTTCATGTGCGATAATGCCCCACAAGGAGCCCAGTACATTAATGGAAGAAGAAGAAGATAACCAATTGAAAATGATAATATCAAACCAAATTATAACCATGCATGCAGTTTTAAAGATGGATAATTAACAATTAATCTATACAAATTTCTTACGAAGAATAAAAAAAAATGAAAACTAATTCATCACAGGGATTAATGCTGTTACCAAGAAACTAGTATAACAAAATCTTGCTCAATCAGGAAAGATGAAACATACAAAGTGGGTTGCACACTACCTTAAGAATTATACACTGAGTAAAAAATCAAATTCAATAAATAATGTTCTTAATCTTTTTTAATATTAATTTCATATTCAAGTGGCAATCTCCTGTTCTTTTGAATTTTGAACTTATTAACTTAAAGCAACTTATATGGTGCAGGATAACTTTTCTCATGAACTTGTATTTCTAGAAATATTGCAAAATGATAAAGCACACAAAATCATCAAAAATATTGCAAATTCATTATAATAAATAAGAATAAAAAACAAGGAAAATGGAACTAAAATCAGATTATCTCTGTACATAAGATGCTTTCTAGTGACAAAGCATTAATTACAAGTAGAGTACAACTGACTGAGAACATAAATAAAACAGAAAATGACAATAATTTACTTCTAGAATTCAACCGCTACTTTATCAACATTTGTATAAATATCGATTAACAAGTATCACACACACACATAGATATCATCTATTAACTTTATGCACCAATATAGTGAACAGTTATGCCATTATTCAATCAAGAATTTTTTATATGCAAAAACAACAGGAATGTAGACATACTCTATTGAACAATTTTGTAACAAATCATTTTTAATAGCTGTGTTGTTATTCATGCGTGACAGCCGTTCTTCACAATCCATTAATCTTATGGCCATTCTCAAGGCATAGGAAACCAAAGGCAGTTTGAGAGGGAAAGGTTTGCTTTTTTATGCCAGACTATCTGAATAATGACAATATTTTTTCCTTCCCCAAATTATACAAACTACATGTATACCTTCACTAAATCTACTTAAGGTCAGAAGATTTGACACTAAATGAAAAGTATACTAATGTTCAAAAACTTAGCTCTTTCTTTCAATTGATACTGCAAAGATTATACGTTCAAGGTAAAATACAGCATTTGAATTTGTAAAGACCCTTTCTCAATGGAAAGACCGGTTCCTATATGTTTGTTATATTATATTTACATGTTTGTTATATTATATTAACTCGCAAATTTCTCCTGACAGCTGCCTTGGATTATCGACAATGCCTTGAGACAAACTCCGATTTTGACAACATTTCCCCTGCTTACTGTGTTATGTTGTACATGAAGCAAGCTAACATTTTGGTCAAGTCAAATGGTCCATAAAGCAAAAAATGCCAGCATAATGTCAAATAAGATAAAAGAGAAAAATCAGGAATTTCTCTTTGAAAATGAAAGAGAATGGGGCAGAGTTGTACATTAAATCCCCTAATACCAAGTGTAATGGAATCCGTGTAATAATAAATAAAATTATATAACATCAATAAAATCTACAAACCATGACTTTCCATGCTGATGGAATGTTATGTCAACATATATAACAAGCAATGAACACATATGAGATCAAGCTTAGAGCAAAAAGAAATTTGTAGTTGCTTAGTGACATTAAAATGACCTCAAAAAATCATAATGTAATGTTAAACATAGCCAAAATATGATGAAAAAAGCTTTTATGTCAGTCTTCATAAAAACATTCAAAAGACTTATTCAATCATGCTTAAATAGAAAACATTGAGTTTTGCCAATAGATCTCTAAATGCAAGAGAAAGTAACTCTTCTTGGAATAATGCAGAATCAACAAATTTCAACCTATTTCCCAATGGAAAATATATTAAATTATCCCGTATCCAAAAGAAAATTTCAAAGTGTCCTTTTTCAAAACATGTTGGCCCAGTTCTTAGTACCAAAAGGGATTAAGATAGCCCTGCAGTGTCAGCTTCCCCCCTTCCCAATCCATTTAACTGAGAAATTTCATCAGGAATTTAACAAAATAACGTTTTGACTTAAAGGGACAAAAAAATTGCATTTCATGGTACGGACGACTAGAATTCTATTCACCGTATCTTATATCTTATAACAAACAAAACTATGGAAGCAAGAATGGTAAAGCAAATGTCATTAAAACAAAGAAGGGATTTCTACAGAGAGAATAAATACCTGGTGTACATATTATCAACATACCGTGAATTTGGAGCTTAGAGACTGTGAAGGTATGTGTACAAAATGTCTGCTCCGATGATTGTGAATCTTTAAAATGACGCTATTTACAATGTGTCTCTTTAAATAGTATTTACATGCATGCAAAATGTACCAGTCAATGTGAGGAATGAGTAGTACAAAATTCAGAGCCATTCAAACACTCTGATGACCTAGCTGATGATATCAAAAACGTCTGTATGAGTTTGATGCATGGTGAAGATCAGTAGTACAAAAAAAGTACAAATAACGATGATAGATGGCAAATGGATGGTCAACATATACTATATTATGTACATCAACTCGGAATTAAAGCGTCCATCAATTTATTTCCTAGTTTGTGATAAAAAGATAAAATAAATCAAAATAAATCAACCTCCCACCCTCCCATGACAAAGAGCAAATAGGCTGACGTATAAAATCCCCAAAAAAACTTAATACCCTTGCTGTCTTTCCTTTACTATTGATTGAAAGTTATTTAAAATCAAATGAAGTACATGACGTATAACAATGTCATGTATGTTAAAGTCACATACAGGTACCTGAATGTAATTAAGATATTCCCTATGAGAAGTTTAATTTCCAATTAACTGCGTTTACCTAGTTCTAGTAATGTACAGAAAGTTCTTTCACTTACAAAAGTAGTGAATAAAGAATTTCATATGGAACTTTTTAGCCAAGTATGTAGTTTTAAAGTCTTACAAATTGTCCTGTAATATAGGTTTATCAATGGTAAGTTTGTATTTCAAGGCCTTCAAGAGAATATACGCCACTGGATGAGAGAGAAATATTTGAAGTGGAAATGTACAGATGGCAGCAAATTTCAATCTAAGTTTTACCGGTTTAATTCAATGCTTATTACATAATACTAATTTTTGAGTCTATCTCATGGCTTCAGCTTTTTTTCTCATCAGTATCAAATATATATATTTTTTTTCATTCTGAGATTCGCAGAGAAAAAAGAGAGGAAGTTGTGTCATAATGGAAGACTAGGTTAAAAATAGATAATAAGAGATCAAGGAAAATTAGACTAGAGGCTTTCTCAAGAAATTCCCATTACAAATTTTCTTAGTGTATCCATAAAAATTTAATATGCTGAAAAATCTGATTTCTTGAATTCAAGAAATATCTGCACATAGCCAAAATACCACATACTGTACCAAAATAACTTTGTCTTAATATTACAGTTTGCACCATTTTGCAATGATGAAAGAAAGATGAACCTTCTATGACGTGCTGATGACATTTAACTTATAAAAATGTCAAGTAACTTACAAAACGACGGCACACAAATGCTCAAATGCTCTATAGTGAGCAAATCAGATTTTTTTTTTCGGCTTGAGCATAACATTTAGCAATTCAAGTATGTTCTACATGTACTAATCATAAGCTATGATTATTAGGTATTCTCTTCAAGAATGGTATTCAGTCGCTTGTAACTGTCCACTCATTTTCAAACGATGAATGCAAACAAACATATTTCATCCTTAATTTAGCATACATGTACATGTAACTGTGTTTCTTCCTTCATCACTTTCACCTTTCAGGTACGGATGTAAATCTATACTGTAACACATTCATCACACGACGAGTGTACTGAACACATCATACATGCCTAGTTTCTGATCTCGAAGATGGATACATACTGAGGAATCAAGCCATTAAGGACTCTGCACTCTTTGATAAAGGCCGATTCTTTGTTATCATAGTTAGAACTGATACCACTTTTTATTTTTATTTTTCATCATAATTTGATGAGCGCTATCTGCAAATGCTTGAGCATTTGTCATCATTTGTTCAGTCCGCTCTCCTAATTCACCTAACTTTTCCCCTCTTTCATCAAACAGCTGAAATAGAAAATTTTAAATACATGTATATGTACTTCATTCATTAATCTTCTTTTAAAACGTTTCAAGTATTGTATAGTATATGTAGGCTTAGTCCGAAAAATCTTGTCCAAACCAGCCTTTGACGGTTATTTGGATAGTTGGGGGCTTGGTTAGAATCAGTATAGGATTTGTCCTGATCCTAACCAAGCCCCAAACCATCCAAATAATTGTCAAAGGCTGGTTTGGGTCAGGTTTTTCTGACAAATGTAGGCTTACTGCTGAATTTTTAAGTAACTCTAATATTTTGCACTCTGCTGGCATTTTTTATTCTTGTATCTTAAATTTTCCCTTAAAGTTGACCTAGAATTTTTCTGAAAGAACAAAAAAAAAAAAAACATGTGGCCTTGTATAAACTTGTAGTTAAGAGCTAAATGACTGAAGATGATGCAAACCTGAGTTAATTAGGATTCAAAATTACTCATTAGGCACATGTATAAATTTTAATACTAATGTTAGATTTTTTGGAACTTGCAAAAAGGAGAAGATGTCACTATAAAGCTTGTTAGTCATGAAAACAGCACTAAGTAATAAGCATGAGACAACGTTACCATTCTTGTTCTGCGTATATCCCCCGTGACAGAGCCGGCTTGGTTCTGTACATTCTGCATACCACCTTTACCCTGATATTTGGTAGCTAATCCTCTAGGTCCTTTACCACTCGCTTCTCCGACTGGAAGAAAAACAAAGGTCCTTGTTATATTGACTGGAAATACCGGACGCTGATTTACATAACAGTATTTTTTTATACTAATAAGTTAAAGAAGATCCTGATGATAATCTCAACAGCACTCACAATAGAGCACAAAATTTAGCATTGACAGACCCCTAGCAAGCTAGAGGTGGGACCAGGTGCCCGGGAGGAGTAAGCATCCCCTGTTGGCTAGCCGCATCCACTGTCGATGTCTAAGCACAAAAATGAAAACAATATATAAAATTCATACTCTGTCTGATGCTATGTCTATATAGAAAGTGCTATGGCCACAATGTCAGGGAAATATATTCAAAATACTAAGAACTGTAACTCTTACAAAGTGTATGTTGTGCCATCTTTGATTTAGGCATGTGAAGTGACCTTGAGCTTTAACCTCTGACCTTGAAAACCAATAGGGTTCATCCTTTATCCATGCTATATATTAAAAGTGTAGTGATTTTACACCTATTGGTTTCTCTTCTATTGTGATCACATGACTTTTTATACACATGTAGTGTCATTTTGAAGATAAAAATCAAATTCAAGGAATTGTGGTCCCCCGCTTTTGGGTGTTTGTCTTTAAAGAAATGCTTACAGACATCCCCCCATTCTAAAGTTTTAATAATATATCTCATATATTATCAACATTCTAAATATGAAAGATTAACTCCAAGAAAAGGTCAAAAGGTCCAAACTTTTGTTTTGTTTCCAAGGGACAGGGCTTATGAAAAGGTATGCACATGTGAAATATTTAAGACCTATGATTTAAATTACCATCAAAAACTTATGGTCAAGGTTGAAGTTTTTAAATGTGGGTCAACCTCCATGGACAAGGTCACAAGGTCAGAATGTTGTTACCAACAGAAAGGTCTCATCACAAGGAATACACATGTGAAATGTCAAAGCCCTATCATTTTCCATTAAAAAGCTATGGACAAGGTTATAGTTTTTTTGAAAAGTAGGTCGAACTCAAAGGTCAAGGTCACAAGGTAAAAAATTTTGGTATCCATGGAAAGGTCTTGTCACAAGGAATACACATGTGAAATATCAAAGCCCTATCACTTTCTATTCAAAAGTTATGGTCAAGGTTAAATTTTTTTATAAGTAGGTCAAAGTCCAAGGTCAAGGTCACAAGGTCAAAAATTTTGGTATCCATGGAAAAGTCTTGTCACAAGGAATACACATGTGAAAAATCAAAGCCCTATCACTTTCTATTCAAAAGTTATGGTCAAGGTTAAAGTTTTTAATAAGTAGGTCAAAGTCCAAGGTCAAGATCACAAGGTCAAAAATTTTGGTATCAATGGAAAGGTCTTGTCACAAGGAATACACATGTGAAATATCAAAGCCCTATCACTTTCCATTCAAAAGTTATGGTCAAGGTTAAAGTTTTTAATAAGTAGGTCAAAGTCCAAGGTCAAGGTCACAAGGTCAAAAATTTTGGTATCCATGGAAAGGTCTTGTCACAAGGAATACACATGTGAAATATCAAAGCCCTATCACTTTCCATTCAAAAGTTATGGCCAAGGTTAAAGTTTTAAATAAGTGGGTCAAAGTCCAAGGTCAAGGTCACAAGGTCAAAAATTTTGGTATCCATGGAAAGGTCTTGTCACAAGGAATACACATGTGAAATATCAAAGCCCTATCACTTTCCATTCAAAAGTTATGGTCAAGGTTAAAGTTTTTAATAAGTAGGTCAAAGTCCAAGGTCAAGGTCACAAGGTGAAAAATTTTGGTATCCATGGAATCCATGCAAAGGTCTTGTCACAAGGAATACACATGTGAAAAATCAAAGCCCTATCACTTTCCATTCAAAAGTTATGGTCAAGGTTAAAGTTTTTAATAAGTAGGTCAAAGTCCGGGGTCATGGTCACAAGGTCAAAAATTTTGGTATCCATGGAAAGGTCTTGTCACAAGGAATATACATGTGAAATATCAAAGCCCTATCACTTTCTATTCAAAAGTTATGGTCAAGGTTACGTTTTTAATAAGTAGGTCAAAGTCAAAGGTCACAAGGTCAAAAATTTTGGTATCCATGGAAAAGTCTTGTCACAAGGAATACAGATGTGAAAAATCAAAGCCCTATCACTTTCTATTCAAAAGTTATGGTCAAGGTTAAAGTTTTTAATAAGTAGGTCAAAGTCCAAGGTCAAGGTCACAAGGTCAAAAATTTTGGTATCCATGGAAAGGTCTTGTCACAAGGAATACACATGTGAAATATCAAAGCCCTATCACTTTCCATTCAAAAGTTATGGTCAAGGTTAAAGTTTTTAATAAGTAGGTCAAAGTCCAAGGTCAAGGTCACAAGGTCAAAAATTTTGGTATCCATGGAAAGGTCTTGTCACAAGGAATACACATGTGAAATATCAAAGCCCTATCACTTACCATTCAAAAGTTATGCACAAGGTTAAAGTTTTTGTGACTGACGGACAGACGGACGGACGAACCGGTTTTAATGTCCCCGCGCTTTCGCGAAAGCGGGGGACAAAAATCTATGGTTCATCTCCCCATGACCAACAATTACGCAAGATTTGGTAATTTGCCTTTGATTTGTTCACAAGGTTTCATGTGAACATACAAACGGCTAGGTTTCTTTACTCTCCTCCAAACCGTTATGTGGGGATGATTATAAAAATCAAATTCAAGGAATTTTGGTCCCCCGCTTTTGGGTGTTTGTCTTTAAAGAAATGCTGACAGACATCCCCCCATTCTTAAGTTTTAATAATATGTCTCATATATTATCAACATTCTAAATATGAAAGATTAACTCCAAGAAAAGGTCAAAAGGTACAAACTTTTGTTTTGTTTCCAAGGGACAGGGCTTATAAAAAGGTATGCACATGTGAAATATTTAAGACCTATGATTTAAATTAAAATCAAAAACTTATGGTCGAGGTTTAAGTTTTTAAATGTGGGTCAACCTCCATGGACAAGGTCACAAGGTCAGGTTGTTGTTACCAACAGAAAGGTCTCATCACAAGGAATACACATGTGAAATGTCAAAGCCCTATCATTTTCCATTAAAAAGTTATGGACATGTTTATAGTATTTTGAAAAGTAGGTCGAACTCAAAGGTCAAGGTCACAAGGTAAAAAATTTTGGTATCCATGGAAAGGTCTTGTCACAAGGAATACACATGTGAAATATCAAAGCCCTATCACTTTCTAATCAAAAGTTATGGTCAAGGTTTAAGTTTTTAATAAGTGGGTCATAGTCCAAGGTCAAGGTCACAAGGTCAAAAATTTTGGTATCCATGGAAAGGTCTTGTCACAAGGAATACACATGTGAAATATAAAAGCCCTATCACTTACCATTCAAAAGTTATGCACAAGGTTAAAGTTTTTGTGACTGACGGACAGACGGACAGACGGACGGACGAACCGGTTTTAATGTCCCCGCGCTTTCGCGAAAGCGAGGGACAAAAATCTATGGTTCATCTTCTCCCCATGACCAACAATTACGCAAGATTTGGTAATTTGCCTTTGATTTGTTCACAAGGTTTCATGTGAACATACAAACGGCTAGGTTTCTTTACTCTCCTCCAAACCGTTATGTGGGGATAATTATAAAAATCAAATTCAAGGAATTTTGGTCCCCCGCTTTTGGGTGTTTGTCTTTAAAGAAATGCTGACAGACATCCCCCCATTCTTAAGTTTTAATAATATGTCTCATATATTATCAACATTCTAAATATGAAAGATTAACTCCAAGAAAAGGTCAAAAGGTAAAAACTTTTGTTTTGTTTCCAAGGGACAGGGCTTATAAAAAGGTATGCACATGTGAAATATTTAAGACCTATGATTTAAATTAAAATCAAAAACTTATGGTCGAGGTTGAAGTTTTTAAATGTGGGTCAACCTCCATGGACAAGGTCACAAGGTCAGGTTGTTGTTACCAACAGAAAGGTCTCATCACAAGGAATACACATGTGAAATGTCAAAGCCCTATCATTTTCCATTAAAAAGTTATGGACAAGGTTATAGTATTTTGAAAAGTAGGTCGAACTCAAAGGTCAAGGTCACAACGTCAAAAATTTTGGTATCCATGGAAAGGTCTTGTCACAAGGAATACACATGTGAAATATCAAAGCCCTATCACTTTCCATTCAAAAGTTATGGTCAAGGTTAAAGTTTTTAATAAGTAGGTCAAAGTCCAAGGTCAAGGTCACAACGTCAAAAATTTTGGTATCCATGGAAAGGTCTTGTCACAAGGAATACACATGTGAAATATCAAAGCCCTATCACTTTCCATTCAAAAGTTATGGTCAAGGTTAAAGTTTTTAATAAGTAGGTCAAAGTCCAAGGTCAAGGTCACAAGGTCAAAAATTTTGGTATCGATGGAAAGGTCTTGTCACAAGGAATACACATGTGAAATATCAAAGCCCTATCACTTTCCAATCAAAAGTTATGGTCAAGGTTTAAGTTTTTAATAAGTGGGTCATAGTCCAAGGTCAAGGTCACAAGGTCAAAAATTTTGGTATCCATGGAAAGGTCTTGTCACAAGGAATACACATGTGAAATATAAAAGCCCTATCACTTACCATTCAAAAGTTATGCACAAGGTTAAAGTTTTTGTGACTGACGGACAGACGGACGGACGAACCGGTTTTAATGTCCCCGCGCTTTCGCGAAAGCGGGGGACAAAAATCTATGGTTCATCTTCTCCCCATGACCAACAATTACGCAAGATTTGGTAATTTGCCTTTGATTTGTTCACAAGGTTTCATGTGAACATACAAACGGCTAGGTTTCTTTACTCTCCTCCAAACCGTTATGTGGGGATAATTATAAAAATCAAATTCAAGGAATTTTGGTCCCCCGCTTTTGGGTGTTTGTCTTTAAAGAAATGCTGACAGACATCCCCCCATTCTTAAGTTTTAATAATATGTCTCATATATTATCAACATTCTAAATATGAAAGATTAACTCCAAGAAAAGGTCAAAAGGTACAAACTTTTGTTTTGTTTCCAAGGGACAGGGCTTATAAAAAGGTATGCACATGTGAAATATTTAAGACCTATGATTTAAATTAAAATCAAAAACTTATGGTCGAGGTTGAAGTTTTTAAATGTGGGTCAACCTCCATGGACAAGGTCACAAGGTCAGGTTGTTGTTACCAACAGAAAGGTCTCATCACAAGGAATACACATGTGAAATGTCAAAGCCCTATCATTTTCCATTAAAAAGTTATGGACAAGGTTATAGTATTTTGAAAAGTAGGTCGAACTCAAAGGTCAAGGTCACAACGTCAAAAATTTTGGTATCCATGGAAAGGTCTTGTCACAAGGAATACACATGTGAAATATCAAAGCCCTATCACTTTCCATTCAAAAGTTATGGTCAAGGTTAAAGTTTTTAATAAGTAGGTCAAAGTCCAAGGTCAAGGTCACAACGTCAAAAATTTTGGTATCCATGGAAAGGTCTTGTCAAAAGGAATACACATGTGAAATATCAAAGCCCTATCACTTTCCATTCAAAAGTTATGGCCAAGGTTATAGTTTTTTGAGAAGTAGGTCAAAGTCCAAGGTCAAGGTCACAAGGTCAAAAATTTTGGTTTCCATGGAAAGGTCTTGTCACAAGGAATACACATGTGAAATATCAAAGCCCTATCACTTTCCATTCAAAAGTTATGGTCAAGGTTAAAGTTTTTAATAAGTAGGTCAAAGTCCAAGGTCAAGGTCACAAGGTCAAAAATTCTGGTATCCATGGAAAGGTCTTGTCACAAGGAATACACATGTGAAATATCAAAGCCCTATCACTTTCCATTCAAAAGTTATGGTCAAGGTTAAAGTTTTTAATAAGTAGGTCAAAGTCCAAGGTCAAGGTCACAACGTCAAAAATTTTGGTATCCATGGAAAGGTCTTGTCACAAGGAATACACATGTGAAATATCAAAGCCCTATCACTTACCATTCAAAAGTTATGCACAAGGTTAAAGTTTTTGTGACTGACGGACAGACGGACGAACCGGTTTTAATGTCCCCATGCTTTCGTGCAAGCGGGGGACAATAAACTTACAGAGCTCCTCTCTATCAAGCTGAGAAGGGGTGGATCCAAACCAGTTTTTGAAGAATCCTTGCTTAGGTGCCTCTGGTGTCTCACAGGGAAGGAATAAATCTCCTAACATCTCATTTAGATTATCACTGAAAGAAGGATGTGTAATATACATGTATATATATGTGTCTGTAAAAATACAGCTAATCAGAATATTCTTTACAATTTTGGAAATTTCTGTGTTTTTTTTTTTTGGCAAAAAATAGGAAACTTCAGTGGATCAGTATAAGTAGTCTTTAGATTCTTTAAATTTTATCTCCCAAATGGTGAAGAAACTTTGTCTTTTTTTATTAGTGCTTACAATCTTAAAAGTGTGAGTCACATCAGTATGGTTACATGTGTACTCAAAATGTCACTTCTATCAATCAGTAACAACCTTGCTATTTATACCACGAAAATTTACAGATATTTAAATTTTTTCTATTTTCATCTATTTTGAATCTCTGCAGGAGAGAAAACCGTTGAATTTTCTTAAATATTTACAATTTCTGTGGGAGAGGAGAATATTATTATGCTACTGAATCATAGCAGTCTAATTATAAAAGTACTCTAAATGTTAGTTTAAATTTATGAATACTAATGTCCTTGATAATTACAACTTGCTAACGAACTGCTAACTTGTTTAACATTTTACCTTATATCAGCAGAAAAAGTTATCTTTTGGATTTCTGTGGGAGACGGTAAATAGCAAGCATGTCCGTTACTACTAAAACAAAACGTTCTGGCGATTCTGAGGTCAGTTAGTGGCAGGAAGTCAATGTCAAGCAGAGGCTTAAGGCTTGGTAAGCTGAACGTCATAATCCGACCATTGGCCACGTAGCAGGCCAAACACACTGAGTCTGTAACAACAAACACCAACGATATACATGTAATGAGTATTAACGTTGTACTAAATATCAGACACTATATTCGGCATGAAAAATGATCATTTTGTTTTTAAAACATCAAAGTTAAATTCTCCATACTATCAAAAACTGAAACATGATGTCACAGTGAGAAACATACATTCTACACTATGAATCCCTTTCACTTATGGGCTTTAAAGATGGGGATTCTACACATGTATTGTAAATTGCCAAGATGTTGTATGACTTTTATTTGAACAGCAGTAATGATTACGAGTGAACATTAGTTTGTTTCGTGTACATTATCTAATTAGTATTTGCTGTAGCAAATGGCTAATGGACATACAATGTAAGATTCAACATGGTTGCTGTGCCAAGACATAAATTATTTTTCAAACAATAATAGTCCTGGTGACCCGAGTTGAATTTCTTTTAGAGTACATGTACTATCCCATGTAATTATCAGATTGACGGTGATTCATCATGAACAATGGCACAAAAATCAATTTATATAAGTTCACATAAGACATAAATTATTTTTCAAACAATAATAGTCCCAGTGACCTGAGTTGAATTCCTTTTCGAGAACACATACTATCCCATGTAATTATCAGACTGAAGGTGATTCATCATGAACACTGGCACAAAAATTCATTTATATAAGTTCACATATGACCAAGGAGTACTTTTTCAAAGGCTTCACTATAAAATTTTTGGTTATGAAAAAATCAAAATCATGAATCACCAAAAAAGACATTTGCCAAAATTTCAAAGAAAATACATTTCAAAACTATCTGTTACTCATTTACATATATATGGATGTCTAAATAGAATCTTTAGGTAGGTCATTGAAACAATACACTGAAGAGATAGATCTGCTGTTAAATGTTTTTAATATGGACCATCATAAGACAACAAAACAACTGAAGTTGAGTATGTACATATGTCAGAGCTATTTCCCTTTTATAGCTTTAAAAAATTGAATCGAATTGCAAGCTTAACACAGAAAAGATGGACAGAGCCCACAATTAAAATCAATTGGTCAAACATAAAAGTGAAATAATAAAAGGTCCTATGGTAGTCTGACTACAGTTATAATGTAATATTCAACCTTTTTTTGCCAAAAATTAGCTTAAATCCAAAACTGAAACCAAACTGTTGATTGACATTACTGCTGGATGTAATGGTTTATGACCTAAAATAACATACCTCTAATGGTGACAACATCAGCTCTGACAACAAAAGAAGACTCCGTGATTCTGGTCTTGTATGGACAATGTTGTGAAGGTAGAGAAATCACCTGTACAAAAGTTATTATACATGTTATATCACAGTAGTGATACATGTACATCTTCCAGATTTACAGCTACATGTAAGTTTCAAAATAGACATAGAAGTGAAATCTCCCATATATCAATCAGACTCTAATTTCCCATTTAACTTCTTAGCACTGTTCACCAACAAATTGTAATATATAGATAATGCTCAACAGCTTTAAAATTTCTTCAAGTCAAATATTTCAAAGTTTTATAAGTACAATTTCGTATAAGAATCAGACATGGGCAACACTTTCGATTAATTTTCCTGAACTTATATTTCGACTTAAAGCAAACACGTTGAACAAATCAGCAGTTAAATGATTTCATCTCATATGAATACCTCATATTTTCTTTAAGGTCTTTTTTCTATCATATTAGGTGTGCTAGCCCCTTATATCGACCCTACAGTTTCCACGAAACATGCTTTTGAGGAACAAATTTTTTAAGCCGGGCTTCCACTGTCGCGAATGTAGAGGAGAATGAGCTACGATCAGAGGCAAATGAACAATCGTGTCACATTCTTGTCTGTTCTCATGAAGTATTTTTTGGCGTGATAGGCTTGGATAGCGCCGCAATACAACAAGAATATGCTAGGCATCTGCTACGATAGTGAGGCGAGTGTGATAAGAATAGAGAAGAATGCGACACAAATGTGCCACGATAAAAAGACACTGAGGCTAATGAAAGGCAAATGCAGGAGATTGATACACAACTTTAACCCAATAGCGCTGCGATGCAGGAGATTGAGACACGACTTTAACCCGATAGCGCTGCGATCATGACAAGAATGTGACATGAGCAAAATCAAAATCATTTGACATATCCAGGAACATCAATACCCTTTGTTGACTTTGACCTCTTTCCAGGTTGTTTTCTCTTGAAAGGCATTGTCAAAGTTTTCAAAATATTGATCCGCACACATTTACATCAACTCTGAGATAATTATTATTGTCACCATCGTGTGTGTATATAGTACTATCGTGGCAATATCGTGTCAAGATCGTGGCTGATTCGCCTTGATTTTTTTCATTCGCGTCACATTCTCGACTCATTCGCATCACATTCGTGTCAGATTCTTTCTTGTCGGTGCTCTATCGTGGCGCATTCTCCTCCACCTTGGGAACAAGAATGCACGCGAATGTGAGGAGAACGCGCTGCAAATGGAGGAGAATGCAAGGCGAATGCGCTGCACATGTGCCGCGAGTGTGAGGCGAATAAGAATTCAGACGCAAATGTTTTAAACAGTTTGAAGCATTCGCGTCGGTGCCGCGAACAGAGGAGAATGCAGGAGAACATGACACGATAGTGACATGATGAGACAAGAATGCCCGCAATTGAGAGGAGAATGCGCTACGATTAAACAAAATCACCTAATCGTAGCTCTATGGCCTCTGCATTCGCGACAGTGGAAGCCCGGCTTAATCATCACTTTTTGCAATGCTGAATATTTATGAAAATACTGCGTCATAATTTTGAGCCCTTGTAACTTCATGCGCGTGATGTATGACGTCATGTTCTTACGTCATTTGCCCTGAATGACGCAAAACAAAGGAAAACCATTGCATTTTACACAAAAACTTCAAAATTCATCTACATTCCAGGCCTCGCCCGCGATATTTTTTATGCAAAAAGGCCGATCAGAAATCCATCAATTGGTACAAAAATATTTATGGGCAAAGCATGGAGCGCTATTTTATTTAATAATTTTGTATTGAAATTTTGCTCATTTATTGATATTTTCAATGATTTCAACGTTTTTAGATGTTTTGTCATCGTAATATTCAGTATAAGACTGGCAAATCAAAACAGGCTTTCCTGATTTGGATGCACCATACATTTGACATTTTATAAACTAGAATATTATGGATATATGAACAACTTTGAAAATACGCCAAAATGGCTGGTTACCGCACCTACTCCTTTACTCCCTTTTCTTCTATTTTCTAAGAATATGAAGAAACTTTCTTACAGAATATTCATACGGGAGTTACATTACATACATTACATATTACAATTGAAGGGAAAACAGCTGCCTTATTCTTATATAAATGGTACTCAATAAAAACAATTATAGCACTTGTTTACACTACCCACCATAATAAATATTCCAGGTAGAATAAACATTAGAAATTTCATGAAAAGCTCATCTCATTATTTTCTCTTCTGAGCTTTTAAATGCATGAACATATACAATATATTATTTGCATCATTTATCTTTATACAAAATTAGAAAATTTGTAAGAATATTTTTAGAAATTTTTCATGTTAAAAATGGACTTTTTTGGGGGAAAATTGCAAAAAATAATAAAAGAAAGATCTAGCGGAAAAATTCACTTCAATTGATAGCAGAATGATTAATCTTCAGATTTTCAAAACAATGGAACAAAAACCTTCACTTTTTTAAAAACAAGAGAAATGTATTAGGTGGATACTAATTAAAGGTGGGTAGTGTATTCATACAATTATACATTTATTATCACATTTGTATACAAAATAATAATTGGTACTTTTTGTTTTGGGGGTGTCATAGCTGAACTTATATACACCCTAGGGAATGAAATCATTTGGTTTTAAATATTAAAAGAAGAGAGTTTTACCCTTGCTTGTTTTTCTGAGCAAATAATGGCATACTGCTTGTCTCCTGTCCATTCTGTTGATGATGTGGGAGAGATTTTTGGCCTTTGTACAACAGTGTTTTGCCCTGAAAATATTAAACATTATTATTGTACATACATGTTATCATTTGTAAAAGATCTTTTCAGATGGGTCAACAGAGATTTATGGCATACTGTGAATGGCTAAGAATTCGTGGGGCACACATTTTCATTGTGTTCATGGAAGGTTTGACCCACAAATTTTTGTACCAACAAACACATGTATGCGAGCTTTATTATTGGTGAAACAAGCCTCTTTTTCACACAGGAAATCATTTGCATCATGCCAGTGAATACAATCTTTCTATGTGTGAGCCTGTAATCGAAAATATTGAATTCCGATCTAGCAAAACATTGCCAACATTTTATTCTGACCGTGAGCATATATGAAGTGCTTATTCAACAAAACAGCTATTTCAATACTGCCTGTCAAAGCAGAATTATGATTGATAAAAAATTGTCAGTTATTTGCTGTGTTTGTTTTTTCAGTAATGAAAACAACCAAATTATGACATTTCGCATATCTAGCGAGAAGATTTTCTTTCTTCCAAATCAGCAGCGCATACCCCTTTTCAGGGTTTGTGACACTTACTGTGTGTTTGTGTGACACTTACTGTGTGTTTGTGTGACACTTACTGTGTGTTTGTATGACACTAAGTGTTTGTGTGACACTGTGTGTTTGTGTGACACTTACTGTGTGTTTGTATGACACTAAGTGTTTGTGTGTCACTTACTGTGTGTTTGTGTGACACTTACTGTGTGTTTGTATGACACTAAGTGTTTGTGTGACACTTACTGTGTGTTTGTGTGACACTTACTGTGTGTTTGTATGACATTAAGTGTTTGAGTGACACTTACTGTGTGTTTGTGTGACACTTACTGTGTGTTTGTATGACACTAAGTGTTTGTGTGACTTTTACTGTGTGTTTGTGTGACACTTACTGTGTGTTTGTGTGACACTTACTGTGTGTTTGCTTCTCCTTGTCTTTTGTAGAGGTATCCCTCCACTGGTCCGAGACGGTCGGTATTAGCACCCCATTACAATCTAAGAAAGACATTGTGAGTATTGCTCCTTTTAACCTGAATATTGTTCCTGAAAGAAAGATGTGTATCATTATAAACCAATGTGACATACATGTACGAGGAACATGAGTGTAGTATTGCTAATTATTTTCGTGCATGAACATTGATGGCGGGTGGGGCTAGCCAACAGGGGATGCTTACTCTTCCCGGGCATCCGGTCCCACCTCTAGCTTGCTAGGGGTCTGTCGATGCTAAATTGTGTGCTCTATTGTGAGTGTTTATCATCAGGATCTTCTTTAACTCATTTGTGTCACAATTATGCCCTTTGCCGTATGGAGCTCGTAAAAAAGTTCCCCGCAAGGAGTTTGACAGCAAGCGTTTTGAATATTTTTCCCCGACATGGTCGCCATAGCACTTTCTATATAGATGTTACCTCAGACAGTGCATGTATTTTAGAGATTGTTGTCATTTTCATGCATTAACGGGTGCGGCTAGCAAACAGGGGATGCTTACTCCTCCCGGGCACCTGGTCTCACCTCTAGATTGCTGTTGAGATTATCGTCAGGATCTTCTTTAACTCATTTTGGAGTCTTTGCAGAATACAGAGTAATTCCCTATTTGTGAAGGTATCTGATGTAAAACCATTATGACATCATGAAATTGATAAGTTAAGGTTGACTTTCGTGCAAACTTTTTTCAGAGTTTTAGGACTGCTTCCATAGAATTTAATGATGTCACAAGTAGTCGTCGTCAGATACTGTTCCAAATGGGAAGTAACTCTGGTTTTCAAATATACTAAATAGTCACACACAGACCTCGTCAGGAGTCTGTAATTGAGGGATCTTCGAATGTTAAACATCACAGCTGTTGGTGGATTTATACATGATAATGTAATAATCAAATATTGTTTGAATGGCCGGCCTTTGGTTCTGACTCCAATATAATAGTTTTGTATGAACACTTACCGCTTGGCGATACAATAACAGGTTGGGATAATCGCTGCTCCCCCGGAGGAGGTAGATTTAAAACAATAACTAAAACAGATCCTAGACTGGTCCCTAGCCATAAACAAGGGCACGTGTAGTTATCTGAAACAATAATCAGATATTTTCAATCCTCTTATATGGGCAAAGTTTAGCATAATTTTGAGACACTATTAATTTTTTTTTTTTAATTTCAGAATGTAAATGGAACAAAAAACCTTTTAAGTTGAAAGTTTCCATTTTGATCTGCAAGTACCTGTTTTTCGAGTATATGAGTCTGAGAACACAAGAGATTGCACTCCCTCTTTTGATACGTTTTCCAGACTTGACATACTTGAGCTCCGGGAACGAGAAAATGAGGAAGTATCATTGCGATCTGAAAGAAAACCATTTCAAAGTGCAAAGAATGAAAGAATTAGGTATTATCCAATAGACATGTCAAGAGGGCTTATATTTGGTTAAGTGATCAATTCAGTTTCATTTAAAAATGAAATATTAATTTTAAATATCAAGGACTAATTGATGAAAATTGAACAATCATGTTCGGAACATTTTCCTTTAAATGCTTATTAATTTGTTGTATTTGTTCAAACTCCAAAATCTGAGTATAAACTGGAAAACTGCTAACTAAATTCTGACTTTATTATTTTAAGAAATTCTAAAATTTCACAAGCAGCTTTTTTTTCCATAAATAATTTTTTAAGGTGTTAAAGCTTAAGTTAAATATTTCAAGAAAAAAATTAAATCTAATTGAAATGTTTGCGCAAAGCCATCTGGAATACTCTATATCTAGAATTTTAAGATGGATTTTATTTCTATCAGCGAGTTGACTACAAATCGTGTCACGTACAAAATGAAAATGTTAAAAAGTACAAAGTTTGGCTAATATAATCTCCATGCAATAATCATGAATAAAAAAAATGTTTAAAATTTTATCATGAGATATTTCTACAATAATTTATTATTGCTTACTAAATTGCATGTGAAATAACCTTCTTCCATTAATCAATGTATTTTTTTGGAAATAAAAATTTAGACACTTAATTTAACAAGTAATGTTGCCTGTTTGACCATGTTGACCATGACCTTGAAGGTGACCGTTACCATCTTTGGGTATTGAGTCTTGTCATACATGACAATCACATCAAGTTTGATGAAAATATGATGTACATCCACCAGGTTATAGAGAATATGTAGAAGTAAGCCTATCAGACGGATAAACATCAGACAAAGTGTTACCAATAAACCATGTCATTTTTGCTTAGCAGATGACTTTATATCAATCATAAGATTAAGAAATATCGGTTTAATGTGCAATCTCAAAGGTGCAAATTTAAATTATTTTGAATGAGTGAAAACTTTTTATCTTACTTATAGCTATCTCTAGAAGGCAAAAAAGCATTCATAATAAAAAATTTGTGATTTATAAAATTGGAAGACAAAAGAAACAATCTTAGGAAATTTAATCCACGTCACGTAAATACATACTAAGACATTATTAATAAAAATTTGCAAATGGGGTCTGCACTTAACTTACCACAGTTCTCTGGTTTAAGGAAGACTGGCATAAAGGAAAAATTATTACAAATCTTAACATATGTCGTTTAAATATAACTTGGAGAGATATTAATGTAAACAAGGGAGACAAGCCTTAAAATACCTTATCATCCAAAGGGAAAAGTTCTTAAATCTTACTCGCTATATCATCTTGTTTACATAGATAGATAAGGTCAATAACGGCAGACGAAGCCCTGATTATGCCGTATTTCTAGCAACCTACTGAACATGTAATAGGGTAAAAGCTATAACACTGAATTTGACATGAATTTGATATCTATAACTCTGCGGAAAAAAATCACATGATACATATATCTAAAATAGTACATGTACATATGTACATTTAAAATTGATATCAAATGCAGATTTTCATATTTATGTACTATGAATTTAGCATCATAAATGAACAAATCTTAAATAAATTGTATTTTCAAGTTATTCAAGCATGGCATTACAAGAGGAAATGATATTCTTATAATAGAGATATTTTGTTATCAATTACTGTTAATCTAATCTATCGCTACGGGGATACTTGCAATTCAAGTTTCTAATCAACATCCAAACTCATTATCCAAACACAAGTTTAACCCATATCCAAGAAAGCTCTATTTTTTAAGGCTAATAAAATTTTGACAATCATAATATATGTATATCTTTAACAGAGGAAATGAATGTTAGAAATGTTGTGGTAACAAGAGCTTTTTTGGAACACACAGGGTAATAAACCAAATTCACCAGAACACTCCGGCCCAGGAAATAGCAATAAATTGCATATTCATGGATAACAAATTTTGCCTTGATTATAAAGCAAAAGATTTTCATCCTTAAAATCATTTCATCTAATCAGAATTTTGTCAAATCATCCAGGACTTTGACTTTATTGCTATCAACTGGCAAAGTTTCATAGCTCATCTGTGCCGTAATATTCTTTGAATCACCCAAAATAGATATTTTGTGGATGCCATTATTATCATGCCAATCTGTGAAGCGTTCACCTCAACTTTGTACACGTGTATATGCCTCATGCATAGTAATAATACCTTGTGCATACTTTTAAGTACGGCAATATACGACAAAGATGAGCTAGAAACTTGAAAAAAAGCTGCGGAAAAAAAGCTGGAATATGATAAAGGCACACCTCCACCACTGCTTGTACCAGCCCCATTGGCTTCTTCAATGGAAGCGACACTTTGTGCTTTCTGAAGCCGTCTTCCACCAGTGGTTTTGCTCCGACGGAATTCTGGGGGGACCCGTTTTTGCTTTAAGCATGTGGGACTCATACATACACCATTTATCTAAAACAAAACAGCTGTGGCTCAGTTTCAATATTAGTGTCAACTACTGTACATCTCGGAGACCGTGGGCAGGTGAAAATAAAACAAGTGCTCCTTTACCTCTCTTGCAATGACATCTCTCTGGAGTAATTTATTCAGCCTAATTTGATTAAAGGAAGACTATCCATAACTTCTTTTTGCCAATATACTTCCCTCCCTCCCCTCCCCTAATTTTTTAATCTGAATTCTTCTATTTAATTTTTCTTGAATACTCAATTTTGCTCAAATTCAGTCCAGTATATTTCTAATCATGTCTTGATTCAGTGCCTTTTTCTCTTTTCACTGAAAATCATTGATAAAAAGCTGGGACAACTGTACATCCATATATTTCGAAGCCAAAATTTGTTGTGGGTAAGCTGTACATTCATATATGTTAAATACCAAAATTTGGTGAATTGAAGTTTTTTCTATGCACACAATCTAATTATGGACTGTCAACCTCTATAGAATTTGACAAATTTATATAGTACAATGCAAGGAAGCAAAATGCAACACAAACTAAAGCTTTGAGGGAAATCTGAAATAACATAAAACCAAGGTGAGTAAGTAGACAAAAAATTAAACACTGCAAAAGCTATGAAAGGTAGGAAATAAATGAGAAATCAGGAGTATCTATAAATGAATGCCATGCTGAACACTTGTACAACAGAGGATGGGGAAGTACACATCCACTCCTACATGCACCAAAAAAAAAATGTTTCAGTCAAAATTACGATTAAAACGTTTCGCCCGAAGTTATTAATTACGAAATGATGGTAGAATATTTTAGAATCAGCATATAGAGAAGAGACTGAAACATTTTCCTTTTTTTTTTAAATTTGAAGAAGGACTTATCGCAATGTCGCTGAAAGATTTTAAAACATGCTTTTTAAAGGCAGGCCACGATTCTCACCCTGAAAAATAGCCAAAAAGAACAAAAATCTCAGAAACCCGTAACAGCATTCAAGGTGTCATACATGTTATATAGTTCATAATCAGAATGACATACCAGGTAAAATGGCTCTCTGTAGTTCGTCTACAGTACACTTTTCATGAAGAAGTTTTCCCTCGTCGCTGGTCATATCAAGCACCTCTACCATGAATTTTTTGTCATCTTTATCGTTACCCAGGACAATATTTTTGACCTTACAGCTCATTCGACGTAGAAAACTTCGGGGAGGGGGATGAGGTTCTGAGTCAGAAAGGTCGTCACTTTCAGGATGTTCTAACTCGTCTTCGGACTTTTCCAATATTTCTGAATCACTGTTGCTGGACGTGATGTGTAACTTCTCCTTATCTCGTTCTTTCGGTTTCTTACGTTTTTTGTTCTTATTGAAATGAAAATTAGGTACTGAGAATTTTCTGTGTCTAACTTTTGGAACAGGAGGCAGTTCGTCGAGATCTGGTAATTGCTCAGTGTCAGGGTCTGACGACGACCTTGGCCTACTTACAGTTTCTATAGGAACCCTGTTCTCTTCAAATTTCACTTGTAACATACTGGGGTCAGATACTGTTTTACATGCAGTTTTTTTCGGTCTATAGTTTGATTTTTCATGTAATTTTGAATCTGAAGGAGAAGTAGGTAGATTTTGTATTGCATCGAGTCCCTCATTAGGCCCTGACGGAACGGAGACAGATCGCCCCACATTCACTGAAGCATTATTTGCAAGACTTGCAAGTTCCGATCTAAAAAAGTCCTCGTTATAGAGGTCAGAGTCTAAGTTATTAACAATCCTATCTAATTCTTCAGCAGGGACAGCCTGCTCTATTTCCCCATATTCTTTATTTCTATTTTCATCTAATTCTTGAGTATGGCCCTCGTGTATAGCAGTGAGTGGCTGTAATTCACTCCTTGAATTCTTTTTCCTTGGTTTTGCTTTAGGACTTGGCGGAGGGCTCGAAGATAGCTGATTACACTGAAAACGACAAAGCACAACAAAAATTCTAAACAAAAGTGACAAAAAAACAAACTTAAATCAAATGACAAAAACTGAAATGATTGCGCCTACAAGCATAAAGGTGATAAAATCAAATAAAAGTACACATATAATTTTCTTCACACTATATTCAATAAAAAAAAATTTGCTTAAAGAGGTGTACGTACATGTATTAGCAAGAAAAGGTCAAATATTGTTCACAACAATTTTTTCTTCAAAATTCATTTTCATTGAATTTTCTTTTAATTGAAGAAAGAAAATGTGAACAACATTCACTAAAATTTGGAAAAGTTTGCATTTGTAAGCACGTGTCAGAAAATAAACTTTAAAATAGCAAAGACATCTTAAGAAAAAATATTTAGATGAAATATTCAATAATCATGCTTTATTCAGTGTTTAATTGAGCAAATTTGAAAGAATTCTAAATTTTTCAATCAAAAAGAACTTTCAATCTTACAGTATAAACAATATGATTTTCATCTTTCATTTTCAGAGACTCAAGAAAATAAAATGAAAATGTATTTAAAGTAAAGACTGACATGAGATTGCTCAATTTAAATGCATTTACAAATAATGAAGCAAAATTAAGAATCATCCAAAAAATTGAAAATCATGTTTATTAAAAACCTATTTCAAAATCATATAATAAGAAATAATGTGCCCAAACTCCATGCTTGTGCATTAATAAAAATCCTGCTCAAATTTTTAAAAAGTGCTCTTGAAAAGGCGACCAAAAATTAAAAGTATCTTCACTCAAATAATAACTCTTATTTCCATTCATTTCAAATCATAGAGAACCATTCAATAATGAATATGCGGAGAGGTTCAAAGATATAAAATTCACATGATGGTGTAGTAAAAGTTATCAAAATTCACAGAAAAAATAATTTTTTTGTTTGTGTTTTACCATTATGGTTATACAAGCCTCACAAAGCTGAAAATTCCAATAATTTAGGATAATTAGCATTGTATAAATGACATGTAGCAATTACCGCTGCATAATTAGCAATTAGCATTGTACGAGAGCTCTTGATATTCAGAGTGAATGATCAGCTAGTCTTCTGACTATAATTTACATGTAAATCAACTTTTAATTCTAATACTGCAGGTTAAAAATTTCTAGCAAACATAATAACATATACGTTATCTTATCTTTACTTTTAGCCTCAACAATGAAATATCAACCAATTCAAAGGAAATTGGGCATTTTTTTCATATCACATCAGCCAAAGAATTTTAGAATTTTCCATATTTGTACTAAAGTACGATGAAAATCTTTTCTCTGTTCATGTAATTGTAACCTTATTAATTGGAAGACATACAAGTATGACCTTGTTAATGTTACATCACCAAATCATGTGGAAAATTGTGGAAAATTCAAGGAAATGATATACAAGTAATAATAATTTTTTTTTTTCTTAGTGCTTGACAAGAGTATCACAAATGACACTTAAGATTACATGTGTATGACCTTGACCCTGCCATTAAGCAGGACTCTCTCTCTATCCATGGTTAAATATTTTTACAGAACTTTCCTTCAGATATGGGTTTTAATGGTTTGTTTCTGCCCAGGTTTTATGAGGCAGTTCTTGATAATTATTTTTGTGCATCCGTCAATCATCAGTCTGTATATCTGTTGATTTTTTCCATGTCCTTGCTTCAAGAACAGACTTGACCTTTAGCTTTGTACTTAGGTCCATCTTACTGTATAAGTTGAATTAGGCTCTATATTATATATCTTCCCCTATTTACCTGTTCAGTAGTTGGGGACCTAGCCCCTTCCTCCGGCCCTGATCCCTCAGTCGTTGGGAATTTTTTACTCCTTGGTGACCTTGGCACTCTTTGATATGGATCCATTGTACCTACAATTTACAACATGTTACAAACACTAATCTTTTAAGTTATATTTCTTTCAACGTAATGAATATATTTTAAACTTATGTAAAGTTATCATGTAACACTTTTAATATGTCTTCATATTTGACAAGATGAAGAACCCTATTGCCTTACAAGGTCAAAACCATGTGCACTATACATGTACTAAGTAAAACCTTGTGGACAGAATTTGACCTTGAAAGATGAATAAATCGATCATCTTCAGATGACCAATAATATGTATAGAGATGCTGTTGTTGGTCTACAATTGTGTTCACAAGATTTGACATTTAATGTCCATTGTAGCCTCAATCTTGTTACCATGGTGATCTTTTGTGGCAAGTCTGAAGACCAAAATAATTAGGATTTAGTTAGCATCCTGTCCACGAGATTTTAAATGTGCTATTGGTGGTAACCTAAACCTTTGACTATTGGAATCAGTTGGATTCTTCCCATATCCCACCAAGAAATGGGAAAGGAAAATGGAAATAAAAACAGTGGTACATATCATGTCGGAGGACAGGTGTATAAAATGCAGTAAAACTATTATTTTATTATGCATTTCATGTAGAAGTTTCAAAGAAAGAAATGTCCCTGGCCTGTAGCCCTATAACACTCACATGTACATGTATGCAAGTGGCTTAACAATATATCCCTGAATCAGGCTCATAAGGTAACGAATGCGGGAAATAAAACAGGTATACAATACAGCAATATCAGATAACATACCATATAGATCAGGAGTTCCCATACTGATTAGAACAGTTTTCTGTACATAGTCTATTATTGCTAGCCCAGAACAATACAGCAATATCAGATAACATACCATATAGATCAGGAGTTCCCATACTGATTAGAACAGTTTTCTGTACATAGTCTATTATTGCTAGCCCAGAACAATACAGCAATATCAGATAACATACCATATAGATCAGGAGTTCCCATACTGATTAGAACAGTTTTCTGTACATAGTCTATTATTGCTAGCCCAGAACAATACAGCAATATCAGATAACATACCATATAGATCAGGAGTTCCCATACTGATTAGAACAGTTTTCTGTACATAGTCTATTATTGCTAGCCCAGAACAATACAGCAATATCAGATAACATACCATATAGATCAGGAGTTCCCATACTGATTAGAACAGTTTTCTGTACATAGTCTATTATTGCTAGCCCAGAACAATACAGCAATATCAGATAACATACCATATAGATCAGGAGTTCCCATACTGATTAGAACAGTTTTCTGTACATAGTCTATTATTGCTAGCCCAGAACAATACAGCAATATCAGATAACATACCATATAGATCAGGAGTTCCCATACTGATTAGAACAGTTTTCTGTACATAGTCTATTATTGCTAGCCCAGAACAATACAGCAATATCAGATAACATACCATATAGATCAGGAGTTCCCATACTGATTAGAACAGTTTTCTGTACATAGTCTATTATTGCTAGCCCAGACTCATTTCCAAAGGCCAATCTATAAACATAAAATTCCATGTCAAATAATGGCAATTTTTGTGATTTAAATGAATGAAATATACATGTACAAAAATAAAGGAACTTGAATCCTGTAAAATCAGCGCCTATACCATGTGTATACTATTATAAACATTTTCATAGGTTAAGCTAGAGAACAAATATCTGAATATTCAAGTCTTAGAACTTTTTCTAGTTTTGTGGCTTAATCTACTTTATACATGTATAGTAAATATAACTATGCAAAATATACTTAATGAAATTTCTTTATCATATGGTATTTATCAAACTCAATCGTAATGAGTGATTAAAAATCTTCTAAAATAGCTCCCAGTGAAAAATAACACAAGTTGTTTCAAAAATACTATCTAAAATAGAATGTACTGTATTTGCATCTAACTACATATTATTAAGGGGGTCCAGAACAGTATCCGAAAGAACCCCATCGGAAAGCTCTGGATCAATTATGACGTCACAATAGAAACGGCGACATTGGCGCATTTTTCGCAAGAACGTCCGCATTAAGTAACGGAGAAATAAGGGGGAGGGGGTAACAAAATCACTATAACTTAAAAACTGACGGTCAAATTTCAACAGGAATTTAACGGTATTTCACTTGACATATGAAGAGGATAATATCAAGTTTTTATGAAAAATAAATGATAGGGTTTCAGATAAACGGACTTTATTATTAAAAATTAACAACTCAAAGACGTTTTGAAAATAGACATAAATTTATCTCTTTTCAACAATTTTTTTAAAAAGTGTTAGTGATCATTTATAATTCTATTCATATCCGATTGCCCACATCATATCTAAATGAAATATACAGAACTTGTTAATATTCTGCCTATACAAAAGATTTGTGACTGGTTTTTCATTACCTAAAGTGTGTTAATTTTAATGTCACTTTACGGCCCATTTTGGGGCTTTGAATTGGTATATGTGTACGTTCATAGCTTCAAAACTAACGGTGAAAAATTGATGAAACTTTGCATGTAGAACCAGACTTGTCAGAATGACAACATAGCTCGCCGGTGGCAACCATATGTAAATTGCAAAAACAACAATAAAAAAGGTCTTATCACAAGGAATGCACATGTGAAATATCAAAGCCCTATCACTAACCATTCAAAAAATATGGCCAAGGTTAAAGTTTTTCAAAAGTAGGTCAATCATCTCCAAGGTCAAGGTCACAAGGTCAAAAATTTTGGTATCCATGGAAAGGTCTTGTCACAAGGAATACACATGTGAAATATCAAAGCCCTATCACTTACCATTCCAAAAATATGGCCAAGGTTAAAGTTTTTCAAAAGTAGGTCAATCATCTCCAAGGTCAAGGTCACAAGGTCAAAAATTTTGGTATCCATGGAAATGTCTTGTCACAAGGAATACACATGTGAAATATCAAAGCCCTATCACTTACCATTCCAAAAATATGACCAAGGTTAAAGTTTTTCAAAAGTAGGTCAATCTCCAAGGTCGAGGTCACAAGGTCAAAAATTTTGGTATCCATGGAAAGGTCTTGTCACAAGGAATACACATGTGAAATATCAAAGCCCTATCACTTACCATTCCAAAAATATGGCCAAGGTTAAAGTTTTTCAAAAGTAGGTCAATCTCCAAGGTCAAGGTCACAAGGTCAAAAATTTTGGTATCCATGGAAAGGTCTTGTCACAAGGAATACACATGTGAAATATCAAAGCCCTATCACTTACCATTCCAAAAATATGGCCAAGGTTAAAGTTTTTCAAAAGTAGGTCAATCTCCAAGGTCAAGGTCACAAGGTCAAAAATTTTGGTATCCATGGAAAGGTCTTGTCACAAGGAATACACATGTGAAATATCAAAGCCCTATCACTTACCATTCCAAAAATATGGCCAAGGTTAAAGTTTTTCAAAAGAAGGTCAATCTCCAAGGTCAAGGTCACAAGGTCAAAAATTTTGGTATCCATGGAAAGGTCTTGTCACAAGGAATGCACATGTGAAATATGAAAGCCCAATCTGTATTGGTTTAAAAGTTATAAGCAAGGTTAAAGTTTTTGTGCACGCGCACGCAGACGCAGACGCAGACGCAGACGCAGACGCCGACGCCGACGCCGGGGGTATGACAATAGCTCTCCGGACATTCGTCCCGGCGAGCTAAAAAGTATATTTCAATTATTAACATTTATAATTTTTAGGGAAATTAAATGATCATTTAAGGCTTGCTGTTCTGGACCTCCTTAAAGCAAACTGTAAGAGGAAAAGGTAAAATTCTAAAGAATGATAGAAAGTAACCGAGTACTTACAAACCATACGATGAATTGACAGCCATAGTCGTGATATTTCCTGGAGGTTCGTTATCGAACCAGTTTAACGAACACACAAGGTAAGGATAGAATCCTGCTGCATACTTCCTAGAGCCTGATCGGACTTTTACAGCAGTACTAATATCTCCCTGAATAACAAACATTTTTTTTTTTTTTTTCTTTTTTTTATCAATAGATTTCATACATATACAGGCATGTTCAGGTCACAGGACAGTAAACATAGCTTAGCACCTCTAGTAGAACTTGAGATTGAAATCTACATGTATAAGCACCTTTATAAATGTAAAAGCACTGTATCCTACACACACTGCAAGAGAATTTCTTCAGCAAATAACTGTTACTATGACAAAATTCAAGGTCAAGGTCACAAAGTCAAATGTCTTGCAATTGCTATTCCCTGTTAGCCACATAGCTTTTCCAAAACCTTACTCAGTTCCATGATTCACAGAAACGATGGACATGTATAGGTACTGTATCTACATGTACTACAGACTCACAACTTAATTAATAAATACATACCCTACAACTCGAGTGATCTGAGGCATTGCTTGTGTAAGACTCCTTGCTCCCACTTTGCTGCTGACTCACTACACTCAGACTCGGTCTGGGATACTCTATCTCTGGTGACTCTAACTCATCATATATCTCATAAACTATAGACACATCAATACCCTGAAAAAAAAGTAAAAGTTTGATTGTGCTTCATGGTTGTACAGAAAATAATCTAATAATACATCTTATCTCAATAAGAGTCCCCTTCGGCGATGTTGGTAGGGGACTAATAATGATACAGGTATCCAAACTTCTAGGTCTTTAAGGTATTTGTTGTACAATCGAGTCATTTTACATAGCGTTTTAATCATCTCCATTGTAAAGTATGGTAAATTTTATACCTGGTATGGTACTATAAACTCTATATTTTCTGAAAGGTAATGATGCCCAGAGTTCAGATATAAGACTCCCAGGGCTTAAAAATCAAAGGGAAAAAACTCTTGTACAACATTGTTATTTTGCATATGTTATATAGAGAAAATAGACAATTAAAATGCTTCATCAGTTATTCCCCTTTGTTTTTCTGGCTCCAAACCCTTACGAAAAAATTTTATATGTGACATATAGGGATCTGCTATTGGTTACATATAGTTCTCTTATAGTCTTTACATATATGTGACATATAGGGATTTTAAATGCAAATTAGATGCAAATGAGCTTCAACCTATACTTGCTGGCAGCTTCTACCTATATCACCTATAGTTCGTCTATATGTCTTTCACCGTTATGTCCTTTATACTCCTCCTATACTTGAACTATACATGCATGTAGGTCACTTTCAGAGGTACCTGTATTCCCCCTATACTCTACCTATACATAGATAGGTAGATACATAGGTCCCATTCAGAAGCTCGCCTATACTTCCCATATAGGGCAAATATATGGGAATTTTAAGCATTCTGATTGGTTCTTTACCAAGTATTGAACATTACATGCTGTACAGACATATCAACATATGACAAATATTCCCAATTATTGATGGTAAAAATAACTACCAAGACATAAAATTGAATTAACTTTTTATCTCACATTAACACAACAAAGCAGTTGAAGTTCAAATCAATTTTAAAATGTAACATAGTCATAGTTTTTCTGGTCTGGATCTGGATCTGGATAGTTATGTCGCCTGGCGTTTTACAGCATATGCGATGGAGGAAAGAGCACAAGTGATGTTAGTTTCGCTGCTGGATGGCCGATCGAAAGGCCCCTGAACTTTTCACAAGCATGATTGTGTCTTCAAGTAGGTTCCAATCAGTAATGGTCTTTGGGAAGTACGAATTTCTGTACGGTTCTGTATTACACTGGATGATCTTATAATATCCACGAGAATTACACAGAGAATGATTATGATGTTTCACAATATGTAAAGAAGATTGTCAAAGCGTTTTGGTACAGTATCTACACATTTTTCTGTCCTTAATTTGGCCTGGTTCTACCTCTACTTCTACTTCTAACAGTCAGTGGCCTCTGTCATCTAGCTGTATGACTATTCTGCCACATTGGTTCTCCCTCTACCTGTACAATTGTACAGTACCCCGTAGTCTGAAAGTCAAAAAACGAGCAAAATTTACGGTCACACTAATGAACGCCAAGAGAGTAATGAATGCCAAGACTACGCCAAGACACGCCAAGGGCTATATAAGACAATATATTATTGATTTTCCTTCATAAACATGTATTATAGTATAGATTTTAAACATTACCAAAATATCTTTCGAAATTATAAACGTATTATGTTTATTTTCTACATGTGAATATCTGTGTCAAGCAAACAACTTGAAGTCGCGGCGCCATATTGTTTGTTTATACATGGTAGCTCCTAGTAAAGTTACCTGTGATTGTCTATAATGTTTGAAAATAATGTTTAAAGCCAATAAATGGGAAAATAAAAGCATTGTTATGCTGGAAAAAAAAATCAATCATTTTCGGAAGTGAGAAATTTTGAATGGTTTTTATTTATTTATTTATTTTTTATTATTATTATTATTTTTTTTTTTTTTGCAAGTATACAATTTTTTTACATTCTGAAGTAGGGTTCTGGAAATTTAAACTTGCCCATTTTCATGAGAATTTTTTTTGTTGGGGGGGGGGGGGGGTTAGAGGAATATGGGCTATGCATTACCCAGAGATGGGAGGGGGGAGGGCAATGAAAAAAATATTTGTTTGTACTTTTTTTCTCAGTTGTTTATTTCAATCATGTTTTTGAATTATCATCTTTATGAATTGTGAATAAAATGTTACATGTGTGAGTAAATGTTCACATACATGTACAATAAAACTTCATGTGTTCCGTTATTTTTATATATTCAATTTATTTTAATCTTATTTATAACTTTTTTTGTGCGATACAAGTCGCAGAGTTAACGTAAATACGTAAGTTAGTATTCTGCCTTAAAAAAAATTGCTGTGATACTGCAACACAAATTTTACTATATTTCAATTCAATTTTTGATAACTTATAATTAAAAACATATTAAAGACATTGAAATTATTTATTCAAATTAGTGCTCATATGTCAAGAATATTCAACTTCAATTTATGACACCTCAATAATTACTTCGTAGGCTCAATTATTTAATTAGCAAACAAGGTAGTAAGCTGTTAATTAGACGAAAGCCGTTATACTACAGTTCACTTTGATCCATGATCAGATGAAGCCGACGTAATTACCTAATTATAGAGAACGTGTATAAATATCACCCGATTCTAATTCTCATCACATTTGGCTTTTTTCTATCCTCTTATGTTCTTATCATAAAGAATTATTAGAAATGTTTTAGCTGTAAAATTTTGTATATATCATCAAACCATTGTTCATAGTGCTTTTTAGCTCGCCGGGACGAATGTCCGGAGAGCTATTGTCATACCCCCGGCGTCGGCGTCTGCGTGCGCGTGCACAAAAACTTTAACCTTGCTTATAACTTTTAAACCAATACAGATTGGGCTTTCATATTTCACATGTGCATTCCTTGTGACAAGACCTTTCCATGGATACCAAAATTTTTGACCTTGTGACCTTGACCTTGGAGATTGACCTTCTTTTGAAAAACTTTAACCTTGGCCATATTTTTGGAATGGTAAGTGATAGGGCTTTGATATTTCACATGTGTATTCCTTGTGACAAGACCTTTCCATGGATACCAAAATTTTTGACCTTGTGACCTTGACCTTGGAGATTGACCTACTTTTGAAAAACTTTAACCTTGGCCATATTTTTGGAATGGTAAGTGATAGGGCTTTGATATTTCACATGTGTATTCCTTGTGACAAGACGTTTCCATGGATACCAAAATTTTTGACCTTGTGACCTTGACCTTGGAGATGATTGACCTACTTTTGAAAAACTTTAACCTTGGCCATATTTTTGGAATGGTAAGTGATAGGGCTTTTATATTTCACATGTGTATTCCTTGTGACAAGACCTTTCCATGGATACCAAAATTTTTGACCTTGTGACCTTGACCTTGGAGATGATTGACCTACTTTTGAAAGACTTTAACCTTGGCCATATTTTTTGAATGGTTAGTGATAGGGCTTTGATATTTCACATGTGCATTCCTTGTGATAAGACCTTTTTTATTGTTGTTGTTGCAATTTACATATGGTTGCCACCGGCGAGCTATGTTGTCATTCTGACAAGTCTGGTTATAAATAGTAGCTATAGTTGTTAAATTTGGTGATTTTTTCATAGTGCTTTATTTTGCAATAGTAGCTAGTTTTGCCTTTTTGGTAATTCTTTTATCATTCAGACATGTCGTCTTTTCCTTGTGGAAAGTGTTCTTTAGAGTGTAAGGGTAACAGAAATGTTGCCTGTGATAAATGCGATTTTTGGTTTCATCAAAATTGCGAAAATCTCACAAACGCTCAGTTTTCATTTTTATGCAAGACATCTCTTTCTTATGTATGCGCTAGGTGTTGTTTAGATTCAACTGGAAATTTTGATTTTTCATGTGGCTTGGAGCGAATTGCTCAAAATGGAATTTCCGAGGAAACCTGCAAACTAGAATCCATTTTTATGAGATTTTTACCATCAAAATTGTCTCCACAAACCACTAGCTTGGACAAACCTTTGGCAATCGATAGCGTAGGTAACCAGTTTTTGGGACAAAATTCTGACTTTTTGGCCGTGGAGACAACCGGGGATGGCAATTGTCTTTTTAATGCCATATCCCTAGGCATACAAAATAATGAGAATTTGGCCGTAGAAATAAGATATAGGACTTGTTTAGAGATGATCATGAACCGTGCTTTTTACATAAACGAACACAAACATGATGGGCTGACACTTGTCAGTGGCACGTACGACGATTCAATGAAAGCTTGTTCAGAAAATTTTTCTTTTTCTTCGGCATTTACAATTCATGCAACAGCAACCGTTATTGGAAAACTATCAGATCCCTTTACCCAGCAGTAAACGGAATTTTTGATAACTCGATCGGCATTTTGAACAGATTTTTTTCTCCAAGAAATTCGAAGTCTCAAAAAAACCCTTTATGTATTTTATGGTCTAGTTGTCTATCATACCCCGGTTACGGAACTTGGACGCCAAACCATTTTGTTTTTCTTTCGAGTAAGAATGACAAACATAACGTCAAAGACCAACTACCGCCTCTGCACAGAACAACATGGCCGACGACATACAAACAATCAACGCAAAAACTACAACACTTACAAACAAGAAAATGAAACAAGTTTAAACACGCCTTTTCAGTCAAGTACATGTACAGATTTTTTCTTTTTTTTCTTTTTTTTTTCTTTTTTTTTTTTTTTCTTTATTTTTTTTTAATTAACTCGCCTTATCTCCTCCTCCGCATGACGGCTGTGACAGGAATTTGGCTAGTTTCAGTAAATTATTTATTTTCTATTCAAATGCACTTGAGATTCTTTAATGCACTTTTTGTTATATATTTCAAAAAAAAAAAAAAAAAAAAAAAAAAAATTGAAAACTCGCCCTTTATCCTCCTCCGCTAGACGGCTGTGACAGGAATTGGGCTAGTTCATGTTAATCTTTTTTTTCCAGGAAAAAATGTTATTCTGATATTTGAATTTCTGACCATTTTTCATAATTTATATGTATCTTGACAAACTTGCTATATTTATATTTTTGAAAATAAATTAAATATGGACCCATAAGTAGAACCACGTCCTCGTCGTTGGGTCTGGAAACATATATTTTTCAATATGGCCGAGAGTTCTACATTCTAATATATATCCAAACAAAGTTCAGTAAAACATTCATATCTTTATATGTTTATTAATATTACATTCATCAAACTTGAAAGTAAAACCGTGTGACCTGTTGCCGATTGGTCAACTTGAATGCTGTTATATAGTCTTTTTTTTTTTATTATTATTATTATAACATTTCACATCATCCATGTTATAAAATTAAAATGCTGAAATAAAAAAAAGGAATAGATTATTCATACATGTAGAATGGAGAAAAAATGAATTGCTTGTATACATAATAAGAATACAGGTAGGAATAAAGTTAAGAGTTACCTTTCCTAGCAATGGCGGCTATGCGCCAAGAGAAATATTAACTTTGATTGTCTATAACATGAAAAGTTCTACAAAATTATATGACATCTTGAGTTGTAAGAGTAGATATTTGTTAAGTGATTACAGATTAATCAATAGAACGAATAAAATTTATTGTATATAGCCCTTGGCGTGTCTTGGCGTAGTCTTGGCATTCATTACTCTCTTGGCGTTCATTAGTGCTACCCCAAAATTTATGATACTAGATTCAGGAGAAATAGTGATGAACAATTGGACAAATTTTACTATTGATTATCTGGACACTATCGGAGGCTAGCTATTGATTCTGTACCGAAAATTATCGGAACCATCAAAGTTTTAAAAATGATGTTTAAAACCAGTGAAATACCATTCATGCTGTGTTCTTTTATACATCTACGCACACTGCAAATGCATGAAACAGTAACACACAGTGACACTCTTCATATACATGTAGGTGCACATTTGCCCACTATTCCCTTCTCCCTCCAACCCCCATTCCTTCCCCATTCTGTCCTCTTCCATGATCCCTCCATTCCTCTCACTTCCTGGCCCTTCCCCGGATTTAAAGTCATGACATTGGATGTTTCCACTGTATTCGAATTTTTCAGTCCCATGATGCAGTAGAGATAAGACATAAAAGTGTATTTTCTCCGCCCTTTTGTTAAGATTTAGCTCAGATTACCTCTGTTCAGCTGTTAATTTACAACTACCGAATCAATTATTTCTAATACACAAGGAAAACATAGCTTACCTTCTTGTCGGTCTAACATCAAAATTTCTCAGCTCTTCTAGTCTAGTTCTACTGCATCTTTTCACAGAAAGTAAACAAAGATTTGATGTAAATATCCCATCGACTGAGGTGCTTAGTATACCGACGTGCTCAGTTGACCGTGGGAATTTTCACTTGGCTTCATGGTCGTTTACTTTGATTTATTCACTTGTCTTTAGTGTATCACATAAATGCAGACGAAATTACGATCCAAACTTCAACTTTTCCGCCCGGACCTTTTAAAATCCGTCGTTTTGATTGGCTGACTTTTAATCATGGACGTGTCGTACACAAACATTTCAAACTAAGATGCTTCTTAAGATATACCGTGTCTTTCAGACGTGAGTGTCGTGGCTCAGTTGGGTGAGCGTCGGACTTCTGATTTAGGGGTCCAGGGTTCGAATCCTGGCAAGGTTGGACTTTTTCATTATTTTGTATTTCATGGTCTATGAGCCTTTTTCTTTTCATATATTCAGAGCAGGAAAAGGGGGGAGGGACTTGGATTAATAAACATTCTTTGCTTTTCTGATTTGTCATATTCTTTTTATTAGGCTGGACCCACTTCCATGGCTGTAAACAACTGCACCCCACCCCCAAACTAAAACCAATTACAAACAGATTAACTGATAATTAAGGTACAATGTGAAAACAGTAAAATGTGAAATACTGTTAAATTCCAGATTGCTTTTCTTTTCTAACAGATCTCGGAAAAATACACATTTTGATACCCATATTGCCTTGTATTTCATGTCATATAAGTTTAAACACAATTTTTAAAGAAATTGTCATGGTTCTGGACTTAGAAATTTTCCCTCAAAGATGCAGAGCAGTACAATTTTCTAAGTCTAAAGAGAAGCTAAATTAGACTAAGTTCAGTATTCATATAGTTGCACTATAACCTCCCTATAGCTCCAGCAGACATGGTATGCTGTATGCATTTCCCCTATTTTTAACATATATATCACCTATAGGTTAAATTCAATTTTACCTATATGTTACCTATACCTATAACCAACCTAGACACAAAAGCTGGAAACCTATAGGAGAAATATAGTTTACATATAGGAGACATATAGTTTTGTATAGATTTTTTTCGTAAGGGAAATTATTTTTTCTGAGCAGTGGGCATTATAACCTTTCAGAAAATGCATAGTTTATAGTTTATGGAAAAATGCCCTATTGTACATCGGATACCTTAATTTTCTATTTGGACAGAGAAATAGAGTACATGTATTGAGATTATTCATAAACTGATTTTTTAAAGTAGAATTATTTTTGTTTCTCATTCAGAAAATTTCTTTGTATACAGCTCAATCTACATGTATATTAAATCAGTGAACCGTAGCAAATACTTCTGACTTTGAGAGATCATATCTCTGCACTCTTTGATATAATCATTACCATCAGACATACCTTAAAATAGCATCACAAAGACCGAATACAAAATGAAATGAGATAAATCAAAATGACATGTTAATACTGTAAAGAGAGGTACAGAAAATCGGGCATATAAATATCTTTTTATTATAGACTCTGACGTCAGTGTATTAAATTTATCCTCATTTTCCATTCGCTCTTCAAATTTCCCTGTCATTAAACCTGCCGTAATCATTGAGGACAAACAGGTTTCAGACACTAACTCTGTATGGTACCGAAATATATTGCATTATTTTGAAAATTAATTCTTTGATCTCCCTAAACAATGAATGGTTTATTGATTTCACCCATGGCTAATGTCTAATGATGGCATACAATATGCCTCATCCCTAACGATATTTCATTGTTACATAATACAATTGATTACAGGTTCCACTGATTCACTTCTCAAGTCCATCAATTTTTTCAACGAAAACTCTAGGCTAGCTGAGCACTGAAATTAAAGTAACACAATACCACAAAGCTGCCAGAGAAGATGAAAAGCTAACTTACCGAGACTTCCACCGATAATTCCTGTTTTGAAAATTTGAATAAAATTAAATGCGTAGCTCCTGCGACACACATAATCCTGCTTTCAGCGTTTAACACTATCTGATACACAGCAAAGACATCCTCATCTTGATTATCACCAGTCCGATTTTTTGGTTTTTCAAAAATTTTGGCAGTTTTTAGTTTGTATAACACTTGTAACGTAACTGAAAAGAAAACGATCTTAAAAAATAAACGAGAGAATATGAATCATCAATATTCTAACAAGATTCAAATGAGAGTATCTTCAGAAGATTTAATTTGGGATCTAAAGATTAATATTCGTACATATTTTTACAGGTCGTTTTCCTGAAATTTTCATAGAATGAAAACATAGGTAATCACAGATTACGAAGCTCACCTCGTGACAGCAAAATTCAATTCAAACATATTTCTTAGTACATGTATATTGGCTTTTAAAGGCAAAACCACTCAAGCAGAAAAAGTAGGTCAAGGTCATTTTATGAAAGTTTGATCAAAGATACATCCAATATGCAAGTTTGGTACATCTAGCAGTTATACTTTGCTCAATATTGGCTTTATAGAGCAAAATCACTCAAGCGGAAAAAGTAGGTCAAGGTTATTTTACTGAAAGATTGATCAAAGATACATCCAATATGCAAGTTTGGTACATGTATCACTTATACTTTGCTCAATATTGGCTTTTAAAGGCAAAATCATTCAAGCTGAAAAAGTAGGTCAAGGTCATTTTATGAAAGATTGATCAAAGATACATCCAATATGCAAGTTTGGAACATCTAGCACTTATACTTTGCTCAATATTGGCTTTTAAAGGCAAAATCACTCAAGCAGAAAAAGTAGGTCGAGGTTATTTTATGAAAGATTGATCAAAGATACATCTAATATGCAAGTTTGGAACATCTAGCACTTATACTTTGCTCAATATTGGCTTTTAAAGGCAAAATCACTCAAGCAGAAAAAGTAGGTCAAGGTCATTTTATGAAAGTTTGATCAAAGATACATCCAATATGCAAGTTTGGTACATGTAGCACTTATACTTTGCTCAATATTGGCTTTTAAAAGCGAAATCACTCAAGTGGAAAAAGTAGGTCAGATGCTGCATCCAATGCATGGGTCCATCTCGGCATCCAAAGATGAATCACTTGTGCAAGTTTGGTTACTGTAGCATTAGTACTTTGTCAGATACTGAGCTATCCCCAAACTTCTTATCCAAATCACTCAAGCGGAAAATGTAGGTCAGATGCTGCATCCGATGCATGGGTTCACCTCAGCATCCAAAGATGAATCACTTGTGCCAGTTTGGTTACTGTAGCATCAGTACTTTGTCAGATACTGAGCTACCCCAAACTTCTTAACCAAGTCACTCAAGCGGAAAATGTAGGTCAGATGCTGCATACGATGCATGGGTTCACCTCAGCATCCAAAGATGAATCACTTGTGCCAGTTTGGTAACTGTAGCATTAGCACTTTGTCAGATACTGAGCTACCCCAAACTTCTTAACCAAGTCACTCAAGCGGAAAATGTAGGTCAGATGCTGCATCCGATGCATGGGTTCACCTCAGCATCCAAAGATGAATCACTTGTGCAAGTTTGGTTACTGTAGCATCAGTACTTTGTCAGATACTGAGCTACCCCAAACTTCTTAACCAAGTCACTCAAGCGGAAAATGTAGGTCAGATGCTGCATACGATGCATGGGTTCACCTCAGCATCCAAAGATGAATCACTTGTGCCAGTTTGGTAACTGTAGCATTAGCACTTTGTCAGATACTGAGCTACCCCAAACTTCTTAACCAAGTCACTCAAGCGGAAAATGTAGGTCAGATGCTGCATCCGATGCATGGGTTCACCTCAGCATCCAAAGATGAATCACTTGTGCAAGTTTGGTTACTGTAGCATCAGTACTTTGTCAGATACTGAGCTACCCCAAACTTCTTAACCAAGTCACTCAAGCGGAAAATGTAGGTCAGATGCTGCATACGATGCATGGGTTCACCTCAGCATCCAAAGATGAATCACTTGTGCCAGTTTGGTAACTGTAGCATTAGCACTTTGTCAGATACTGAGCTACCCCAAACTTCTTAACCAAGTCACTCAAGCGGAAAATGTAGGTCAGATGCTGCATCCGATGCATGGGTTCACCTCAGCATCCAAAGATGAATCACTTGTGCAAGTTTGGTTACTGTAGCATTAGTACTTTGTCAGATACTGAGCTACCCCAAACTTCTTAACCGGACGCGGACGCGGACGCGGACGCGGACACGGACGCGGACGAGGACGCGGACGCGGACGAGGACGAGGACGCGGACGCGTGGGGTTATAGCATAAGCTCACTCAACTTCGTCGAGGTGAGCTAAAAATTTTGGAAATTGTGAAATTTCTTGACTTGTATGAATGAATAAAATTTTTAGCTTAATATGTTAATGCCTAGATGGACATTCATTCATACAATATAATCAGAAAGCAACATTAAGATTTCTCAGTAAGAAGGAACCTTACCAGAGGAGGCATCCCAGAACTTCAATGAACCATCTGCATGTCTGTAAAGGATGATACGATGAAAACATATTGTCCTTCTTTGATGTAAAATGATACAATCTACTGTATATGTAATTATTTAGCACAACTAAATTTTAGTGGAAACTGGGCAAATTGACATATTAGCATCATCATGAATTAGCGCACATGACTTATTTTCAACATTAATGAAATAAAGTTCAATAATTTAGTGTAGTCTTAAATTAGCGCAGTCTTTATAGCGCTAACTCCCCTAAAATATGAATCCTGCTAAAATAAGTATACGTACAGTATCTAGGTCTACTTTGTGTGCTTAACAAATTTATAGAGCGGAAATTAGAAGACCAACACCTTGGTGTAGCCCTAATAGAATCTATTTAAAAATGTCTAGGTGAAATCATAATTATTTTTGGCAAATCGTATTTGGATAGAGGGGCCAATGGTACATCTTACAGATACATCCCTGAGTACATGTGTCAAGCCTCTTCTACTTTTGTTTTCTTTTAATAGATCACTCTTACTCAACCTTATTGCTTTATTAGCATATTTCTAAAATAAATATTTTAAAATTATATTAAAATAGTGCATCATAATGGAAAGCTTTTAAAAGTGACACAATAGTGAAGATAATACAATTATGTTTATATGTAGCCTAGGGGCACCAAACAAACAAATACAACATTATCGTTTAACTTACCCAGTAATAACAATCTCTGGATAGCTACATGTAGATGTCCCCCATTCTCCTCCCTTGACTGGCCAATTCTGAAATATAGCATACAAATGGTATTTCAAAGTTTCAAATTTCAAGTGCTTTTTTCATTATACCAATTAATTGGTCAATAATTCAGTCATATACTAACAAAACATTGTTACTCTACGCTACGAGGATGTGGATTTGATGAATATGATAAATTCTAAAAAACAAAAAAAGATTAAAAAACTTGCACTTAGCATGTAGGTGGCAGTTTGTGGCAACTGTAATTGGTTGGTAAAACAAACCGGCATAGAAAAGTTTAAAAACAATATTATAGAACACAATGTTGCCAGCTATATGGTTGATCCTAACGCATGACCTTGACCTTGACTATCAATACCAACAATACTACCTACAAATTCCATTAATAACAATTAAAGCTGAGACTATTTAGGTCAAGGTCAGTCTACTGGACAGACGGTTAGACGGACAGACAGTCAGACATATATAAGGCAAAGTGATCTGTAAATGAAGCTTTGCTTCCCAATCAATGAAGAGAGTGAGTAAAAGTTAATTTCTCCATCATTACCTATTAGGGCTTGGTAATTAAAATTAATCTCTGTTTTTATATCACAATAATTTTATGTTTTTCTTTTTTAACCTTTGGAAATAAGATCTATCATTTTTTGTTTTTTTAAACTAAAGCTTATAAAAATGTCATTATTTCTATAAGTTGGTACAATGAAGACTAATTCATTTAAATATCAAGCAGAAATATATTAATAGTGTGAAAGACTATTTCTAAAACAGTCAATACAAAAGTACAAAACCCTGGTAATCTGATTAGAAGAATCCTTCATAATGGAGCATTAAACTTGTTTACCCTTTAACTATAATGAAATGAAATAAGAATATTCATGAAATTCAAGTAGAAATCTATTGTAACAATTCCCTCAGTGCATTAGGAAAAACTCCTATAAAATCAAATTTAACTTTAAATGTATTGATCCAGCCCTCGACAAAATATCTAGCACCGCTAGGCCATTAATAATTCTATCAAATTATTCTGAAGATACTATTGATCACGTACAACTCCCTTCATCAGACACGAAAAATTGACTTCCTGGCATAAACAAAGTGACAGTTTCGGTCCCAAAGACCAGCAATTCTAAGGACGACCAGACTGGATCTCGACAGTGAAAAATTACCGTACAAAGTACGAGTAAAAACGACCAGCAGCCGTTAGGCCTAGCTTTCCCTGTACAAATAGGTCAATCAATTCTGTACCATGTGCACATAAGGAAGAGATTATTTTTGTTAACCTTTCCTACTACAATTACAGCAGATACAGCTATTTTTACATGTACCTATGAAATATTGGATGAGACCTTAAATTCCAAAGTAAACACTGTGAGGCCAGGGTAAACAGTAACAGATTCCCACTATATAAACAGACTTTTCTGTGATTTTTCAATTAAGCATATTAGGTGAAATGCACTTTATCAAGGATCATACAAAATCTTTACTATGATCACTCTCTAAAAGATTTGCAACGATATAAAATCAATATAGAGAAAATGAGAAGTGTTCACACACTTTAAAACTCCTTATGTTATTTCATAGTCATGTGCCAAAGAAAGTAACATAACCTGAAGCATAAAATGGCACATTGCTTTCTCAGTAAGTAAATTCACCAGGGTAGTAAATGAATATTGTACTATTCTTTCAACAGCAGAGTTTACTTCTTGCAAACAATAGTTCATAAGATTCAGCGATGGACATATAAATCATCCTTTCAATTCAAATTGATTCTCCAAAATATTTCCACTTTTTCTCTTCACTGGTATCTTCACTCAAAAAACAAAGTACTTACACATCACACATTTCACAACACTTTTACAAATAAAATCTTTTTCTTTACCTTTTCGCTGAACCCCGTCCTTTTCTGCCGTGAGCCGACTGAGTAGAATGCTGGGATAAGATCAGGTGGACAGTCAGCGTAATATTGACATGCCGTTACGGGAGATTCGTGGATGTCCATGGGATACGGGTTCTCAAAGCACTGGATAGCCAGGGGTCGTCAGGTCAACCACCACCAAATCATTCTGTAGTAGCACCACTATTGCATATGGCTCTTGAAAATCTGGAAAATTTTTCATTCTTCAGTAAAACATGATCTAGGCAAATGATATTCACTACATGTATATGCAAAATTTGGAACTATTTGTTTTTTTATTTCAAAACATAGTGTGCTTATTGTAAACTACATTGTTCATGATGTACCCTAACTATACTGTATGACCCTGACCTTTATTTGGTGCAGAGTTTCATCATGCTAGACCATCCAAGTCTGATGGAAGTATAAAAGAAAGCCTTAGCAATGTATAAGAGTACATGTAACGATAACCACACCGCTGAACAGAGGGACAAACAGTCAGACCACATAGCTGTACAGAGGGACAAACAGTCGGACCACATAGCTGTACAGAGGGACAAACAGTCAGACGCTGTACAGAGGGACAAACAGTCGGACCACATAGCTGTACAGAGGGACAAACAGTCGGACCACATAGCTGTACAGAGGGACAAACAGACCGCATAGCTGTACAGAGGGACAAACAGTCAGACCACATAGCTGTACAGAGGGACAAACAGTCAGACCACATAGCTGTACAGATGGACAAACAGACCGCATAGCTGTAAAGAGGGACAAACAATTGTACCACACAGCTGTACAGAGGGACAAACAGTAAAACCATATAGCTTATCAGAGGGACAAACAATTTTACCACACAGCTGTACAGAGGGACAAACAGTAAGACCACATGTACAGAGGGACAAACAGACAGACCACATAACTGTACAGAGGGACAAACAGTTGTACCACACTGCTGTACAGAGGGACAAACAGTCGGACCACACAGCTGTACAGAGGGACAGTCAGACCACACAGCTGTTCCGAGGGACAAACAGTAAAACCATATAGCTGTACAGAGGGACAAACAGTCGGACCACATAGCTGTACAGAGGGACAAAAAATCAGACCACACAGCTGTACAGAGGGACAAACAGTCGGACCACATAACTGTACAAAGGGACACACAGTTGTACCACACAGCTGTATAGAGGGACAAACAGTAAGACCACACAGCTGTACAGAGGGACAAACAGTCAGACCACATAGCTGTACAGAAGGACAAACAGTAAAACCATATAGCTTAACAGAGGGACAAACAATTTTACCACACAGCTGTACAGAGGGACAAACAGGCAAGACCACATAGCTGCACAGAGGAACAAACAGTTCTGACAAAGCAATCTCTGCACATGTGTTTTTGTTTAAGTGCATAAAAAATGATTACATATAAACAAAACTTGCATATCTGGTCAATGAATTTTGGATATAAGTAGGCATCTGAGTGTTTCACAGAAAAAGATAATTAGAAGAATTGAATTTTTCAAAGCTTACCATTTTGATATGGAGTTTCACAGAGGACAACAAAGTCTACCACATTGTGCTCCATTTCCAGTACCGTGGTACTTTTACCATTCATCACAGTAATACTAGGTGTGGTGCCAGCTCTGTCATATGATATTCCTCCAGAAAATATCACTAGCGGCTCTCTGAAATACCAAAATAAACATTAGTTAGAATACAATTCTTGTCTTTACAAAAGGCAACTTTATATATCTCTTATGACTTCAATTTTAGTGTCTCATCATTCTGCCTGACTCAGAAGACGATGTAGTGAAATAAAGAATATTTTTTTGTTACCTTCAGGGGTAGACATTTTGATTTTGATCATGACTAATCACAAATATATCTTAGAATTGCCTTGGAAATGTATTTGAATGACAATACAATTTCTACTTGAATATATTTAGTTATTTTAAAATATGTGCAATTCAAAAGATACTATCAATGACGAAAGAACAAGAAGACAGAAGGCAAAGTCTTCTATCTGCTCTTGTTCTCTAATAACACATTTCAACTGGCTGGTACAAATAACATTTTGTTTGATATCATTGAAACTGTTTACACTCCTCAGCATTGATCCAGACTTCATCGGTGCAGAAGAAAACAAAATAATTATAGTAATTTCTGCAGTTCTTGACAGCCTATTTATTCTCTCTGCCTATATGCTTATCCCTTTTTCACCGACTTCTACTCGACCTTTGACAGTCTATTTATTCTCTCTGCCTATATGCTTATCCCTTTTTCACCGACTTCCACTCGACCTTTGACAGTCTATTTATTCTCTCTGCCTGTATGCTTACCACTTTTTCACCGACTTCCACTCGACCTTTGACAGTCTATTTATTCTCTCTGCCTATATGCTTACCACTTTTTCACCAACTTCCACTCGACCTTTGACAGTCTATTTATTCTTTCTGCCTATATGCTTATCCCTTTTTCACCGACTTCTACTCGACCTTTGACAGTCTATTTATTCTCTCTGCCTATATGCTTATCCCTTTTTCACCGACTTCCACTCAACCTTTGACAGTCTACTTATTCTCTCTGCCTGTATGCTTACCCATTTTTCACCAACGTCCACGTGACCTTTGACAGTCTTTTTATTCTCTCTGCCTACATACTTACCCATTTTTCACCGACTTCCACTCGACCTTAAGAGAGTCTATTTATTCTCTCTGCCTACATACTTGCCCGTTTTTCACCAACTTTCACTCGACCTTTGACAGTCTATTTATTCTCTCTGCCTACATACTTACCCGTTTTTCACCGACTTCCACTCGACCTTAGAGAGTCTATTTATTCTCTCTGCCTACATTATACTTACCCGTTTTTCACAGACTTCCAGTCGACCTTTGAGAGTCTATTTATTAACTCTGCCTACATACTTACCTTTTTTTCACCGACTTCCACTCGACCTTAGAGAGCTCTGCCTACATACTTACCCGTTTTTCACCGACTTCCATTCGACCTTTGACAGTCTATTTATTCTCTCTTGCCTACATACTTACCCGTTTTTCACCGACTTCCACTCGACCTTAGAGAGTCTATTTATTCTTTCTGCCTACATACTTACCCATTTCTCACCGACTTCCACTCAACCTTTGAGATGGGTTTACATGGATCAGGCTTCCCTTCTTTGTTGATCTTAGCTGTGAACGAAATAAATACATTGTATTGTGTTTTCACATAAAAAAACAAATGTTCTGTAAACCAAAAGGGTTTTCACATATTCTTTTTTGTCAATCAAAGATGACTGTATGCTTGACTTGTACAATCCTAGACTTCAGAGAATGATAAAATAGACAGATCCTGAATTGACAGTTAAGAAGTTAGTAACATTTTTCTTTATAATCTTTTTCATTCTACCATATTTTAACTTCTTTAAACATTTCTCTTTCAAAATGTTTCTCTGCAATAAAGACAAATTATAGGGTTTCATGAGAAAGAGCAGTATAATGTTTTATATGAAAATGACGCTAGATGAAAAGGAATTATTTTACATAATAGGGCAACCATGATATAGTGCACAAGCCGTGCTTTGTGTTACATAGATAGTAAAGTATTCCTATATCAAGAAAGAATAAAAGTCATCCTTAGGGAAGTGTATGCAGTAAGAAATTTAGCTTAAAGACTTGGATTTTACATAGAGATTTTATTTTCCAATGTTTCCATGTACATGTAATTAAGTCCAAAAGGCAGGAACTGGGGGGGGGGGATAAATTGAGTGTTTTTTGTCATTCTTGAATCAGTATTGTCATTGTTGTACTCTGTTTAATTAAAACATAATGAATAAGTTCAAGTTCAGTAATGTATATAGTATCAAAATACTAAGACAAATATCTTTTTCAAATTCTTGTGACAATTTTCATAGGTGGTAAAACACCAATAATTCTTTCGGCACTTTGTACTTAAAGCGACAATTTATTCAAAGAAAGTAATAATGATTCTTGTCAAGATTTCTAGATTTTCCAATACGCAAAATGAAATTGGAAAATTCCTTGACCTCTCCTTCAACCTGAGGCAATCTCTTTTTTCCTATATTTCCTCTTTATGGAAAAAAAGCTATCACTTGAGAAAATCACTGCTATAACTAGCGGAGATAAAGTGGGAGCGGGAATTGAGAGGCCGGACTATATATCATATTTATATCGTACATCTGTGAGACTGTGTACATCACGTCCACTTATCACTCTCAGTGATGGACATGTCAAAGGGGGCTTCACAAACAACCTCATCTTTGCGAATTGCCGGCAATCTTACATGATTGCTCCATAATTCATTCTGAGATGCAATGACTGAAAAATCAATGCTTTCATCATGGGCTGATTAATTATTGACACATACTCTCATGTGTACAAACATTGCATAATCATCAACAATTTCATATCCGCCGGCAATGTTTCATCTAACAAATTGCAAACTTGACATTTGATGTATAGATATATTTCAAAATTTCCAAAAAATGAATTCATAGATCAAAAATTTCAAAAATGCCTGAAACTATGAGGCACTAATCTAACTTTAATATCTCTAATATTTTTCTAAGTGTCCCATGGGTGGCATTTAAATACATCCATGTATATGGGCATATTCCTTATTTCTTTAATAATTTAATTTTTAAATGAAAGCTCGAATATTTTGAAAAGACAAAAGTTGCCTGCTGTAAGTTTTGTCCCTTGATCATCTCTGACTGTGAGATTGAAATTAAATGTAAGCTTGGTTATAATGTGATTGTGAGATGAAATCCTGAATTTCAGACATACAGACTGACACTGGACAAACACTGAACAGAGTAATTCCTATATGACATTATCCTTCACAGTAAACATGATAAATAACATATTAGGAAAATCATTTTAACTAAATTTAAGAATTTTCTGCATATTAAACAGATTGGTATCATTTTAAGCCTATATCTGAGAGTCAAAGGTCAAAGCAATAAGGTCATGGATAGAAATCAATATGATGAAATTTGGCGATCTAGATATAAAGAATGAGATGCATAAGACTCAATGCACGATAAGATATAATTAAAGAAGCTGTAACTTCATAGAACATGTCCAATAAATCAAGCAAGAGCAAGTCATCATACCAACAGAATTATAGTAATTTTTTCGTAAATAACTACTTCCATTCCGGTGAGACAGTACTTATTTACTGATAAAGAAATGTAGAGAGACAGTGTTTAATGAATATCTTGGAAATGATCGGCAAGAATCTGCAAGAAAAATCACTTCCCATTCTTATTATCTCCTTTTTATGTAAATCAGGATGCAAAGCTCGATGCATTCTCATCAGATATGGGGTTACATCATAGCGAATCAGAGTAATCTATAGCATGCAAGGCAGTCTAAATTCCTGCGATGATAAAATGCGGCAGAATTTTTCACCGTTTAAACCTAGCACAGCCATAACCAAAGCTACACCACTTGTATTTCTAGCGGTATTTACCTAGTCCGTTATTGTTCAACCAAGAAACAGACTGGTATTTATCACATGTGCTCATTCTACGCTTACGTGACTCCAAAAGTGAATTCTTCGCTGTGTGAAAAGAAAGGACTGATAAACCACCTGTAGCCTTACATGACAAACTAGGCTTACATGACATAAACTCCTATAAAGTTAAAATTGGAAGGATTAAACTAACAGTTTTAAATCTATAGACGATTACTAATCATAATGCTCATAAACATTAATCATAGTTTTTTTTTTTATCTCAATATGTCCACTGGTCCTTTAACCATAACTCCCCTTTATACAAATTTAAATACATTGAACATAGGACATCATAATTGTTAATTATCAAGGACCAGAGCCATGCTAGTGCAATAATTCACTGAACCATTTGCACAATTTATTAATTTTTTCCTCAAAGCATATTTTTGTATAATGTTATGCCTGAATGGAGGGAATCATCAATTCTAACAGGGATTAATCTACCTCTGCGTCCTGCGTCTCTGACGCATAAAAATCGCCCAGGACCCATTGTTTTCCGATCGCTGCGTCCCACAGTGCGCATTGTTCACTTTCGAATAATGCGTCCGTTTTAACTCATTTTGTTCAAAGTCGAGAAATAAGATGTAAACGTCTCTTGTTCATATTTTGACAGCTCTTTTAAACCTTAGACAGATCTGTGTTATCGTATGAGAAATCATTGCGGAGCAACATTTTTTTATTTTTAAATTAAAAGTAATATGCAGTCCGACACGAGTCTAACTTATTTATATCATTTGGATACAGATATATATATTTATGAAAAATTCCTCCACTGTAAACTTTACATGACATTATGAATCAATCTAATGAAATCGTTTAATTCACACCATCAGCGTACCGTCTTTGTAATGACAATGATGACAATTAAACCGTATAGAATTGGTTTGTTTGGAAAATGGTTTACTATACACATATACGAAGTATCGCTGACTAAATAAACAATCAATATACTTATTTCGGCAAAATTAGATTGAAGTTGAAGAATTAGACATTTTTTGTGAAACATATAACGATCTCAAGGACATAAAACGCCGCGAGCAGGTCAGCTCACTTGTATTCGCGAACTTAAAACGCCGCGAAAAAAGAAGATTTGTAGAAATTGGGACGCATTAATTTCTGCTGGGACCCATTGTTTTGGCTGGGGACCCATTGGCCAAGTTTCATTGCGTCCAAAGGACCCATTAAGATCAAATTGTAGATTAATCTCTGTTCTAAGAACTTAACGATAAGTTACGGTTTATTATTATACATATACTATAATGGAATCTCCTTGTCCTTTAATACCACTTTTTAACAAACTGTTTGAATTTTCAAAAACATGTTTTTCTATCATGTTATAATATGCACAGCTACGAACCATAAAGAATATCTATAAATGGCTGTAAAACCTAACATAAGCATTGTTTAATACTCATATTGGAAATAGCAAAAAACATTGTTACTTGTATTGGAAATAGCAAAACAGACTGACTTTACAATGGCATGTAACTATGTTTCCATACAGGTAGATTTCTTACAAAGTGAAAACCAATATAACCAATATAACATGATATGTATAGTCTGAGGATTGTTATATACGAATTAATGAGGTGTCCGTTTACAGAAACAGACTCGGCACTTCCTGGTCTCTACCAGACTAATAAATGCCGGCACTTCGTACAAAAACTTTCTCATCTGTCTTACGAAATGAAAGTTGTCTTGATACCTAACCCATTTATTCCTACTAATTCTTACCACAATAGGAAGAGCTACACAAAATACCTCATTAATTTTTAGTGTGGCTTTTGTTATTAAATTCTTTTAATCAGCAAGGGTATTCAGTACAATACTGATAGTGACTTGACCTAAAGAATCTATTTTTTTCATTTCCTCTTTTATATTTCATGTCAAAATGTAAGGTAATTCATTGATTCAAGATATTGCATTTATCTACCATTCTTTTGTTTACCAAAATCTGTTAATAATCAAATGAAACAAGTTTCTGTCAGGTATTGCATAGTACTAGTATGTCACATATGATGAAATTGCCACTTTATTTTATACAATTATGCTTATTTGTTTTTCTCCCTGGCTGGCTGGTAGCTTTTTCAATTTCAAAAAGATGCAAAACATGATAAAAACAAGTAATTGCCTAATGATGTGATCATATGTTGAGGTACATTACTAGTACTTCTTACCACTGTCCACGCAGCTCACTTCAGAGATTGGAAAATTGATGTTTTGTCCCAGTTATCAATTAAAATTCATATAGAGGGATATATCTCAAACTCTGGTAACTAACGGTATACGTTATATGTCCGTATGACCAATACTAAGCTCACAGTGAAAGAAAATGAATTTAGATGGGGATTTTTCTATGTTAATTTTAGCGTGACGTTGTTTAAGAAATTAAGTTCTCCGTAGACTCAATTTTAAACATCGGCGATGTCACGCTAAAATTAATATAGAAAATCAAATTCAGGGAATTGTGGTCTCCCGCTTATTGGTTGTTTGTCTTTAAAGAAATGCTTACAGACACCCCCCATTCTTAAGTTTTCATAATATATCTCATATATTATCAAAATTCTAAATATGAAAGATTAAACTCCAAGAAAAGGTCAAAGGGTCCAAACTTTTGTTTTGTTACCAAGGGACAGGGCTTATGAAAAGGTATGCACATGTGAAATATTAAAGTCCTATCATTTAAATTACCATCCAAAACTTATGGTCGAGGATGAAGTTTTTAAATGTGGGTCAACCACCAAGGTTAAGGTCACAAGGTCAAAAATTTTGGTACCCATGGAAAGGTTTTGTCACAAGGAATACAGCCCTATCACTTTCAATTAAAAAGTTATGGACAAGGTTAAAGTTTTTTGAAAAGTATGTCAAACTCAAAGGTGAAGGTCACAAAGTCAAAAATTTTGGTATCCATGGAAAGGTCTTATCACAAGGAATACACACGTGAAACATGAAAGTCCTACCACTTTTCATTTAAAAGTTATGGTCAAGGTTAAAGTTTTGATAAGTAGGTCAAAGTCCAGTCAAGGAAAGAAAGTCAAAAATTTTGGAATCCATGGAAAGGTCTTCTCACAAGGAATACACATACACACTTTCCATTCAAAAGTTATGGTCAAAGTTAAAGTTTTTAATAAGTAGGTCAAAGTCAAAGATCAAGGTCACAAGGTCAAAAAATTTGGTATCTATGGAAAGGTCTTGTCACAAGGAATACACATGTGAAATATGTGTGAAAGCCCTATCACTTACCATTCAAAAGTTATGCACAAGGTTAAAGTTTTTGTGACTGAGGGACAGAAAGACGGACGGACGAACCGGTTTAAATGTCCCCACGCTTTCGGGAAAGCGGGGGACAAAAACTCCCCATCTAAATCTATTTTCTTTCAATGTGAGCATAGTATTGGTCGTACGGACATACAACATACACTGTTAGTTACGAGAGTTCAAGATATGTCCCCCTGTATGAATTTCAGTCAGGACATTTGCTGACAAAATAGACAACACTTCATTTTCCCGATTTCTGAAATGAGCTGCATGAGCAGTAGTACAACATCCAGCTTGTGTCGCGAAATATAACATGGGCATGCTCTATTCTATAATACTTGACGAAGGACTACAGAAACACATTCAACATTGAATGAAGTGTAAGTCATAAAAAATGATACCTCCTACATGTGCTACTCACCATGTGGCATCATAATATTGACAGGTTTCTGGGGAGTCTTTATATTGTACGTGGTCAAGCTACCGTCAGTGTGGCTGCACATAAACTGTTTACCTTCATGGTGCCACGACAGAGACCGCAAAGCCTGAAAAAGACAAAAAAACATAAGTAAGCTACAAAACAAGACAAGAGGTGACTATAACCGTGATTACTTTAACAATGAAAGTAGTAAATGCTCAAATATACAGGGATGTACAGGTCAGTCAAAACATCACACGAGGCTTTAAGTATTTGTAGATCCAACACAACAATCTCATACATTTTATCGCCAATCCAAACACATAATGGTATCAATTGTAAATTGACTAAGTCCCTATAGACAATATTTTGGGATAATTAGATTTTTTTTCTTTAACATATGCCCCCAACTACAGCAGAAATTTTATTGAAAGAGAAAGTGACCTTGACTTTCACCTCCTAATTCCTAAATCTATAGGCATCTTCTCTTCAAGATAAGAATTCTAATTTCATGTCAAAAAGTCTAAAGGAATCTCAACTTTTCAATTAAAAGTCTATGGTTTGCATCAGCAAGTTTTGCTTTTGTTCTATTGACCCATAAATCAATGAGTACCTTCGTCTCCTCATATGTATTAATATTCAATATCTATTCAACATTCCTTGGTAGGTACTATAGATACCATATATCTAGTAAACCACTATCTAGGAGTCTATTTTTTGCATGAGAAACCTTGATTTCTGACCAACATACTCCAAAATCTCTAGGTTCCTTGCCTTTCTGACATGTATTCATACGTTATTTGAAGTGACTGTTATATCATTTAATTTCCATTGTTATCATGGTTATTATTAAGAAACGAAGATTCTAATTGGCCGAGAAATTGTGTTGATACCTACATCAACCCAAACCGGAAGTAGGCGCTAAGCAACGCCACAAGCAATGTCATTGACAACACAATTTCAAAGCTGCAAATAAATGTTGAAGCGCACTAAATGAAATGATAAGTAATCAATGTGATATTTTTTTGGTTGATGGAGGTATCAACACCAAAAATTGAGGGAAAACTTATGCATCCTGTCCTACGCGCACGGTGCAGTTTTCCCTCAATTTTTGGTGTTGATACCTTGATCAACCAAAAAAATATTACAATGATTCCTTAATTGACCTCAAGCTAAAAAGGAATCTTCTCCTGTCGAGAATCTATGAACCAACTTTGGTTCTGATAGGCTGAAATGCACTAGTTACCTTCTAGAAATAGAAAACATGACAGAAGTACAAAAGAACCTAAAGCAAAAAATGTAATGTACCATAACAAGTAGTGATGGACCAATAATCGATATTAATCGATTAGCAGCATGTTGAAGTCATCTGATTTTGATAATCGATTTGAAAGTAAAGAGACCAAGTTTAAGATCAGAGAAAATTCTGTCTTTCTTACAATGGAAATGAGTGTTGTTCTAAATATTGTAGAGTAAAAGAAGTTAGTAGCATGACGATCCCTGATAAATAAAAGAGAAAACTTGTAAAAATAAAGCCTGTGTTTGTGAAAAATGAATGCCCCCGGTGGCATCTTTGTAAGTATAAACACCATTTTCTTTTAAGTATGTGAAAGGTCAGGGTAACAAGGTTAAATCAAAAGACTGAAGGTCCTGAACGATACTTCTTTTCAAAATTTATAGTAAGCAGATGAATGTTGAATAATTTTATTATGTAATGATGAATCGATGATGATTTTTATACATACGGTGCACATGCATGTGAAGCTAATAATGTTCATTTATATGAGCTCATTGTGTTTAATAAACAGCATAAACTGTTTATATTTACTATAAGTGGTATACTTTAAATGACATTTTATTCTGACGACTTAAACCCGGAGCAGTGTTTTAAAATCAACCCATTTGGAAACTATAGAAAGACGTTAAGACCATGCTTGCATGTTTAAAATTACTTACAATCTACAATATATTTCATTAAAGAGCAGTTACATGTAGTTTCAGTGTAACTTTAAGTTTATTATCACTGGTAATTTCAAAAAATTCTCATTTTAATTACCAGAATTTCCTATTTCTTTCAACAAGATCATGCTTCGTTTCTACTTTCGTTTCTTATCCATTTGCCTTTACATAGGGAAGACAACTAGCTCTTACATTGTATAAGTGTATTATTATGCCAACGGCGAGCAGTGAAAGCAAGAAATAAATAGTTGATTTTTTGTGATGCATTTACTTCATATGAAATTGAAACTTTTTTCAAGAAGGAGGATAATCTTGTTCTTACATTTTGCATGTGTCAGACAGCAAATTCCTAAATTAGAAAAAGCACTTTATTTTGAGGTGTATGGATACGTTGCAAAGCGGCGATATCTCAACTGTTACGATAACAGTAGGAAACTTCCTGAAAGGAAGTATCCTAAAAATGTTGGTATCAATGATAAAATCTTGTCACAAGAAATACACATGTGAAATATGAAAGCCCTATCACTTACCATTCAAAAGTTATGCCCAATGTTAAAGTTTTTGAAAAGTAGGTCAAAGGTCAAGGTCAAGAGGTCAAAAATTTTGGTATCAAAGGAAAGGTCTTATCACACATGTGAAATATATGAAAGTCTATCACCTTCCTTTCAAAAACTATGCCCGATGTTAAGTTTTTCAGACAAACAGACGGACAGGCTAAAAATTATATGCCCCCGAATCTTCGATTCTGAGGGCATAAAAACAATTTACTACAATCTCCATAGTGTATACATATTCTCGATGGACCAACGTTGAGTTTGTTCTACTTCAATGCTAGTCAATTTTTACATTAAAACTGAGTAATATTTAAAGGACAGAAATATAGCACCCATGCTGAGTTCATTAAAAGCTGATAATTAATGACAGTCCAATAGACTAAAACCCAAGAAAAGAAATCAGCAGCAATTAACTGTATTTTTACACACCATAATTAACTATCACAATGATTATATTCTACAACTTTCAATTCAGTAGCTCTAACAAATCTGATGTAAAAAGCTATTAGCAAAAAATTTTGATATTCATCATTATTTATTCATGTTCATTTAACGATTGAGAAACACTAAAATACAATGGAAGCAGAAATTGTGTTTTAAACATTTTGCCCACACAGAGAGCAACATTAAAGTACAAAATGATATATTTTCATATTCAGTAGGTCAACATTGCACTTGCTATCTCCATATTAAGTTCTTAAGTTATAAAACTAGATCTTCTTTTCAAAACAAGAATTTGATTGCTGGAGCTAACATTCGATCAAAGATCTTGAGGGGAGTTGTAGGTCACCTAAGCCCTACAACCAAGGATCAAATCAATGTCACCTAATATTCCTTAGTGTATTTATAGTACTCGTTATTATATGCACGCAGCATAAAGAAAAGAAGGAAATATAAAGCATTGTATAACTTAAGTTTACGAGACAGTGCTATTCCTGAAATATACATATAATACAATACAATATACTATACATGAAAGTTGGTGTCAATCTTGAGCAGTAACGCTTGCACAACCGGTCACTATGTAGCATTTTATTCCAAATACCCACATGGGCCTTGGCTGTCGTGTGCCATTTGCATTGAAAAATGAGAAAGGCGCTTAATTCACTTACTTTCTATAACATTCATTTCATCTGAATAACATGTGTCCCCTGTCATATTATAAAAGAATTTATAAAGTTAGGGCAGGCTTTCTACTCTACCTTGGTGAAAAAGAAGGAAAAAAGTAGGAGTAGTCAATGAAAGCCCTATCACTACAGATATACAGAATGGGCGAGCGAAGCGAGCCCAAAATTTTTTAAAAACTTTGAATCAGATGTCGATGACAAGTGAAGCAAGTAATTTTTTTTTTTTTGAGATGAAAAAGTAGGAATAGTAGGAGGTTTTGAAGAACAAGAGCCCCAGGGGGCACAACGCTCACCTGATACCCATGCACGCTCTAATTGACATACTGACATTGAATACTGATAGTGCCAGTACCAGGATTTTAGCCCACAACCTTTCTAACAAGATTTTTGCCGGATGCAGACAAGTTTTTTTTTCAGACAACCTTTAAAAGTACAAACAAGAGAAAATAGTCACATTTCAAAACAACAACTTTTTTACTGATTTGAAAAGATGGATTATGCAATCCAAAGTCATATGCCCAGCTAGTATAGTTCGATTATGCAACATCAAAAATAAAATCATTTTGTAAAATTCCACATTAATGTGCAACAGAAACAGAATAAAACAATGAAATGATTTCATAAATTAAGTTTATTTAAAATTGAACACCAAACCTTTCATTATTAATAGCTAGTATGCCAGAAAATAATAAAGCCTGTGTTTGTGAAACACGAATGCCCCGCAGTGGCATCTTTGTTGGTATAAACACCATTTTCTGTTAAGTATGTGAGAGGTCAGGGTCAGAGTAATGTTGGTATCAATGGAAAGATCTTGTCACAAAGAATACACATGTACAATATGAAAGCCCTATCACTAACCATTCAAAAGTTGTGCCCAATGTTAAAGTTTTTGAAAAGTAGGTCAAAGGTCAAGGTCAAGGTCACGAGGTCAAAAATTTTGGTATCAATGGAAAGGTATTGTCACAAGGAATACACATGTGAAATATGAAAGCTCTATCACCTTCCTATCAAAAGTTATGCCCAATGTAAAGTTTTTCGGACAAACGGACAGGCCAAAAACTATATGCCCCCGTATCTTTGATTCCGGAAGCATAAAAAACAAAGACTTTTCGGTTTTGCCTTTATTCATATAAAATTATACAGAAATCTATGAATGAGAGCTTTTGAATAGTATTGATTTCATCTTAATACATGTAACGTACAGTCAAAATCGTGTTAATCCAATTAACACAGACAAGTTGTTAGCGGACAATATTAATTCAAGTGAGTTGTGCAGAAATTGAGCCAATTTATTTTCCAAACAGCAGTGTACGGTGTATCAAACCTCATGACCCAGTGAAGCCACTTGGACTAATCAATCAAGAGATATAGCCAATATTAGATTTTTAGAAAAGTAGGTCAAATATCTAGGTCAAGGTCAAAAGGTCAAAATTATGAAATGTGTATAAAGGTCTTGTCACAAGGAATACACATGTGAAATATCAAAGCCCTATCACTTACCAATCAAAAGTTATGGGGTGTGACACCCAAGTGTGACAGACAGACGGAGGGACGGATGGACGGACAGACGAACAACAGACAAAGTGATCCCTAAGTGTCGCTGTGCTTCGCAGGCGACACAAAAAGTCAACATCTAAAAAATAAATTCAGCGTATATTTGATAGCGTATGTGGCCAAGTTAATTCGAAGTATGAAAATAAGTACACAAAGCCAAACTAGCTATAGCTTGTCTTATTTAAAAAATCATTAAAAATCTAAAAGTTGATATTTTGACAAAATTCTTTCACAGTTTCATTTCTAGCGATAAATATAAAAATAAAAAGAGAAAAAAAACTGAAAAAGGGGAAAAATAAAGCCTGTGTTTGTGAAACACGAATGCCCCCGGTGGCATCTTTGTTAGTATGAACACTATTTTCTGTTAAGTACATGTATGGGAGGTCGCTGGGTTAAAAGTTCAAAGGTCAAGGTCACGAGGTCAAAAATTTTGGTATCAATGGAAAGGTCTTGTCACAAGGAATACGCATGCGAAATATGAAAGCCCTATCACTTACCATTCAAAAGTTATGCCCAATGTTAAAGTTTTTGAAAAGTAGGTCAAAGGTCAAGGTCACGAGGTCAAATTTTTTGGTATCAATGGAAAGGTCTTGTCACAAGGAATACACATGTGAAATATGAAAGCCCTATCACTTACCATTCAAAAGTTATGCCCAATGTTAAAGTTTTTGAAAAGTAGGTCAAAGGTCAAGGTCAAGGTCACGAGGTCAGAAATTTTGGTATTAATGGAAAGGTCTTGTCACAAGGAATACACATGTGAAATATGAAAGCCCTATCACTTACCATTCAAAAGGTATGCCCAATGTTAAAGTTTTTGAAAAGTAGGTCAAAGGTCAAGGTCAAGGTCACGAGGTCAAAAATTTTGGTATCAATGGAAAGGTCTTGTCACAAGGAATACACATGTGAAATATGAAAGCCCTATCACTTCCCATTCAAAAGTTATGCCCAATGTTAAAGTTTTTTGAAAAGTAGGTCAAAGGTCAAGGTCACGAGGTCAAAAATTTTGGTATCAATGGAAAGGTCTTGTCACAAGGAATACACATGTGAAATATGAAAGCCCTATCATTTACCATTCAAAAGTTATGCCCAATGTTAAAGTTTTTGAAAAGTAGGTCAAAGGTCAAGGTCAAGGTCACGAGGTCAAAAATTTTGGTATCAATGGAAAGGTCTTGTCACAAGGAATACACATGTGAAATATGAAAGCCCTATCACTTCCCATTCAAAAGTTATGTCCAATGTTAAAGTTTTTCGGACAAACAGACAAACAGACAAACAGACAAACAGATAAACAGACAAACAGACGGACAGGCCAAAAACTATATGCCCCCGAATCTTTGATTCCGGGGGCATAAAAATTGTTGGGGTCCCGCCGGGGTTTGAAGCTACTCCCCATGGGTCCATTTGGCATGGAAAACATACATTATACCTATGTACAATCTTAAAAAATATTCCTTAAAAATCCAAAAGTAGATATCTTGACAAAATTCTTTCACTTGTAGGGTACCATGCATGAGTACCTCATACCTACAAATTGTCATGACAATCTGAAGAGTGGTTATAGAAAAGAAGCAGAAAATGTATGAAAATCAACCCCCCCCCCTTCCTTTTTACATAAGAAAAAAATTCATAAAAAATCAAAAAAATAAATTTTAAGCATAAAATACATATCAAAGCATTAAGTAAGTTAAATATGATAAATATGTAGTAAATGAGTGTGTAAAATCATACACTTATTGAGTTATTTAAAGAAATAGTGCAAAAATGTGCATTTCTGACAAAGTCCGAAAAGACGTCAAAAACGCGTCAAAAATTTGACTTCGAAGTGGAACCAAAAATAACAACACTTCTTAAGACATCTCTCTAGATCATCCTGATGCTTTCGGTTTGTCGATACATGCTTCGGTTCTGAAGAAGAAGTTTGTCAAAGGAGGGTACCCCCCGTGACCTACTTTTGGCTGTGGTGGCGCCACCTGTTGACAGATCCGGACGAAAAACAACAACACTTGTAGGGGACCATGAGTACTTCATACCTACCAAGTTTCATCAAAATCCCTTCAGCCGTTCTGGAGAAGAAGTTTAAAATGTGAAAAGTTTACGACGACGACGGACGACGCCGGACGCCGGACGCCGGACGCAACACTATGACAATAGCTCACTTGAGCCTATGGCTCAGGTGAGCTAAAAAGTAGGCAAAAATAGGATCAAAATAAAAAAGTAGGAAAAGTAGGAAATAGTAGGAAAAAGTAGGAACAGTAGAAAGCCTGTTAGGGCTTTAACTTTCCGACATCTTTTTTGGTTGCCTGCAAAGTCCATAGTCTGTCAATTTTGACAGGAAGAGGGGGAATATGGGGGCACTAAGATTGAGGCTGTCGCTTAGTGCATCATGCCAGCTTATAACGTGCATACAACATATGTATGATTTCCATGTTCAAACTTGTCATAAAAATCTCAAACTTGTACATTACACACTGCTCACTTATGTCAATGTATGTATCCTACTCATATATCTAAAATTCCACCAAATTTTCTATTTATTTATTCATTTATCTACAGTCTTCATGAAAACTTTTTTCGCCCACTAGCCATTCGGGCTAGTTGAGTGCCAAAATCTACTAGCCAACCAAAATATTCACTAGCCATTGAAGAAATATCAAAACGCTATAAAGACCCATCATTTTCTATACATATGTCCATTAAGTAGGCCAAAATTCACACAAAGTTAAACCACCAGGGACCTGATCCTTTAAAGCGGATGTCAGCGGTCGTGCTCAATGTTACACTTTTTACATACAGAAAATGAGAAAAGAACTTATTTGTTATCATTCATACATGTCAAAAAGACGGTCGTTGCTAAAATTGGTGGTACACGGTCAATATCTTTAAAATTTTTGTTAGCATTTATTTCAATGTTCAGTCGAGATTTAATTGTTCTATTGAACGAGTTATACTTGCAGATTAGTCGTTGCCGTAAAATAACCTGTCATGCCGAGCAGAATTAACAACGCACAATTTGGAAATATTTATCATGTACCTCGTGACATTGTTTAAATGAACAGAATTCAAATAAACATTTCATACAAATGTACTTAACCATGAGTGATAGAAATTGAGACATGACGGATATTTTTTTACGGAAAGTAGTCAGCAATTTTACTCTAAGTGCGAGGCAAGAAATACCCGGCAGCCGACACTTAATGAGAACCCTGCAATTCAGTAAAAATCGCTAGCCAGTCGGGCTTGTTCAGCAGCAAATTTTGGTAGCCCGAGGAAATATTTGGTAGCCAGGGCAGTCGGGCTAGTGAGTTTTCACGAAGACTGTATCTAGTTTTGCAAGTTCATGACATTCTTATAATCCTTAAAAGTAATAACAAATATTCAAATAATGAATCAAATACTTGTCAGGAATATTCAAATACCAATTTCAGGTATTTGTTTCGGCTCTAATATGACAGTATCATAACATGTCAATATAAGGTAACTACAACAGAGAACAAATACTGTAAAAGTAGAATAATTCGCTAGTACTTTTTTGTGGTTTTATAAAAGCAAACCATTTTGCATGGACAAAGAATGATTCACAACCCCTGCTAGTATTGAGTAATGCATTTGGTATTCAAATTGACTGACTCAGAGACAAACTTTTGCTGACCGCAAAAGTAACAAAGGTTTATACATCACAAATGATTCTACATATTATTGGACTCTAAATATGTGACCTTGACCCAAATTGGCAGATCAGCCTCATCAAGCTTGACCAACCCAGAAAGTTTGATGGAAGTTAAGAAAGTCTGATGGAAATGTATCAATAGAGCAGTTGCATTTATTTTACTTTACCACTACTTTTACCACAACTCTATGCTTCATTGGCCACTGTGATTAGGGATTAGGCCATGGTATCTAATATTTGTTTTCCAACCTTGTGTTTTATAAAAAGGGACCCTCCAGCTAGGCAAAAACACACAAACATACAATTCGGTGTATTGTTGTCAATAAGATGTATTATTCGGACATGGTATTTAAGGCACATATCCCCTGCAAAGGTCAGGGGACAGGAATGTGAGCTTTTAAAGCTATATGTCGAGGTTAAAATAGATCCATTTGAGCCGTTTTTTTATTCGAGTAATAAAGCCCAAGTGGATCTTTTTTCGGTTAGCCGGAATACCTTTGTCAATCTCAAATTGTGTGTGAGTGTATGCTTTTTTATCTGGTATTTTCTCTAAAAAGGTACCAGCTCGAAACGTAAAACAGAATATTTCACAGACAAGGCTATACGTTATTCAATACACAATCTTGTCCTGATGCGATCCAACTACAGCTACTTTTTAAAGCTGAGCTGCCCGTTTTTGACCATTTAAGGGGGTAACAGTATCTGAAAGAACCCCATCGGAAAACTCAAGATCAATTATGACGTCATATTAAAAACGGCGACATTGGCGCGTTTTTTTCGCAAGAACGTCAGCATTATTTAACGTAAAAATAAGGAGGAGGGGTAACAAAATCACTATAAAAACTGACGGTCAAATTTCAATAGGAACTTATCGGTGTTTCACTTGACATATGAAGAGGATAATATCAAGTTTTTACGGAAAATAAATGATAGAGTTTCAGATAAACAGACTTTATTATCAAAAATTAACAACTCAAAGATGTTCTGAAAATAGACATCAATTTATCTCCTTTCGACAATTTCTTTTAAAAGTCTTAGTGATCATTTATAATTCTATACATATCAGATTGCCAACATCATATCTACATGAAAAATACAGAACTTGTTAATAATCTGCCTCTACAGAAGATTTGTAACTGTTTTTCATTACCTAAAGTATGTTAATTTTAACATCACATTTACGGCCCATTTTGGGGCTTTCAATGGGTATATATGTACGTTCATATCTTCAAAATTAACGGTAAAAAATTGATGAAACTTTGCATGTAGAAAAAGTATGTTTCAATTATTAACATTTATAATTTTTAGGAAAATTAAATGATAGGATCTTTATTTAAGTCTGTGTGTCCTGGACCTCCTTAAATGTGAAAAGTAAATCATCAGCCGGACGGGCATGCAGACGGAAAAGACCATTTATCTATGTAGTAAAAACTACAACGCTTTATGTTTTCTTCGTCTGAAAGGAGGAAATTTACATAAAATGTACCTGTACGTTTTATGTCTAAGATATGAAATGTATCCGTAAAACGTCAGGGAAGGTCAGCTTTTAAAAATAATTGTAGTAGTCAATACTCGAGAACAAGATTATGTAATCCCTAACCACAGTGACCACTGAGGCGTAGAGTTGTGCAAAATGTTGTGGTAAAAGTAAAATAAATGCAACTGCTCTAATAAGATATAGCTTTTTTTTTATTATGAATGTGAAACCTATTACATATACCATTGAAGAGAAATTGTGACATCTGGACTGACAGACAAATGGACAAAGTGATCTCTATATCATTGTACTAGAATTTGTAGCTTCAGCTGGCTGAAAATAGATTATGCTCCCCTCAAAATATTCTTTAAATCAAGTGTGAGAAGTAAACGTGTACCTCTGGAGAGTTGAATCTGTACTCAGCAGCTTTACTCTTCAAGTCCCATAACACAATGGTTCCTGTCTCAAAGCCAATCAATAGCTGTTAAAGAGAAAAGTTATGTACTTTAAAAAAATCAAACATCATAAGACAAATATTTGCTTCAACTTGAAAGGTGATGTTTGATGAGGAATCAATATCTAGCATAAACAGTAATTTCTAGATACATTGTATAAGAACTGACTGGTTCTCAATTTTGCGGTTGCAATACTTGAGAAACAGTAAGACCCTTGGGATCAGGGGCTAAAGCAAAATACAAGACCAGAGAATGGTTAATATAATGGAAAAAGAATTATTTCTCTATAAATTATACTTTCAGAGAATTGGTATTCACAAGATTACATGATAGAATATACATGTATGGGAGAAAATAACCACACCCATTTTCAAAGACCCTGGAATAGGGGGTTCGACAAAATGCAAGGTGCACATCTAGACCACAGACTGAGAATAATGCAAAAACAATATCTTTCTATCAATTATACTTTCTGACTCTGAGAATTGGTGTTCACAAGATTATATAGTTAAGTAGGAGAAAATGACCATGCCCATTTTCCAAGATCCTGGGGGTCAGGGGTTCAAACAAAATACAAGGTGCACATCTAGATCACAGACTGATACATCGAGACTAAAGCATAATATAAAACACAAACACAATTTTCAGAAAAAAAACATGGTCTTTTGTCCGCTTTGACAATTGTTACTATTTTCAAAAATGTATGCGCTTGCCTATACAATATGGAAGACAATTGTTCAGTCAAGTGCTCAAAACAACGAAAACTTCAATTTCCTCAATAGTAAGTTTAAGGTGTAAAATGGAATAGCAAAATCATTGAGCGTAATTCAAGGTGGAAAATCATAAAAATTACACCAAAATTGTAAAAGTGGGCAGGTCTGTAAATGTCATTTTTCCATTACAAGTGGCACTAACGGTATAACAGACAGCAATTTTTTTTTTTAATATTGGTGCATACTAATAACCCACAGTGGCAGTTAATAACCCACAATGGCAGTGCTTCTCCATATATAGAAATATATCTTTAACTATCTTCAAAGACTGTGTGTGCTCTACCATTAGGTACTTCCTGACCTGATCAATGTCATGTAATTTTCATGAGAAGCTTCATTAATACTGTAAATTGCTTTATTTTCGTCAGTACCAATTTTCGTCAATTCGTTCAAAATGACTATTTCGTCAGTACGTAAATTCGTCACCCAAGAGTCCCTTAAATATAAATTCGTCTGTTCAAATGCCAACTGAACATTCAGGTATAGGCCGTATGTGTTAGTTTTCATTGTTTGTTTAACAATTATTGGTAAACAAACAATTAGAGACATGTATACCACCTAGCTTGTTGTAAAAACATATCATTTGGTAATTAGAAGTATATTATATGCGACTTTGTGTGCGTTCTCAGTTTTCAATGAGTTATCATTTGCCTGTCGTATTAACTCTTTAAGATTCAAATTTTCCTTTCTTCACTATATTTTGACAGGAGTATTTATATTCGTCGGTACGTAATTTCGTCAAGGGAGGCACAGACGAAAATGACGAAAATTGGTACCTGACGAATAAAAACCAATTTACAGTATTAGAACTCATCAATATATGTTAGTAGCCAAATCATTATAGTCAGCCATAAATAATAACTCTATCAATAATTAAGGAGAATTGAGGGGGAGGAATAGATGGAGAAAAGAAGCGTCTAAAAAAATTAATCAAAATTAACGTCTTTGGAAGCCAAGGTTCCGATTCATTTTTACCCATTGAGTCATCTGCAACTTTGAGGATTCTGGGCATGTTGAATTTCAATCAAAACTGTATAGGATTTTTATGGGACCAGGATCATTTCAATCATCAAGTGGTAACTGTCTGCATTCAGCACTAGTGATCTAGGTTTGATTTCACCTCTTATCGCAATTCTTCTTGCTGTCCAATACACATTTCCTAGTGGATTCAATACAGTGGACTCTCACTTTAAATCTTCCTCTGAGAAAATGCACCAAGGTTTTTGAGTAAAACCGAATGGAAACCAGCTTGACTGGCAAAGATGCAAATATATATAAATCATTCAATGCTTGATGGTATAATTTTACCTTGAGCCTACTACTAATGGCTGAAGTAAAGAACGAGAGGAAACAATCTATCATGATGGTATTTACCACTCGACTGGTGAACAATAATAGGCCTGCCATATTTACTATAGAGCTAGTCAATATTTGATGTGATTAAACCAGTACAAACGTCAGCGAAACTTAGATCATACAGCAGATGCTGCACCCACTCTTTTATGCCGAGCGAGTGGAGGAAAAGCCATAAAAATTTGGGGTATCCTTAAATGTCAAACGTCCCTTCATACCAATTTCTATAAGATATAATGGTACAAAAATGTTGTTTTATCATTTTCTATAATAATTATTGTGTAACATCAAAAAATGCATCTCCACACTGAAATGCTGTGTTGTGCATGGAAGAACTGATAATTATGTCACTGAATAGAAAGTGCAGTCAGATTGTAACTAGAAATAATATCAGAATCACTAGTTTCACAGTGTATGCAAAAAATTCTACATGTATTATGATTCACCAGCTTTGTTCTTTTAAAGGCTAGATTGGCATGCAAAAGTTAACAAGATACCCCAAGACGTGTTAAAATGTTCAAAATTATCTTTACATGTCAGTTTGATGAACACGATGAAAATCTGATTTGAAAATCATACATCATACAAGTAATCTGTGATGGAGCTGAAAACCTGAATAGGAAATAAATCAAAACCTTGTCTTTTGTGCCCCAAAAAATTTCAAATAATTCCTTCACATTTATCAAACAAGACAGAAGATGGATTAACACAGAACAATGTATGATATGTCCTGGACACCAGAATCCTTAGATACTTACAGATATTGAGACGCAGAAAATTAGATATCAATCCATGTCTGATAAAGTGATAAAGGGAATTCAGTCAACGATACCCTGAAGTAAAGATGTGACCCAGTAAAAACCAATAACCAGTAATCCAATAAATAATGAGAGAGAATGCATAATCTGCTACAGTAACTGCAAGCAGTACAGACCTACAGAGACGAGTTCAAAGCAGATTTTTTTTTCCAGAAATGGAAAGTGTTCATGGAAACTCTATTATGTTATGGTGCAGAACCAATTGATTGTATTAAATCAGTGCCATAAAAACAGTCTGGGCCCATATTGGTTGTGTACGTAGGGAAAACACATAATGGTCTTCCCACTGATAATCCTATTTCATTAGAGTATATGTAAGGCTGTCAGGCTGATTTAAAGAGAGGATAAAACCAGATTAGATATTTCCCCGATGCTGGAGGTCACACAGCCAAGAACGACAACGACCCGTTCTATGATTTTCCTACCACCTAAGGTTGAGGACACAGAAAAGCTATTACTTCAAGGTTCTGCGTTGATTATTGAATTTCAATAGTGGGGAGCATCAACAAGATTGTAAATAGGATCAATGCAGAAATCGCAAGTTGTTCTGAGGTGAAGGAATAGGGCTAGTGACAGCGTAGTCTATGTCCAATTCATCACTCAGTAACTTGACCTTTTCTCGTCAACATATCACTCAGAGCTTCATTATTATCCGAGATCTATCGGTGAAATCCATTTACACTTCCTACAATATCTGCCATCACATGATATAAACCTATAGACAAATTATATTGACCAGAGAAGCCTGCTGTTAGAAGTGGGTACATGCTGGTTTTTGACATTTTAAAATTCAATAAATTGATGAAGTAGATAAATTAAGCAGACTTACCTTGTTGGGGTCCAGTGGATTATCACTCAGGTGGACTACAGGACCAGGATGGGTCTTTCTAGACCTGAAACAGAGGAAAAGCAATTGCATTTCTTTATTATATGTTTACTTTCTAAATTTAATGATAATGAATCAAAATTTTTCTAAATTTTTTAAAGTTTTGTTTATTTCTAAAAAGCAAAAAAAAAAAAAAAACATTTACTAGTCTCATTATGGCATGATGTAAACATTGTGAAAGGATGAACTTTTCAGAAATACATGTACCTATATAATTGTGCATCTTGACCTTGAAGGTGAGCTTGACCTTGAAGGTGAGTATGACCTTCATTGAGCGTTGAGTCTTTACATGCTTGTTTTATGGATTTATAAATGGATTTTTTCACAGCCATACATACGACTACCAGACAAATGTACAAATGGAACACCAAACAATGTGTAATCTGATTATTTAGCTTTCATTATACGATTTATTTTATGAATTTTTAAATGGATTTTTTTCACAGCCATATATCATGTATATGCAACTACCAGACAAATGTACAAATGAACACTAAACAAAGTGTAATCTGATTATCTAGCTTTCACTATGTTTTACATGCATAGAACTCTGACGATAATCTGTAACACGTCATGTCTGGTGTCAAATTCGAAAGTTCTCATGGCTAACAGTTACGTAATCAACATTCACAATTTGCACAGCATCATTTCATTGGTTGAGAAGATTCTGAAACCAACAAAGCCTTCTAAGAGAGGTTGTCAGATCTCAATGCAGGTAATGAAAGCATGAGGATTGCAGAATCTTAGTCAGATTGAACAAAATTATACTTATATTTTGAGGAATAACGAAAAAATATTCTTCCATGCTTCACAACTGCCAAATTCATTTACTATGGCTACGATACATAAGCACGGGAACCTGGAAATTCCTTATTCCTTAAAAAGCTTAACGGAAGGAAAATTCCAGGTCAGCCGTAAATTATCATTATAGCCTTCCTGAAGTGTAAGATTAAGCTTCAATTATGTATTGACTAGCTGTCAAACATTCAAGTGACCTATATTTTAAGTCATTAAACACAGGTTTACAGAGTGCTATTAAGTCTACAATATGCACACCAAAATATCATTGTGCCTCATTGATCTGTGTTCTATAACAATCAGACGTACCACTATCCACCTGACATTGTGCCGTCAAAACAACTAAAATTAGATAATTTCAACAAACCACCCACAGTCGAGTGCCAGCCTGGCTTATGTGCACTTTTAGAAATCGTTACGAAATTTGATTTATGAGAAAGCGATAATCGGACAAGAGATGTGACTTATGATCGTTGTAACTTAGTCTTTATTAAATTTCTGTGAAGTCACTTTTACTTTTGACTTCAGCATCATTTTTTATTGATGCTTATTCACAGAGGCATCAGTTTTCAAGAAAAGCTGGTGGTATTGATTGCACTGTGAAAAGCCTATTTATATCCTATTACATCCACAAATAATTACCACAATGCCCACGAGACTTTCAGTTCAATATCCTTTTACAGAACTGTACACAGGTCCAAAGATTCACTCAAGGCAACAAGGGAATGTTGCCTTTTTTGTTTGCATCATCATATTTGAACAAAAGACAACTTGTTCCTTTTGATCATACTTTGATACAGGGTCTTATTGACTCGTATGACAGATGTTCACAGTAGCTTTTCAGATGACCTTATGCCCCGTATCAAAGATTAGTACATCACACTACACAAGGAATCTAATGATGGTAAAAAGATATGTTAACTCGACATGATGGTAAAAAGATACGTTAACTCGACATGATGGTAAAAAGATATGTTAACTCGACATGATGGTAAAAAGATATGTTAACTCGACATGATGGCAAAAAGATACGTTAACTCGACATGATGGTAAAAAGATACGTTAACTCAACATTATGGTAAAAAGATACGTTAACTCGACATGATGGCAAAAAGATACGTTAACTCGACATGATGGTTAAAAGATACGTTAACTCGACATGATGGTAAAAAGATACATTAACTCAACATTATGGTAAAAAGATACGTTAACTCGACATGATGGTAAAAAGATACGTTAACTCAACATGATGGTTAAAAGATACATTAACTCGACATGATGGTTAAAAGATACGTTGACTCAACATGATGGTAGAAAGATCATTAACTCAATATTATGGTAAAAAGATACGTTGACTCAATATGATGGTAAAAAGATGCGTTAACTCAACATGATGGTAAAAAGATACGTTAACTCGACATGATGGTAAAAAGATACGTTAACTCAATATGATGGTAAAAAGATACGTTGACTCAATATGATGGTAAAAAGATACGTTAACTCAATATGATGGTAAAAAGATACGTTGACTCAATATGATGGTAAAAAGATACGTTAACTCAATATGATGGTAAAAAGATACGTTGACTCAATATGATGGTAAAAAGATACGTTAACTCAACATGATGGTTAAAAGATACGTTAACTCAACATTATGGTAAAAAGATACGTTAACTCGACATGATGGTAAAAAGATACGTTAACTCGACATGATGGTTAAAAGATACGTTAACTCAACATGACGGTTAAAAGATACATTAACTCGACATGATGGTTAAAAGATAAGTTAACTCAATATGATGGTAAAAAGATACGTTGACTCAATATGATGGTAAAAAGATACGTTAACTCAATATGATGGTAAAAAGATACGTTGACTCAATATGATGGTAAAAAGATACGTTAACTCAATATGATGGTAAAAAGATACGTTAACTCAATATGATGGTAAAAAGATACGTTAACTCGTCTTGATGGTAAAAAGATACGTTAACTCGTCTTGATGGTAAAAAGATACGTTAACTCAATATGATGGTAAAAAGATACATTAACTCAATATGATGGTAAAAAGACAGCAACAATAACTTTTTTGGCCATCAATGGGATATCTCTGGATTCTGATGGCAACATATAATGAAATCTCTCTCTCTCTGAGAGACCTTTGAATTCTGATGGCAACTTTTCAGGGAAATCTAAACCACTACCACAAAGCTTTTCAGAGTTTCAGAGAAACCTTTCTCTTTACTCCACATAAAAAGAGATGGAAAACTTCAATAAAATCATATCTTTTATTGCTGTATGCAGATTTTAAGCAATATGAATGACATAAGCGGTATGTCCTTTTCATATGTCCGTTAATTTCACATTCATATAAAATAATACTTTACTGTCTACTGACATGATATTTAACTGTCTGTAGATGAAGAAGCATTTGAAGGACACTGGCATTGGCTTCCAAAATGCTAAAACAAGACAAGTGAAATTATATACAATTATTGACTGGGAATGAGGGCAATATATGATTTATTGGACCTGAAGATAAAATATTGCCCGAGGCCAAAGGCCAAGGGCTTTGTTATGTCTGAAGGTCCAACAAATCATATATTGCCCTCATTCCTGGTCAATAATTGTTTTGTTATACCTTACTTCAATACTGCAGCAAGGAACTGATTAGTCGAACTGATGTTTACGTTAATTTTTGTCAAGAGAAAGAGCGCGGAAAAATAGGTAGAATTTATAACATCATCAATGACGTGACGTCACAAACGATGTGAAATTTACTGGTCAATAGTTTTTTAACTATTGCCCTAGGGCCAATATTGACATTACTATTGACGGCTTGGTCAAATATTCGAATTTATATGGACTTTTTTTCCTATGGGAATTTTATATAGAGATACTGATAAGGGTATAACAAAATACTTTTTTGCCCTGAATACAGTGTAACATTCAAAGCAACATACAACAGAATCTCCTTAGTAAAATACATGTACTTACAATTCAATGGCTTTATTCCAGTTAATAACATATCCTGATAGAGAAAAAGTTGATATATTAACCATGTGCACATTTCCTCTCTCTGTCCCCACGTAAAGCCATTTACTTTGGAATGGAAGATGGCAGTACGTTATCCTGTGATAAGAGAGAAAGAATACAATGGTCATCCTGAGAAAAGATGAAGAATACAGAACAAAATAACTTGATTAACCTAAGATCCCCTTTGATGTATTAATCAACAATTAATTTTAATGTCCTTCATCAGAATTTTTTAAACTTTTGGATCACATCTCTTGAGAGGACAATAAAATATTTATTTTTTGTTTGAAGAAAAATCAGGGTTGGAATTCAATTTTTATACTTTCTTGTCAATGACTAGTATTGTTGGAACATGAATATATTTTGGGGTAAATTTTCTATCAGATAGTCCAACATTGCATAATTAACACAGTATCAGTACTTCCTTCTAGGAGTATCACAATTTTTTTGGTAAACAATTTCCCTTTTATTCTGTAGATGTCCAATATATCACATATTGCAGGGTATAGAAATTGATTTATTTTGAGCACAAACCAAGATCTTAGACTTTTTATTCCTAAATCAGCCATAATTTAACCAAAAGGGACTGAAATCATAACTGGTTGTCAAGTCTTTGAATGTTACTGTCCTCTCTTGTCTACTGACTTAATGATTCAGAATGCAAAGCAGGTGATTTTTAACCTCAGATTACTGATCTATGATATCTATTTGTAGAGATTGATACTCCTTGAATTTTAGCTCTACCTGGATTCTGGAGCATTGCTAAACTTAAACATAGGGTTATCAAAGATTACATAGCTTGCCTATACAGGTTTTTGTCAGAAACCAGGTTAAAGTTTTTGAAAAGTACGTCAAAGTCCAAGGTCAAGGTCACTAGGTCAAAGGTCATGGTCTCAAATGGAAGGTCTTGTCACAAGGTATCTACTTGTGAAATATCAAAGCCCTACCCCTCATAGTTCAAGAGATATAGCCCAGGTTAAAGTTTTGTCCTTGGACGACAACAACAACGACACCGAGGGTATGGCATTAGCTCTCCGGACTTTTTCGTCCCGGTGAGCTAAAGATGGGCTAAAATGTCAACTTGAAGGCTTTATGTTTCGAATGGAAAATTGTCAGAAGAAATGCATATGAAGTACTAAGTATCAAAGACCTTTACTTTTAGTACAGAAAAATGAGGAAAAATAACTGCCTTTCAGGGAATGGGAAAGGATAAAAGGAAAAACAGTAAATAATCCTACCTTTCTCTCTGGAATTTGAGGGTGTGTACAATATCAGGGCGTTTCTGACGAAAGTTCCACAGGTGTAGACTGTCATCTGCACACACGCTGACAAGAGCACCCTGAAATAATAAAAGGTTTATAAATGTACTAATATTTATTACTGCACTCTCACTCATACACAAAGGCATGTAAAAATAAGTATATATTGTGAAATGTTTTAGTACTTTTATTTGATGTCATGTCCCATGTAGATTCCCTATCACATTCTTGGTAGGTCTGAATTTAAATACAAACCGTTACCATGATTATCGGCAATATTATTTTTTATAAAACATTTCCAGTTAGCTAGAATGTCAATTAATATGCAACAAACGTTAGATGTTAATAACGATCAGTTGATCTTAAATATCGTACCTCTCTCTTTTTCAAACAAAATGATGGGACTATATGGAAATATTTATTTTTATTAAATTTCAGAAATGGCCAATAACAGGAAAAATACTTAATTTGTATCAATATGGCAGATGGGATACTTAACCTGATTCAAACCAAATCAACATATTTCATTTAATATCATTCACTTTTAATATGCCCTCACATGAGACATAGGATCTTGGCTCACCTTTATATTTCTGTAAAATCATATCTACCACACACTGACTATTGAAAGTACATTTGAAATCAAATCTATTTTGAAAATCAACACTTTTCACAAACAACAAGAAAAATCAATTTAAAATTACCCATTTCCTATTTATTTATGTGGATATATTTAGCATTTTTCGACTATATTTTTATAATTTTCACAACAATTGTTTTTGCTTCATGACTTGAATATCAAGTTTCCAGATCTACTGGAAGCACTATAGAAATAGAAACCCAAGATTGAACAATCATTTGCTTGTTATGATAATTTTTTTTTAATTCATTAAATTATTTTAAGTTGGTTTTGCACAAAATTCTATTAAAATGTTGAAAACAATAGCAATAAAACACCGCTAAAGACGGTATGGCCGGATTGCAAAGTAAGTTTTTGTCACCAACTGGGTCAAGGTCACTAGGTCAAATATTACAGCATACATTGAGAGGTCATGTCAGAGGCAACCTACACGTATAATATAAAGTTTCTACTGCATACAGTTCCTTAGATTTTGATTAAACCAGGAACTTTAACCAAACTCTTTAACTAGGTCAAAATCCAAGGTCAAGGTCACTAGGACCAATGTTATGGCATAAATTGAAAGGTCTCATCATGGGCAACCTAAATGTATAATATAAAGTTTCTACTGCATACAGTTCCTTAGATTTTGCCTCAACCAGAAACTTTAATCAAAATCTTTAACTAGTTCAAAGTCCAAGGTCAAGGTCACTAGGTCCAATGTTACGGCATAAATTGAAAGGTCTCATCATGGGCAACATTCATGTATAATATAAAGTTTCTACTGCATATAGTTTCTTAAATTTTGCCTCAACCAGAAACTTTAACCAAAATGTTGACGGCGGATGGACAGACGGACGGACAGACGGACATCGTCAATCTATAGACCGGAATTGCTTTGCAATCCGGCCAAAAATAGAGCTTGAAGTACATAATTATGCCGTATTCAAGTCATTCACTGTTCTCTTATCTGAAAAACTCAATTTAACACAAAGGGGTCTGACCATGAGTAGGTTAATTTGAAAGCAATTGCTACTCTAAAGTGTACACAAAGTTAATAAATAACTGTTTGCAGTAACCTTGACTTAATATCTGCTTTTGCAAATTCTTTGGAGTCATTTACTCCTCCTGGACAACTGACGATTTTTGATATTGTCAGATATGAACAAACCCCTACATAGTTTGTTGTAGGAAGTTGACAAAATCCTATCTAATTGGGATAGCTTATAGGTTAAAGCTTCTATTACAAAACATATGTAGTACTTGATCTTTGACCTTGCATCTGAATCTGAACATCTCTAGGTTCTTGGACAAGAGAAACAGAGAGAGAAGTGTTTTGTTTCAGATATTTAAGGTTTCACTATCTTTTATTTGCAACATCAACTTTTTCAGTATCAGTCAATTTCAGATATCATTTTAAATGGTACAAGCATGAACAGAGACATTTAAGATTAAGACTCCCATCTTTGACCATTTGAAAGTTATGATAAAGATTTTGTGACAGACGGATGGACAGACCAAATATATGTCCGGCTGAATTTGAAAAAGAAGGGGATAAAACATGGACCACCCTCTCCTCCTCCCTCCCTCCATTTCAACCCCCCCCCCCCCCCCCCAATTGCACTCACCTCATTGATAAGAAAGAGTATCTGGTTGACAGCATCCTGGGACTCATGACAGCAGTGAATGTCCACGCCTGGTCTACCTAATCTAAACACATTGTTAAGGGTAATATCTGCATATATTAATCATAAATTGTGATATCAACGTGTATATCAATCGTCTGACCCAACAGTACTTTGTGCTATCAGAGTCTGCAATTAATCTGAGAGAAAAAAGAAAAAATGATGCCCTTAAAAAGCAAAAGGTATACTACTCAAGCACTGAATTTAACAATATTACTGACAAATTTTGTCTTAAATTTAAACTTTTGCCAACATTTGGTTTTTTTCTGGACTTTTGAGAAATGTATGTAGAAGGTGGGATATGGTCTTTAGCTTGAATTCTGGACACGCAATGGTTGCTTTTTTTCTAATGATTATGTTCATGTTTATATCGTTTAAGGTTACCATATGTGAAAAATAAATGTGTCCGTTCTGCCTTTTCAGATGGCAAGCAATAAGTGGTTAAGATAGTATTTATTGTTAAATTAATGTTTACAGTGGTTATTACTGATAAATTAATGCTGATGTAGCAAACATTTTATGACACAATCTATAAACTCTTTTCATGGTCTTTCTATAAAATCCTCAACAAAATGGAAAACCAGTTCATTAAATATCAGAAATCTGTCACCTCCCCATCACGTTGTATTGAACGATAGCTAGCTACCTTTACATTGAGGATTAAACTCAACTGGGTCCCCAGTATACAGCTATATATATTATATATTATATAGGAACGATGTCAGCCTTATTGGATAAAAGCTATCGCTATTCAAACAAATGAAAACAAAATTTCAACTCAAAGCCAGGATCTTCATGTGCAATTTAAATTTAAATGAGCTTGCCATTTCATTTTGCGGATTTTGAGAAAATTGTATCAACAATTCAAACAAAGCGCGAACGATGAATTAGCCCAAATATCAACAAACCAAATACCTCAATATGTACCCTGTAAATAACCAAGAAACATATAAGCAATATGCTAGACTTTCAGATAAAAGGAAAATTTGGTCGTGTTTGTATATACTTATTTAATGCGCGGGCGTGAGAGCAAATGATGTATATTATATACATACAGGTATATTCTATATAGATCAGTGATCATTTGAAATTTACCCGTGTAGTCGTGCCTGTAAGTTTGACAACATTGGGTGGTCAAGCAGAAAATGCACTTCTATATTTAACTTACACAACAAGAGAGGGTGGTCGGGATTCTGAAAAGGCTGGGTTATAAAATAGGTGAAGAGGCCTAATAGACTATTATAGACAGAAATAGTGGGTTTGTCTGACATGCTCACGTTGAACGTTCAATACTACACGGATCATGATTTTACATCACGAACGAGTTAATCGTTCAGTTTGGTCACAAAGGAAAAGTCAAAAACTCAAAACTGATTCACGTGAGGATTTTTCTTTTTTCTTTTTTTTTTTTTTGTATTAGAAACACGAAGTCTTTTATTCAAGTGAAACATCTTATATATTCTTTCTAAGTTTTGCAATGACGTCATTGTAGGCAATATTAATACTCGAGTTAGATTCATTATCCTGTAAATCTAGTCATAAATGGAAGTTCTGAGAAAGTATCTGTAAACATGCTCACTGATTCATGTAGGTTGACAGTGAATAAAAGAGCAATATTTCTCTGAATCTTATCTTTATGACTATTTGCCATTTCAATTTGCACTCTTGATACATTTTCTCTCCCAAAGTCATAATTCATTGACACCGTTACTTCCTAGACTTCTAAATACATAGTCACTTTTCTAAGAAAGACACACATACTAGTAAATGAAAGTTCAAACAGGTTCACTCCATGGTCATACACGATAACGAAACTGCTCGATCCAAAATTACACAGGTATTACATCGAAAACACAAATTTAAACCTCTCTTCACACGGAAATCATAATGAAGATTATCTGTCATAACTGATGGAAGTTTGAATGAAACAACAATAAAGTTGAAGATCATAGCACCAATACAATACATGTATCATACAGCAACAACGACTCCGTGTTGGCGTCTTTTTGTCCCCCCCCCCCCTCCCCTGTGTTTCATGAAATGTTGTTTGAATTCGTTCCCTTTAATTTAAGCGATGATGCGCGTCTTCAAACCAAACTGATGACAAAGAAATTCTTGAAGCCAAAATTATGGCAAAGAAATTAGAAGTTTGTCAATAATTTGATTTCTTTTTCAGGTGAATGCGATCTTGGGTTAATTTACGATTTAGACGACCGAAACTAAGAAAAGAATGGATTATCGTATTTTTTTTTTTTTTTTTTTTTTTTTGGATTCGTGTTTAGAAATAACAAAATTCGCTTAAACTTGAAAAAGACAAGAAAAGTTGCGGGTGCTTATAATGCAAAACGTCATCACAGCAAAGCAGGGTGCAAAATCAACATAGACACTTGAGCTACACGTTTCTACATTAGTAACGATCAATAGTCAGTCTGTATGATGAACAGGCCGTCTTCAGCACATAAAATACACTTTGTAGTGCATTGTGTGGGATAGATAATGCCCCGTCTACATCTTACATCTCCACTTTGTATGGAAAGAAAAAACCGGGCACCTTCTCCGCTTAAAGGTCATCTGTGATTTAAGTCAATTTACTTTTGGACTCGAATCAATTTTCATTTGTGCAAGGAATGACTTACATTGATAGGCTATCGTTGAAGCGTCTTCCGAGTTAGAGGGATCAATACCATACAAATAACTATAAGCCACGTGGTAAAGCTTTCTATCAATGCCAGAGACACAGCTCATCTTCAAATTGCGTGTGATCTACGGCCTCACCGACTTTTGTAGGAATGTGACAAGTATTGCTGATCACCCTTTTATATTGCCAAGTAGAAACAAAACCCTTATTAAATACTAAGCGCATCCTTCGTTCTAATGCCTCTTATAGAGTTCCTACAATTTTACTATGTATACGGCATCCAATGGCATTTGACCTCTGACATTGAGAGTCTTCTCGTTAATCTTAACAATCATTTAAATTAAGACACTTCTACAGAATGGTAACAGAAATTTCTCTTTACATCTATTTTCCGAACTTTTCTTGAACTTTCACCTATGACCTTGAAAACTTTCAATAGTTCATAGTTTGACGGTCAGTGTCCTAAAGGACCGCAGTTCAAGACCTTGATAGGGGTTTGGGGTTTTAGGCGACCTGCATGCGAAGTTTGATGCTTATAGTCTTCGATACTGCTCACATCATTAAACAATCTCTTTTCTAGAATGTCGTCAACTGCGACTGATACGACGCTCCGACGGCTACTCTGGCAGCCACTTGTGAGTGTATACATTTTACCCAAACTTGCAGTAAAATATCATCAGCAACCAAAAGTATCCCATGGACAGAGAAACTTAAAGGAATTCAATAATGGAAAGGAAGCAAACAAATGTAGAGCATCTATGTTTATAAAAAGAACCGCTAATGAACGAAGAAAATTATCTTATCATCTTCTGTGTCAAATAGCATGAATCAATATAGCTAACACAAGTATCGGCATGGTCATTGTGTCAGCCTACAGCTAGGGTCCCTGTCTCCTACATCTAATTACGTGGTCAATCAAATATTTCACATTCCCATTATTCGCTGTGAAATAGATTACGCTCCTCGCGCTTCTGACGTACCAGGGTCGGCCACTGCACCCGTGTCTGTGCATAATTACCGATCCCGGGCGCGAATCCAGAGATTCTAACAAGACTATGTACATAATTATCGGCCGCACGCGCGGAACCAGATACTCTGACCAGGGTCTGAGCATAATTACCGACCGCAAGCGCGGATCAAGATACTCTGACCCGTTTCTGTGAACAAATTACCGGCCACACGCGCGGATCCAGAGACTGACCAGGGCCTGTGCGTAATTAACGGTCGCAAGCGCGGATCTAGACACAGTGACCAGGGGGTTGAGCATAATTACCGGTATCACGCGCGGGATCCAGACACACTGCCCAGGGGACGAAGAGTTTTCATCATCTAACCTTTACTTCAATCAAATTCGTACTTTCTGTATTATTGAACCTGTCAGACTATAAAAATCTTTTGATTTGATTTCAATATTACACAGAAGATCAGAAGGTATTTACATGTATACCAATGCTGTAGCACTATATATATGAAGAGGACAATATTGACCCTGTAACCCCTCCCCCAATATCATATCCGCTCCTGGGCAAGTGCGAATATAAAGGGAGGTCAGCACACGACTCCCACACTTTGAGGAAAAAAAATGTCTAAATCATATTTTTTTCTCAAAACCATAGATTAAACCCCCTGATGGCTTGGACATTCCCCGCCCCTTGGAAAAATTTTTAGATCCGCCCGTGCTGGGTCGACTTCAAAGGCACTGCTCTTTTTATGGACATTGCACAAAGAGCTTTTAAGAGCAAACGCAGAAGAAGACAGTTTATATAATGAAGTTCTCTATTCCCTTCTCCACAACGTCTAAGTAAATATTCATCATAGGGCTATGTCAACCTCCATCCAATCCGCTATCCAATATTCTATGAAATGTGCTTAAACAGTTGCCACTTTGATATCGGTTAAGCAATGTATCCCAGTTCTCTTCCTTTTCGCTAATGCGCTTCAGGGAAGCGCTTTTGTTCATAGAATGACTAGGAAATGTATTTATGATTCCGACCTATTCATATCTACTATTGTGTCAAATAGGCGAACATTACCTATTCTTATAATCGTGTAACATGAGGTGAATGGTCTAAAACCATTATCATTTTTATATGGAATATAATCACAGTCATAGCCATGCAATTTCTTCGTAAATTGCGGATTCGATACGTCCTTACCGCCCCACTCTTAGGACGTTAAAAAGTATCGTAGGAGTACGACGGTAGAGTAGAGTACGACGGTAGAGAAGGACGTATCGAATCCGCGATTAACAGAGATGTTGAATAGTAGGACAGTAGCTCAACACAAGTCCTTGAACAATGAACATGAACAAGGTCGGTGACTTGACCAGGTGATTTATTGCAGTTCTAACTTCTCCCCTACAAGTGACCTCGACCTTTGAAACAGATGTCTTCCCCTCCAAATAAGTCTCTATGTGTACAAATTTAGTTTGCATTATGATTGAAGTATCTTGAGGTACATGTATTAACTGGAAACATAAAAGTGCGACAGAATGACAGAAAGACGAAGGATGGAATGACAGACGGACGGAATGACGAACAAAACAAGCTCTGTATCCCCCTTTATAATATACACGACAGGGATATGATATGCAACTATTCCATAACATATGAACCATACAACCATAATAACAAATACCTTGACCTTTGACAGTGGACCGCTTGTTGCCACCTTGACCTTCGACAGTGGACCGCTTGTAGTCACCTAGACCTTTGACAGTGGACTGCTCGTTGCCACCTTGACCTTTGACAATGGACTGCTCGTAGTCATATTTGCCTTTGACAGTGGACCGCTCGTAGTCATATTTGCCTTTGACAGTGGACCGCTCGTTGCCATCTTGACCTTTGACAGTGGACTGCTCGTAGTCACCTTGACCTTTGACAGTGGGCCGCTCGTTGCCACCTTGACCTTTGACAGTGGACCGCTCGTTGCCACCTTGACCTTTGACAGTGGACCGCTCGTTGCCACCTTGACCTTTGACAATGGACTGCTCGTACACATGTAGTCATATTTGCCTTTGACAGTTGACCGCTCGTTGTCACCTTGGCCTTTGACAGTGAACCGCTTGTTGCCACATTGACCTTGACAATGGACTGCTCGTAGTCACCTTTGCCTTTGACCATGGGCCGCTTGTTGTCACCTTTGAAGGTTGACCGCTCGTTATCCCCTTCATCTTTGAAAATGGACTGCTTGTTAGAACCTTGACTTTTGACAATGGGCCGCTGGTTGTCACCTTGACCTCTGACAATGGACTACTCGTTTTCATCTTGACCTTGTTAATGATACATTGACTTTCGTTGGTGCATCGCTCGTTGTTACCTTGATCTTCGGCGGTGGACCGCTCGTTGTCATCCTGACCCACAACAATGGACTACTCGTTATCCTTTTGACCTTTGACAATGGGCCGCTGGTAGTCATCTTGACCTTTAACGGTGGACCCTGGACCGCTCGTCACTTTGACCTTCGACGGTGAATTACTTGTTGTCACCTTGACCTTGACACTGAGCTGCTGGTTGTCACTTTGACCTTTCGAAAATGGACCAAATGAATTTTTGCATGCATGACCAACAATTTATCAGTTTTCAATCCCCTGTTAGAAAAGCCGAATGGGATCGAAGTATTCTTAGCTGCCTCTTTTTTCGAACAAAGAAGCAAATAAACGACCTATTTTCGAAAATCGAATTTGTTTTGCAACTGTTGGTAACTGTTAAACAGCCAAACAAAGACTGACTTCTAACGAGCCTAAAGTACTAGTTTCCAGGAGAAATTTGCCATTTTTCACTACGAATTTTAAATGACATGTACGAAATAGCTAGCCAGAAAAGATTTAAGATGTACCATCGAATGTAAAATAAAATCATCAGAAGTAGTCCTCCAACCCAACAGGAAATGACTATACATTTGAAGCGTCACGTGCTATCCTGTGACTGTGATAATAATATTACATGTATTTTAATTATATCATCTTGACTCATTTATAATAATCATGCTAAAATGATAAATTCAAACAAGAAATACAAATCATGCACGATTATAAAATAATATCTTTGTTCCATTGTACATCACTCTTTCAACAACATGTACAAACGATTTCTATATACACTGCCATCCATAAATAAATACATACAATATTACTGTTCATGTTGCTGTTGGAAAATGAACAGTTTAGAATATTTACATTTTTTGAACTTTTATTCTTTTATATTAAAATGACAAATTTTGAAAACAAATTGTATTGAATCTATTGATGAAAAAAAATTCTATTTGCATTTTCGATTTTTCGTTATCACAATTCATAATTTTGAATTATATGAAGCCAATCATTATGGATCTTCTAATTTCAGAATGAAAAAAAAAGATAAAATTACAAAGAATTTAGATCGATGTCCCTGTTTGTACATGTACATTTATGGATGGCAGTGTATTTGAATCATTTTCAGGAGCTAGAATGTGATAGTTTAGGGATGCCACATAAAACAGTCACAGCAGCTTTTTATAGTCACAAGATGGGGAACGAAGTCTATAGATAGTAGTATACAAAAGGATGCAAGCGTTGATATGATACATAAGGAAAAAGAGAAATACAATTACATTTTGTAACAGTAGTGTCAACATAAAATATTTGTGAATTGTAAATCATACTAGATATTTCATGTTGACAGCAGCCTTGTCACAAAGTACAATACTGCTCTGTTTATCTAAGAATGAAGCCAAGAGTGGAGGGGGGGTTCTTGAATTCGTCAATGGTTGACTACTCAGATTTAAAAAAATGAAAATCGAATTTCATAATCATATGTTGTACAAATGTCATATGGATCTACTGAGGAGTAGGAAGTGTAGAAATCCAACACCCCCACCGCCCCCGTTAACGTTCTTCCTCATTCTCTTCGTGACTTCGTAAAATATGCTTATTTTGCATTATCCCCATACGTGATCGATAATCCCCATACGTGATCGATAATCAAATATTGGATATCCTTCATGCGCAGCAAAGGCATGAGTTTTTTTTTTCTCTCTCCATGGACCCTTCATGCATAAATGTACCGAAACAGAAGAAATATCATTTTACATGGATCCTTCATACATAAATGTACCGGTACAGAAACAAAGTACAAGAAGAAATATCATTTTACATGAATCAGAGTCCGTATTACTGACTCTTCCAAATGAATCATACAGTTTCTGTAATGTCACAAGCGTGTTTTGAATAAAAGAGACTCAATTGTCATTTGCTAATTATCGGCAGTGCTAAACTGGCGTTGCTAAATAATGACATTTTCAAAGAGAATTCTCATTTTGCTGATAACTCATTAAAACTGAATTTTGCGAGTTTTATCCGACGCAATCTACCACAAGTCACGATTACGTACTTTATCTAAAACTAGACACAAATATTTTTCCCTTTCGTTTTATGTGTGCAATATGAGCTCTGCTATCAATCGATTCGCATTTTTATAAAACCTAACGAAACAGACTGAACGCTTTGTTCGGGAACAACTTTTCCTTTTCAGTCAACAACTGTCATAACAAAGTATAATACTACCTCAGTACTTGTTCATTTACGTCAGTTATCATAGTGAAGTAGACAATCTAAACGTCATTCCAAAACTATACGATTTTACCGACATACATATTGGTGGAACATGTTAATGATCCTCACTCTTCACCAAAATTATGACTGTGAAAAATTTTTCCAAAAAACTTGCTTTCTGTGCTTTCTGATTATATATATATCTATACGGTATACCAGAATTGTGAGTCACTGAATATCATCATCATGATCATATTCTAAAATTGTACGTCATGTGTACCCCTATAACTAATAAGTTACAAATACGTCAAAGAAAAGTATTGTTTTAATATTTCTTCAGTTGGTGGAAAAAGTCGGAAAGATGTAGTCACATTTTCCAGTACATTCTACGCCTATTACTTATATAATTTAGTACCGAATATACATGTATATTTGTAGAAGACAGACACCTTAATCTTGCTGATATCTGTATGACCTTGAACTCTTGACCTTTATCTTTCTTTGACCAAGTGTCATTAGAATTGAAAAAAAAAACCAAATGGAGATATGTATTATGTAAACATGACTTATATTTTACTGGTTAGCATTTGTCAAAATTGAATTATTAACGTCCCTATTAAGGATTCCCAAGGTTAACGAGGAGGACCAAATATATAGGTCAGAGGTCAAAGTAAAGAACAAGATTAATGCTTACATAATCATGATAATAAATGATCACAGGTCAAAATGTTTGGCAAATCTTTACAGTGGTTAGCATAAAATTAAAATGTATCAAAGGATAAAGAATACCTTTAATCATGTTAATAATTCATGTGATTATCGTCAGGATCTTCTTCAACTCATGTGCAATACAGTTACCTCATGTGCAGATGTAAGTATTTAAAATAGTTCTCATTCAAGATTCTCTTTCAGCTATTATCATTTACATATCCAAAAAGCATGTAGATGACAAAGAAATATACAAAAAAAAGGATGATTGTGTGATTTGAATATTGACAATTCAATGATTACTTAAAGGGTGAAGAATAATCAAGAATTCATGCAGAATTTGACAAATACCTAATTTCAAACGCAAGACACTACCAAAAAGTTCCAATGACTACAAAGTATAAAGGCCTACGCTTAAACGTGTTAAAGGGTCATAAGAGGAGTAATAAAAGAACAACTTTTTCATCATAAATTTAGATGATGGCGTAAAGCAAATCTATATAGCTCAAAGTTAATGTGTTTCCATGATAAAAACACAAATTTATGATCATTTGGAATTTACATAAAGACCTTATTTCATGTGATATAAATACACTTTAAAGCCAACATACTTCATTTATTACCTGATCTATATCTGATAAAGGTAAAGGCAATGAAGCATGCACAAACTCAAGGTCATCGTCATATTTACCTGTATTGAACCATTATGGGTATATCTATAGCTGTACACAAGTAACCTATATTAAAGGATGACGTATGTTAGCAATATATAAAAAAAATTTAATCTGAGGTTAGAATGGTTATAATCATGCTGCATGTGCAAAAACATCAGTCATGTTAGTAGTTGTTATCAGCATGATCAGGAGTTTTTGCCATTTTTATTTTTCTTCATTCAATTATTGTGGAAGAAAGGGGTCGCTGGGCAAAAAATGAAATATTTATACATGTTTAAATAAATCAAAGTTATAATCAGAATATTTGATTTTTATGTGGTACATTGTACATGTACAATTTTTAAGGGTTTTCAGCAACTTTATATTTTTGAGATGTAAAGAATTAATAACATACAGATGTGATCTCAAAATGAAATTACACCCAACTTTTAGTATTTTAAACAAAATGTTACAAGTTGAGTAGTATTGTTTTCAGAAAAAATTTGCCTTTATAGTATTGTTTTCAGAATTAATTGGATCACCCTGCTACCTTGCATTTTTCATGTTTTTATGTCACTTCATGAATATACAAACCCTAATGCTAGATCATTAGATATTAAAATGCATTTAAACAGTTTAATCCAACCAAACAGATGTCAAATCTAAAATCAATGCAATATACATAATGTTTTATGCATCAGTAAATGATGAATCATTAACATAATCAATGATGCTTCTAAATAAAAAATCTTGGTCTGTTCTCATAGAATCCTGATCGCATCAACACTGCATGAAAATGAAGTTATGGATTTGTGCAACCTCAAAGTATGGCCTCAGCTGCCGCACTGAACTTGACAACAACACTATTGTCGCTTGTGACAGTTGCAGTGCTAGTTTTCTATGCTAATCTCCAGTATTGATCAATACTTGACTCGGCAGCCTGATGTGTCTTCAATACACAAATCTACTAACAACAATCCTCTTATGCCTTTACTACAAGTAAAATACTCACCTCTGGTACAAGGAAGTGGCACAATCAGACCTTATTGTAGTATATGTTATAATAAATCCATGTCATACAATATGAAATCATGTAAGGATACATTCTGAGTGAGCCTGTTTTGGTGCCAATAGCAAGGAGATGCTGAACTGGATCAAAGGCTACCGACGAGGGTTGATAAGGAAAACCATATCTCACCGTCTGAAAAATGACATTGAATTATTTATTCAATATATTTAACACTCTTATTGACCTTCCATATTAGAGAAATAAACGAAAGATAAATAAACAGCTTTGACAATTACACGTAATAATAGAATCGTCTCCCACCTTGCACACTTGGAAATGGTCGGTTCGCAACGTCTCCTCCACTTCATTTTCCACATTAGGGGGTGCTTTAATCATCCGAATGCCATCTAGCACCCCCTTGAACGTAAACTTCTTCATTTTAGACATTTGTTACGAGTCCATCTACATATTTCTGATGTAAACACTGCCATTTCATCGACCTGTTAATCTATGTTTCTGCTAAAATTATCACTGCGGTTTGCTGGGAAATGCAGGCAGGTCCCGGATGAATATCATCTTTTCACGCACGAATGACAAAATTGCGGAATATATTATATGAAATAACAAAACGAAATTTGCTAACTTTGAGTAGTTGGCAATACTAATATGACAATTATTCAATACTGCTGACGATACAATACAATATTGTGACATTACAATTTTGTGACAATACAATACTATCAGTGGCGGATTCAGGGGGGGGGGGGGAGTTCAGGAGTCAACAGTCGCGGTCACAAGAGAAAAAGGAATGAACACTCTCACAGTTTACCACCGTGACGGATATTTATCAAAGTCGGCATGAAGAATGCCCATTTTGACAATATGTAAGTTGTTGATTTTCAAGGTCAAAGGTATGGTCAAAATGGACATCGATATGGATAGCTTGAGGACAGTCAAGAGCTCACATTTTACTTCATAATTATGTTCATCACACTTGGCACGTGAGAAGCAATTGATGAGAGGACAATTACATTTATTTTTTTGAGTTCAGAAATCAAAGGTCAAGGTCATATATTCAAATAATGGAAGCATTTTGTTACAATATGGACATTTTACATTGGATGTTCATAAAATTTGGCATGTGGGACGCTCATGATTAGAGGATGAAGCCGCATAGATTTCAAGGTCAAAGGTCATGGTCAAAATACTTTATACGTTCATCACACTTGGCATGTGGGAAGCAACTGACGAGAGGACGACAACAGATTGATTTTCAAGATCAGATATCAAAGGTCAAAGTAACAATTATTGGCAATTGTAGAAAAAGACCTGTGCATTCAAAATCATTTCAGTTGCGCCAATACGCAAAAACTGTGTCACAATACATTTTTGAAAGAAACATTGAATCATGGAAAGATTTTTTTGCTTTTACTTTTTACTTGTATTAGTTGCTATTCCTCCATATGCCTTATGGTTACCTTTGAACACGATATGTGTGGATTTTTCTATCATATAAGGGTTGTATTTGTCAAAAAATGCATGTCACAAACTGAGGTGTATGATAAAATGGGTTGTCAGTGACGCGAAAATGTATTAAATTCAAAATATTTAGCACATATTTTAATAAAAATAATATCAGTATTTAAAAAAAATCGAGTTCAGTTCATATGCTTTATAGTATTTTACTCTGAATTATACTAAACTCGATTGTCACAAGATTTACGGTGAATTACGTAACCATCTTTGGAGATCTAGGATGAGTTAAAATTAGAACTATATAATATCATAGCAATACTTTTCTAACTTGTAATAGACCAAACTTTAATAGTTTTTCATTAAACGTTTAACATTCGTTTCATTTTAGGAAAAAATCCTTTCATTTCTTATTTTCTGAAAAATTCACTTATTTTGTGAATTACGTTACGCAGCTTTTACTGTGAAAAGAATCGCAGAGTGCATTACTATGGTCATGTTGTAATCGGGTGTTTATGCCTTTATGTAAAGACAATCACAATTTGATTAAAGCTCCCTTGCGTATGGAGAGGCAGATAATAAACACAGAAAAAAACGGTGAATTACGTTACGTAGTAGATACTAAATTCAGAGAAATATCCATTCCTGATGTGTCTAGATGGGATTTATCGTAATTATTGTCCCCCGCTTTCGCGAAAGCGCGGGGACATTAAAACCGGTTCGTCCGTCCGTCCGTCTGTCCGTCCGTCTGTCCGTCCGTCTGTCCGTCAGTCACAAAAACTCTAACCTTGTGCATAACTTTTGAATGGCAAGTGATAGGGCTTTGATATTTCACATGTGTATTCCTTGTGACAAGACCTTTCCATGGATACCAAAATTTTTGACCTTGTGACCTTGACCTTGGACTTTGACCTACTTATTAAAAACTTTAACCTTGACCATAACTTTTGAATGGAAAGTGATAGGACTTTGATATTTCACATGTGTATTCCTTGTGACAAGACCTTTCCATGGATACCAAAATTTTTGATTGACCTTGTGACCTTGACCTTGGACTTTGACCTACTTATTAAAAACTTTAACCTTGACCATAACTTTTGAATGGTAAGTGATAGGGCTTTGATATTTCACATGTGTATTCCTTGTGACAAGACCTTTCCATGGATACCAAAATTTTTGACCTTGTGACCTTGACCTTGGACTTTGACCTACTTATTAAAAACTTTAACCTTGACCATAACTTTTGAATGGAAAGTGATAGGGCTTTGATATTTCACACGTGTATTCCTTGTGACAAGACCTTTCCATGGATACCAAAATTTTTGACCTTGTGACCTTGACCTTGGACTTTGACCTACTTATTAAAAACTTTAACCTTGACCATAACTTTTGAATGGTAAGTGATAGGGCTTTGATATTTCACATGTGTATTCCTTGTGACAAGACCTTTCCATGGATACCAACATTTTTGACCTTGTGACCTTGACCTTGGACTTTGACCTACTTATTAAAAACTTTAACCTTGACCATAACTTTTGAATGGAAAGTGATAGGGCTTTGATATTTCACATGTGTATTCCTTGTGACAAGACCTTTCCATGGATACCAAAATTTTTTACCTTGTGACCTTGACCTTTGAGTTCGACCTACTTTTCAAAAAACTATAACCTTTTGACCTTGTGACCTTGACCTTGGACTTTGACCTACTTATTAAAAACTTTAACCTTGACCATAACTTTTGAATGGAAAGTGATAGGGCTTTGATATTTCACATGTGTATTCCTTGTGACAAGACCTTTCCATGGATACCAACATTTTTTACCTTGTGACCTTGACCTTTGAGTTCGACCTACTTTTCAAAAAACTATAACCTTGTCCATAACTTTTTAATGGAAAATGATAGGGCTTTCACATTTCACATGTGTATTCCTTGTGATGAGACCTTTCTGTTGGTAACAACAACCTGACCTTGTGACCTTGTCCCTGGAGGTTGACCCACATTTAAAAACTTCAACCTCGACCATAAGTTTTTGATTTTAATTTAAATCATAGGTCTTAAATATTTCACATGTGCATACCTTTTCATAAGCCCTGTCCCTTGGAAACAAAACAAAAGTTTGTACCTTTTGACCTTTTCTTGGAGTTATTCTTTCATATTTAGAATGTTAATAATATATGAGATATATTATTAAAACTTAAGAATGGGGGATGTCTGTAATCATTTCTTTAAAGACAAACACCCAAAAGCGGGGGACCACAATTCCTTGAATTTGATTTTTTTACTTTCAGACGTGTTAGCTAGTGATAATACTTAGTTTGTGGGCAGAAACACTATTTAAAATGTCAAATATATACAATTTACCATTTTTTAGCTAGTAGGCATTCTTTTTAATCACAATATTCTTCATTTTGCAGGTTATTTGATAAAGTTTGTAGTTGAAACATTTGAATGTATCTCATACGTTTGTGTATTGAGAAAATAGTCATCAGATTATGCTTAAGTTTCCAAAACAGGCGAGAATTCCTACCATAACGTAATTCACGTTGTGTAACGTACGTAATTCACTTTGGGTTTCTTTATTGATTACAGATGACAATGGTTGCACAGAGTAATACTGAATCACATAGTTGTATACAAAAGATGATATGGAAGATAGAATCAGCTTAAAAATAAGAAAGAAATACACTAATATAAAGTAGCTATATATACAAAAACACTTTGCTTTTCTTGTCTGTAAGATGATCTATTTCAAGTATGTTAAAACATGCCAGATTATTCAAGTTTGTGATATATTTTGATCTAGCATAGATTCAGATCCTGTTTGAAGGTCTACAGAGCAATGGATCGATCGGCAAGGAATTGTTAAGTTAAACATAATTATTTCATGGACAATAAAACTTTAAAAGAATTTTTGTGAATTACGTTACGGCACTTTGAGGTATGAAAACTCTGAAAATTGGAAACTAAACATGACAATTTTGGGGTCTTCTGTTAAAGTTTTTATTATACCAATTCAAATCATCATTTAAAAAGAATTGGGACGGTGGTTGTCAAAATATGTCTGTGTAAAAACGAATTTGAGAAGCTAGATACATGTGAATACTCTTAATCATAAAACATTGCAACACAATATTTGGTGCCATTTGGCTGTAATATTCATATTTTTTATTTCTTCAAGTACGATTTACTGTTCTTTGATCGTGTCCTCTTGATATAAAATGCTATTAGAGATCTTGCTTAAAAGGTGACGGAATTTCTCGATTCGTGAATTACGTTACGATGTACTTTCAATGTATGTCTTTATCTTATAGCTATTCCCTCCGAGTTATTGTAGATTTTGCAGTTTATATGTTTTCACTATCGACTAAAAGCAAAATCTGGGGAATCTGTTTTACTCTGTTCTCCCTTAAAGTCAAACTATCATAATTGAAAATATCAATAACTCAAACTTCGTGATTGATTTGCACGAATAGGTTTGAGGTATTATAAATTTGCTGCTCTCCTTCACGAATATATGAAAATCTATACTAAATGCATTCGTTGACCACCATCACTGTCAGAAAATTTTATTATTAACAGATGCCCTCATGTTTAACGTAGATCACATACAATTACACACCAGTCTACATCTAATTAAATTTCTGGCTAAAATGCTGGTGAAAAAATTTTCTACGGCCTTTTCCAAAACACATATACCAAGCTTCAAAATCGACATGGTTTTGAAATATTCCTGATCTTAAAGTTTGCGGCCGTTTTGAAGTTGAAATTGGCGCAACTTAACTGATTTTGAATGTGTGAACACTCTGGACCTCAAACTCTAAATTTGTGGACACTCTGTGTGTCACAGAAGACTTCGGATGTTCATCAAACTTTGCATGTGAGATCGATCCCATGATGAGAGGGTTTTGGCTTTCAAGGTCAGGAGTCAAAGGTCAAGGTGACAAATAGAAATAATACAAACAACTCTGTGGACACTCTAGGTGTCAGGGTTTACTTTGAATGCTCATCAAACTTGTCATGTAAAATGCCAATGATTAGTGAATCAAATATATGTATCAGAAGGTCAGGGGCCAAATATCAACTTAATAGAAATGATGTTGCTATACGAGGGGATATTACGCCTTACGTTAACTTGCTTGTACTTTGGAACGCCGATAAGATGGCGTTTTGAAAGACTAGGTAAGAACAGCGATATACCGGTAGTCAGGAATTATTTCAAATTTTATTTTGTTGTATAAACCTCACTCTGTCAGTTTAAGAGGGTAACCTTACGCATCGAGTTTAATATGACTGTCCGTCCGCCCATCCGCTCGTCCGTCTGTCTGTCCACGTACACAAATTTTGTTTCCGCACCATATTCGAGTAATTCTTTGGCATGTAAAGAGGAAAAGTCAAACATAGCTTTTACACGAGGAAAGGAGGATTCTTTGTGATTTTGGGACAAAAGGTTAAATTAGATACTGACCAAGTTTCGTTGACCTAGACCACAGAATAAGGGAGAAACTCCAAAATGAAAACGTAATTCCACGATTTATTTTTACTCGACATTAGCTGGTCCACTCTCTAACGCTGAAGATAAAATAGAATGGCTTCGTCTAGAATGTTTCCGTCCACTGCATTGCATATTAGCTTCTTATATCAACAAAACATAAATTAATTGTTTTTAATCTAATTCACTTGATGTTACTCCCTATTAAAATGTTCCCCTGTCATCACTTTTTCATTGAAAGCAGCCATTTGTGCATTTGTATCTCCAGTCAGGACCAGTGGCCGCCTATTTTTCAGGGTTTTTTTTTTTTTGCTAATAAAATTTGTAATTGATGAAATATTTGATTGAAACTTTGATTGGACAATGGTGTACCCTTATCACACTGGATTATATACGATTTTCTCTGAAAATTTTGATTATTTCGTTTGTATAACATCTTAAAGTGTAACTGAAATTGGACACCTTTTGCAAGACTGCAGGACCAGTTACCGCCTATTTGGCTCCTATTTCTGTAAACTTAAATATTTTGTTCCAGTGCTTTCACAGTAATAAAAGTAATCTTTACTTGATAGTATGGTGTCAAATGTCAGGCAAATCCTTGCTTGCATGAAAAGTAACACAATGCTTGACCTAGAGTGATGAAACATCACAGATAGTACAAGATGAAAGGGCGAGCCTTTTCAGTTCTGAGACAATATGCAAATCTCAATGTCACACTTATTTCTTAAAAGGGACTAGAAGTTGCAGTCCTGAATACACTATGTACAGCGTGGGTTATTCGCCCTATAGGGAAATTCTAGATGAAGAGCAAGAGTTCGCATCAAATGAAAACGCTCAGCTTATGCACTAGTATTCACAGACAAAAAAATTATGTGCATTAAAACGACCAATTGTATTGTATTGTATTGTATTGTATTGTATTGTATTGTATTGTATTGTATTGTATTGTATTGTTTGTATTGTATTGTATTGTATTGTATTGTATTGTATTGTAGATATATTGGATCAAAATAGTGAAGACATACTTTTCCCAAGGATGGGAAAACGAGGGAGGGGTTGGTGTATGTAGGATATGAAGGGTACATGTGTACTAAGCTGTCCGGTGAATTTTTAAACTTTTTATGTAGGGTACCTGCCGCAGCCGTCCCGTCTAGTTCCTCGTCGCTATACATGTATGAATATAAGATTTCATACATGTAAATACATAGATATAATTTATGCGTAAACACAAAATCGAATGAGAATTTTATTAATACTGGAAATAAGTCTCGAGTACACTGTTTTGAATAAACAACTTTTGATTAGTTTTACATATAACAGTTGAATAAGGATGAAACTTTTGAAAGTATCAAAAAAGTAAGTGTCTCTGTATTGTAATTGTACTTGCGTGGCAGGTGGCCGTCCTAAGTAGGCACCGGTTGCCCATAGGTCTCGTTGGTTTATGTGTAGTCTTTTGTGTTTCATGTTTCTATGGTGTGAGTTGGTGTTCCTTGTCCCTTTTGCGTCTCTTTCTGTGGATGTCTGCACTGTGTTTATGCACTGACTGTTATGGAGTTTTGCTGTGGGTGCTGTAACGGAGTGTTGTTGGAGATCCCCTCCTTTGTTTTTGTGTTTTGCTGTGGGTGCTGTAACCGAGTGTTGTTGGAGATCCCCTCCTTTGTTTTGGTGTTTTGCTGTGGGTGCTGTAACCGAGTGTTGTTGGAGATCCCCTCCTTTGTTTTTGTGTTTTGCTGTGGGTGCTGTAACCGAGTGTTGTTGGAGATCCCCTCCTTTGTTTTGGTGTTTTGCTGTGGGTGCTGTAACCGAGTGTTGTTGGAGATCCCCTCCTTTGTTTTGGTGTTTTGCTGTGGGTGCTGTCACCGAGTGTTGTTGGAGATCCCCTCCTTTGTTTTTGTGTTTTGCTGTGGGTGCTGTAACCGGGTGTTGTTGGAGATCCCCTCCTTTGTTTTGGTGTTTTGCTGTGGGTGCTGTAACCGAGTGTTGTTGGAGATCCCCTCCTTTGTTTTGGTGTTTTGCTGTGGGTGCTGTAACCGAGTGTTGTTGGAGATCCCCTCCTTTGTTTTGATGTTTTGCTGTGGATGCTGTCACCGAGTGTTGTTGGAGATCCCCTCCTTTGTTTTTGTGTTTTGCTGTGGGTGCTGTAACCGAGTGTTGTTGGAGATCCCCTCCTTTGTTTTGGTGTTTTGCTGTGGGTGCTGTAACCGAGTGTTGTTGGAGATCCCCTCCTTTGTTTTGGTGTTTTGCTGTGGGTGCTGTAACCGAGTGTTGTTGGAGATCCCCTCCTTTGTTTTGGAGATTTGCTGTGGGTGCTGTAACCGAGTGTTGTTGGAGGGGATCTCCTTTGTTTTGGTGTTTTGCTGTGGGTGCTGTAACCGAGTGTTGTTGGAGATCCCCTCCTTTTTCTGATAGATCATAAAGAAGCATATTATTAATGTACATGTATGTGCAGCGATTTTACAAAAATTACAATCGCAAATGATGTTGCGTTCAGTATGATGATGATCAATGATGATGGTGATGATGAAGATGATACCGGTATTGCAGCATAGATCATCCCCCCGGATGAACTGGCCCAGTATAGAACTTCCTTCCTGTAAAGGGAATATTCTATCCGTACGGTTTATCCTCCTGTAGAGTTTCAGCATAGACCATTCCCGCGGGGATAAAACAGCCCGGGTCCAACCTCCCCCTCCCCCCCCCCCCCACCCTGTCGAATTCCGGATTTTTATTCTTATACAAATATTTGAAAACCGTAAAATCAGCTGTCCGATAACATAACGTTAGAGTTATTCCCTAATTAATGATACAACAAATTCGAATTTTTGGTATGACAAATTGCATCATGTTTTATGATATCAAAAAAATGGAATTTGCGATATCACAAATTTTGGTTTTTTTTTAATATAAAAATAGGGAATAAATAGTAGTACGGACAGAAATTTTTCTTTTGATATGGCAAAATCGATTATTTGCTATAATTAAAAAATAGCAATTCAAGGAATGCTTGTGTCGCCTGCGAAGCGGTTTGATTATTATTCTAGAAAGTGTATCAAAATTATTGGTATCAGTAGAAAAGTCATGTCAAATGAAATACATTTGAAATATCAGACCTCTTAATTACAAATTAAAAGATATGGTAATTCTCAAATTTTCAGAAAAGAGTGTCAATCATCTAGGTCAAGGTCAATACGTAAAAATTGGTAACAAACAGGTCTCATCATAAGAAATATTAAAGACCTATAATCTACCAATTAAAAGATATATACAACCTTAGACAAGAAGGTCAAATAGCTAGGTCAAGGTCAAAAGGTAAAATATTATGGTATGTGTAGAATGGCCTTGTTACAAGGAAAATGCATGTGAAATATCAAAGCCCTATATCCTACCAATCAAAAGATATAGCCTATATTACTTTTCTTGAAAAGTAGGTCAAAAATATAGGTCAAGGTTAAAAGGTCAAATAATATGGTCTGTGTAGAAAGGTCTTGTCACAAGGAATGCACATGTGAAATACCAAAGCCCTATCACTTACCAATCAAAAGATATATCCGTTCTTATTTTTTTTGAAAAGTAGGTCAAATATGTAGGTCAAGGTCAATAGGTAAAAAAATTATGGTATGTGTAGGAAGGTCTTGTCACAAGGAATACACATGTGAAATATCAAAGCCCTATCACTTACCAATCAAAAGATATAGCGAATCTTATCTGTTTTTCAAAAGTAGGTCAAATATCTAGGTCAAGGTCACAAGGTAAAAAATTATGGTATGTGTAGAAAAGGTCTTGCCACAAGGATTGCACATGTGAAATATTAAAGTCCTAACACATACCAATCAAAAGATATATCCATTCTTAATTTTTTTGAAAAGTAGGTCAAATATGTAGGTCAAGGTCACAAGGTCAAAAATTATGGTATGTGTAGGAAGGTCTTGTCACAAGGAGTACACATGTGAAATATTAAAGCCCTATCACTTACCAATCAAAAGTTATGGGCTGTGACACCCAAAGTGTGACAGACAGACAGACGGACGGACAGACGGACAACGGACAAAGTGATCCCTAAGTGTCGCTATGCTTCGCAGGCGACACAGTGATCCCTAAGTGTCGCTATGCTTCGCAGGCGACACAAAAAATCGAATTTGTGATATCAAATAATCGAATTTGTAATATCAAAAATTCGATAAGATTTTGTAATACCAAAAATTACAATTTTTGATATTACAAAATAGATTTTTTTTAATATCAAATAATCGATTTTGCAATTTTTTGATATCACAAATTATTTTTTGATATCAAAACTGAGTATTTGATAGGCCGATTTATACAGGGGATGGCCTATACCGGGCCGGTTTATCCGTGGGGATGTTCTTTAATGGGCCGGTTCATCCGGGGTGATAACCTATACTGGGTCAGTTCATCCGAAGGGAATGTGCTATGCGGGGGATGATCTATGCTACCACTAGTGCTGTATATTGACATTGGAATATTGATGCTTTGAGATTTTCAATACGTATCGATACGCAAATGCTGAGTATTGATATTCTCAATACAATTGATAAGAAAATAAAATCCTTAACTTTTAATTCGTTTTTGGTTCTGATTTTCATATTTCTTATGAATCTTCTATGATCAAACCAACGTTTAGACATTCGAGTTCAAATAAAGTTTCTATCGTAATTATATTCCGATAAATCATGTTGCCAATATGACGTCACGTCCAAATTTTGAACTTATGAAGAATTTACCCACATTAGAATATTTTTGACGATGTAATTCGCTGTGTTTGCGATGTTCGTGCAAAAATAGGATGTCTAATATTTAGAGAAATGTAAATAAATATTAGAAATGACTGTTTTAGTTTTGGTATCCATGGGTGTATAATTCGCGATTCACGCAATTTGCACGTGACCAGTCACCAACCAAAAGTCTTTGGTAGACAAAGAAACACTTTCAATACCTGTCATTGTCATCTTTTTAATCCTTTTTTTGAAATAATCAAATGGAAAACATCCATTCGTTGTTTATTTTTGTTCTGTTTTACAAAGTTTTCATTGATTAAAACATAAAAACTCCATTTATTGATTCATTAATATGATTTATTTGAGAAAAATGTAAAGATGCGTATTGTATTGAAAATATTGAGTATTGAAGCAAAATGTATTGTATTGTATTGAAAAATTTATTTCAATATACAGCACCAGCTACCACAGGTGCAAATTCATATCGAGAAGGCGATGAGATATTTTCGTTTTGTGAATTGTTGAATCCGCAAAAGAGCACTACGATTCGAGAAGAGCAATGGCCGCTTCCTTGAAAATGTAAACAAAGATTATTTCGTAGAACAAACACAGTTTAGAAGGGACGATATTCGGATTGAGTGCGATTTTAGGTTACCTTACAAAATTGTGAGGTTATTTTAGATTGAGAGATACAGTGACACTCATCCAGTTGATATCTGAAAGACAAGGCATGTTACGTGTGACTTGACATGTCGAATTCCACATGTCCTTGTATTTGGCCGGAAATTGTTCTGTTGTCAAACGTGCTGTACAGGGCGAACTTTGAATTAGAACTTTAGGACTCAAATCAAAGAATTTTCACTAAATAGGAAAAAGGTGAATTTACAGAAAATGTGAATATATTGAAGTGAGCCTGAGTGGTTAAGGAGAAAGCCTATAATACCGGAATAATGCATATCCGTCTGCTAGTTGATCTTTTCTCTTGCAAACAGTGAATCTACTATGATCGGTAAATTAAAAATTGCGGATTTGCAAGTCAAATACATTCTTTTAAATAAATAGGACATTAAATCTACAAAGATAAGTCATTTAAGGTGTAAACAAGTGGATATTTACCTTTTCCTTGAATGCACATGTGCAGCTGCACTCGTAAATGCAACGCTGGGTTTCTGATTTTAAGATCCAATGTTCGTTTTCGTATGTAAACATTACGATATCCGTCTAGGCGCAAGTGCGCAACGTCTTCATTTTCACACATTCTAAATAAAACTGCTCAATTTGGTCCATTTTAAAGCTAGAACGAGCTTTAAAAGCTTGATCTAGCTTTAATAGCTAGATTTGCCGTTTCCCCGACCTGTAGTAATAAATGACTATTGCATTAGTATTGTACTTATGTCTTATGTCGGTTTATAATGATTTTCATGAATGGAGACTAACATGTAAAATAACTTCAATTAAAGGGGAAATATTTGCCCTAGCTGCCTTCATCATGTTCATATGGAGAATCTATTGTGCATTAGACTAATCGTACCAATGCTCGGACACTACCAATGCTGGGACGCCTAGTGTATTTAGCTCTACAGGCTGACCGAGAGTCACGATAATTCCTCACCAAAGAATTGCTTGGATGTTTTAACGATATCAAATACAAGATTCAACAAAACTGCTAAATTTTTATAAACAAATTTCTTACATTTTTCGCTTCTGCTTGAATTTTCACGTGCTCAGAAGGCAATGTCAACCATCTTCTATTCAAGCAATGAATTCAAAGAACTGGATGAATTATGTGTGATTGTCTTTAAATATTCCATTAGATATTGAATCATTTTCAGTGAAAATTGGTATTGTTTTGCATTTGCGTGATCATTATGTGCAATGAGGCCAAGTGTCCGAGCATAATGGTTCAGATTTTGTCAAATATCCATATTTTTGGTACTCCACTTGAAGAGTCTCCCAAAGTTTGAGCTCTTATACCAGTTTTAACAAAGTTCATTAAAAAGGTTTCTTTACTGCTTGACAATATTATAAAATCAAATTATTGGCATTTTCTTTAATGTTTTTTATCAAAATTGAGAAAACATATCAAAATGTCCGAGCATTGGTGCGTTCACTCCAGTTTAATTCGCATTCGATTTAATGTGCATTAGATTCTGCCATGTGAACACTAAGCGAATCTAATTATTTGCATTAAATCTGGCGCATGCTTATATGATTTACTAGAATTTTACAGTACGTTTACATTATAACTGGGCACTTTTAAACACCCTTGGACATCGAAACATAAAATAAGGGGTAAAAATACTTGATTTTATTCACAATGAACACTGCAGTGTACTGTGTCTTTTACTTTCGTAGAGTAGCATAGTATTATGATGTCACTTTATCTCATTATGATGTCATGCTATGCATTAGCTTAATTGACAAAGAGATAAATTATTAAACATGTTAAAAGAAAAAAAACCCAATATATTTGCATGGATTTGACTGGGCCTTTTATTATCTGAAAGTATACGGCTCTCAGTGCATATGTACCAATATCTAATGCACATTAGAATTTGTCGTGTGAAGGAAGTGCGAATTAGGTTTAATGCGCATATGTGTTTAAAGGTCATAATCATAAGTAAAATATGTTTAATCTAAAAATTTGCTCCATTGATTACATACTCTGTATATTCTAGATATATACATGTATTCTATTATTTGATTTCTTATTTTACAGATGAATTCTAACATTTGGAGAACATTGCTGTTTCATACCAGGAGATTTTCTACTACAAGTACGAAGAATGCCTACAGGTCATTTACAAAGTAAGGATGCTTTTCTGCGCAAATGCTTCTTAGTCAAATTTTGTACTTCAGGATCATCAGACTTGATCAGTCATTCTAGGAATCCTAGGAAATTTATTCTTACACCATATAAATAATTAGAAGACCCAGACTTAGGAGTAATTTTACACTTAACATATTAAACACAACAATTAACAAGAAAAAAATGCAGCAGTACATTTGTATAATGACGATTCATTAGTGTAAGTATGATTAAATCACCAATTCAAAGAAATACATAAACCACTAAAGTCTCTAGTACTTGTAGTGCAACATTTTCAGTAACATTTTTATTGATACATCATTTTTACATATAATAAAACTTTGATATTGACTTTAGAGCTATCATTCTTCAGAGCTGCATTGCTGGTTAGTGGTGGTACTGGTGTAGCTGTAATATGTTATATGGGGAACTTCCCAAAGGTAAACAAATGTTTGTAAATAAATGTAACAGGAAGAAGAACTCTACAAGGTTTTGTGGTCTGCTGTCAGTGACATTAGTTTTCAAAGATCATTAGATTTCTGTAACCTTTTCATGTTACCCCAGAGGTAGAGGTGCCTATATCAGTAGAACTACTATAACTACTATATACAGGAAATTTACCTATTTGCATCCTCTTTTTGTGACAAAATGTGCTATTGTAACAAATTAAATTTTCCAGTAAATATAGTGAATATTTTCATATAATTTGAGTAATACTGTCATATGTATATGAACCTAGAGTATTGTAAAAGTAAATGCTTGTATTTAGATGAAACTTCAATTTACTATTGTTACTAAGTCACCAAGCTTGTTTTTCTAGGTACACGCTGCCAGTGGTGTAGCTACAGTATCAAAAGCACACAGCAAATGGATGGCTGACTCAATAACTGATGTGGAGGTGTTTGAACAGGTAACATATATAGATAATGCTTTTTAGGCAAAGATAATTGAAAGTTTGTTTGAAACAGATATACCTAATAAGCAGATAATCTGCAATTTTTTGTTTAAACACCACAGACATGTAAACAAAACACAGACAAGGACATCTTTGTATATAGACAGAACATAGATTAGTATATGTCGGCCGACCCGTGGTCCTAATGAGGCCCGAATCAGCAACCTTTTGGTCACTGGCCTGACGCCCTATCCACTAGACCACGACACCGACTATCTGCAAATTTTTGATTTATAAACATTTAGCAACCTTATAATAAATAAGTGTCGTAATATGTGTTTTGTTACGGGTATACAACACACACATTGACAGAGCAAGTACATTTATCGTACATGTAATGCGCATCACCAAATTTCATGTGATAAATGCACTTGCTTTGTGTTGCATACCTGTAACAAAACAAATATTATAACATTTATGATTTATTATATATATACATGTATATGCGCCACAATTTTCAGTTTCATTTTTGTTTTCTGAAATTGCGTTTTTCCAAGGAAAGAGAGACATTAAATTTAGGTCACTGCTGGTTCAATTTGCAGGTTAGAACAGTTGTTGCAGCATGTTTCTGTAGAGCTTATCATTGTGAAGTCACAAATGTTTACATTCTGGAATGCAAACATGAGTGTTAATTCTTTCAATGAATGTTGATTGACCTTATTCAAATACACGTGTATACAAAGTCTTTCATTTGTCATGTTTCTATATTAAAAATTTTACGATAAATTGATTTTGTAGAATCCAAATGATATGAAGACGAAGATGGAAATGATGATACTAAGAATGCAGGGAGAGATTTGTAAAGAGTTAGAAAGTATAGACGGGGATAAGAAATTCAGAGTGGATAGATGGACTAGAGAACAGGTAATATATGATGCACAGGTTTGTCCTCTGTTAGTTACTACATGTCATACCTTACATTATCATATCTTATAATGTTAGAGGATTAAAAATCAAAATTTTGCATAAGTAATGGGTCAAGGTCACATATATAAGGTCAAATTTACAACAGACAACATACATGTACCTATTGTTGAACAGTTTTGTTATCTCTTGGACATGTTGGAGGAATAAAGTACTCTGTGAATTCTTCAGTTCAAATATAATTTTGTGAAATGTACACTGCCATCCATAATTAACTATACAAACAAATCACTCTACATTCTTTATAAGTTTGTTCTTATTTTTCAATTCTGAACTTAAAAGATTCAAAATAATTGGCTTCATATACATTTGTAATTCAAAATTTTGAGTTGTGAAAACGAAAATGGAAATGGAAACTTTTTTGATCAGCACATTTTTTTCCCCAAAATTGCCACTTTTATATATAAAAGAACGGAAATTCAAAAAATGTACATATTTGGGTCAAACTTATTACAAATGATTTCTATAAGGTTAATCTTCAAGATTATACAGCAATGCATTAGAAACTGTTTATTTTCCGACTGTAACAAGAACAAAACTGGTGTATACTAATTTATGTATGGCAGTGTATGTAGGTGTGAGAAAACAATTTTACGTATTGTGCAGAGACATTAGATGCTATAGTCTCAAGAAACAAAGCTGTAAATAATTTAGATTGTAATTCTTGTTTCTTTTCCTCTCCCTTATTTGATTGTCTCTTCCCAGTAAATAAGTCGTAGTGGAACATTTATGAGAGTTTCTAATGAAAGTGATCATTATTATTCATGAAGTTTGTCATATTTAACTGTCAAATTAGGTCTAGAGATGCCTTGTATAGACTAGAACATTTTTTATCAATTTACAAAAGAAATTAATAACAATTGATAATTCTGTGTAGCGTTAGACGAAGTTGCGTTTTAGCATTTAAAGAAGTGAGGATGTTAAATACTGTCAGAAATTTTAATCAAAGCTTCACTTTTTCTTACAAAAGAGAAAGGCTTTATTGCTTTAGAATTAGGAAAAGCTATATTGCTGTCAGACTTAAAATGAAATAATTACGATTTTGATTGAAATGCCATATTTACGTAATATTTAATCCCTAGGGAGGAGGAGGTATAACGTGCGTGATGCAGGATGGGACGGTGTTTGAGAAAGCCGGTGTGAACATTTCTGTGGTTCACGGAACATTACCTCAGGGAGCTGTCAATCAAATGAGGTCAAGGTCAGTGAAACCTCAATTTTTTGGTTCTACAATTCCATATCCTACTTTCCGTGTGAAATTTGTGTAGTCATTTATCATTTAGCACATTTCTACATTTGTTAAAGTTTTATTCACTGCACTAAAAACAAGAACAACTTCAAATACAAAATGAAAAATCATTAAAAATCTGTTGAAATAAAAGAGAATGAAGGCTGATAATTGATATACATGTACATGTGCTTTTATGAGCTCCTTATTTACATTTTTCATTTTCATTAATAAAATGTCTACTAATCTGAGCAGATTCATGCATCCTTTCTGTGATTTTGTATTAGAAATTCACTATTTAATTTCATCATCAGATCTGTTCTTTGGTTTTAGTATGATATTATTTTATATTGTATATTATATTTCCGACGCATGTGTAATCCTTAAAATAATTGTTTTAATGTAGGGGTCGTAAGCTGCAAGGACAATCTTTACCTTTCTTTGTTTTAATGTAGGGGTCGTAAGCTGCAAGGACAATCTTTACCTTTCTTTGTTTTAATGTAGGGGTCGTAAGCTGCAAGGACAATCTTTACCTTTCTTTGTTTAATTGTAGGGGTCGTAAGCTGCAAGGACAATCTTTACCTTTCTTTGCTGCAGGGATCAGTGCTGTCATTCATCCAGTTTGTATAGTATTGCTTATCTTGAGAATTGTTATACCAAATTTTCATTTGCTTTAAAGCATGCATACATCCATTTCGATTATTATGTAATTTGTTTAAAAGGAAAAAGTATAGAAATGCAATTATCATAGTGCAATCCAAGTTGGCCCATAATGGATAAAACCTAAAGACTGATTCCAATGAATATCAGAAAGTTTGGTCTACCATATACTGTAACAATGTCAGTTTTGAAATTTGTGTGGGACACAAAGCGATCATGTAATTAAAAAAAAAAGAAAACCCCTCACCGCCTGTCCCTCTTTAGAATTCTATGAATTTTAATCCTGGTATTTATGTTTCAGAAAAATCCCCACTGTCCCACGATACATTTTAACTACCGCTACTTCGAGGTAACAGATGAGACGGGAGAGAAAGAATGGTGGTTTGGTGGAGGTACAGATTTAACACCTTATTATCTTGTCAAGGAGGTAATCATCAAAGATAAATTGCTATGGAATGTATAATTTAAGGATTCTTCCTAGGAGAATGTGACTCTTGAAAATAAAATTTATGTTTATGTAGTTGTTTTTCCTCACCTTCAATCAACAAAGGCAAATTACAGATACATGTATGTGATGCCATATGTTACATTTATGATGTTTGCTACATGTAGTTTAAGTTGCCATTTTTATTGTTTGACACTTTCATAAAAACCTTATTTTTCACACTCTTTCATGCATAGGTAAGTGCAGGCTTAAGTTTTTACTGTAAATTAACATTTTTAAGTAAGTGCAGAAGTAAAATTTTACGTGTAAATTTACATGCACAGGTATGTGCAGGATACAGTGTATCGGCAAATTTGGATTGGCTGATACTCTGTCAGTATTTGTAATGCCCAAATGTCTTCAAATTCAATTGCATCATTTAAGATCCGATAAATTTACAGCATGGACCAATTATGCACGTTTCGGGTACTAAACCCTCGTCAGTGATCCTCAGTCTAAACAATGTAAAATGGCCAAAAAGTATGAAAATGATTATGTCCAAAAATGTACCAAAATGACGTAGCAGAATGGGTGGGATATGATGCTACAGGACCCACGTTTTAGAAATTTCAAGAAATTTTGTAACAGAAAATTTCAAATGCGTTAAAAAGACAGACTGATCGAACTTGGCTACATGTGCTCTCGGGGACTCTTGATCCACCAGCAGTGACACTCACCAAGTAGTTCAAATGCCAAACATCTTCAAATGTAAAACACTCACATGGTAACCCCTAAGTACATGTATGTAAATTTAATTGTATTTTATCATTGGTTATTTTTTCAGGATGTGGTACATTTTCATAAGACATTAAAAGCTGCCTGTGATAAACATAATCAAACTTTCTACCCAAAGTTTAAAAAATGGTGTGATGACTACTTCAACATTCCACATAGAGGTTAGTCAGTTTTCTTTGTGTACAATGCGAAGCTCAAGTGAGCTGTTGTCATAGCTCACCGTCCATTGTCCGCAGTAAACTTTTTACATTTTCGACTTCTCCTCTGCAACTGCTGCACAGAATTTCACGAAACCATACAGGAAGCAAGTACTCAAGTTCCTCTACCAAGTTTGTGTTTTTTTGTGCCAACTGGTCAACAAATATGGTCCCCAAGGGCTCTGATTGGCTGACACATTTTTGACTTTTCCTCTGCAACCACTGCACAGAATTTCACTAAACCATACAGGAAGGTCCTCTACCAAGTTTGTGTTTTTCATGCCGATTGGTCAACAAATATTGCTGCTGAGGGCTCTGATTGGCTGATGCAGTTTTGACTTCTCCTCTGCAGTTGCTGCACACAATTTTACAAAACCTTACAGGAAGCAATTACTCAAGGTCCTCTACCAATTTTGTGTTTTACATGCGGATCGGTTAACAAATATGGCCGCCAAGTTCTCTGATTGGCTGACTCATTTTCAACCTCTCCTTTGTAACTGTTGCACAGAATTTCATAAAACCTCAAGGTTCTCAACCAAATTGTCCACTATCATTCTTTTGTCTGCAACTCAGGTGAGCGATATGGCCCCCTTGTTCTTTATAAATGTGTACTATTAAACCCAAATGTTTATTTCTGTTTTTGCACTTGAGATTACCATAAGATAATTCTTATTTTAGAGACCATTCAGCTTTAAATTCTTGTCCTATAGATGCCAGAGAGAAAATGACAGTAAATCCTTCCCTTATGTAACCCCCACCTGGCCGTCAGCATATAATCTTTCAGCTTGACCATTCACACCTTGAGAAATGAATTCCATACTCAGTCTGTTGATTTGTACCAAAAATATTTTACAAAACAAAAAAAAAGAAGTTCCGCAAAAATAGCGATGAACATGTATCTCTATAAATCTTGTATGGATATATATGTCAAATGTCATAAATACTTCATGTACATGTAGGAGAGAGGAGGGGTGTAGGTGGTATTTTCTTTGACGATTTGGACTACGCTGACAAAGATGAACTCTTCAACTTCTTAACTGTAAGTATTTAAATTCTCAACTCTGTCATTAAAGCCAAGCAGCAGTAAATGTTCCTGTACAAATGTAAATTGCAAATCTTTGAGTTAAAATTTTTATATCTGACAGTATACATGTGCAGAGGATCCCAAAGAAAATTCCCATATCCAGAAGTGTAAAATATCCAAATGGTAAATTGTGCTTAAATCTATTTGACATATAACTTAGAGAATTACTGAGGAATTGACCATATCTAAGTTTGTAATATTTCTTGAACTTTTACGTAATTTTATCATACTTGTAGACCTGTGCTGAAGCTGTTATACCTTCATATGTTCCTATAGTACAAAAACATAAAAATGATGGTTACTCACTAGGAGAGAGGTACGATATCATATGTTCCTATTGTACAAAAACATAAAAATGATGGTTACTCACTAGGAGAGAGGTACGATATCTTATGTTCCTATAGTACAAAAACATAAAAATGATGGTTACTCACTAGGAGAGAGGTACGATATCTTATGTTCCTATAGTACAAAAACATAAAAATGATGGCTACTCACTAGGAGAGAGGTATGATATCTTATGTTCCTATAGTACAAAAACATAAAAATGATGGTTACTCACTAGGAGAGAGGTATGATATATGTTCCTATAGTACAAAAACATAAAAATGATGGTTACTCACTAGGAGAGAGGTACGATATCATATGTTCCTATAGTACAAAAACATAAAAATGATGGCTACTCACTAGGAGAGAGGTATGATATCTTATGTTCCTATAGTACAAAAACATAAAAATGATGGTTACTCACTAGGAGAGAGGTATGATATATGTTCCTATAGTACAAAAACATAAAAATGATGGTTACTCACCAGGAGAGAGGTACGATATCTTATGTTCCTATTATAGTACAAAAACATAAAAATGAAGGTTACTCACTAGGAGAGAGGTACGATATCATATGTTCCTATAGTACAAAAACATAAAAATGATGGTTACTCACTAGGAGAGAGGTACGCTATCATATGTTCCTATAGTACAAAAACATAAAAATGATGGTTACACTAGGAGAGAGGTATGATATCTTATGTTCCTATAGTACAAAAACATAAAAATGATGGTTACTCACTAGGAGAGAGGTACGATATCATTATGTTTCAAACAGCTTAGTATGTTTATATTTAGTACTAGCTTCAATAAAGAGGTGTGTGAAACTTATTTGTGGAAGTAAAGTTTGAATTTAAAAGTTTACAAGTTTGCGCTCCAGGAGATTTGCATATTTTGTGAAGTAGCTGTTTGTAATGTAAGACATGCGTCGTAACATGTACATGAATATGCTTCTTTATTAAAAGTTGTAATTGTTCAAAAGTGCTTACTTTCATCAGTTAGTGTTTTAGAACAATGTTAATTATTCTAGCCGTATACTTTTGACTGGCAATTAAAGGAAATAAGACTGATGTTGTTTGAAAACTATTGATATACTGGAATAACAGTAATTTAATTGATAAGATCGTTTACCCAGTGCATTACTAATTAAAGAGGAGACAACTCTGCTTGGAGAATACTATTTTGTTATTTCCATCACACAGTTCCTCCCCTTTTAGATACAACATCTGACATGAACTAATGGTGATGATGCCAGTCTTTGGCAATAGGTGTTAAATTTTGAGAAATAACAGAAAGTTACTTCTCTGCTATAATGTATAATATCATAAATGGTTATTTACGTATACCTCCCAAGTGAGGTTAATTGATATACCTTTATTTAGCTAACAAAATAGATTTTGTGATCACATATTTTAGAACGATGACTAAACTATGTTTTAAATGCCAGCATTGAAACTTAGGAATGTATAAAGGTATATTACCACATGGTTTTTGTGTCTGTCAGTCAGTCTTCCCAGTCTGTGAGTCCAAACCTACAGACTAAAGTGTTAGACAAGGGACCTCCATACTTATATTTACATTGTACTACATATGAGAAACCGTCAAAAGTATCTTAACATTGATAAATTCTCCCTACATTTAAAACTTGAACGTAATGTCACATAGGCAACCCATATTATTGAAATATAATTCTAGTTGCTTAATGGGCGTTTTACATGGGAATTTTATTAGTAATGTAAATATATACTTGTAACTTTATTTCTGTAAAGTGTTAGTTGATCTATTTTGAATTTTTGTTTCATATAATTTGTTTGTTACAGACAATGGCAGCTGTTAAGGAGAGGAAGATACGTAGAGTTTAACTTGATATATGACAGAGGGACAAAGTTTGGTTTACAAACACCTGGTGCTAGATACGAGAGTATACTAATGTCCCTACCTCTAACAGCAGTATGTATTCCCCTTTTATACAGTGTTCAAGCCGAGTTCAAAAATCAAGAACATAACTGACAATTTTTGTGTCGCCTGCGAAGCATAGCGACACTTAGGGATCACTTTGTCTGTTGTCCGTCTGTCCGTCTGTCAGTCAGTCAGTCAGTCCGTCCGTCTGTCTGTCTGTCACACTTTGGGTGTCACACCCCATAACTTTTCATTGGTAAGTGATAGGGCTTTGATATTTCACATGTGTATTCCTTGTGACAAGACCTTTCTACACATATCAAAATTTTTGACCTCGTGACCTTGACCTAGATATTTGACCTACTTTTCAAAAAATCTAAGATTGGCTATATCTCTTGATTCGTAAGTGATAGGGCTTTGATATTTCATGTGTGTAATCTTTGTGACAAGACCTTTCTAACATACCATAATTTTTGACCTCGTGACCTTGACCTAGATATTTGACCTACTTTTCAAAAAATCTAAGATTTGCTATATCTCTTGATTCGTAAGTGATAGGGCTTTGATATTTCACGTGTGTAATCTTTGTGACAAGACCTTTCTACGCATACCATAATTTTTGACCTCGTGACCTTGACCTAGATATTTGACCTACTTTTCAAAAAATCAAAGATTGGCTATATCTTTAGATTGGTAAGTGATAGGGCTTTGATATTTCACATATGTATTCCCTGTGACAAGCCTTTCTACACATACTATAATTTTTGACCTTGTGACCTTGACCTAGATATTTGACCTACTTTTCAAAAAATCTTAGATTGGCTAAATCTTTTGATTGGTGAGTGATAGGCTTTGATATTTCACATTTGTATTCCTTGTGAGCAGACCTTTCTAAACATTCCATAATTTTTTAACCTAGTGACCTTGCCCTTGACCTTATGTCAATAAAAAAATCCGCTTCGCAGGCGACACAAGCATTCCTTGGATTGCTATTTTGATTTCTACATGTATGTGGAATAAATTTTATTATTTGTGTTTTGATACTGGTACTGTATGCAACACACAGCAAGACAGTGTTTTTATAGTACATATGACATTGTATGAAATGTACTAACAAGCCTTACCTGTACGATAATTGCACCTTCTGTGTGTTGCATATCCGTTGCAAAACAGCAATCAAGTCACTTATTCTATACGTGCATCACATGTTGTATGTTACCTTGAATTTTCATTGTTTACCGGTAAGCATGCAAGGAAAATAGTCCTAGTGTCAAGTGAGCCAGGATTTTTTGCACAACTGTGTAATGTTATGATTTCAGAAACAGTAAATGTATAAAAATAAGGGGTAGACTTTCAACCAAAAACTTAATCGAAAATGATTGTTTTTACAGGTGCTATGCTGTTTTAGTTTTGTTTTTGGAATGTAAATAGTGTCCTTGCTATATTGAATATTAATTTCAGTATTCCATCCCATGGCAAATCTGATAGCATAGTTTCTGCATTTTATGAAGATTTCTGTTGATTTTATCCAGTATCTAGAAAATGTATGATAGCCTCTGAATAAATGTATGTAATAATTTAAAAATTCAAAGAATCTTTTAGATTCTGTCACAATAATGTACAAATCTAGCATTCCCATACAGTACGTAAAAGAAGTCAAAATAAAAATTTTAAGGTCATGGTAAAACATTTTGTAATTGACAACAGGATTTAAAATCTTTTTAAATTCTGTGCTTTATCAAGGGCACTGACTCTCTAAAGTTGTACTAGTTCACAGAATTTTGGCTTCTGTAATTTTGGGGGGTAATGTCCAAATCATTCATTACAAGCCAACTTAGCATTTGATTTATTATAGCAAATACAATAACATATTATGTAATACCCTGACATGAATGACGTTTTGAAAATTTCACGTGTGACAAAATAGAGTATTTACTTTAGTCTCTTTCACATTAAAACCTGTTATTTATCCTTTTTTCAGAGATGGGAATACAGACATGAGCCTGAAGTCGGATCAAAAGAAGATCTACTACTCCAAGTGCTGAGAGAGCCAAAAGACTGGGTGTCATAGAAATCATTGTTACATTTAGTGCATCTTGTCATAGAATGAAAAAATCATTGTTACATTTAGTGCATCTTGTCTTCGTTGATGCATTTTATATAATGGCAATACAGTTTACAATTTATTTAAATTATACTGCAAAATTGTGGGATAATATTAATATTTTTTTTCATTACGTTTGTTTACATTTTTAATATTAGTGTTATTTTATAGATGACACTTAAAAGTTCTTGTTATAAATGGGAATTTTTTTCTTGTGAAATACTGCAATGACACTCGAAAAGAATTGAAAATATTCTAAATCAAAAATGAAGTCAATAGGAGAGGGAAATACATGTATATGGAAATCTATTTATTAATCTTTATGAAGTGATGATAAATGACTGTATAAATTAGTCAGGATTTTTTTTACGTTGAAATGATTTTATTGGTCAATATGAGAATGAGCTCAAATCACATAATTCATACCTCAAAATTTTGTTATCGAAGTTCATGAAATTAATTTTCCATGATGTATTGTGATAAAAAAATTATTTATTTACATGTGCATTATAAATATAATTATATGTCATCCATAAGAGCTGATTAGTCATATTACTATGAAAAATCTATGAATCTATAAAAGTCCTATTCATACACATGTGCAGTAGAGAAATTTGTCATATGAATTTTATATTTTTGGTTCAAAAGTAGAAAATATCAAAGACTCAAACACAAAGGAAATTTAGCTATCCATGAAAATATACAAAAATGTACTTCACATTATTTTATGTTAAGGAAGTTGCTCTAACCTGTGGCCATGTTATAGGTACCATATACATGTATCACTGGACTGGTATACAGAAAATGCTGAATTCTGTTTCAGTGTTTGTAAACCATACTTTATTTAGATAGTAATTTCATTGAACACAAACAGTTCAAACATGCAAATGACAGCAAAAGTTGAGTAAGTATACACAAATGCTACCTCAACAGCATCCCCATGAATATTTGAGATCTCTTGATACAGAATGAGATAAATTTGAAAACATATCTTAATTCATACAGCACCATGACAGATTTCTACTATACTATGTATCCTTGACATAGAAAGTGCCATATGATACATGAAACTGACGTTTTTCTCTATTTAGTGATGGTGAGATGGGGAAGGGACAGGTTTGATGTTGCAACCATGGTTTTAGAGATTTGTAGAAGTACTGATCAGTTTTTGCAATATTTCACCCTTATTTTGGGATGCATATTGGATTCTATTTTGAAAGCTATCAGATATTTATTTCCCATGGTGAAGTTTTTTTTTATCAAAACCATTATGATATCAAATCTATCTACCTGTATATAAACAGTGAAACAGTGATTACAATGTACTTATATGTATGACAGAAATTTAATAATATACAATGTACAAGACATACATGTATATAGATATCTTTTAAAGTTAATTCCCCTACAGTAGCAAATCTATTGTGAATATTGTGAATCTAGAAAGATAATCCTCAGACAAAGAAGATGAGGCAAATGATTATACAGGAATAAAATTTTCATAGGAACAATATAATGTCATAGTAGCTGTCCTGAAGCAGATAAATTTTTATGATAAAGTTTGTGACAAAAACATTCTAGAACAAATACATTTTTCAATATGAAGTAGCTTTATGTTAGGAAAGTTGAAATGCATTAAAAAGAGAATTTCAGTATGGCATTTTGCATATTGTAGCTTGAGTCAAGTCAAATGCATGTACGCATTTATATGAACATCAGTATAATTCATTGAATGAATGTGTGATGAAATGTTTAGGTATTCATGACAGACTGTTTGTTATACCTTCTTTACACTTCCAAGACTTTTTGAGTATGTTTACAGTCAATAGAATCATTTTCCATAATATGTTTTAAAGAGACAGAGTTTATTATCAACTAATACTGATAGAGAATTGAAAAGAACACTTGAAACGCCTTATAGACCCTTCCACAATAAGGTTTGCTTAGATCACTTTTGTTTTTTCTTATGCTACTTTTTCAGCTCAGAACAATGAAATGACATCATGAAACAACAGCGCTTGCCATGATTTAGAGTGGTATGACCTCATTTCATCGTCAAAAGACAGAAGTGATCCTAGCCAACTTTATCCTGAAAGGGTCTATTGAATGGGATACAATAGTTTTCTGAGATGCTATTTTTGCAGATTTATTTTTTTTATCAAAATAAAGATTTTCCAAATGAGCATATTAGGCATAGTCTTGCAGTTACATGCATCTTGAAGGGGTTTTTGACTTTATACATTTTGTTATACATGAATTTCTCAGTGATATTCCTTATCGGTAAAGTTGTTACAGATAAATGAATAAAAAGGAAATTTGATTAATAGATATTTGTCTTTTTCTACATATTAAATGTATTTGATTCTTTTTCTGCATATTTATACCATACATCACATGTACATGATATGACTGGTGGTTACAATAAGCTGTTATCCCTAGTACCTTCATACTTGTCACAAAATATCACCATGGAAAAAGGAAGAATTCTGTTTATACGCAAGATCGCAAATACAGCGCATGCAGCATGTCTGTTCTGATTTTTCATTTAGTCACCTACCTAAACCATTGTTCGAAACTTGGCCAACTTTTTGCCCAAGTAAATTGATGACGTCATAACAAAGGAGAACAATCAAAGAGTGCGCAAAACATTCATATAGTTTTGGTTAGAAGTATTTGTGATCTTCCGTATTAGGTCATAGGTCAAGGTCATATCTCTGTAGTTAACATGTATCAAGCTATTTACCTCACTTTTTGTGATTGTTGTGTCCGATATTTATTGCAATTTTGACCATGTGTTTCCTTAATTAATTGTTTTAGTTTCAACCTTATCTTGCTGTAAATATTTTCGTCATTCTGTTATTGTACTGATGTAAGTTATTGTTTGTGCGTCCGACACTTAAAACCTTTTCTATGATCTACTAACTGACACTTGTTGAGTTTTTGATTTTGTATCTTAAAAAAAAAGTCGTAGTTGTTACCTTTAGTTTGAACCCAGTCCATTCAACCGTCCATCTAGTGGTGAAACTTGAACATTTATGGCAATACTTTAGTGCTATCATTATAGCAAAACACTCATTGTTTTCATTTTCGTGTGTGAACATTGATGGTGTGTGCGGCCAGCCAAACAGGAAATGCTTACTCTTCCTGGACACCTAGTCCCACCTCAAGCTTGCTAGGGTCCATCGATGCTCCATTTAGTGATTTATTGTGAGTGCTGTTGAGATTGTCATCAGGATCTTCTTTATCTAACTCGTGTGCTGAAGGCTTTCAGAAAAGGTAATTTGTAATGAGTTACATGGTACACATAAAGTCATCATTGAGAATGAAGCAAACCCACAAGTTGTTCTAATAACAGTTACATTTTGCTTTATTAGTTTATCTATAACTTGGTGGTAAATGTTTCACTGCATGACAGAAAGTAACCCTCTGACTTGTGGGTCAATGGTACAAGTTTGTAGAGTTATCTTCCTTTCACAAGGAAGAACATGTTTTGCAAGAGAAAATTGACTGCTAAAATGAGATGGGATTACTGGATAGTGTTACAAGTACATTTGTACAGTAAATAATGAACTTTGTACAAATATAGAAAGGGAGAGAGGGCCATGACACCCTCTCTCCACCTTTATTGGAATTTGTTATTAATGCACATTTTCACGTATTTGTATAAAATACCAGTTATTTGGTTGGTTCCCGTGGTGGAGGGGGGGGGGGATTGTGCCTTATCTTGGAACATTTTCGTTGCAGGAATGTGACATGAGCAATGGCAGCTACTAACAAACAGATACACTCAGACAAACGATATGGTCACAAAAAGAATGTAAACAAACAGACAAACCAAACCAAACCAAGATACCACTGAATCATGAATGACGACACAGTTACTTCAGACATTGAACTGTCATTTACTTTATACTATCTGGATTACATGTACGTGCACACAGCCTTCCCACTTCCAATTGCTTCAACTTGGAACAAGTTGACTCATGATGCAAGCAATAAAAAGTACATATTCCATACAGAAAATAACAATGCCATTACAAGCAAGATAAAACGTTACAGGAACCGAAGGTAACGCCATAACTCGCGTCAGGCACACAAAAATTCAGTGTTCTGTTAAATGTAACTCGGGCGAGTTCATGGTCAGTCACCCGAGAAATCCTACAAACTTTCAAATAGGGCCGGGAATCAGGATTTAGTCTTCTCTGACATTATTTGGACAGTGCTTGTGTTGAGTCCCGTCACCACAGGTAGTCAATGTGCAATACTTAAGAAAAGACACTGATACAAATGCACATTCCAATCAAATTATATCACGGAAAGAAATCCCAAACAAAATGTCGGTGTAAAAACTTATAATTCAAAATGTATGCATATGCGACAAAGCAGACTTTTAATTTAAATATACTGATCAAAATGAATTCACCTAGAACTCGGCCACCTAAAATGCCCATGGAATCAGAGAACACACTATTATCATTTGCATGTTATACGATTACCCAAATTTGGTCTTCAATTCACTTCAGAATTCTCTGTCTGGGTCGGAACTAGAGGTTTATCCATCATGGATACCCAAGAGTGTGCACGCGATAATATCTCATGCAAAAATTTCATATGTTGAGTAAATCATGTGTAAATAGAGATTGATGTTGCCCTATGTTTATATAATCGATTATGTATCATCTTTATTCGAAGATAATCTTGAACTTTATGTGTTGGTCGTGGCTCATGGACTGAATCCATTTTCATAGATTTTTTTTGTATTTTTGAAAGGGCTGTTAAACATCAGATAAACACTATAAATAACAAAATTAATCACAGATTAAGACTCTTGTTGGTGAACACCTTCAACAATATTGAAAATTTTAATCCGAAGGATAAAATCAAACAACATTGTTTTTATCTATCTCATTTATCAGCAGATCCAATTAATACTCTACAAATTTAGTGTGAATGTTTTATTGGATTATCGATCAGATAAGTTGATAAATTATATTGCCGTCGACTTCTGATGTTTGATGTTGAATAATATACCTAGTGCTCTGTCTGGATTCGCCAATTTTTCTGTCTGATCCCACAACAGTGTACAACAGGCAAGGACCTACATAGTCCCATAGGTTACTTGATTGAAATTAGGTTGCACCACATTCATTTGATCGGCACAACTTCTGATAATTCAGTATCTACATTCGTCTCTGTGGAGATTTTTTATGGCGTAATGTTGTCTCGGACTGTTTTATTGTCGAGGATGCTCTCCTTATCTTTCTTTTGTTTTGTATTTTTTTAAGTTTTTGTAAGTCGGTATATGAAAAATGAGATTCTATATATGGCCTTAGGTTTATGCCAAAGAGCCAGTTAAGGACAGGGCTATGCACAGTTAATTCATATGCTGACTGTGAAACGGAGGTTAACACCATAATCACCAAACCTACATAGACCTTTGCCATGCTCAGACCAATCTGGAAATCATCAAGGATAGAACAGAGGAAGAAGATAAGAATATTACAAACTAATGTAATCTATGGGTGGATTGCTGGAAGACCACCTCTTAAATATAAAACAAAATGGAAGTCTTCCATAAACAAACGTTTCCGTCGTATTTTCAAAATTTTCTGACCTAACACCATGTCAAATGGAAATCTGAGATCAAGATCTAATATCAGTCCCATCGTTGAAGTCATTTAGAGACGAAAAAGCGATGACAGGAATGACCATACCGTCTGCTACTTGAGTGGAAGATGACCGTCTTAAGTCGGTACCCGTTGCCCATTGGTCTCGTTGGTTTGTGTGTGTTTTTTTTTTGTGTTTGATGTTTCTATGGTGTAAGTAGGTGTTCCTTGTCCCTTTTACGTCTATTTTTGTGAGTGTCTGCTCTGTGTTTTTGCACTGGGTGTTTTGGGGTTTTACTGTGGATACTGCAATCGAGTGTTGTTAGAGATCCCCTCCTTTCTGGGACATATCCTGCGTATGAGTTCAACCTCTATTCTAAGGACAGCTTTCAGATGGACACCGCATGGAAGGAGAAACATAGCTAGACCAAAAGAGACATGGAGAAGACTGAAACAGGCCCTTGACATTACCTGAAAATTCAAACCAACTTTCAGATAGGATAAAACATCAAGGTATCGTCGTCTCTGACGATATTTGGAGAGCGCTCGTCATGGAGTCCCGTCTTTACAGTCGGCTAAGTTGGATAATAACCTTTGATGTCTGAATACTTGGAATTTGTTTGTTTGGCTTAATACTAAGAACATACATCTACCCCATAGAAATACAAGGTACAAGGTAGCTCGCTAGGGGTCCGTCGATGCTCAATATGGTGCTCTGTTGTGAGTGCTGTTGGGATTGTCGTCAGGATCTTCTTTATCGCATTTAAAGTACGTTTGGAACACCGATGTCAAGGACAAAGTTGCCTTTCGTGTCTCTATGAAGCTGTGTTATTGTCCGATTTTCTTTCCTCGTAAGAGAGTTCTGGTTTTTTTTTATATTTGAGGCTTTTGATTGTGATTGTCGGTGTCTGATTCATGGTCACGTGTTTGACTTTTATGCACTTGATGTACTTGCAAGAGAAGTTACATATTTGGCACCATTGCTTGAGGAATATATAAAGAGACAAAGCAAGGATTTTAGGAAGAACAGAAATCATATTTAAAGCTTTGTCCCGGAGACAAGATCATGAATTCCTATGGGGAAACTACTGACAGTGTTTCCCTCTGATTCCATTATTGACACTTTGTGACTTTGGATATAAAGACGTGACGAGGTCTGCCAAAAGTCGACAGAGTTGGAATAACGGTGTCCTTAATTAGCTGTCTAGTGTTGTATTTATACAGTTATCTTTGCTGTGTCTAGACGTATACGTCAGGACGGTAATAAGACGGTGGCTAATAAAGGGGTGCTTCTAACATTAGTTATTATATTTGAAGATAATTGAGATTAATAATGACATGATTACTATGTAGGTTATTTACAGCGATGAATGATATCACGTGGAATAGGGAAGATTATATAGGTAAAAGGCAAACGCACTATATTTATTACACGGATGTGGAAGCTGCTCATAAATATAGGTATTCTATTACACGGATTAAAGAGATTTTTGTTTTGTAATTTCAGGAGTTCACAGAAAGAAGGATACTGTATGTTGTCGAATCACGTCCTGTAATGATTTTTTATGTGGAAATATTTGTGATCGTAACAGTTATATCAGATAAATAAAAACATCCCAATTCATCATTAATAATGTACAGACAAATAAAATACTGCATATAGGTTTTTTTTCTCTTTCGAAAGTCTGTTTTCGCTTTTTCCTCAAATGCACAGAAATTGTCAATATTGAAATATATGTTCTATCATAAAATTACAGTGCACCATATGAGCATTTCAACAAGTCATGTCTCATCAGGGATGTTTGAGGCTGAAAAAGAGGAAATCTAAATAATATGAAATTAGAAAGAGCGAAAGTCTAAACTTAACCTAAAAATTCTGCCTAAGAACCTGCTAAAGACAGAGCTGTGCCATCAGGGAGATACTAGTAGTTTTGGGAAATCGTGGCGGAAAATACACTAGTTCCGACACACTGTGAAACTAGGCGATTAAATCCTCGGGGATTTAACAATCAGTAAGCAGAGATACCAAACTATTGGTTGTTATTGAGAACAGTTTTAAAAATTAAGTAAAATATCGCCAACGCGTAAGTACTTAAGGAGGCATTCAGACAACCCTTATTCCTTTCGATTTGTGAAATTTGGTTTTGATGCATCATTTCAATTTACTTGTAATGTTTGGATGATTTTGAATTCATCAGATTTGCTTTTTGATCCAAACCATGTCAGTATTACGTGTAAATATGAATAGGTCAGGACGGTCACAGAATCTGAGGACAATTTATTCACCTCTGAATCACGACATTACGGTTCAATCAAGGCTATCTTGACCATCTAAAGCGTTATGTGACAATACACTAGGTGTAATCTATCCGTCACGGTGACAAGTTTCGAGTGATAAAAACTATTGATATTCACACTTTGTAGATGAAGTGGTGACTCGGAATTACTTCTTTTTTATTTGTTTTGCAAAAATAAGAATTATCTTGATCAGACATAATTCATTTGTATAACATGAGTATAATGCAGTCCTACGACCATAAATTGAATACAAAGCAAGAAACTTTAGCACAAAGCGCATAAAGTCAAATTTCATTTTGATAAATTTCCATAACAGGCAAAAACTGATCACCTTGTCAAGACTGAAATATTCTCTCTCGAAGAAAAAATGCACCAATCCACTCTTTTTGAGTGCAACAAATTATCATAAGCATTAACACCAAAACATACCCCGAGTCTAGCAAGCAGGGTATTTTCACCCTCTCCGAGCACCTGATCTAATCTGCTATCGCCCTTTTGCAGAATGTTTTAATTGTTTTGTTTAGTGTAACAGTTGCATTTTTCCATTGATATGTATGACCATCGATTATGAATGATTCTGATTTTAAGGTTGGCTTTTACTCTTAGCAAGTGTCACTGCTAGTGGATCAGGGATTTTCGCCAGTATCTTCTCTGTCTCATTCGAACGCATTCGAATTGTTCACGAAATTTTTCGAAAATTCTGAAAAGTGGGTCCTGTAGCATCATATCCCCGAACCAATCCTGCTACACCTTTCGGTATTTTTGAACATACCTTTCATAGTATTTGGCCATATTTCATTGTTTAGATTGAGGATCACTGACATGCTGCAAATTTATCTGTTCTTAAATGATGCTATCAATTTGAAGACGTGTAACTCAATAATCCAAATATATATATATTTCTTAAATCAATTGGGGTTTCGACAATATTCTCTTGATTTTCATACACCTATAGAGTGAGATACCTCATTTATTGGGCCCCCTGCTGTTTTGTTTGGGTGGTCATGTTATATCATGGAGGCTAATTATATATAACAATTGTGCGTTCTTCGAGACCAGACAAGTGTTTTGTGTTCCTCATCCCTTTTGCGTCTCTTGCTGTGACTGTCTGCTCTGTGTTTAATGCGGCTTATGAAACGCACTTTGGCTGGAAGCATCACTGATGAGAATTTAATATCCGAAACACGTTTCTGGAGTATGATAAATTGGTTTGAAATTTTCTTCAAGAAGGTATAGAGTTGGAACACTTCCGCATTATTTGCATGGGGCGCTTTGCTTTTGATGCTGCCACCGAGTCTTGTAGGAGAACCCCTCCTTTCTTTCACATATATCATCATCAGGAATCAAAATCCTTTTGCGCAGAATGAAAGAAAACTACAATGTCTCATGTAACATGGTTATATACCTTAAAATTGATTACGAGAATATTCGACATGCTTTTACCATCTCTATGCATCAATAAATGCTAATCAATTAATATTGAAAAGATTATAGCTATGCACGTAGACTTTTACATAATTATAGAGACAGGAATGCACATTCTGAGACTAACTCCGCATCAGGTACTTCACAAACAGTTTAAGCTTATCAGATTATATTCCGAGTGTTCTAATGGATATATGTCACGATCATCATGAATTTATCAAAAGACATTGAACACAAAGGTATTGGATCGCTTCTTGATTCTTGGAAATTCAGTGAATTATTCCCAAATGGAAATCGACACGGCAGATAAGACCTCTGGTGAATTGTAAGAGTGTTCGAACAAACTCTAACTGACCGTGTTTTTTTATTTCTTGAAAGAATGTCTGAATCATTCATAAAATTTTCTTTCAACATATTTTGTTCATTATTAATTCATGGTACTATGTTCACAAAGTTTTCCTTTTTTAAAAAAATTAAACTTTATTTATTTTACAACGTTTAACAAACAAGTTACACAACTTATATTAATGTCTCACGTTGGCTCAGATGTTGGCGTGAGGGGGTCCAAGGAGCAGGAGGAAACCGAAGTACCCGGAGAAAACCCCCCTGCAGAGGCCTGGGTGGGGGACCACCTACCCTCCCACATAAGACCCCTTCGCCGAATCTGAGATTCGAACCCGGGACCTTAGAGGTGAGAAGCGAGCGCGCTACCACTGCGCTAACCCGGCCAAAGTTTTCCAAGTTTTCCTTATATGTTTTAACAGCAGGTATCTGACTACAAACGTTTGACAGAATTGATTATTTGTATATAAAAAGAGTTGGAATATTGAAAAGTTAATTTGAACATCGGCATATATCTGATAAAAAGCTTAGAAGTCCTGATGTCATGTCAATTGAAAGCTGATCGTTTTAACAACAAGGGATAGTGATAATGTTTGATGTAGGATAATTTTTCCTTTGAATATTATAGATAATATCAACCAAATTTTTCAGTACCATTTTTAAGATTAAAATAATGAATAGGATGTAAATGTGTAAATAATATTGTGCGCATGCGCTTTCCCCCCTTATTTCCATCTACCAGACAATCCCGTTTCTCTCCAGACAGCCTCTCGTCGTAATTTGTAGAACATAAAAATTAATGAAATTTATCAACAATTCTCCAAGGACACGGCTTCCATAATTCTCACTACGGAATGGTTGTATGGACAGTTAGAAGGATATTCGCTTCTACTTCCAAGGGAATGATCTACAAAAAATTAGCCCATCAGTAGATTTACTCCACATACCGTGTTCAATGTGGCTGAGCTGAAATGAACTCTTTGTTACCCAATTTTGTATTACAATGTATCATTTGTGAATAACACATAGACGGATGCAGGAATACAGGTATTACATGTTGCATAAAGGGGGAGGGAACGTTAAAAGTGTCCTTGTGATTTAAAATTTGTGATTTCCTTTAATTCAAATGTTTAATTCAGGGGTTGATGTTTTTGCCATCAATTTAAAAAAGAAATACGAATTTTTAGAAAATAAATAATATGAAGCTCTATCTTTTTCCATGATCAAAATTATCCATGACTAATCAGTCTGTGTGACCAGAGAGCTACCAAAACATGTAAGTAAAATGAAGGTATTATACAAGATACAAATTAGCATGACTTTTGATAAAGGAATTTAGAAATTATACTGTGCAAACCTCTAGTATGTGGTTACATAATAAACAATCAATTTGTTGTGTATTTTTGAGGGATTGACGACATTTTTTGTACGATACAGTGAAAATAGAAAACAGTTTTAAATCTCTTTGTCCACAATACTGAAAGATGGAATAAAACACAACTTTGATTCATTCACCGGTTTTGACCATTTCGGCACGGTGGCGGGTGTTGCTAGTAAACAGGAGATGCTTACTCTCCCAAGTACCCGATTTCATCTCCTTTTCTCAATGCTGAGTTGTTTTTTTTTTTAATATAATTTAGTGTTTTTGAAGACTGTGTATGCTGATCACTGATTTATGACTTTTGATTCAGATTTTGGGTTTTGACTTTTTACTCACTGATTTTGAAGGTAATAATAATTATTGCTTTGAAAATACCATCAGGGTGACTAACATACAGATATGTACTTTTACATTATCAAGCTTTTCTATAATGGACTGTATGAAGATATGTCAATAACTGACGAATTGCTGCCAATCAATGTCTGACAATTCATTTAATCCCTTTCGTCCCAGATCTTATTGTGATGGAAATGCTACATGAACTTTTTACCTATTGGATTCTCTCCCTCAATTGAAATATAGAATTAACGAATATGAATGGCTTACCAATAGATATCGGCCATTGCAGCTTAATTCTATTCCATTTCCTGAACGCCCCTACATGATCCATGACAGGCTGATAATTCAGGATGGGAATACATACCAACTTTCAAATGGGTCAGAGATGGAGAAAATGAGTCCTAAAGCATTTCATTTCTCTAATAAATTCATACTCTGATAAGGATCTAGGCCCGTTAAACGTCCGACAATTCGGAACAAAGGTCTCTAAATTTCTACAATTCTTCTTCTGGAACGAACTAATGATATTCATGTAAGAAAGATGTGGACTTCAATTAATACAATAGAAAGGATTTCTTTTGATCGCGTTCTCTGAAGCTGAAAATCCTATTATCCAAAACGTGTCTTCGTCTTACATTCACCGCTTTATCCCAATTTCGTAATATAAAAGGAAATTTCTCGTCTTCAAGCTGTATAATGATTCTTTTGACAAAGGAAATAAATTGCAGACACGGTAGTGATTATTTTTGCTCTTTTGGTTTTGATCATGAATTGCAAGGCGAAGCTCTTTTTTACGACATATTGACCAATCATCATAAACAAAGAATCCTATTATTGAGTCCTTTTGTGCCAGAAATCATAACTTGACGATGAACAGAAACATCCTAATTATCTTTATGTGTTTTTTTTTCATTTCGTTTTCTTGATCAAAATAAATAGAGAAAAACCGATGCAGTATGAAAATGTCAAACTTTTGGCAAGTGCAAGTCCAAAGGTCAAGGAGACGGATAGATAGGTTAAGGTAAATCATGTCACAGTGAAACATATAAAATGATCATGAAATAGATTGAAATATTTATTCCAGAGGGTTTCCCTATTACATGTTACATAAAGGGGGAGGGAATTTTTAAGTAGAATCCAGGTTTCCCTCTGGAAGAAATAATTCAATCTACTGCAATTTTGCTGGCACTCCTGAAACGACGATGGATAGGGACGAATTGTATATGAAATATTTATCATGAAATACATTCAAATTATATAAAGACGTTTAATGTGAAACGTTAATAATAAAAAAAGATAATGAATAAATAGAAAATGATAATTATTCAAATCATATAACTACGAAATTTCTAAATTTTCATTAGAAAACGAATGGTTCCAATCCGAACCCTCTAGGAGAGCAGTGAGTGAAATTCAAGCAGGAAACCCGAAATCAGAATCCCAAAATCACAATCAGTGTGTATACAAAACCACAAAAATACAAAACCACACCAAACATGCACAACAACTTACAATTATGCAAAGTAGTATCACCCATTGAGATGATGTCAGGCGCCCGAGGAGAATAACCATCACCTGCTGGCTTATTAGATTAAAACCATAAAAAGACTGGTACAAACTGATGTGCAGGAAATAATTCTTTACTTCAAAATACTTAAGTATTTATACTAATGTTTATTACTAGGCTTTAATGTATCTAAAATGAAACAGACTTATTTAAAACCAAAACAGCTTACTTCTAGTTGAGTCATTCATTTGAGATTTTCGTTAACGAAAGCAATATTTTCACTCCATGTGTCAATAGTCTTTCCAACCGGAAATATTATTTACACTTACTTTTGAAAAATGTTCACTTTAATTTCAAAATATCAGTGTCAAAGGGAAGTGCAATAAATAACATACACGTGTTCTAAAGGAACGACTAAGACGCTACATTAAAATCGATACTTAGCATTCAAGCAGTTTGCTATTTGCTATGAAAACCTCATATCAGACTACAAGGCACGAACTGGCAGACCTAACCTGCAAAAGATAAAGTCAAAATATCAAAATAGTTGCAGAGAAGCAATCGTATTATCAACCTTTATTCCACGATGTGGCAAAAAGAAATAGGAAGATGAAAATCAACAAAGACATTTTCATTGCCCATTTGTCTCGTTGGTTTATGTGTGGTCCTTTGTGCTTGATGTTTTTGTGTTGTGCGTTGATGTTCCTTGCCCCTGTTGTGTCTCTTTCTGTGCGTGTCTGCTCTGTGTTTTTGCATTGGGTGTTTTAGGGTTTTGTTGTTGGAGATCCCCTCCTTCGTTTCATCTGAAAATTCAGCTCGAATGAAACATTCTCATTGCATTTGTACAAAATTTCCCAGCACGTGGTTGAATTCAGCTTCAAGAAATATCGCAACTTGCATGTTTCACATTAAGAGTTTCAATTACTGTTTATTTCATTTCAATCAATTGTTATCATGTATCAAAAATTATGACAACTCTCCAGGCACAGAGTCGGATCATCCTTTTATGATTGATATTACGAAGTTTTTTTCGATATGAAAGAGGCAATAAAGATTTAACCCCTTCCACATATTAATCCATACTTCCCTTTGATATCCTTTTTATGAATGCATAATATGTCAATATAGGATCAAGCAAGCTTAGTATTAAATAATATTGACAATTTAGGCCTATCTATATGATGCCTTGCCGTGCCTTCACAAAGGATAAACGTCGTCCTGGTAATTGAATGAGAGACAATTTGTCAACCCTCTGGTCCGGTCCTCGTCTGCGAATAACCAACATGGCCGTCAGTGATTCAATATTATGGCAATCGTCGTAGACAAATTACCGTTTTTGTGAGTATTGCCAGATTCGGAAGCAAGCGCTGTACATTTTATTGTAAGGGATAATGCATCGACAGACACGACGTGCTTTAATCTTATTTAATACTGACATGTATGTATTCATCCAAAAAACAAAATGCATCAGTTACGAATTATGCAGTATACATGTTTAGAAATCAAATTTTAGCTTGCAGATGGAATGCAGCAGTGTCACCAGAAGTCGGCTACGAATCCACATAGGTTTCTCTCTTTTTAAGTCTTATTATTCATATTGATATCATAGGTTTATGGTAGTCTTTTGTCATTAATGTTTTATGTCGTTCTAGGTATACTTGTCCCTTTTGCGTTTCTTGCTACTGAAAAATATTTTGGCGGCTCCTCAAAATCACTTTGGCTGGAAGCATAACTAATGAGGATTTAATATCCGAAACACGTGTCTGGTGTACGAAAATTAGTTTGAAATTTTCTTCAAGAGGATATAGAGTTGGAACACTTCCGTATTATTGATGTGTTTGTCTACTCCGTGTTTTTTTTTGCATAGCGGTGTTTTGCAGTTTGTTCTGGGATCGACTCTTGATGAAGACCCCCTCCTTTGTTTCATATTTCATGTTGTATTTGCTTGGTTTGTGGCTTAGTTGAAATTCCTCTTCGTCTTGTTTGTTGATATGATTGTTTTACGTTATTTCGACTGGTTACAACCCTGTGATTGTGTATGTGTTTAGCTGCTGTTCTCGTAGACTGGTTACAACCCTGTGATTGTGTATGTGTTTATCTGCTGTTCTCGTAGACTGGTTACAACCCTGTGATTGTATATGAGTTAAGTTGCTGCTCTCCTAGAGTGGTTACAACCCTGTAGTTGTGTATGAGTTTAGTTGGTGTTCTCCTAGACTGGTTACAACCCTATGATAGTGGGAGTTTAGTTGCTGTTCTCCTAGAGTGGTTACAACCCTATGATAGTAGGAGTTTAGTTGCTGTTCTCCTAGACTGGTTACAACCCTATGATAGTGGAAGTTTAGTTGCTCTTCTCCTAGAGTGGTTACAACCCTGTAGTTGTGTATGAGTTTAGTTGCTGCTCTCCTAGAGTGGTTACAATCCTGTAGTTGTGTATGAGTTTAGTTGCTGTTCTCCTAGACTGGTTACAACCCTATGATAGTGGGAGTTTAGTTGCTGTTCTCCTAGAGTGGTTACATCCCTGTAGTTGTGTATGAGTTTAGTTGCTGCTCTCCTAGAGTGGTTACAACCATGTAGTTGTGTATGAGTTTAGTTGCTGTTCTCCTAGAGTGGTTACAACCCTGTAGTTGTGTATGAGTTAAGTTGCTGTTCTTCTAGAGTGGTTACAACCCTGTGATTGTACATGAGTTTAGTTGCTGTTCTCCTAGAGTGGTTACAACCCTGTAGTTGTATATGAGTTTAGTTGCTGCTCTCGTAGACTGGTTACAACCCTGTAGTTGTGTATGAGTTTAGCTGCTGTTCTCCTAGACTGATTACAACCCTGTAGTTGTGTATGAGTTTAGTTGCTGTTCTCCTAGACTGGTTACAACCCTATGATAGTGGGAATTTAGTTGCTGTTCTCCTTGAGTGGTTACACCCCTGTGATTGTATATGAGTTTAGTTGCTGTTCTCCTAGAGTTGTTACAACCCTGTAGTTGTGTATGAGTTTAGTTGCTGCTCTCCTAGAGTGGTTACAACCCTGTAGTTGTGCATGAGTTTAGTTGCTGCTCTCCTAGAGTGGTTACAACCCTGTGATTGTGTATGAGTTTAGTTGCTGTTCTCCTAGAGTGGTTACAACCCTGTAGTTGTATATGAGTTTAGTTGCTGCTCTCCTAGAGTGGTTACAACCCTGTAGTTGTGTATGAGTTTAGTTGCTGTTCTCCTAGAGTGGTTACAACCCTGTGATTGTATATGAGTTTAGTTGCTGCTCTCCTAGAGTGGTTACAACCCTGTAGTTGTGTATGAGTTTAGTTGCTGCTCTCCTAGAGTGGTTACAACCCTGAAGTTGTGTATGAGTTTAGTTGCTGCTCTCCTTGAGTGGTTACAACCCTGTAGTTGTGTATGAGTTTAGTTGCTGTTCTCCTAGACTGGTTACAACCCTGTGATGGTGTATGAGTTCAGTTGCTGTTCTCCTAGACTGGTTACAACCCTATGATAGTGGGAGTTTAGTTGCTGTTCTCCTCTTTCTAAATCTGATGTTACACAAAAGTAAAATAAGGAGAAGAAAGATTCTTGGGCCTTATTTTGTCTAACCATTCCCAATCGACTCACAAATGCTCATCTATATTGCTTTGTTCAAAAAAGTTGTCCTGTACATCCAACTCCTTAAAATTTTTTTAATGGGATTTGATGTCCACTAACACAATCTATGTATGTAATTTCCTCGCTCATTCTAGGTTGAATTGTCACAAATGATGAGCAGACAGAAAAAAGTCATTTCCTCGCAGTGAATCGTGGAAATAGGAATGAGATAGATGTTGTTCAGTTTGTATGGCTCCCTCGAGGACCAGTCCGTCACGCTGTACGGAATGTAATAGATCCTTATCTAGATATCCGTGCGACTTCTCTTTAGTTCAACTACATACAAACTCATCGATTTAGTAAAGAAATGCACGTTTTATAAGGTCTCTGTCTATACGATATAACAGTCGAACACTCGTAACAATTTTTACCTTAAGATTTCTACAAACGTATGAATACAGCGATGCTGGACATTTTTTTTAAATTTTTTAGAATACTGAAATTTCATCGGAGGACAATATTCTGGCCTAGATATATAATAAAAACATTGAAATTACTCCATTGTGCGTTTGATTTTCCTTATTTGACCACATTTTAGAAGCTAGCCTAGAGACATGGCTCGACAAAAGGAGAGCACCTGGTCCCACCTCTGGTTTGGTAGGGGTCCGTCGATGCTCAATTTTGTGCTAAATTGTGAGTACTGTTGAGATTATCGTCAGGATCTTCTTTAACTTATTGTCTTATCTTATTACTACTTTCTTCCATAACAAGAGGGTCTCTCCAACAGGACCCGGTTGCAGCATCAACAGCAAAACACCATACAGTCGGATCAGAAAACATAGAGGGGCCAAGCATGAATGACACGAAAAGGAACAAGAGAGAGATTAAACTTAAAACGTCAAAGACGCTATCGAAACAATTAAAAGACAATATATTAGGACTAGATGGAAGATGCTTTCTATGCTTTCTTCTTGTTTGTAGCGACGTTAAGATAGCTTTTTACAAAGCCTCTCTGTTTGAAACTCATTTTGTCCTCAAGACGATGTCATTGCGATTGTTCAAAAAAGGTTACCTGGGATAGAATGTCACTCTTATATCATTTAACATAACTAACTTCCTTTTCTTGATTAATCTTCTCCTGCTAATGGAGTTTTTGATTCCCAGCTCATACGGTACGCCAGGACGTTTCAAATATGAAGATTTCATTGTTAGAGCCATACGTCTTCCAAGTCAGCTACTTGTTCAGGGTTATATTACACAACGGATGAAATCATCTTTGAGGAAGTTCTTTGGTCGCTACGGGAATATAATAAAAGCATATCAGATCCCCCAGAATGATAAGTGACATTCTGGATTGCGATTGAATGGTTGTCACCATCACCGAACAAAAATTATTTACCTGATATGTACATCAATATGTACATCGAGACAATTACCGAATTTGACAAGTTTTCATGTAGCTGTTGCGACGGGTGTTGCATGCAATCAGGAGACGCTGACTCTCCCCGGGCACCTGGTCTCACTTCGGAATGTTATTCATTGCGCTTCCAATGGAAATTCTAATGATTCTGCCTTGCCTTCTCGACCTTGAGACTGAATAAGTAATAGGTACTTCTTTAATGTTATCATGTATATGATTTTTGCAATAGACTATCATGGAAATCTTACCAAGCGCTTCAAAATATATAATGCAAACATCAAATAAATCATTTCTTTTCCTTCAATTGTTCAACGATGTTTTCTTTAAATTCCGAGATGGAATCTTGAAATCCTTCAGTATTTATATACGTGTCTAGAATATTGTGTTTTTTTAATTCTTCATATCAGAGCAATTAATTTCTCCTCAATCATTGTAAATGCCTATTACGACTCAGGCCTATTCTACGATTATCCTATTTTTTAGGTACTTCTTTGATGTTTATCCGTTCAGGTGAAAGGTTAATCAGATACGAAGAAAGACATTTATCTGACCGCTTACAATCGATCCCGTCAAACTTTCTGAATGGCTTCAGTTGTTACACATCCAAACGCACGTTCTGTTACCTACTATATAACAACAATTTATCGAACACTTCATTTCTTTTCTATTTGAAATATCATAATTCATAAAGATATTGAGAGTATTAAGTTTAATACATATCGACGGGCCCACATCTCTTCCTATTTTTCCTAGCCTTTGGGATGATGGAATAGTACATAGCAATACCCCTGTGGGTTTCTAGGAGACTGGATCGTATAAAACGCGATATCAGGTGAGTGATTGAAATTCCGGAGCTCCATGTACATATTTGTAAATAATCTGTTGTTCTATAAATTGAAGGGATAGTCCCAGTTGCAATATAAATGATTGAATGATAACATGGAGTGTGAGGCGTTTGTAGACTATAGTTTTATTTTCAACAGAGTATTCTTTTTAAGATTTATGAGAAGATATACATAGAGAAATAATTTCTTGAAGCATTCATCAGAATTGCACTTCAGATAAACAATTGAAGAATTCTAAAAACTGAATTTAGAAGAAACGTTCTGATCAGTTCGAAAATGTTTGAATATAGAATTCGAAAGCATACCAAAGTAGTCTGACTTACTTGTAAAGTTTTAATGAAATTGTTCTTCTCCCTATGACTAGTATGTTTTAATTATCAATGAGACACATTCGCCTTGAATACATCTATAAAGTGAGTATACTCTATAATTGTCAATACTGAAATATATGTTCTATGGTACCAATTTTATTGTACTAGACACGTGTTTTTGATATTGAATTCTCGTCAGTAGTACTTCATGTCAAACAGTTTAAATAAAGCCAAAATCAATTTTCCTGGCGCAATCTACGATATAGACCTTTTAATTTCCTCTTGCCAAAATGAGCGGCTCCAAATTTTGTGTAGGGTTTATTCAGAAGCGTATTTAAGTGAAAAATATGGCCAAAAATCGCTGGAGGGTAGGCATAAGGAGCTTAATTCTAAACATGACCGAAAAAATATACCCAAACCCCAGCTAAGGACTGAGCTATGTAATGAGGGAGATACCCTTACTTTTAGAAATTTAGGTCTTATTTGATGACAGGAAATTTAGAATATATATTTCAACGCAGTGCGTAGACACTAAAACTAGGTGAGCGATATCATCGGGGACTTACAGTCCACCAACAGCGATACCAGCCTTGTGGTTGAAATTGTCAATATTGAATTATATTTTCTATAGTACCAATTATATTTTACTAGATACGTGTTTTGGATATTGAATCCTCGTCAGTAACACTTCATGTCAAACAGTTTAAATAAAGCCAAACTGACATATTGGAATAAGAGCTTGGAGTTTGAGTATGCTCGGCTAAAAGTATGATTAAACTAATTTCAACATCTTACAATCGTTTTTATCGATAGTGTGAAAAGTTTGTAATATATGTTCGGGTAAATACTGGTCATCTTCTTTTTGTACGTTGCCATTCATGTTTTAATTATGTCTTTGAGTTCTGTTTGTTTGTCCTCTTGGTTTGAGTTTTCTTGTTCGTCTCACTCCTTACATCTAAAATTAGAAAATGAACACTGCATCGAAAAATAGTCTCTCCCACCTTCTCGTGTTTTTCAAAGAAATCCATATCGAGTTTTTCGAACGCTCGGAAATGAAATTCATGCTTATGGACTGTTAAATGTTATATTTAAGTAGCTACTTGAAGACATGATCATTAGTGCTTTTTAAATATATTCGATATTTTTAGTCTTTCCTGAAAACCAGGATACTCTTGTCCCTTGCAATAGCAGGACATATTTTCGTTTGTCAAATTGATGAAAATTAAAAGACATTCAGTAAAAAAATAATAGTAAAATTATTTTTGTAGTCTTACATAGCCATGCCTCCTTTTGGAAATAGATAAGAAAATTTCAGCTGTTTAATCTTCAATGCCTTCTTCTGAACGACTGATAACAGCACAAGATGTAAATACACGACATAGAAAGTTTGAAACATATGTCATTCGAGGAATCATCACGAATCTTAATTTAATTCCGTTTTCAAATTACAATTCCATAGCTATTCTTCACACCAGACAGGATTGATTAAAAACCTTTGTAGCTTTGATTAGCAATCAGGATTCCGAGTAAAAATTCACTGAAAAACCCTTGGACACAGGTGTCTTTTTTCTGATTATACTACTATTCCCAGTTGGAGATTGTTATTCAATAGGTTATTGAATATCTGCCAGATAAGGAGAAAAAAAACCAATTGAACTCTCTTAATGTTTTGTACCGTGAATATGTTCCTTCTGTCACCAGTCGGACACTTGACTTGGACAAATCTAGTGCATTCTTAAGAATTTCACTCTGACTGACTGTGACCACAGGACTTCATGTGAGGTCAATTCAAAAAATCTTTAAAGAAGATATGGCCCCGACCACCTGTCCTCTCTAAATCTCAGTCGGACTCCTCGGGATGATAACATGCATGAGCTCGCTAGAGCAGGCAGAGCACGGACTGTATTTCGTACGCCTTCTGTTTTTATATCCATTTACATATCCATCTTTGTGTTTCTTGGGCCCCTGCGTTATGCTGTTTGTGTAGTCATCTTACAATGAGAAGGTTATTTTACACCACAATTGAACGTTCTTCGAGACCTCTGGGTAATCGGAAAAGTGGGAGGGTTATGTGCACGTAATCTGGATAAACACACTACTAACGTGGCAGATAGCCGTCCTGAGTCGACACCGGTTGACTATTGGTCTCATTGGTTTATGTGTAGTCTTTTACGTTTGATGTCTCTATGTGATTTGGCGTTTCACGTTCCCTTCGCGTCTCTTTCTGTGCGTGTCTGCTCTGCGATGTTTTAGCATTGGGTGTTCTTGGGTTTTTCTGAGGGTGCTGCAACCGATTGTTGTCGGAGATCCCCTCCTTTCTTCTATAGCTATATATATCAATAGTGATGAAATATTGAAATAGTTCTGGAACATTATCAGTAATTATTAATGCATGATTCGAAAATTTGCGACTGATGTTCAGGCATATATTAATATAGATATGACAATTTTTGTCAAGGACGTTGCACTCTAGAACAAACCAAATAAAAAATCTTACAGACTATGCAAAACAGCACTTCTGAAGCAATTTTCATTTCAAACTCTTGAATAATTGAGAAACCTTTGCATGACAAATATGGATAATGACCATATCCCTGTATACAGCACAAAATCGATAATTCAGAAAATCAGAAACCGAAGGCATAACAATTTTGGAATGGGATTTATTAATAAACAACATTGTTTACTAACCTGTACAATGAGACGTCACATACCTTAGGGTAAGTCCATTGTATCAATAAGATATAATTTAGATATGATATCAAATACTAATAAGCTTACCTTAAAAACTGAGAATTGGTGTTTGCTTCTGCAAGGCATATTGAGATTTGAATATAACTTAATCTACTTCGGTTGATCGTCTTCGGTTAATCTACTTCGGTTGATCGTCTGTCTCATCAACGCATTTGAAATTTTTCTGTTACAAAATTTCTTGAAATTTCTAAACGTGGGTCCTCTAGCATCATGTCCCATCCATTCTGCTACGTCTTTTGGTACATTTTTGGACATAATAATTTTCACACTTTTTGGCCATTTTACATCGTTTAGATTGAGGATCACTGACGAGGGTTTAGTACCCGAAACGTGCATGTTTGGTCCATGCTGTTAATTTATCTGGTCTTAAATGATGCTAATGAATTTGAGGACATTTAACATTAAGCAAGAGATGATGAACTGTTGCTATTAAGAAGAAAGTGTGATATTGAAATTGCCATGTGTTTGATGAAGTAAGGCGTTGAATTAAGAATTATTATCCTTAATTCTATTCTTTTAGAATCAGAACAAAGCAGAAAACTATGATTTTACTTTCTGTCGTTTACTTGCATTCTAACTTCCGAGATTTAATGGTGCTAAATCAATCTTAAAATGTTGTTTTCTAAATTTCAAAAGCATAATTAAATATTATGAACGTTGGATATAAAATGAGTGTTAACCATGTATCTTTGTCCATGACATTGAGTAAATCAACGTCCCAAGAGTAGACATGGTAGATAAAAGATCTGTCAGGAGTTAGATACAATTAGTTTTCATGGGAATGCCAACATCAGAATACATATTTTAGTCAGATCATTCCAGCATTAATGTACTTTACGGGGATATAATAAAAACATATCAGATCCCCTTTTCAGAATGATAAGTAACATTCTGGATTGAGATTGAATGTCTGTCATCATCACCAAACAGGAAATACTTACCTGATATGTACATCAATATGTACATCAAGACAATCGCCAAATTTGACAAGTTTCCATATAGCTTTTGCGACTGGAGTTGCATGCAATCAGGAGACGCTGACTCTCCCCGGGCACTTAAGATATTGTCTTGCTTTCTCGACTTTGAGACTGAATAAATGATATAAGTACCTCTTTGATGTTAATTATCATGCTTACAAATAATGAACAGATATATCGTATATGCTGTTCAACTTTTTTAAATATTAAAGCATTATGAATTTAATCTTTTTTAATCAATTTATCTTAGGATGCAAAACCAAAGAAAAGTTAACACATAATTATTTCAACAAGTTCGTTGTCGATGGATTTTCAATCCTCTTAAACAAGGAAAATGCACCGACAAAGTTAAGAAAGGAAATCGATTCAGGAGAATGCTTTGTATGATTTCTTTTTGACAAGATGATGTATGTAAAAGCAAACCAGAATTATGTTAGACTATTGTGTAATATGAATGTTGAAACAAAATACCAATTTGATTGGCGCGTTGTTGAGAGCAAGGCCGTTTGTCATTGCTTTATGATACTTATCTAATTGGGCTACGATAAAGACGTACTCTTCTAAACATTTCATGTTTTATAGAAAGACATAAACTGTTTGTGATATAAGTTAACTATAAGCCATAATAATCCATATCCTTGCGTAAGGTAGTAATTTTGAAAAATATTTCCTCGCAGCAAGGGAAGCGCTTACAATTACTGAAGAAACGAAAAATATTCAGACAAACCAACTGTGATGAAAAATGTCAATGAAGACTCATCCGACTGATCGCCACAAATGCAAATAAAATGAACTGGCAATTTATATCTCAAACGAACTGGTAATTAATATCTATAATAATTTTTACATTCCTACGTTTGTCAGTGATCGAAAGTTTTCAACAAACACGGATTTATGCATTTGTCGTATAAATATACAGAGATTCTTTCTTCCGGTAATGTTTCGGAAAACGTCAAATGTATGAGTACTCACTTCTTTGACAAAAAGGTTAATATAGAAAGAAATACCATTGAAAATGAGGATCACCGACGAGGGTAAAGTACCCGAAACGTGCATATCTGGCCCATGATGCAGATTTATCTGTACTTAAGGAGGAATTGAACACCAAGATGGCGGCGTCATTAATTGTTACCTCTTTTCCAAGAAAAATACAGTCTTAACTTCCTTAAAAAGATGTCGACGGATGTTGCATGCAAGCAGGAGAAGCTCACTCTTCCTGGGCACCTGGTCTCACTCCAATATCGGGAGTTCGCTTCTTTTCATATGGTGGAGGTTTTTGTTTGTTTGCCTTCGTTTTCCGATTTTCTGATTTATCGATTTTGTGCTGTATACAGGGATATGGTCATTATCCATATTTGTCATGTATGAAAATAACCCCCTTTTCCTTTTTTACATAACAAAAAAATCACGACAAATCAAAAATATAAAATTTTCACTAAAAGTTAATACCAAACCACTGAACAATTAAAATGTGACAAATATGCAGTAAACGAGTGCACAAAATCACACATTGATAGAGTTATTAAAAAAAGTTAAAAAATGAGCATTTCTGACAAAGTCTGAAGAGACGTCAAAAATTAGACTTCGGATTGGAACCAAAAATAACAACACTTCTCGAGACATGTCTCTAGATTATACTGATGCTTTCTGTTTATCGATACGTGTTTCCGTTCTGAAGAAGAAGTTTGTCAAAGGAGGGAGAAGTCGAAAATATGATAAGATTTCGACCGACGCACGACGGATGACAGACGGACCCCGGACGCCACGCTATGACAATAGCTCACTTGTGCTCAGGTGAGCTACAAAAATGAAAAAAGGAGGAGAAAATTTTGTTGGTAACACCAGGATTTGAACTAACTACCCTTGGGTCCATTGGGCATGGTAAAGATACAATATATCGCCGACTTTGGACGAGTGTTTGATGAATAACACATGGTGCTGTTGAATGCACTCAATCCTCCAACTAATCACGATTATTAGATATTTGTTAAGTTGAAGTTATTACCAGACAAAACTCAGATAGAATAGTAATAATCTTTTTTTATAATTTGTTACATGTTGCCAATTGACATTTGCTAAGCACCTCCTATTTATATATAAAATTACATCACCAGTGTGCAAATGTCAAATCGAGAGAGCACCCGCACTCTACATTGATTATTTCGCCTACTACCCGCACTCTACATTTTATCTAACATTTTGCCTATTTCATTACAAGTTTAGTTTAGCGATTGGAGGAGTTCGGATCAAGAGGCTGACAAGATAGATATTGCCCTTAGCAAGGAATCAATTTCACTTTGTTACCGATTCCCAGACAATACTTATCCTCCCTAGACATTTCCTATAGGAGAGTAGGGGAGAATGAGAATTAATGAAATTTATCAACAGTTCCGTCCGGACATCGTGTTGAACCTTACAGTGTCGAAACTTTATTTAAACAAATAATTGATTTCATCTGGAATTGGGAGAGGGGATCCCTCCTTGTCATAGAGATCAGTGATGTGGATGAATTGGGCGAACATCTTAAGAAGTTTCCTTAAAGGCTTTAGCGAATTGCTTATTCAGTCGCGAGATGGAATTAAAGTTAGCTTTCAATTAATGTTTCCTGTGTTCGAATTTTAATGAATCATATACAGATAAAACATGACTTCAGTTTATCATTAGAAGGCACAGAAATGGTTTTGACTGGTCCCAGGCCAACAAAATCCATTTCAGAAAAAAAATATATAAAAACTGATGAAAATTTATATAGAAAGAATACTTTAACTATGAAGAATATAATGTTGCAAGAAATAGCTATTAATACACATAATAATGTCGAATGGTTCATAAGTTTCATAGCGTTCTTATCTCCAACTGTCTATCCATTTTTCTCGTCACTTGAAAGTGCGTTCCGCTGTTTTCACCGCTTCCGCCTGTTTGATTTCTTGTTCGTCTCATGAGTATGGTACACTGTGTTATGTCGTATTTTCAAGGTTATGTATTCCTATGATAGTGAAGTTTGAAGTTTGTCCTATTTTCTAGGTTATGTATTCCTATGGTAGTGAAGTTTCTTGTATTTCAAGGTTATGTATTCCTATGGTAGTGAAGTTTCTTGTATTTCAAGGTTATGTATTCCTATGGTAGTGAAATATGTCGTATTTTCAAGGTTATGTATTCATATGATAGTGAAGTTTGTCGTATTTTCAAGGTTATGTATTCCTATGATAATGAAGTTTGTTATATTTTCAAGGTTATGTATTCCTATGGTAGTGAAATATGTCGTATTTTCAAGATTATGTATTCCTATGGTAGTGAAATATGTCGTATTTTCAAGGTTATGTATTCCTATGATAGTGAAGTTTGTCGCATTTTCAAGGTTATGTATGTCTATGATAGTGAAGTATGTCGCATTTTCAAGGTTATGTATTCCTATGATAGTGAAGTTTGTCGCATTTTCAAGGTTATGTATTCCTATGATAGTTAAGTTTGTTGTATTTTCAAGGTTATGTATTCCTATGATATTGAAGTTTGTCGTATTTTCAATGTTATGTATTAATATGATAGTGAAGTTTGTCGTATTTCTAAAGTTATGTGTACGTCTATGAAAGTGAAGTTTGTTGTATTTTTAAGGTTATGTATGTCTATGATAGTGACGTTTGTCGTATTTTCAAGGTTATGTATGTATATGATAGTGACGTTTGTCGTATTTTCAAGGTTATGTATGTATATGATAGTGACGTTTGTTGTATTTTCAAGGTTATGTATTCCTATAAAAGTGAAGTCTGTCCTATTTTCAAGGTTATGTATTTCTATGATAGTGTCGTATTTTTAAGATTATGTATGTATATGATAGTGAAGTTTGTTGTATTTTCAAGGTTATGTATGTCTATAATAGTGAAGTCTGTCCTATTTTCAAGGTAATATATTCCTATGATAGTGAAGTTTGTCTTATTTCTAAGGTTATGTATGTCTATGATAGTGAAGTTTATCGTATTTTCAAGGTTATGTATGTCTATGATAGTGGAGTTTTTCGTATTTTCAAAGTTATGTATATAAATGATAGTGAAGTTTGACGTATTTTTAAGGTTATGTATGTCTATGAAAGTGAAGTTTGTCGTATTTTCAAGGTTATGTATGTCTATGATAATGAAGTTTGTCGTATTTCTAAAGTTATGTGTATGTCTATGAAAGTGAAGCTTGTCGTATTTTCAAGGTTATGCATGTCTATGATAGTGAAGTTTGTCGTATTTTTAAGGTTATGTATGTCTATGAAAGTGAAGTTTGTCGTATTTTCAAGGTTATGTATGTCTATGATAGTGACGTTTGTTGTATTTTCAAGGTTATTTATGTCTATGACTCTAAAGTTTGTCGTATTTTCAAGGTTATTTATGTCTATGATAGTGAAGTTTGGATCCTGATTTAGTGTTGTGTTTGACATTCACTGACATATGTTTTATCACTGACATATGTTTTATCACTGACATATGTACTATCACTGACATATGTACTATCACTGACAGATGTACTATCACTGACAGATGTACTTTAAGTGACAGATGTACTATCACTCACATATGTTCTATCACTCACAGATGTTCTATCACTGACAGATGTACTATCACCGACAGACTTCGACTGACAGTTCTTGATGATGCAGTAAAGTTCTATTCTCATCTATGAATCTTTCAAGGCATTCCAAAATTGGAATCGCGGACCCGCTTTCGTCAATATTGTTTATTCTTTAGCTGCAGCCCTCATCCTTTGAAATTTGTTCTTTGTTATCGATTTGGCCTAAACTTGTCCCAGCGTGACGTGAAATCGCAACAGAAAATTAATTTATTAGACGTGTAAGAGTTCCCTTGAACTCTTGTCTTCAACTAACTCCCATCACGTCAAGATTTATTCCGTACGAAAAAGATGTCATCCGACTTTATTTCACAACGAAGTAGACGTTTATTTGTTTGCCATGGCGTATTCGTCTAATAAATCATATTTGTAGGAACGTAGTCGCTCATTCTTGACAAAATTGATACATGAAATTTAAAAATCAAGCGCGGCATAGTCACTACATTATTTTGGTTCTCTCATTTATTATCCAAGACATGCATGTGTGGTGCCTAATGTTAAGAAATTCAAAATTTAAAAAAAAAAACTTATATGGCTTCATGCTACGAATTTTAAACCAATTAAAAATAAGGCACAAAAATGCATAAAACTAGTCTCTAGAATGTGACAGAGAAATTTGCATGACATTAAATGGGACTGTTTCAAGAAGACAGGTCACTTTTCTGTAATTTTTTTCTCTGACGGCTATGGGTTTAAAAATAGTGTTATTCATTATTTCTTTCGTATTTGCATGATTTTGTTTTGACGTTTGGATTCTGATTTTGGGTTAATAGTCTTTGACGTTCATTCACTGATCATTGTAGTCTGATCGGTCCGTTTAACTCCTTTTACCTATCTCAATTTCAGATTAATAGTAAACAAAGGAGGAAATCTCCAACAACACCAGGTTGCAGCACCCACAGCAAAACCCAAAAACACCCAAAACATTTGCTATTAGGGGGTATCATTACCTAGTTACAGTGCAACGGAGAAGTGATATTTTGCTGTGCCTTCTCCACAGCCTTCTCCACAGCAAAATATCACTTGTTTGTCCAATCAGTATGTATGCTTTTCTCAAATTAAAGGCTGAGACCCAGGACAGCCTTGAGTATCTAGACTAAATATCAAAGAAGCACCCGTCAGTCAATCAGTCTCAAAGTCGAGAAGGCAAGGCAAAACAGAACAGCAACGTAAAAAATTATTAGATGCACGGGATGTTTTGCTACATAGGTTGTCACGTGGTCCTTGTATAATGTCATATTTTGTAAGACGCAATGTCATTTCAAATGGTTTTTGTATTGGATATAACAAGGTTTTCTCCTGTAAGTTTGAACAATTGATTTACAATGTTTACCGCTAGGGTAATTTCAGTTTTTTTTTTCTGGAGTGGTCATTTCTTTAAATTGGCCCCTTGACAACAATGAAGTGTCATGTAAAAGAATTTGGAATTGGAAATAGAGTTTAATTTTCTTGTCTTTTTCTTTACTTAAGGCCTCTGGAGAAATAAGCTTTCTTTCGTCTTCGTTGATAGAGCAATAAAATGTACTTGAAAGGCCTTTTTCAAGCAAATGTATGAAAAAGAAAATTAAAAACGTGAAAACAGGCACAAATATGACACATTCCGTTTTGTTCTTTCTAAAAGCGCATTTTCCAGTATAAGGACAGTTATACTTTCTACGCATCTGAAAAATATAATTCATAAACACAGACCTCAATTTCAAAATAGTAAGCAGAGAAATTCATACGAGTTAGCATTACAAAAGAGATTAATTTTGATTCAACATAGTAATTTTTTCCTAGCTTCACGGGTGATGTTCCTAGACTACCGTCATACGGTTTTGGCATATCTCAACTCATCTGGTACGCTATGGCATGTACTAATGTTTTGAATTTTCAAAGTAGAAATTTACAAATTACCAAGAAAGACTTTCATGAAGTTAAGACTGTGGAAATTTTACAAAAAATATTATCAGCTTCTTTTGAAATTCTGGCCTATACTTGCAATAGAGTATAACTTTGGAAATTTCTCAACCTGCCTTTTTTACTTAAATAATAAACAAAATAAGGAGGATCAAAGGTAGACAGAATTCAGTGTAATTATGATCAATCGCCTTTTATACCATGGGTATAATCATAGTGTCAACAGAAGGACATGCAGCATGGTACTTGGCCATAATACAGCTTTGTACCAGCACATTCCTAAGAATTGCTTACTATAATTGATGATTGTGACGACGGGACTCCATGACGGGCCCTGTCTAAACCTCGTTTGAGAAGACAAGGTACCGATCACCTGTCCTCTTCGAATGTCTGTAGGTCTCCTCGGTTTTATTAAAACTCGCTACTACCGGTTGAGCACGGACTGTCTTTTATCCGCCCTATGGTTTTGATATCCATTTACAAATTAATCTGTGATTTACCTTGGTCCCTGTGTTTTGCTGTCTTGTTTGTGTGGCTATCTTAAATTGAGGAGACTTTTATACACAATAAGTGTACGTTCTTAGAGACCACTTCATAACCGCTAAAGTGGGTGGGTTGTGTGTACGTAATCCGAATAACGACACCATTTTCTACCGCATTTGGCATTCCTTGATCATTTTGCGTACCTTTTCGTGCTTGTCTACTCTGTGTTTTCACACTCTGTGTTTCCCCCTGCGTCATGCTGTCTGTTTGTATGTTCATCTTACAGTGAGGAGGTTATTTTACACCACCATTGTGCGTTCTTCTAGACCTCTTTGTAATCGGAAAAGTGAGCACGTAATCCGAATACCCACACCTTCTGCTACTTGCGTGACAGATGGCCGTCCAAAGTCGGCAACGGTTGCCCATAAGTCTAGTTGGTTTATGTGTGGTCTTTTGTGTTTTACGTTTCTATGGTATGAGTTGGTGTTTCTTGACCCTTTTTCGTCTCTTTCTGTGGGTGTCTGTTCTTTTGTACTTTGTACTTTGCATTGGGTATTTTAGAGTTTTGCTGTGGGTGCTGTAACCGAGTGTTGTTGGAGATCCCATCCTTTCTTTCACATTGGGGTACTACAAGCGAGTCTTGTCGATGAACCCTTCCTTTGTTTTATATTTTTTGGTATGAGGACATTTTTTTTGTTTTCAATGCAGCTGAAAATATATGTCATGAAAACTAAAAATAATTTTGAAAAAAAAAATTCATATTGAGTAACTAAATATCTAATCAATTTATTAGTGTACTAAATTTTAAGGACTACATTCTTAGGAATACATGGTGGAATTAAAAAAAAACCGAACTAGATGATACAATTTCTCGACCAAGTTTTTTTCTAATTTGCATCCAAGCTTAAGTTATTAGTTTTTCCAGACGACGAGCTAATTGTCTTCTTTAATGTAAAATGCATGGACACTTCTAAAATGCACGGAGACTCCCCGTCTAAAAGCCTCCCAAGACGACACAAACATTTGGCTATTTCCGATCTGTAAAATTTATTATCCCTAATCTTAAACATGAGTAATCCTCATAAGAGCGTCTAACGACATGCCTTTGAAATTAAAGCAAGACACTAAATAAAATCTACATAAATTACATTAAAATTCACTGAAAACCAATTTACGGGTAGACATCCACATGAATTTTGATTGCGGTGAAGATCTTGTATAAAATAACAATTTTCTGTCTGGTGCGATAGTAAAATAAGAGACAAGATGATTTGAAAATGAGATATTTATATTCCTAAAGACTCGAATAAATTGATATTTATTTATGCTTGCTAGATAGTCTCAATTCTTCGGTTACTATGTTTAGATTTCAGTTATTTTAAAAGATCTCTTCCTTCATAAATAAATACAAAAAACACCCGCTTTATAATAATTCATTAAATTTTTGTAACGGAGAATTTACATGAGCGCCGAAACACTGAAAACAGCGAACGATATCCTCGGGGACTATATACATAGTCCACCATCAATACTGAAATATATTTTCTATTGTAATAATTCAGTACACCATAAGCGTATTACAACATGCAATGTCTCATCAGTGACACTAAAGACTGAAATAAAGGAAGGCCAAAAAATGAGTATCTGATAAAGCTTAATTATATGCATGACTTAAAGTTAAAAATCTGTGCTCTGAAAAGTATCGAGAATTCCAGTTCCAGCTGTACCCAAATTATGACATTTTTTTTATTTCACAACTCTATGAGGAAAACATTACCAAGTATTTGGTATATCCATGTCTTAAGCAACCCCCAACAAAAAGCCAAAGCTCAGATATGAAATTGAAAAACATGGATAGAAATATATACAAACCTTTCTAACCAAATCTCACAAAAACGCCCGATTATTTCATAAATGAGTTGAAGAAGATCCTGACGATAATCTCAACAGCACTCACAACAGAGCACCAAATTGAGCATCGACGGACCCCCAGCAAGCCAGAGGTGGGACCAGGTGCCCGGGAGGAGTAAGCATCCCCTGTTGGCTAGCCATAACAAACTTGAACTAGTATTACACGTCTTCAAATAAGACCAGATAAAGCAGCATGGACCAGGCATACGCGTTTCGGGTACTTAACCCTCGTCAGTGATTCTCAATCAAAGCAATGAAATATGACCAAAGAATATGAAAGTTAAGTTCAAAAAATGCCGAAAGACGTAGCAGGATGGTTGGAAATGATGCTACAGGACCCACTTTTCAGAAATTTCGAGACAATTTTGTGAACAGAATTTTCGAATGCGTTTGAAGAAACGATCAACCGAAGTTGATCAGACTTTGCTACATGTGCCCTCGGGGACTACTGGTCCACCAGCAGTAACACTCTTCAAGTGGTACAAATATTACACGTCTTCAAATTTATAGCATCATTTTAACTGTAATGCGGAAGGGTTTCAACTCTATACCTTCAGGACCTTGAAGAAAATTTCAAACAAATTTTCTTGCACCAGACATGTTTCGAATATCAAATTCTCATCAGTGATACTTCCAGCCAAAGTGCTTTTCATAAGCAGTTCAGATTAATTTCACAAGCGCCCTCTTGCGTTATTATTATATTTTAAATTTCTGCATTTACTTTAAAGAGAGTGCGCTTCTCCAAAATTCCTGTAGGGTCGATTCAGTAGCATATCCAAATAAAATCTATGTTCAAACTAGCATTGGAGGGATGGTGCTAAGATGTTAACCTCCTTGAATTTCGATGATATTTTTCGATGAAATGACAAGTTTCCGAAATAGCAAAAAAAATATAGATATGATGTCACATTGATAAAGGGCCAAAACAAAGCTTCTTTCAGCCGACAGAGCTGAAAGAAGTAATTAATACACTTGGCAAACATCAGATCACGGGGAATCATGTTTACAAATCATGTCCAGTTTTATTTTGGAATCTCAATCCCTGATGCTACTTCTAAATACATTGTGCACCTAGTGACCTATCCAGTCCAGTCCATCCTAAACTCGCCAAGAAACATATACGCAGAGCCTAACTTTACGAAAATTACCGCTTTTACCGAAGTTTCCGAATTATTAAAATTCGGTAGGAAATTTAGGGTAAACCGTGAAAGTTAGGTATTTTAGTTAGGTTTTTTAGGAACAAGAGCCCCAGGGGGCACAACGCTCACCTGATACCCATGCACGCTCTAATTGACATACTGACATTGAATACTGATAGTGCCACTACCAGGATTTTAGCCCACAATTTTTCTAACAAGATTTTTGCCGGATGCAGACAAGTTTTTTTTTTTCAGACAACCTTTAAAAGTACAAACAAGAGAAAATAGTCACATTTCAAAACAACAACTTTTTTACTGATTTGAAAAGATGGATTATGCGATCCAAAGTCATATGCCCAGCTAGTATAGTTTGCAACATCAAAAATAAAATTATTTTGTAAAATTCCACATTAATGTGCAACAGAAACAGAATAAAACAATGAAATGAATTTCATAAATTAAGTTTATTTAAAATTGAACACCAAACCTTTCATTATTAATAGCTAGTATGCAAGAAAATAATAAAGCCTGTGTTTGTGAAACACGAATGCCCCGCGGTGGCATCTTTGTTGGTATAAACACCATTTTCTATTAAGTATGTGAGAGGTCAGGGTCAGAGTAATGTTGGTATCAATGGAAAGATCTTGTCACAAAGAATACACATGTACAATATGAAAGCCCTATCACTAACCATTCAAAAGTTATGCCCAATGTTAAAGTTTTTGAAAAGTAGGTCAAAGGTCAAGGTCACGAGGTCAAAAATTTTGGTATCAATGGAAAGGTATTGTCACAAGGAATACACATGTGAAATATGAAAGCTCTATCACCTTCCATTCAAAAGTTATGCCCAATGTAAAGTTTTTCGGACAAACAGACAGACGGACAGGCCAAAAACTATATGCCCCCGTATCTTTGATTCCGGAAGCATAAAAAACAAAGACTTTAGGTTTTGCCTTTATTCATATTAAATTATACAGAAATCTATGAATGAGAGCTTTTGAATAGTATTGATTTCATCTTAATACATGTAACGTACAGTCAAAATCGTGTTAATCCAATTAACACAGACAAGTTGTTAGCGGACAATATTAATTCAAGTGAGTTGTGCAGAAATTGAGCCAATTTATTTTCCAAACAGCAGTGTACGTTGTATCAAACCTCATGACCCAGTGAAGCCACTTGGACAAATTATTTTCGGTAAATATGCTGAAATGCGGCACTTGGAAATGTATTTTTAGCATATTGAATCAATAGTCGTGATAAATTTAACTTCGAACTTGATCTTGTCTTTTATGCAATCTACAGATAGGTTTGAAAATATGCAAAATTCGGAACATTTTCGATGAGGACGCAGAGTTCCTGAAAAAAAAGTGAAATTTGCGAAAAAAGGACATGCATGACCCCCCCCCCCCCTTTTTCTTTACATTTTTATGCGTGCCAAAGATTCGCAATCAAAAAAGACCAATTTTACAGACTTCCGGGCATTTAAAGTCAGTCAAGATTTTTAGTGTGCACCTTTTTATTTCCTGTAGTTACCCCTACTAAAGGGGCAAGGAGGTATTGAACCAATCAAATCTGTAACACAAGATATGTGGCGACTATGTTTACCATAGATACAGAAATAAGACAGAGAAAATAATCAAGTACATGTATATTGGCTTTTAAAGGCAAAACCACTCAAGCAGAAAAAGTAGGTCAAGGTCATTTTATGAAAACTTGATCAAAGATACATCCAATATGCAAGTTTGGTACATGTAGCAGTTATACTTTGCTCAATATTGGCTTTATAGAGCAAAATCACTCAAGCGGAAAAAGTAGGTCAAGGTCATTTTATGAAAGTTTGATCAAAGATACATCTAATATGCAAGTTTGGAACATCTAGCACTTATACTTTGCTCAATATTGGCTTTTAAAGGCAAAATCACTCAAGCGGAAAAAGTAGGTCAAGGTCATTTTATGAAAGTTTGATCAAAGATACATCCAATATGCAAGTTTGGTACATGTAGCACTTATACTCTGCTCAATATTGGCTTTTAAAAGCGAAATCACTCAAATGGAAAAAGTAGGTCAGATGCTGCATCCGATGCATGGGTCCATCTCGGCATCCAAAGATGAATCACTTGTGCAAGTTTGGTTACTGTAGCATTAGTACTTTGTCAGATACTGAGCTACCCAAAACTTCTTATCCAAATCACTCAAGCGGAAAATGTAGGTCAGATGCTGCATCCGATGCATGGGTTCACCTCAGCATCCAAAGATGAATCACTTGTGCAAGTTTGATTACTGTAGCATCAGTACTTTGTCAGATACTGAGCTACCCCAAACTTCTTAACCGGACGCGGACGCGTGGGGTTATAGCATAAGCTCACTCAACTTCGTCGAGGTGAGCTAAAAATGATGGTATGTGAAGAAAGGTCTTGTCACATGGAATGCACATGTGAAATATCAAAGCCTATCACTCAGCAATCAAAAGAAATAGCCAATCTAGGATTTTTTGAAAAGTAGGTCAAATATCTAGGTCTTGGTCATGAGGTCAAAAGTTATGATATGTGTAGAAAGGCCTTGTCACAAGAAGGAATACACATATGAAATATCAAAGCTCTATCACTTACCAATCAAAAGATATAGCAAATCTTAATTTTTTTGAAAAGTAGGTCAAATATCTAGGTCAAGGTCATGAGGTCAAAATTATGGTATGTGTAGAAAGGTATTGTCAAAAGGAATACACAAGAGAAATATCAAAGCCCTATCACTTGCCAATCAATAGATATAGCCAATCTTGGTTTTTTTAAAAAGTAGGTCAAATATCTAGGTCAAGGTCATAAGGTTAAAAAATATAGTATGTGAAAAAAGGGCTTGTCACAAGAAATACACATGTGAAATGTCAAAGCCCTATCACTTACCAATCAAAAGATATAGCCAATCTTAGATTTTTTGAAAAGTAGGTCAAATATCTAGGTCAAGGTCACGAGGTCAAAAAATATGGTTTGCGTAGAAAGGTCTTGTCACAAAGATTACACATGTGAAATATCAAAGCCCTATCACTTGCCAATCAAGAGATATAGCCAATATTAGATTTTTAGAAAAGTAGGTCAAATATCTAGATCAAGGTCACAAGGTCAAACATTTTATGTGTAGAAAGGTCTAATCACAAGGAATACACATGTGAAATATCAAAGTCCTATCACTAATCAATCAAGAGATATAGCCAATATTAGATTTTTAGAAAAGTAGGTCAAATATCTAGGTCAAGGTAACAAGGTCAAAAATTATGATATGTGTATAAAGGTCTTGTCACAAGGAATACACATGTGAAATATCAAAGCCCTATCACTTACCAATCAAAAGTTATGGGGTGTGACACCCAAGTGTGACAGACAGACGGAGGGACGGATGGATGGACAGACGAACAACAGACAAAGTGATCCCTAAGTGTCGCTGTGCTTCGCAGGCGACACAAAAAGTCAACATCTTAAAAATAAATTCAGAGTATATTTGATAGCGTATGTGGCCAAGTTAATTCGAAGTATGAAAATAAGTACACAAAGCCAAACTATAGCTTGTCTTATTTAAAAAATCATTAAAAATCTAAAAGTTGATATTTTGACAAAATTCTTTCACAGTTTCATTTCTAGCGATAAATATAAAAATAAAAAGAGAAAAAAAACTGAAAAAGGGAAAAAAAAATTGTTGGGGTCCCGCCGGGGTTTGAAGCTACTCCCCATGGGTCCATTTGGCATGGAAAACATACATTATACCAATGTACAATCTTAAAAAATATTCCTTAAAAATCCAAAAGTGGATATCTTGACAAAATTCTTTCACTTGTAGGGTACCATGCATGAGTACCTCATACCTACAAATTGTCATGACAATCTGAAGAGTGGTTATAGAAAAGAAGCAGAAAGTGTATGAAAATCAACCCCCCCCCCCTTCCTTTTTACATAAGAAAAAAATTCATAAAAAATCAAAAAAATAAATTTTAAGCATAAAATACATATCAAAGCATCAAGTAAGTTAAATATGATAAATATGTAGTAAATGAGTGTGTAAAATCATACACTTATTGAGTTATTTAAAGAAATAGTGCAAAAATGTGCATTTCTGACAAAGTCTGAAAAGACGTCAAAAACGCGTCAAAAATTTGACTTCGAAGTGGAACCAAAAATAACAACACTTCTTAAGACATCTCTCTAGATCATCCTGATGCTTTCGGTTTGTCGATACATGCTTCGGTTCTGAAGAAGAAGTTTGTCAAAGGAGGGTACCCCCCGTGACCTACTTTTGGCTGTGGTGGCGCCACCTGTTGACAGATCCGGACGAAAAACAACAACACTTGTAGGGGACCATGAGTACTTCATACCTACCAAGTTTCATCAAAATCCCTTCAGCCGTTCTGGAGAAGAAGTTTAAAATGTGAAAAGTTTACGACGACGACGGACGACGACGGACGACGACGGACGACGACGACGACGACGGACGACGGACGACGGACGCAACACTATGACAATAGCTCACTTGAGCCTATGGCTCAGGTGAGCTAAAAAGTGTAATATTTCGGGTTTTTCGGGGTAATGGTAGTTTTAAGATTGATTTCAACAAAACGAAATTTCCATTATGTTCACAAAAGGAATGCAACATGTGTTCGGGAATTCTGGGGTGTAATTGAAAAGGGGGGGGGGGGGGGTTATATCCCTTGAAAATTTCTAAACATAGTCATATACTTTTTTATTGGCAATTTGCAATACTAGGGCTCACGCTGTTATAACTCTTCCCCTCCCCTGATTGTCTAGAGTCGCACATACGTCATGATGTATACAAGTCAAATTTGGTATTGAATAAATCACAGGGGGCCGTAGCCAGATTATTTTTATTTCCATGAAATCATTCTGCAATCAAAATCCCCCCCCCCCCTTTCCCTCGATTCATTTAATCAGCTATGTACAACGATTTCCCACAGATTCTATATGAAAGATATATGGAATCTGCGGAAAATCGCTGTACGTTACGTAGCTGATTAAATGGAAAGAGGGACACGTCAGTCATTGAAATATTTAAAAAAAACTTGCTTCGGCCCCCTGTCAGTGTACAATAAATAAAAAAAAAAAAAAACAGAAAAGATCCGATATTAGAAAAGTATTAAAAGAAAAGATCGTTGAACTAAAGAAAAGATCTTATCTAAGAAAAGATCGTTGAATATAAACAATTCGAATTTCCTCTGATCGACGAAGTTGTACTTTTCGCAGTGGAAACACTTTGGCATTTTCAAAAATTCTTAGAGATTTCTTAATTTCAAATTGAGGAAACTAATGTAATTTCAAAAGACAATAAGTAATATATTATATTCCTACATAAAAAGCCGATTTTACACTGTGTACCGACTATAAACCGAGCTAAGGATCGAACTTGTTTGCAAATTTCAGGCAAGTTCTGTGTTTTTTGTTTTTTTTTTAATAATTCCTCATCGTGTGTTTGTGTGTGTGGTATTTTTTTTTTTTTGATTTTCTAGAATTTCAGCTGTCCTTAGCCTGGGAGGTATATAATACGTCCCTGTCGTGGCTTTTAAAAATAACAGCATTTTGTACAATGGAGAGGCGTGGAGGGTTTTGTTGTTGGTTTTTTTATTTTGGAGACCCTCGATCAGGGCAAGGACTGTTTATAAGTCCTTGAACAGGGCCCGATTTTTTTTCTGTTCTTTAGCGGATGCATGACCAAAATAATTCAGCAGACCCTTCGGGCTAGATTCTTTTTGTAGAGGTGCAAACTTTCTGGACATTTTTCTTGGGGAGGGATGCAGTCTTCCTGCCCCTCCCCTCATAAAAATCATATGGGGTTCCTTTGTCCTTCTCAATATTTTATAAATTGTTCGACAAATCTGTTAAAATTTTTGTCTTACTACCATTATCCATTACATGTACAACTCTATGTCTAACAAATTCCTTTCCAAGGTGTTCTCAATCTTATGACAGCCCTTTGCACTAATTAATTGTGATAGGCAGAATGAAAAATGTGGCCGGTCCGGGAATCAAACCCGAGACCTTATGCTATGGAGGCAGACGCTCTTAGCAACTGAGCTAACCGGGCACGATAACCGTACCGTCACACACTATTTATAATTTTTTTACAAGTCCCGAGATACAAATATGTTGCCGGACTCTGTCCGAAAACCTGTGATTGTCTGCAATCTTGAGGTAAAAACTCCTATGCAAGATCTGTCATAAAGGAATGAATTATACCCAACTATTCATTCAAAGTATTCATACTGAATCTTCTAAACAGTTTCATAAAAAAAAGTACATTATGACCTTGACCTCTTAATTTTATTTAAGAGCATAATACACCCTTGGGTCCTAAGAGTAATTATGTCAAATGTTTTTGAAAACCATGTAGAGGGGAAATAGTTTTGTCACAAAGTTTTGCCAAGAAAGTCTATTGTTACCTTGACCTCTGATCTAGATTCAGGTCATTAAAAAACCCTTGAGTGCTACATATACGTAGCAATTCTGCAAACAACACAATAAAATTGATAACCAGGAGGACCGGAAACTGATTTGCTCAAGGAGAGGGCAAGTTGCTCGTTGCAGATTGACCCTCAATATGTGACTTTGATTTTGAAGATAACCTTGACATAGATACTGAATAACAGACATTGAATATAGTTTTCCGCATATATGCACGGTGTATTTGCTTTGCAGTGAGTAAAGTAGAAATCAAAAGGAAGTGTAACATAATGAACTGATGAGCATGATCATGTATAAACAGATATTCAAATAAGTGATCTAATGATTCTAATCACATCATAAATATAAATTTACATGTGTAAACATGATCTATAGACCTTTGGCTGATCCAACTTCTGTATGTGCTTGGTTTTTTTTTTTGCATCATGTTTGTGTATATATATTTTTGCAAAGATTTTTAACCCTTTCAATTTCATTGTAATTGTAATTATTACAGCTTATTCAGCTCAAGTATAATGTGGATCAATATTCAACACCTTCTAGGTCAAGAAGGTATAGCTCAAAAAATTAATATTAGATACCAAATCCCAGTTGCTTTACAATTTATTTCCTTTCTTGCAACTGATGAAGTACATGTAGAATACTATCAATCTGACAATAAGAAATTTACAACTGTAACTGTCAAAAGACAGCAAGTGTGAATGGCAGTAGATGGTAAATTACTGTCTACATTTGAGTACAAGATTAACACTGTTCAAGAACAGGTATGTCACCTGTCACATGTTTGACCCTAAAACATTGCCTTGACCTTGAAAATGACCATGAGCTAGACTATAGCCTCTAAACATACTTCATTATGATGCATATCAATTAGCTATAGATACTGTAGCCATATATATATATATGATCATGTATCTTCAATGAACATCCCCCTCCCTTTTCACTTAAGTTCACAACTATGTGACACATGATCTAAAAACCTGTGACATATATCATAGGGCTGGTACAATACTCTGATTCATCAATGCATCACAATATTTTTTTTCTCGATCCAAGTATCAATATATCCAAACACGCCAAAGTTAAAATTTTACAAAAATTTTTTTATTGAATTTTCTGGATTTTTGTCCACCACGCCAAAAACAAAAATAACTTTCAGAGAAAATGAAAGTACATGTAAACATTTTGTTTCCTTGGTTTATGAAGTACATGTTATAGGAATCAGAAAAATTTCTGGTCAGAAAGCTAGTATTGAATAAATATAACCTGTTGAATGAAAAAAAGCTACTTATATATGATGAATATAAATAGTATCAAATAGGATTTTGAGAAGGTTTTATCAATTTATAAAGTATTGCGATACATATTATATCAGATATCGGGTATCATGATACGTATCATATCGGCTGGGTGCAGTATTGTCCCTGCCCTAATATATCAATGCCGATTTCTTGAATTATACAATGTTTCAAAACATTTTGATGAAAAATAAATGAAATTTTAAAATTTTTAATTAAAAATGCTTCGTAATGATCTTTGACCTTGAAAGTGACCTTGACCTGCTGAGTCTCATCATGCTTTACTATCTCTGCAAGTTTAAAAAAAATGTTTGAATGATGTATATCAAGTAAGTTACAGACAAATATGTGACAGACTGACAAACGGACAGACAGTCAGAGACAGATGAACAAACAGCCTAACTAAGTGATTTTTATATGGCGACATTAAATTTCTCAATCTGAGTACATCAGAAACCACATGTTTTTGCCATTCCACATGCAATATAAATCTGTTAATTTTTCTTCATCTTGTCTTGATTCTGGTGTCCAAGATACACAAATTATGAAGGAAGGAAGCTATGCCGCACCAATCCACGATCACTCACTTCTGTTTGACCATGTTGTATGTGTTGACTCTCATTATCCTGAAATAAAACAAGTACAAAAAAATGTGATGATAACAAACATCTAAATCACATCATCTAACAATAAATCATAAAGGTAAATTCCTATTATTACCAAATAGATATCATTGTATAGTTCTCACTTAGTCGTAAATTATATGGTTATATGGTAGAGGAATGCAATAATGCAATTATATTTTATAAACAAATAAAACACTGCTAAAGACAGTATGGCCGGATTGCAAAGTAAGTTTTTGTCACTAACTGGGTCAAGGTCAGGTTAAATGTTATGGCATAAATTGAAAGGATTTGTCAGAGGCAACCAATAAGTATAATATTATGTTTCTACTATGTATATAGCTCCTGAGATTTTGGTTCAATGAGACACTTAAGCAAAATCATTAACTAGGTCAAAGCCCTAGGTCAAGGTCACTAGGTCAAATGTTACGAGATAAATTGAAAGGTCTTGTCAAAGGCAACCTACATGTATAACATAAAGTTTCTACTGCATAAAGTTCATTAGATTTTGCTTTAACTAGAAACTTCAACCAAAATCTTTAACTATGTCAAAGTCAAAGGTCAAGGTAAAGTTTCTTAGATTTTGCTTTAACCAGAAACTTTAACCAAAATGTTGACAACGGATGACAGACAGAGGGATAGACAGACAGGCGGACATCGTCAATCTATAGACTGGAATTGCTTTGCAATCAAGCCAAATACTTTTTAGATGGGGGCATTTTCAATGTCTAGCTTGTCTTCGGGCCAGTGGTTGAATTTTTTTGTAAAGACTGGTGGACAGTGATTGAAATCATAATCTCTTAATTTTGTTATTCAGGCACAAACTGTTCTAATATGCTGCTATTTACTGATAGTCCTAACCCGAGTAAGGATCGATTTATCAGTCAATTATATATTATACTGCCGTCGACTTACTCGAGTAAGGACTATCGGTCAACGGTAACATAATAACCGTTATATTAAACTGCCGTTGACTGATAGTCCCTACCTGAGAAAGGATAATCAGTCAACAGCAGCATAATAAAACGGTCCAAGCCCGAATCACAAACAAAATTAAACATCATCAGATCATTTTACATGTCCTACGTGTACTAACCTACCATTGAATTTCCAGAATACCGGGCCGTTCTTAGAAATGAAACAGAGGCTCCTTCCGGCTACCATAGTGTAGCGTAGGGCGCAATCTGCGGGATCGAATAAGTGACACCGGTGTGATGTTCATGCATTTATTGCACTCCCGTATAGGAACAAGGAAGCCCTACAAATACATATAAATAATGACTAACATACTCTCATACCTATATAAACACACATTCAATATGACGAGGGTTACTTAATCTGAGAACATACTATAATTATCAATCATATGTTTAATATGAAATATTTCTGCAATAACTTTACTTTAACATGTTCATATTATATATATTCAAATACTAAAATTAACTAAAGAGATTTATCAAATCTATAAAATAAGATAAAGTGACTTAAATGTAAAATTCTAACAAAGAGGAATAACAATGGCTGCCAACAGGAAGTAGTAAGAGTTATCTCTCTCTTACCCGGCTGTGGGTCAAGGCACCCTATAACTATATGGCTCAGTGTGTGGACTCTGCTATGGTATCTCTATCAGTCAAGGTCAAGTACCTAAATCATTACAAAACATAACTTAACACTTGATCTCAAACCTCCAATACATTTTATCAGAGATAATAATAAAAACATAAATCAATTCTATACAAATGCTTTAACCCATATGGAATCTACAGGTTAACAGGTAAGTATAAATAAGGGTTCAAATCTGTAGTAATGGAAACTATAGGATCCACCATAAGATCACAAAGGAATTTGTAAGTAGTACATGGAGTAAAATTAAAAATATTGAAATCATGGAAATTACACATCTGATCTTGGAGTACATTTGCTAGATCATAATATAAAGTGATAAAAAGTACTTACAAGTAATTCTGATAAGTCCAAACTCCAAAAATTAAGGAAAATGTCAGAGACACAAATCTCAAACCACAATGGCTGACCACTATCAAAAATCTAATTTAATTAATTAAACCAATGAGAAAAGTCTTTAGAAGTCACATGACTTAAAATTTAAACTGACCAGTCACATGGTTGGTCACATGACAATTGGACATGGAAACATGTAATTTTAAGAATGGAAATGACAAAACTATTATAAAGAAAATACATAATAAAAATGACCCTATTACATTCTCCCCCTGCTAGGGTAAAATGGCGTCCTCGTCATTTCAATCATACAAAAATACAAAGATATGACCTCAAAAATCACACCTCACACACAATCTGATATAATCTTGTACTAATATATTTATGCAATATCATATCAAAAATGTGACATGACATATAACATTAAATGATAAATCTAAATATGTCACACATAATTGTATCAGTATGCAACAATTATATGAAAGTATTATAAAGTATCCATTATAGTCAAACATCATAATGTCTTTCAATATATCTAAAGACAAGAAAAATGGATACTCAAAATGACAGAAAAATCACAAAATTGCAAAATATGCTATTCAATCAAAATCATAAGGAATTCACCTATAACATATTTCAAATAGCATACGAAAAGAGTTAAATAAAAGACATAAGACATGTAGATAGCAATCTAATACACTATCAGTAATCATGTAAACATGTAATGAAAATATAAATGACATAAGAAATCAATTATAACTGTCTATTTCAGTTGTAGAATAGGTGAGGATCTGAAAACATAAGGACTGTCCTTTTTCAGTCACTAAATGGAGAAGTACAGGTGAGAAATCTGGATACAATATTAAAGACTGTCACTTTTCAGTCACTATACGGAGTAGCGCGGAAGTCAATGCTGCGTTGTCTCTGTCACTGAACAGTTCGGAACGCGCAAAACTTTTCAAATAATCTGCTCGGATTTTCCAGTCTGGACCAGCAGCTATCGGTACACTAGCACACATATCATAGTCTTTGGTCCAGGCAGGAGGTCTTCTCTCTCGGGTTGGTCGTCTTGGTTGTTCGGAATGTACGGATTCCGAGTGACTAGATGAGCCATCATTCTGTGTAGGGTCCAAAGCATCTCTTGATGATCTGGCAACCGACTCGGAACTGGTGCTCTCAATATGGTCATTATGGTCCGACTGCTTTTCAGATGTCGCATCATGATTATCAGATGGACTCTGCGAGGTAGTGGATTCCGTCCCTCCAGTGTCTGCAGATGAACAAGAATCTTCTCTTGGACATATCACTGGGTTTCGCACCAAAACAATATCATCTTCATCTTCTGATTCGCCATGGCTAGTGTTGTGTTCTGATACAACAGTGCTTGGATCAGTAGGTATATCTGCCTTTTTTTCAGGTTGAGGTGACTTCTTTGTCCCGCTCGGTAAATGTTCAGGCTTCTTCGGTCGTGGAGTCGGTTCTCTGTCTGTATTATCTTCTCTGGTGTCTAGATCTTTTGAACCAACAGGCAACAAGAGATTGCGATGTAGTGTTCTCAGTCGTCCAGATCTATCCTCTTTCCTGACTTTGTAGACAGGGATGTCCGGGTTAGGCTTAGACACTACAACGTAAATGTCTTCTTCCCATTTGTTCTGTAGCTTGTGTCTACCATCAAACTTCACAATCTTCACAAGAACTCTGTCTCCAACCTCTATCGATGATGCGTTTACTCTTTTGTCGTAATGAGTCTTGTGTTTCTCCTGGGCTTTCTTCGTGTTGCGCTGTGCGATGTCATATGCGTACTTCATCCGTGATCTTAACTTGTCGATGTACTTGCTCGTTGTCTGATGTTGAGGTTGCTGGTAAGTGCCAAACGATATATCAATGGGCAATCTAGGCTCTCTCCCGAACATCAGTAGATATGGAGATACGCCGGTGGAATCATGGCGGGTGCAGTTGTAGGCATGAACGAGCGGACTAATATAGTTCTTCCAGTCTTTCTTCTGATCTTCTTCTAGTGTTCCTAGCATTCCAATCAATGTCCGGTTAAAACGCTCGCACTGTCCATTGCCCATAGGATGGTAAGGAGTTGTTCTGCTCTTCGTGATGTTAAGAAGATGGCACAGTTCTTTGATCACTTTGCTTTCAAAGTTTGCTCCTTGGTCGGAATGAAGCTTAGATGGAATGCCGTAATGTACGATGAAGTTTCTGAAGAGTGCTTCTGCTGTTGTCCTTGCAGTCTGATTTCTGGTTGGTATGGCAATCGAGTACTTAGTGAAATGGTCGGTGATAACAAGTACTGAATCGAATCCACCCTTTGATCTTTCTAGGCAAAGATAGTCCATGCATACGAGTTCCAATGGCTCTGAGGTGGAGATGTTAACTAATGGAGCTCTAGTGGTGGTTGGTGACTTTCTTCGTACGCATCTGCCGCAGTTGGAAATCCAGTTATCTATATCTTTGCACATCCCAGGCCAGAAAAATCTGTCTTTTACTAAAGATGTTGTTCTATCTCTTCCTTGATGGCCGAATCTGTCATGCAGGTAGTTAAGTACTCGTGGAATGAGCGAGCTCGGAAGAATCTGCTGGAGCTTAGGTTGATCATCTATGATAATCTCTCTGAATAAAATGTTATCAATAACACGCAGGCGGTCATAATTCTGAAGTAGAGTACTCTGCCAGGTGTTAGGTGGGAGTTGTTGCTTGGTAACCTTCTGTTGCTGCTGAATTATATCAAACCAGAGGCATAAATCAGGATCGCAGTGTTGTTCTGATCTGATATCTATCGTTGGAAATCTGGGTAAATCTAGATGGCTATCTATAACGTCTGGAGATGATGTCAAACTCTCTATGTAAATAGGCTGAATCTGATGTGACTGGCAAATGGCTTTGATAGAATCGCAGGTGACTGTATCTGATGTGCGATGATCTTCTAGTATTCCAGGTAAACGTGACATGGCATCAGCATCAGCGTTGTTTCTTCCTGGACGATACTTAAGGTCGAAGTTATAAGCTGCCAATGCGGCGATCCAGCGGTGACCAGTGGCATCGAGTTGTGCAGATGTTAGCACATAGGTGAGCGGATTATTGTCAGTGTATACTGTGAACTGGTTGCCGTATAAGTAGTCTTTAAATTTCTCCGTGACGGCCCATTTCAATGAAAGAAATTCAAGCTTATGAGCTGGATAGTGTTGCTCTGCTTTGGAAAGTCCACGGCTGGCATAGGAAATGACCCGTTTCTTGTCTCCTTGAAGTTGGTATAAGACAGCACCTAATCCTTTTGCACAGGCATCTGTATGTAGTTCGAAGGGCTGCTTATAGTCTGGGTAACCAAGTATAGGTGGCTTCATGAGCTGGGACTTCAAAGCATCGAAAGCTGTTTGTTGTTCTTCGTTCCAGGTAAAGGGATTCATGGCTTCTTCTTTCTTTTTCTTGGTTCCTTTTCGTCTAGTAGCTGGTAAAAGGCTGTTTAAGGGTTTAGCGATCTTAGAAAAATCCTTCACAAACTTCCTATAATAGCCAACGAAACCTAGGAATTGTCTAACTTCTTCTTTGGATGTTGGAGTGGGCCATTCTATAACTTTCTCTATCTTCTGTGGATCAGGCTCTATTCCCTCTTCTGATACAACATGACCGACATACTTCACTTTCTTCATCATAAGGTGGCATTTCTTTGGAGTCAACTTCAGTCCGGCTTCCCTCAGTTTCTGGAAAACACGTTGAAGTCTATCTAAGTGTTCTTCAAAGGTCTTGGACACAATAATCAGGTCATCGAGATAGATAAAACAGATGTTCAGATGGAGATCCCCAAGACATTCCTCCATGACTCTTTGGTAAGTGGCCGGCGCGTTTGTCAACCCGAAAGGCATCCGGTTATACTCATAAAAGCCAAGGGGTCCCACTGTAAAGGCTGTTCGCTCCTTGTGTGAATCCTCTATCTCTATCTGGTGGTATCCAGATTTCATGTCCAGAACAGAAAAGTAGCGGTTACCAGAAAGTGACTCAAGAAGTTCATCAATGCGTGGCAGGGCATAGTTATCTTTAATCGTACGTTGGTTAAGCTGCCTAAAGTCTATACATAAACGTAACTTTCCATCTTTCTTCTTGGCCAACACGACATTAGAGGTAAAAGGCGAATGGGATTTACGAATGATTCCTGCAGATAGTAGTTGCTGAAGATGATCTCTAACTTGACTAAACATCGATGGTGGAATTCGTCTATAGCGTTGCTTAAAGGGTACAGGATCGTAAAGGTCAATGCGGTGTTTCACGGTAGTGTTGTGACCAATATCATCATCTGCCTTGGACAGTATGTCATCATATCGCTGTAGTAAGTCTTCAAGGTGGTGTATCTGTGATTCATCTAGTTCGTCCTTATCTATATTCATCCCTCTAATCTTATCGGATGGTTGATCGACAATGTCGTTGACAGCATTCATGGTACACTGGACAGAAACAGGCTGAATCTCACATAGAATGTCATGCGGATGGATGGTAGCTGTCATCGTGGTAACGTTACTGATACACACTGGAATGTTGTCGCTGTCATCATGATGGTAGGTGATCAAGTAAGGCGATATGTCCAAATCTGATGGTAGCTTAGATTTCAGTGTTGGCTGTAAAATCGCACACATAGGATGAGTTGGAATCTGCTTGGTCATATAGCCTTTCACTATAACTTCTGTATTTGGTGGAATGGTAATATCTTTCGCTTCTGAACTCTTTACTATGGCTAATGTTTGGTTGTTTCGAGCTAGTTCTTTCTCTCTTATAGAAATACTTTGTAGAGCCATGTACCAGGGTGTTGAAAGATTCGCTGTCTGTAGGAACCTAGTTCCGCGAGTCTGCTTCGCTCTAGACCAAAGAATATCTAGGATGTTGGTACCCAACAAAACAGGAACATGTGAATGGTAGTCTATATCTGGTACTATGAGAAAAATGGCTTCCAGTGGCTCTTCAGTTAATGCATCGTTTCCAGTAGAAATAGTTGCTGTGATGAAGCCTTGATATGGTAATGTTGCACCATCAGCACACTTTATGGTCAGGAAATCTGTTATCGGTTCAAGTGGATGCGATGATAAAAATTTGTCGTAGGTACTCCTGCTAATAGTGGATATAGAAGAACCAGTATCAAGGAGTGCTTTAAAATCATGATCCTCAATCTTGACTTGAGTCTCGTTTGCTGAACCAACCATACCGGCTCTCTGGATTGAGTTCGAGGTCGGTTGAGGTAAGTATTGGCTCATAATCTTCTTAAAAACAGTAGGGTTTTCATCGATAAAAGACATCTTGGAGTGCTCTAGGTTGATAGTGCAATCCCTCATAAGGTGACCTTGTTGTCTGCATCGAAAACATGTAGGACCTTTATCATTATAGTCAGCCATCTGGTCCTGATCGATGGTGACTAATCCCGGTTTAAAGAACCATATCCTCTGCCTTGGTTTATAGAACCATATCCTCTGCCTTGGTTTATAGAACCATATCCTCTGCTTTGGTTTCCATAGGTCTGGTTTCTAGGGTAGTTGGATCTTGCACCTCTATAAAACTGACGTGACTGGGATGTCCCTCTATTACTAAAGGATCCTCTGTGATTCCCATATGTAGTACCTCGGTAACTGGAACCTTGTCTTTGGTTACCATTTCGAACGGTCGACATCTCTGTCTGAAGATCGTTGACTTGAGTAGTCAAAGTCTCTAGCTTCTTTGCGATATCTTCTAGTGATACTCGTGAAGTTGTCTGTTGTTTCACTGCAGGCTTGGTATCTGGCTGAGTAGGTGTAGGTGCCGCGGATGTTGCTTTCATCTGCTGCTCTATGGCACGAGTGTCACGCAGCAAAGTATCAAAGTCTCGGGTAGCTTCATACTTAAAACGAATAGCGGTCTTCAACAGTGGATCTTTAAGTCCCGAAAAGAATTTGGAACGCAGCATACTATCACGTTCGTCTGATGTAATATGACCTCGATCAACAGGAATCTGGAGCAAATTGGCAAGACGCATTCCGTATTCTGCGACACTCTCAGTAGTATTCTGCGACTGACGGTAAAAGTCTTCCAGTATGGCTTCTTTGTCGCAAACATTCCCAAAGGTACTTTCCAGTTTCAGTATAATGGAATCTGGTGTGACGTATTCCCCCATAGTGACAAGTATGGACCGGGCTTTGCCACGCAACGAGTTCCGAATAGATTGTCGGATAGTGGAGGCTGGATATACTCCTTCAGATAAAAGGCATTTTACATCATACTTCCAAACGTCGAACGTTACTTCCCCGGCCTTATTCTCTCCGGAGAACACAGGAATATTTGGTCGCGTACCATAAGGTAAGGGTAAAAGTGGCGGAGCTGGTGTCGACGGAAGTCGTCTTCTAGCACCGGTAGGTGTCGAAGTGGATAACCGTTGTGAATGCGGATCAGCATGAAGCGGTTGTCTACGCTGAGAGGATGACTGCATCGTACCCATCTCTGCTTTCGTCACAACAGCATAATCTGTGCGGCTATTGATATAGTCTATCATCTGCTGCAATGTTACTTTCTCGTCAAATTCATCAAGAGAATCATCATCACTTTCTTGCTTTTTCACATCACTTTCTTGCTTTTTCACATCACTAGTTCCTGTAGCCATGATGAATAACAAAGTCAATAAAAGTAAAGTTCGCAATTCCAGGGTTACAATAATGTCCAATAAATATAACTAAACAGGATACACAGGTGAGTTACAGCACGACCAGGTGAGCTAAACAATGTAAGTCCATACCAGGTGAGCTATAGTAGTCAGGTGAGCTATACGTAACAGGTGAGCTATGCACAACAGGTGAGCTATGGTAATCAGCGTTGGTATGACAATAAGGTATGCTATGACAATGTAGACCAGGTGAGCATAATAGTACCATATAACCAGGTGAGCTATGACTGGATGATATACCAGGTGAGCTATGACGGAACGATGTGCCAGGTAGTCTATGACGGAACTATATACCATGTGAGCTATGACGACATAATATACCAGGTGAGCTATGACTGTACGATATGACCAGGTGAGCTATTACTGCGCTATGACTGGATGTACAGACGGACTTGACAGACATCATACACTATGACCATCAATGGACAGGTAAGTGACATCTCAAGTAATAATTATTATTATACTTAAGTTTCATGGATGGCTGCTGAACAGGTAGACAGACTAATGACTGGTAGGTATATCTATCTGCTTCTCCTCATAAAATTTCAGCAAAGTCTCAGGAATGACAGACTTATGTGGTACTCTTCAATATGGGTAGGTATTTACAAAGAAAACATGCAATCTACATCACCATAATGCTTGCAGGTCAGCTAGATGCTTGGCAAGAAGTCAGGATCAATTAGATGCTTGACAGGAAGTCAGGATCAGCTAGATGCTTGACAGGAAGTCAGGATCACTGAAGCGCTTGAAATAGGAAGGCACAAACTGCTGACATCATCACTTCCGGGGTCCCAACGTGGGCGCCATTTTGAAACAGAGGCTCCTTCCGGCTACCATAGTGTAGCGTAGGGCGCAATCTGCGGGATCGAATAAGTGACACCGGTGTGATGTTCATGCATTTATTGCACTCCCGTATAGGAACAAGGAAGCCCTACAAATACATATAAATAATGACTAACATACTCTCATACCTATATAAACACACATTCAATATGACGAGGGTTACTTAATCTGAGAACATACTATAATTATCAATCATATGTTTAATATGAAATATTTCTGCAATAACTTTACTTTAACATGTTCATATTATATATATTCAAATACTAAAATTAACTAAAGAGATTTATCAAATCTATAAAATAAGATAAAGTGACTTAAATGTAAAATTCTAACAAAGAGGAATAACAATGGCTGCCAACAGGAAGTAGTAAGAGTTATCTCTCTCTTACCCGGCTGTGGGTCAAGGCACCCTATAACTATATGGCTCAGTGTGTGGACTCTGCTATGGTATCTCTATCAGTCAAGGTCAAGTACCTAAATCATTACAAAACATAACTTAACACTTGATCTCAAACCTCCAATACATTTTATCAGAGATAATAATAAAAACATAAATCAATTCTATACAAATGCTTTAACCCATATGGAATCTACAGGTTAACAGGTAAGTATAAATAAGGGTTCAAATCTGTAGTAATGGAAACTATAGGATCCACCATAAGATCACAAAGGAATTTGTAAGTAGTACATGGAGTAAAATTAAAAATATTGAAATCATGGAAATTACACATCTGATCTTGGAGTACATTTGCTAGATCATAATATAAAGTGATAAAAAGTACTTACAAGTAATTCTGATAAGTCCAAACTCCAAAAATTAAGGAAAATGTCAGAGACACAAATCTCAAACCACAATGGCTGACCACTATCAAAAATCTAATTTAATTAATTAAACCAATGAGAAAAGTCTTTAGAAGTCACATGACTTAAAATTTAAACTGACCAGTCACATGGTTGGTCACATGACAATTGGACATGGAAACATGTAATTTTAAGAATGGAAATGACAAAACTATTATAAAGAAAATACATAATAAAAATGACCCTATTACATTCTCCCCCTGCTAGGGTAAAATGGCGTCCTCGTCATTTCAATCATACAAAAATACAAAGATATGACCTCAAAAATCACACCTCACACACAATCTGATATAATCTTGTACTAATATATTTATGCAATATCATATCAAAAATGTGACATGACATATAACATTAAATGATAAATCTAAATATGTCACACATAATTGTATCAGTATGCAACAATTATATGAAAGTATTATAAAGTATCCATTATAGTCAAACATCATAATGTCTTTCAATATATCTAAAGACAAGAAAAATGGATACTCAAAATGACAGAAAAATCACAAAATTGCAAAATATGCTATTCAATCAAAATCATAAGGAATTCACCTATAACATATTTCAAATAGCATACGAAAAGAGTTAAATAAAAGACATAAGACATGTAGATAGCAATCTAATACACTATCAGTAATCATGTAAACATGTAATGAAAATATAAATGACATAAGAAATCAATTATAACTGTCTATTTCAGTTGTAGAATAGGTGAGGATCTGAAAACATAAGGACTGTCCTTTTTCAGTCACTAAATGGAGAAGTACAGGTGAGAAATCTGGATACAATATTAAAGACTGTCACTTTTCAGTCACTATACGGAGTAGCGCGGAAGTCAATGCTGCGTTGTCTCTGTCACTGAACAGTTCGGAACGCGCAAAACTTTTCAAATAATCTGCTCGGATTTTCCAGTCTGGACCAGCAGCTATCGGTACACTAGCACACATATCATAGTCTTTGGTCCAGGCAGGAGGTCTTCTCTCTCGGGTTGGTCGTCTTGGTTGTTCGGAATGTACGGATTCCGAGTGACTAGATGAGCCATCATTCTGTGTAGGGTCCAAAGCATCTCTTGATGATCTGGCAACCGACTCGGAACTGGTGCTCTCAATATGGTCATTATGGTCCGACTGCTTTTCAGATGTCGCATCATGATTATCAGATGGACTCTGCGAGGTAGTGGATTCCGTCCCTCCAGTGTCTGCAGATGAACAAGAATCTTCTCTTGGACATATCACTGGGTTTCGCACCAAAACAATATCATCTTCATCTTCTGATTCGCCATGGCTAGTGTTGTGTTCTGATACAACAGTGCTTGGATCAGTAGGTATATCTGCCTTTTTTTCAGGTTGAGGTGACTTCTTTGTCCCGCTCGGTAAATGTTCAGGCTTCTTCGGTCGTGGAGTCGGTTCTCTGTCTGTATTATCTTCTCTGGTGTCTAGATCTTTTGAACCAACAGGCAACAAGAGATTGCGATGTAGTGTTCTCAGTCGTCCAGATCTATCCTCTTTCCTGACTTTGTAGACAGGGATGTCCGGGTTAGGCTTAGACACTACAACGTAAATGTCTTCTTCCCATTTGTTCTGTAGCTTGTGTCTACCATCAAACTTCACAATCTTCACAAGAACTCTGTCTCCAACCTCTATCGATGATGCGTTTACTCTTTTGTCGTAATGAGTCTTGTGTTTCTCCTGGGCTTTCTTCGTGTTGCGCTGTGCGATGTCATATGCGTACTTCATCCGTGATCTTAACTTGTCGATGTACTTGCTCGTTGTCTGATGTTGAGGTTGCTGGTAAGTGCCAAACGATATATCAATGGGCAATCTAGGCTCTCTCCCGAACATCAGTAGATATGGAGATACGCCGGTGGAATCATGGCGGGTGCAGTTGTAGGCATGAACGAGCGGACTAATATAGTTCTTCCAGTCTTTCTTCTGATCTTCTTCTAGTGTTCCTAGCATTCCAATCAATGTCCGGTTAAAACGCTCGCACTGTCCATTGCCCATAGGATGGTAAGGAGTTGTTCTGCTCTTCGTGATGTTAAGAAGATGGCACAGTTCTTTGATCACTTTGCTTTCAAAGTTTGCTCCTTGGTCGGAATGAAGCTTAGATGGAATGCCGTAATGTACGATGAAGTTTCTGAAGAGTGCTTCTGCTGTTGTCCTTGCAGTCTGATTTCTGGTTGGTATGGCAATCGAATACTTAGTGAAATGGTCGGTGATAACAAGTACTGAATCGAATCCACCCTTTGATCTTTCTAGGCAAAGATAGTCCATGCATACGAGTTCCAATGGCTCTGAGGTGGAGATGTTAACTAATGGAGCTCTAGTGGTGGTTGGTGACTTTCTTCGTACGCATCTGCCGCAGTTGGAAATCCAGTTATCTATATCTTTGCACATCCCAGGCCAGAAAAATCTGTCTTTTACTAAAGATGTTGTTCTATCTCTTCCTTGATGGCCGAATCTGTCATGCAGGTAGTTAAGTACTCGTGGAATGAGCGAGCTCGGAAGAATCTGCTGGAGCTTAGGTTGATCATCTATGATAATCTCTCTGAATAAAATGTTATCAATAACACGCAGGCGGTCATAATTCTGAAGTAGAGTACTCTGCCAGGTGTTAGGTGGGAGTTGTTGCTTGGTAACCTTCTGTTGCTGCTGAATTATATCAAACCAGAGGCATAAATCAGGATCGCAGTGTTGTTCTGATCTGATATCTATCGTTGGAAATCTGGGTAAATCTAGATGGCTATCTATAACGTCTGGAGATGATGTCAAACTCTCTATGTAAATAGGCTGAATCTGATGTGACTGGCAAATGGCTTTGATAGAATCGCAGGTGACTGTATCTGATGTGCGATGATCTTCTAGTATTCCAGGTAAACGTGACATGGCATCAGCATCAGCGTTGTTTCTTCCTGGACGATACTTAAGGTCGAAGTTATAAGCTGCCAATGCGGCGATCCAGCGGTGACCAGTGGCATCGAGTTGTGCAGATGTTAGCACATAGGTGAGCGGATTATTGTCAGTGTATACTGTGAACTGGTTGCCGTATAAGTAGTCTTTAAATTTCTCCGTGACGGCCCATTTCAATGAAAGAAATTCAAGCTTATGAGCTGGATAGTGTTGCTCTGCTTTGGAAAGTCCACGGCTGGCATAGGAAATGACCCGTTTCTTGTCTCCTTGAAGTTGGTATAAGACAGCACCTAATCCTTTTGCACAGGCATCTGTATGTAGTTCGAAGGGCTGCTTATAGTCTGGGTAACCAAGTATAGGTGGCTTCATGAGCTGGGACTTCAAAGCATCGAAAGCTGTTTGTTGTTCTTCGTTCCAGGTAAAGGGATTCATGGCTTCTTCTTTCTTTTTCTTGGTTCCTTTTCGTCTAGTAGCTGGTAAAAGGCTGTTTAAGGGTTTAGCGATCTTAGAAAAATCCTTCACAAACTTCCTATAATAGCCAACGAAACCTAGGAATTGTCTAACTTCTTCTTTGGATGTTGGAGTGGGCCATTCTATAACTTTCTCTATCTTCTGTGGATCAGGCTCTATTCCCTCTTCTGATACAACATGACCGACATACTTCACTTTCTTCATCATAAGGTGGCATTTCTTTGGAGTCAACTTCAGTCCGGCTTCCCTCAGTTTCTGGAAAACACGTTGAAGTCTATCTAAGTGTTCTTCAAAGGTCTTGGACACAATAATCAGGTCATCGAGATAGATAAAACAGATGTTCAGATGGAGATCCCCAAGACATTCCTCCATGACTCTTTGGTAAGTGGCCGGCGCGTTTGTCAACCCGAAAGGCATCCGGTTATACTCATAAAAGCCAAGGGGTCCCACTGTAAAGGCTGTTCGCTCCTTGTGTGAATCCTCTATCTCTATCTGGTGGTATCCAGATTTCATGTCCAGAACAGAAAAGTAGCGGTTACCAGAAAGTGACTCAAGAAGTTCATCAATGCGTGGCAGGGCATAGTTATCTTTAATCGTACGTTGGTTAAGCTGCCTAAAGTCTATACATAAACGTAACTTTCCATCTTTCTTCTTGGCCAACACGACATTAGAGGTAAAAGGCGAATGGGATTTACGAATGATTCCTGCAGATAGTAGTTGCTGAAGATGATCTCTAACTTGACTAAACATCGATGGTGGAATTCGTCTATAGCGTTGCTTAAAGGGTACAGGATCGTAAAGGTCAATGCGGTGTTTCACGGTAGTGTTGTGACCAATATCATCATCTGCCTTGGACAGTATGTCATCATATCGCTGTAGTAAGTCTTCAAGGTGGTGTATCTGTGATTCATCTAGTTCGTCCTTATCTATATTCATCCCTCTAATCTTATCGGATGGTTGATCGACAATGTCGTTGACAGCATTCATGGTACACTGGACAGAAACAGGCTGAATCTCACATAGAATGTCATGCGGATGGATGGTAGCTGTCATCGTGGTAACGTTACTGATACACACTGGAATGTTGTCGCTGTCATCATGATGGTAGGTGATCAAGTAAGGCGATATGTCCAAATCTGATGGTAGCTTAGATTTCAGTGTTGGCTGTAAAATCGCACACATAGGATGAGTTGGAATCTGCTTGGTCATATAGCCTTTCACTATAACTTCTGTATTTGGTGGAATGGTAATATCTTTCGCTTCTGAACTCTTTACTATGGCTAATGTTTGGTTGTTTCGAGCTAGTTCTTTCTCTCTTATAGAAATACTTTGTAGAGCCATGTACCAGGGTGTTGAAAGATTCGCTGTCTGTAGGAACCTAGTTCCGCGAGTCTGCTTCGCTCTAGACCAAAGAATATCTAGGATGTTGGTACCCAACAAAACAGGAACATGTGAATGGTAGTCTATATCTGGTACTATGAGAAAAATGGCTTCCAGTGGCTCTTCAGTTAATGCATCGTTTCCAGTAGAAATAGTTGCTGTGATGAAGCCTTGATATGGTAATGTTGCACCATCAGCACACTTTATGGTCAGGAAATCTGTTATCGGTTCAAGTGGATGCGATGATAAAAATTTGTCGTAGGTACTCCTGCTAATAGTGGATATAGAAGAACCAGTATCAAGGAGTGCTTTAAAATCATGATCCTCAATCTTGACTTGAGTCTCGTTTGCTGAACCAACCATACCGGCTCTCTGGATTGAGTTCGAGGTCGGTTGAGGTAAGTATTGGCTCATAATCTTCTTAAAAACAGTAGGGTTTTCATCGATAAAAGACATCTTGGAGTGCTCTAGGTTGATAGTGCAATCCCTCATAAGGTGACCTTGTTGTCTGCATCGAAAACATGTAGGACCTTTATCATTATAGTCAGCCATCTGGTCCTGATCGATGGTGACTAATCCCGGTTTAAAGAACCATATCCTCTGCCTTGGTTTATAGAACCATATCCTCTGCCTTGGTTTATAGAACCATATCCTCTGCTTTGGTTTCCATAGGTCTGGTTTCTAGGGTAGTTGGATCTTGCACCTCTATAAAACTGACGTGACTGGGATGTCCCTCTATTACTAAAGGATCCTCTGTGATTCCCATATGTAGTACCTCGGTAACTGGAACCTTGTCTTTGGTTACCATTTCGAACGGTCGACATCTCTGTCTGAAGATCGTTGACTTGAGTAGTCAAAGTCTCTAGCTTCTTTGCGATATCTTCTAGTGATACTCGTGAAGTTGTCTGTTGTTTCACTGCAGGCTTGGTATCTGGCTGAGTAGGTGTAGGTGCCGCGGATGTTGCTTTCATCTGCTGCTCTATGGCACGAGTGTCACGCAGCAAAGTATCAAAGTCTCGGGTAGCTTCATACTTAAAACGAATAGCGGTCTTCAACAGTGGATCTTTAAGTCCCGAAAAGAATTTGGAACGCAGCATACTATCACGTTCGTCTGATGTAATATGACCTCGATCAACAGGAATCTGGAGCAAATTGGCTAGACGCATTCCGTATTCTGCGACACTCTCAGTAGTATTCTGCGACTGACGGTAAAAGTCTTCCAGTATGGCTTCTTTGTCGCAAACATTCCCAAAGGTACTTTCCAGTTTCAGTATAATGGAATCTGGTGTGACGTATTCCCCCATAGTGACAAGTATGGACCGGGCTTTGCCACGCAACGAGTTCCGAATAGATTGTCGGATAGTGGAGGCTGGATATACTCCTTCAGATAAAAGGCATTTTACATCATACTTCCAAACGTCGAACGTTACTTCCCCGGCCTTATTCTCTCCGGAGAACACAGGAATATTTGGTCGCGTACCATAAGGTAAGGGTAAAAGTGGCGGAGCTGGTGTCGACGGAAGTCGTCTTCTAGCACCGGTAGGTGTCGAAGTGGATAACCGTTGTGAATGCGGATCAGCATGAAGCGGTTGTCTACGCTGAGAGGATGACTGCATCGTACCCATCTCTGCTTTCGTCACAACAGCATAATCTGTGCGGCTATTGATATAGTCTATCATCTGCTGCAATGTTACTTTCTCGTCAAATTCATCAAGAGAATCATCATCACTTTCTTGCTTTTTCACATCACTTTCTTGCTTTTTCACATCACTAGTTCCTGTAGCCATGATGAATAACAAAGTCAATAAAAGTAAAGTTCGCAATTCCAGGGTTACAATAATGTCCAATAAATATAACTAAACAGGATACACAGGTGAGTTACAGCACGACCAGGTGAGCTAAACAATGTAAGTCCATACCAGGTGAGCTATAGTAGTCAGGTGAGCTATACGTAACAGGTGAGCTATGCACAACAGGTGAGCTATGGTAATCAGCGTTGGTATGACAATAAGGTATGCTATGACAATGTAGACCAGGTGAGCATAATAGTACCATATAACCAGGTGAGCTATGACTGGATGATATACCAGGTGAGCTATGACGGAACGATGTGCCAGGTAGTCTATGACGGAACTATATACCATGTGAGCTATGACGACATAATATACCAGGTGAGCTATGACTGTACGATATGACCAGGTGAGCTATTACTGCGCTATGACTGGATGTACAGACGGACTTGACAGACATCATACACTATGACCATCAATGGACAGGTAAGTGACATCTCAAGTAATAATTATTATTATACTTAAGTTTCATGGATGGCTGCTGAACAGGTAGACAGACTAATGACTGGTAGGTATATCTATCTGCTTCTCCTCATAAAATTTCAGCAAAGTCTCAGGAATGACAGACTTATGTGGTACTCTTCAATATGGGTAGGTATTTACAAAGAAAACATGCAATCTACATCACCATAATGCTTGCAGGTCAGCTAGATGCTTGGCAAGAAGTCAGGATCAATTAGATGCTTGACAGGAAGTCAGGATCAGCTAGATGCTTGACAGGAAGTCAGGATCACTGAAGCGCTTGAAATAGGAAGGCACAAACTGCTGACATCATCACTTCCGGGGTCCCAACGTGGGCGCCATTTTGAAACAGAGGCTCCTTCCGGCTACCATAGTGTAGCGTAGGGCGCAATCTGCGGGATCGAATAAGTGACACCGGTGTGATGTTCATGCATTTATTGCACTCCCGTATAGGAACAAGGAAGCCCTACAAATACATATAAATAATGACTAACATACTCTCATACCTATATAAACACACATTCAATATGACGAGGGTTACTTAATCTGAGAACATACTATAATTATCAATCATATGTTTAATATGAAATATTTCTGCAATAACTTTACTTTAACATGTTCATATTATATATATTCAAATACTAAAATTAACTAAAGAGATTTATCAAATCTATAAAATAAGATAAAGTGACTTAAATGTAAAATTCTAACAAAGAGGAATAACAATGGCTGCCAACAGGAAGTAGTAAGAGTTATCTCTCTCTTACCCGGCTGTGGGTCAAGGCACCCTATAACTATATGGCTCAGTGTGTGGACTCTGCTATGGTATCTCTATCAGTCAAGGTCAAGTACCTAAATCATTACAAAACATAACTTAACACTTGATCTCAAACCTCCAATACATTTTATCAGAGATAATAATAAAAACATAAATCAATTCTATACAAATGCTTTAACCCATATGGAATCTACAGGTTAACAGGTAAGTATAAATAAGGGTTCAAATCTGTAGTAATGGAAACTATAGGATCCACCATAAGATCACAAAGGAATTTGTAAGTAGTACATGGAGTAAAATTAAAAATATTGAAATCATGGAAATTACACATCTGATCTTGGAGTACATTTGCTAGATCATAATATAAAGTGATAAAAAGTACTTACAAGTAATTCTGATAAGTCCAAACTCCAAAAATTAAGGAAAATGTCAGAGACACAAATCTCAAACCACAATGGCTGACCACTATCAAAAATCTAATTTAATTAATTAAACCAATGAGAAAAGTCTTTAGAAGTCACATGACTTAAAATTTAAACTGACCAGTCACATGGTTGGTCACATGACAATTGGACATGGAAACATGTAATTTTAAGAATGGAAATGACAAAACTATTATAAAGAAAATACATAATAAAAATGACCCTATTACAGAAACGTACGTCAATCCGTACGTCAATCGTTGATTGTTGGATTGAATGCAGTGGCCCTGACAGTAGTTTGCGATTCCTTCATTATGTTTGGACCATGTTTGTTGTTGTTTTTGATACGTACTATATACGTCCCTGGTACCATTCATCAGTACATGTACATGCATGCCATGAATGATGCAACAATTCTACCATGCACATCTTGCAGATTCTTGGATACCTTGCTGTCAGTACTGACATTTACCAGTCTGTTCTTCAATATGAAACACGGCTATGATCATTCTTCATCAAATTCCTGACTGTTTCGTGCATTTCATCAAGGGAGAAATATAAAACATCAAGTTTTACTGCTACAAAAATTCGATCGTAGTAATGTTTTGAAACCGAAAGTAGACCTAGAACATTCCGAATCCGACAAAATGCAGAGCTATTCATATAAAAAAGGGGGGGGGGGAAATAAAATAAAGAGAGAGAGATAAAGCTGTTTTATTATCATCATTATGCAATATGTAATTTCTCGGTAGTGAGTGAAAAAATGTACATTGTATGTCTGTGTTTGATTGGGGAGAGGGGGGGGGGGGTGACCCATATATATATACCACGTCTAAAGGCAACGGAGAGGGATCACTTGTCTAATTTTATATTAAAATTATCCTTGAATATATATTATAAGGAAATTAACCTCGTCTTATCGGCAAAAAAATTACAGATCCGTGGTTTGCAATAATAGAAAACGAAAATGAATTTTATCGCCACTTTATGGTGCAAATGATGCTCGTTAGACAATCAAATTGAATCAGTTGTACATTTAATGCCTTCAAATGAAAAACAATTTCGAAATAATATATCTATTAAAAGAAATAAACAATAATAATAAATATTAACGCAGCCTCGTTTTGGATTTCGGGTAAATACAATTATTTAGGTTATTCCGGTGAAATTCGGAAAGTTAGGAATTTTAGGTAACATCGGTAAATTTAGGGCGGAATTTTGCCCGAAGTTTCCGAATTACCAGTTTTTCCTAACGAAGTTTCCGAGGTGTGCCCGAAGTTTCCGAAAAACAGTGTGTAAACTACTACGATCACCACTGTACACATTGCTAACCCCAGAAGTCAGGTACCCGTTCTACTCTCGAAGGTGACTAATGGCCGTCCTAAGTCGGCACAGATTGCCCATTGGTCTCGTTTGTTTATGTGCAGTCTTTCGTGTTTAATGTTTCTATATCATATTATGTTGTTCCTTATCTCTTTCACGTCTTTTTCTGTGTCTCTACTCTGTGTGTTCTCACATGAAGTTTTGGTGCTTTGCTGTGAATGCTCATCGAGTCTGGTTGGTGATCCCCTCCTTTTTTCTAATGGAGAGGTTTTGTAGCAAGAAACTAGTACAAGGTAGGCTATCTCTTTTCTTGTTTTCTGTATTATAAAAATATCTGAAAACAAACTGACGCACCTTTGCAAATAGCTCATTGTAATGAGTAAGCAGTTCATTAACGGATTTGTGAATATCTGACAGCAAGTTGTATAGTACGTTCCGATCCGCGAATGGATCGCAATAAATCGGCTTGCCTTGGAACTGTTCATTACGGCAAAACACGACATAACTGGACAGAGTGTTCGTAATTGGCGATGGTAAAAGGAGAGACTATATACATTTTATTACTATTTGTCAATGAATCATAATGCATTACTAATGGATTTTCACACGGCCAATCACGTTGATTTAGCATTATGCGCGAGACATCTATGAAGTTTGCTCATAAAATTAGACATTTCTTCATTTCGAAGATGATTTTAATGACAATAGGCTGTAATAGACATTTTAGATCATTGAAGATGAATGTTTTATGTTTATCTAAGCAGGGATTAGATTAGCAAGACCCTGTCGATGAACAAAAATACATCAACAATGGGCAGTCGGTGCCGACTTGGTACGGTATGCAAGGGTAACGTTTCGAATTCTCTTTTAATTTTCTTATCATTTTTACTGATTTTTCATACTCTAAGTTAAAAAACATCCTGAAGTTACATTGATGATTTGTACATTTTTTATCTACCATACTATTTATTGGAAAATACAAATGAAAATACCAAGCAAATAAGTTCTAAATGAGTCATGTCTCTAATTTTGATGATTTTTGGAAATGTTGATAGCTTAGAGCTCTAAACCAAAGACAACACGACATATACTGTAACACATAGCATCTCCGCTGGTGGACTAATAGGATATCTTTGTGTTTTACATGGGGGTTTTGCTGTTGGTGCTACAGAAAATGCTGACGACAATCTCAACAACACTCACAATAGAGCACCAAATTGATCATCGACGGACCCCTAGAAAGCTAGAGGTTGGACCAGATGCCCGGGAGGAGTAAGCGTCCCCTGTCTGTCTAGACACACCCGCCGTCGATATTCACGCACGAAAATAAAAACAATATCCACAAAACATGCACCGTCTGAGGTTATGTCTATATAGAAAGTGCTATGGCGACCAAGTCAGGGAAAAGCATTTAAAACACTTACTGTCAAACCCCTCGCGCGGAACTTTTTTTATGAACTCCACACGGCGAAGGACATAAGTGTGACACAAATAAGACAAAGAAGATCAAATTAAGAATTTCTCTGTCCACACATTCATTATTCGGATTGCCTCTTGTTTGGCCTCCAGCTGATCACTGATGATACATTATTGTTGAAATGAGCATATAGTGCAATTAAATTATTGCAATAAAACATATATCGATAATTCCATGGTCCACAATGTTGAGGGATATTTTAAGTAAGAGCTATCCAAAAATCTCAGAATTCGACACATTCGTCTGTTTTAATTGTTTTTTTTTTGCACGGCTAAAGTGTTGGGTGTTTATATCATGCAGGAGATGTTTATCCTTCCCAGGTACTTGACTGTTGGGGATTCACTTTCGCTTTATTGCAGAATAGTAATGTAGTTAGTAGTTTTGTTTGATTTAGCATTTACCATGATTTTTTTTGCCCATTGATTATGATTTTTTTGGATTCCGATTTTTTACGACGTATTTTGTGTTTGACTTTCATTTACTGATGAACATTGGACAGTAGATTTCTATTGCATCAGGCATATGATTGCATTAATGATGATGAACGTCTTCAAATTCAATAGCATCATTTAAGAACAGATAAATCTGTAGCACGGACCAGTCATGAACGTTTCGGGTACTTAACCCACGTCAGTGATCCTTAATCTAAACAATGTAATATGGCCAAAAAGTGTGAAAGTTATTATGTTGAAAAATGTACCGAATGACGTAGCAGTATGGTGTTTGAACTGAATTAACTTTCAATTGACTTTGCAAATGGAAAACCGTTAAATATATCGAGAGGAATTCAGTAAAGAAAGGTCTCCTGAACGAAATCATTGAGCTAACTACCTTAAATTATAAGTTAGCGTCTTGTCTTTAAGTGCTTATATGTAAAGCAATGATAATCGATTTCGTAAAATGTCTTGAACTTTTATATATGGACGAAACATTTAGGTTAAGAGGGTTGGAGTCGTTAATTGAAATTCACACAACAAATTAGCATATCAAAAATAATAGAAATTACAGAGTAAGAAAAAAAGAAAAAGAAAACAAGAACAAAACACAAAAGGAGAACAGAAAAAAAGTTTTGTCAAAGTAATAGAAAAATAGATCATAGATACGCATCTCATGATCGCCACCTATCAATATTAAACATTTCAAATAAGTCAAACGCAGAAGAAGACAAATGAATTTCACGTCGCAAATGCATTAAGTCCAGGCGAGACTATTTTTCATAGATTAATAAGCTTGTATTGAATTTCAGTAAAGACCTAATGCATTAAACTTCGTATGAGTCATTAAAGCACGGGTTCCGTTGGTACCGATTAGAATACCAACGATATATAGTGAACTGTTGGTCAGTCCACAATCTTTCGGGAACGACCTGTCAAGGCTATCGAGGTGTCAATGGATGCATTTATGTCATTTGTGGTAGGAATATGTTGCAGGATCCTATGAATTTACATCTTCTAATGCTAAAAGGGATGTTTTTTTTACCTATGGAAATTTTGTGAACAATATTAAGATGGCGCATACGTTTCAGTTAAGATGAGATGTGTTTATAAAAGGCCGTTATCTGGGGATATGTTTGCTTCAGATATTTTCATTCATTTTAAAATCAAAGATATTTACTAGAAAACACATGCGAGTTACTTCTGAATGCTTTCATGTAGAATTCATATCCATTATGGTTTTACGTAGAGAGAAAATAGTATTACGTAAAACCAATTTCGGAAAAGAATACATATGAGAGTCGTATAACGAATTACAATCTAAGCATTGAGATGAAGCAGTAGCATTTATCGAATCTTCTCTGATATACAGTGGCCGTGAATTTAGAACAATCGTTTTCAAGAGCCAGAATATGACCTTGCCGTAGGACAATTAAGTTACTTGTAAGTACAATAAGGCTTCCGCCATCTTCAATAATTATTTTAAAAGAGACAAAACTCGTTCGAGTGGTATTGATAGTCTATACTAATTTAATTATGAATTACCCGATTTTGCGATGGCTTTGGGGTTTTCAGAAATTATATGATTCCATTCAGAGATTGTATGATTCCATGCTACATGTTATCTTGAAAACAAAGCTAATTGTTTCTATAATGTGCATGTTTTTCATTTAAGCTTTATAAATAAGGTACAAGTTGCAAAGACAAGGTTTTCATTACATGTTTCATCGGTATGCTTTCGTATCTTCAGCCATTTAAGAGATAAAGAGAAGTACACTCTGTTATTTTCACAAGAAGCCCTTGGGGTCACATTTGTCATTGTGCGCTTTTAGAGTATATGTTGCCATTGTAACCTGTTTGTTGTTTTGGTAGTTGTATGACCACGGTTTGCTGCTATATTTATGAGGTGATAGTCACATTTCAACCATTTTGAATACGTGCTTTGCTATATTAATCTATTTGAGTTGTACCGGCGATGAATTTCGTTTTTTTTTTCAGAAATAGCCAAGAATATTTATGATGTCAAATTGATAAAGTGCCAAAACAAGCTTCTTTCGGGCGACAGAGCTAGAAAGAAGTGATTAATACACTTAAAAACATCCATGTCACGGGGAACTAGTTTAACTGCTCCGCAGCAGGAAATAAGTGTTTATTTAATGATACCAATTTATTATGCACCAGACACGTGTTTCGGATATCACATCCACTTCAGTGATGCTCCCATCCAAATTGATTTTCAGACCCAGCCAAAATTCAGATGACCGTACTAAATCGGCACCGGATTCCCATTGTTGTTGTTTTTTTTATCTTTATGCTATAGTAGTATTTTACGTTTCAAGTTTTTATGTCTACTAAGATGTTTGGTCCTCCTTGTCCCCTTGCTGTCTCTTCTTCTTGTTGTACTTGCGCACTCTCCGGTTTTGTTTTTCGGTTTTATTTTGTTTTTGTTTTGTTTATTTGTTTTTTGCTGAGGTTGCTTCAGCCGAGTCCTAATAAAGACCCCCTAATTTCTTTCATTTCATCGAATTCGTGATACCCTTTCCCTATGGATCGAGAAAGCAAAGGAACGTGAATGTGACATCGTTGGTGAAAATTTCACATATGATTTCATGAAAGGAAAATCAAAGGATAGGTATCATTTATTCAGAAGCTACATAGTGGCATCTTAAGGAAGTGAGTAATTGTGCCATTTTGACATTTCTTCCTAATATTCAAGGTACATTTATCATTTGCTTATTTGACCATATCTACATCGATCCTGACTACCGTCTGTTCGCTTCAGCTGTTAGGAGGGATAAATTGTTACTCTAGTTGCACAATGTGTCTAAGAAAAGGCGGCAATATCGACCAATTTTTTTTCTGTTATATCTATATGAATTGTTCGTGCAAGAAAACGGTTGAAATGAGCAAATGAATAAACATACAGGAATCTGGAATTTCACATAGGTGGTAAGTGTTTTAAAAATTCAATATAGGCAAAATAGCAAACTGACGACAAAACTATTTCTTAATTAGCAAAAAATAGATAGTTTTCACGAACTATGGTAGTACGTTTGTTTAAATCTAAACTAGAGTTCAAAATTGTTACCCGATGATACAAGTAATATTGCTCTAATTTTATTTGTAATAACATCCTTAGCCTGTTGTTTATCGTATACCGTATAACTACAGAAAGCAATGCCTATGACGCGCCCTTGTTGAAAGGGATAGATATATTTATTTATATATTTAGTAAGAAAATGTTTTAAATAGATTGTGTGTCGTATCTCTAAAAAGTAATCATTGAAAAGGAGAAGCAATACTGTAGATTTTAATGTCCAAATGTCTCTCATGTTACAATCAATGTTCAGTGATGTTACCCTGAAAGTACGAAATGTAACATCATGGAAGGTAACACCACGGAATTACAAGACATTTCATAATTTGAAAATTTAAAATGTATGGGCATTTCATATACTTTAAAGATAAAATTAGTATGGTGCAAATACCTTGTGACTGATCACTTCGTTGAAACAAGTGTTTTCAATGATAAAATTTAAGCTCTAATTTTGAAGTAACATCATGGACAAGATTTGAGATTACGGTGCCAGTAATAGGTGATTTCTACTCCATTGCTCAATCGTTGTTTGTCCTACATGTCTTCTTTTGGCCTCTTGTCAAAAAGCAAACACATGGCTTTAAAAAGATGTTCTGATAACAATCCACTTACAAGAAGATTGCCTCAAAAATCATACAAAAACCCTTCTGAGTAACAGCAAGGACGCTGCGAAAGTTACATGAAAAGAAATGGTTAATTTATATCTTTGTTTATTTTCGAGCTCTGTTAAAAATTGGCTTACTTATGTAGTAGAATGTATAAACACACATGAAATGATGTACATAACAAAGTCATGACCATGATCATGTATATAAAGAAGCTAAAATTTGTGTTGAAAGTTTTGGACTCGGTAAAGTTACTAGTAACATCACTGACATTTGCTATACTTTCATGTGAATATGGCAAGGATAATGGTGTCGCTGGAATTCAAAAAGTATCTTAAATTAGAGGTAGCATAGCCTTACATTGTATTTGACAAGAAAAACCGGCGGAAGTAAAGCAGATTTTCTTCCAGTATCGAGTTACCATCTTCTCGAGACAAGTGTATAATACCTTACTCCCCCTTGTCGGATGTCATACACAAAACTGTGTCTCCGGTGAGTGTCATGGCGGAGACTTATCAGGCATAACATTCGTATAAATTACTAGCAATTTAAGTGTTTGTTAATGTGTTGGAATGATTTTACTCCGAAAATTGCTTCTATATGAAAGTATGATATAATACGGACTCTGATATTCCACTACGACACTCACCGGAGACACAGTTTTGTGTATGACATCCGACAAGGGGAAGTAAGGTACTATTACGTACACTTGTCTTGAGAAGATGCGAGTTACAGAAATTTGGACATTTTTTTTTTACATGTTTACAGTCTTTAAAAAATTCAAAATATTTAAGAGGGTATCATTAGTAAAGCCTCGGTTTCCGTACTATTTGACAAACAGAATCAATACAAACCTAGAATCAATTATAGCCTGTACATGTATGTTCTTTTTATGCTTTTATTAAAACCTCAATATAACATATTTCGTGAAAAATATCTCGAATGTTAAGCAGTTCCTGAAATTTGATACTTCTTCAAATTCTTGCATACCTTAAACAGCTTTATATCGGAAGCTAATCTGATTAAAATGATTGATTGTAAAACTATATATTTTTGACTCAGTTTTCCTCAGAATAGCGATAGGAGACGTCTCGTGTTATCTATTTTGATTGATTATTGATACGAAAAGAAACATCTGTTTCGTCAATGACAATAAATATGCCATATGTCAAAAATCAAATATGGAACATGTAACACAAGTTTCCAATATTCATTATCATCAATGATTTTATCTTTCCTTCAAAAAGCTAAAAGGCTTGTGGTGTTTCCAACAAGTGTTGTTCATACATTATGTAGTGTATTGCAAACAGATCGTGAAAATTGTTTTTAAGGGGAAAATTTTCGTTCTTTTTGTTCTTGACACTTAGGGGAACTGTCCGTCTCGCCTGTCTAGTATCTGTCTGTCATGGTTTAGGTGTCACATCAGTGTCGTTATTTTCCTTTACAGGCGATACGTTCATTCCTAGAAAACTACACGAAAATTTTCTATTTTCAAGGAAAAAAAGAAGCTCCATCTTTACTACCAGAGAATATGCCAAAGTTAGAGTTTTATTCGCACATATTCCAAACTCTTACAGACACCTATTCAATGAAACTAATATACCTTCATCTGATGTGAATGAGTGCTGTATTCTTTCTGTGTTGAACACAAAATTGTTAATTTATATTTTTATAGTTTTCCTTTTTATGCCTCAGTATCCTTTCTCTTAAGAAACACCAATATCACAAAATAAGCGTGATATTATTGCTCTTTTGCACAAAAGCAATTTCCTCTACACCATAACCGCTTGCGTGTTTGGTAAGAAAGGGTCACTTCCTCTTTCTCACTTTGTTCCGTGTTTTTCGCGGGGAAATCACGAAACAATCTTCCCGTTTTTATATCACCGCGGAAGGATATCGGAATTTTACACAACATGGAGGATATTTTCCTCGCATTGATTCCAGGGCAGCTGTAAATTAAAACTAATCTGAAATGACAAAAACTAATAAAGAGTTACAACCTTGTACATGCGTCCGCTCATCTTTAAAAAATCATGATTTTTCTTTGGCAATTAATACTTAAAGGTGTTACTACAGGAAAACAGTTTTGCAAGGAATCCCTTTCGTTTTGACTGGTGAACCGGGCTGAATAAAATGTGTCACCTCATTGATCAAACGTATTTAAAATAAAATATGAAAATAGCACTTTAAATCAATTCATGATTTTTATTTTTAACCAGATTTTGTCTTTAATGTAATCAATAGATTTACTAGTATTTGGAAATATAAAAAAAATTAGCAAATTTTCAATTCGGAAGGAGGGGTCGTGTAAAAATGTGAAATTTGCAGAAAAACTGTATGCATGACCCAGAATGTCTTTTCTCCAAATCGCAGATAGAAACTGTTTTGCCATAGACTACTGAAAGGGGGTTGAGGAGAGGGAATTCTGGACAATCATGATTTCGTCATAAAAATTGTGATTAGTCAGCAACTATAGTTGAGATTTCCCCTATTGGATTGGCTGTTCCCCAATTTTCGAAAATAATCTTGTTTTGGCGTGGCTACTATAAAGTGTTAACGGATAAGTGTTGTAATAGTTCACTATCAGTCACTTTAACCGTCAAAGCACCTCAGTGTCAATTATATCTGTTACTTGGAAATCTTGTTCAACATATCATTCCTCGGAGGGCAAGGAAAAATTGTTAACAATTCAGGATGTCTACACAGGAAGAAAGATAGATAGAATTTCTGGATAAAGGCTTTAGAAACTGTCGAGGAGGACAGCTAGAGATCTTAATTAACTCAATAATGGTTACAGTTGAAAGGCAGTTATACAGAAAACTTATTGATTGTCTCTTTTTAAGTCATTTCCTACGCCGCTTTATCTCCTCGTTAAACATGTTATTTACACGTTTTTGCAGTGTTGTGCAGTGCACTGCATTATTCTAAATATGAATTTAGAAATGGTCCATAAATGACAAGTATGTTTGTTCCGCTCACGTGGCGTTATAGTCGTGGAATTCTATCCGGCTCTTGAATAAACAACGGTTCTGGTTTTTTCAGATAAAAACTTAATTTGAACACACAAGTTATGATTTGAGGAAAATATTTCAAGCTTTTGCTTTTTGACCTTGAAAACACTGGATAACAACTATGATAAGTCAATGCACTAGTTAGTCATGCTAATGATAAACAAAATCACTATCCCGAAAATAATGAACCAATAAAGCTAAAATAAAAACAAGGGAAAAGTAGACAAAAACAAAATACAAAACAAAACAAAAACAAAAACAAAAACAAAACAAAACAAAAACAAAACAATACACAAAACAAAACAAAAAACCTGCAAGCAAACAAAAAACACCAACCCAAACAATGTATGTAGGATTTGAACTCCCCAGTTGGGAAAAAGATCAGTAACCTAGGTGACTACATCTTATAGTATTCCCACTTAAACTTGCATACAAGATTTGAAACCGGGTACTATCCAATCACGATTGTCGTGTTATTTCACGTTTTTGGACCTTCGATTTGTATGCAGATCAGTGAATGAAAGTCAAACCTAAAACCTACAATCAAACCTACAATCAAACCTAAAACCTACAACCAAACATAAAACCTACAATCAAACCTAAAATCTACAACCAAACATAAAACCTAAAATCAAACCCCAAACCTACAATCAAACCTACAATCAAACCTAAAACCTACAATCAAACATAAAACCTACAATAAAACATAAAACCTACAATAAAACATAAAACCTACAACCAAACATAAAACCTACAATCAAACCTAAAACCTACAATCAAACCTACAATCAAACCTAAAACCTACAATCAACCCTAAAACCTACAATCAAACCTAAAACCTACAATCAAATCTAAAACCTAAAATCAAACCCCGAACCTACAATCAAACCCCAAACCTACAACCAAACATAAAACCTACAATCAAACCTACAGTCAAACATAAAACCTACAATCAAACCTAAAACCTACAACCAAACATAAAACCTACAATCAAACCTAAAACCTACAATCAAACCTAAAACCTACAACAAAACATAAAACCTACAACCAAACATAAAACCTACAATAAAACCTAAAACCTACAACCAAACCTAAAACCTACAATCAAACCTAAAACCTACAATCAAACCTACAGTCAAACATAAAACCTACAATCAAACCTACAGTCAAACATAAAACCTACAATCAAACCTAAAACCTACAACCAAACATAAAACCTACAATAAAACCTAAAACCTACAATCAAACCTAAAACCTACAATCAAACCTAAAACCTACAATCAAACCTACAGTCAAACATAAAACCTACAATCAAACCTACAGTCAAACATAAAACCTACAATCAAACCTACAGTCAAACATAAAACCTACAATCAACCCTACAATCAAACATAAAACCTACAATCAAACATAAAACCTACAACCAAACATAAAACCTACAATCAAACCTACAGTCAAACATAAAACCTACAATCAAACCTAAAACCTACAACCAAACATAAAACCTACAATCAAACCTAAAACCTACAATCAAACCTAAAACCTACAATCAAACCTACAGTCAAACATAAAACCTACAATCAACCCTAAAACCTACAATCAAACCTACAGTCAAACATAAAACCTACAATCAAACCTAAAACCTACAATCAAACCTAAAACCTACAATCAAACCTACAATCAAACCTAAAACCTACAATCAAACCTACAATCAAACCTAAAACCTACAATCAAACCTACAATCAACCCTAAAACCTACAATCAAACCTACAATCAAACATAAAACCTACAATCAAACATAAAACCTACAATCAAACCTAAAACCTACAATCAAACCTACAATCAAACCTAAAACCTACAATCAACCCTAAAACCTACAATCAAACCTAAAACCTACAATCAAATCTAAAACCTAAAATCAAACCCCAAACCTACAATCAAACCCCAAACCTACAACCAAACATAAAACCTACAATCAAACCTACAGTCAAACATAAAACCTACAATCAAACCTAAAACCTACAACCAAACATAAAACCTACAATCAAACCTAAAACCTACAACCAAACATAAAACCTACAATCAAACCTAAAACCTACAACCAAACCTAAAACCTACAATCAAACCTACAGTCAAACATAAAACCTACAATCAAACCTAAAACCTACAATCAAACCTAAAACCTACAATCAAACCTACAATCAAACCTAAAACCTACAATCAAACCTACAATCAAACCTAAAACCTACAATCAAACCTACAATCAACCCTAAAACCTACAATCAAACCTACAATCAAACATAAAACCTACAATCAAACCTAAAACCTACAACCAAACATAAAACCTACAACCAAACATAAAACCTACAACCAAACATAAAACCTACAATCAAACCTAAAACCTACAATCAAATCAAAAACCTTCATTCAAACCTAAAACCTACAACCAAACATAAAACCTACAATTAAACCTAAAACCTACAACCAAACATAAAACCTACAATAAAACCCAAAAATCACAATATGTAGGTACACAAAAATTCTTCAAAAAATAAAAGCAGATTTTTCTGGAAAAAAAAGGCCAGTACCATAACGAATTTTATTGTTGGTGGCGCTGTTAAACGCACGCGCTGTATTAATTATTTTAAACACATTTTTACGTTTAGACCGAAGGCAGGTCAGCCTATTTTATCACTATTTTGCCCAAGGGCATATATAGCGAAGTCCGATCAAGCTCTGTTGATCATTTGAAAATTTCTATTCACGAAATAATGTTCTCGAAATTTCTAAAAAGTGGGTCCTGTGGCATCACCCACCCATTCTGCTACGTCTTAAGGCATTTGTTTTTACATAACTTTCAGTCTTTTGCCATATTTCATTGTTTGGATTGAGGATTACTGGTGATGTTAAGTACCCGAAACATGCATTTCAGGCCCATGCTGCAAATTTATTTGTTCTTTAAAAATGATGCTATGAGCTTGAGGAAGTAACATGCACTCAGTTACTATTTTGTATTTTTAACAACAACAACAACAAAAAAAAAGCACGATAGAGAAAAGATTGGCCTCCCTTTAGGTCTGGTTTTAATGGAGTACATGTACATGGAAGTCATACACTCACAACCCATTTGCTTTGTCTTTCAGTTTTCAGTGTTTGTTTTCATTTCCACGTGTCTTCTTCACGTTTTGCTATATTATTTAGGGGTTACCATGCGTGTGTTTTACAAAGCTGACAGGGTATCGGCGAATCCCCTGTCAGAAATTGAGTTTTTTGAGGCGTGAGCAATATTTGCAGTTTTTTCATCGCTCAACCAATCAAAATGCGTGTTACAAACAGAGTGCACTAGAATCAGCATTTGTTGATGTGTCCTTCTCTTTCTTGTTCCTTCGTCAGTCAGAATGTATGCCCTCGCTTTGATAATTATTTTTCATTAATTCATAGTTGTCCTTCTTGTTCTCTTGAAATATTGGGGACATATTCCCCATCTCTCCACACTGACGACAACGACACGATACGTGGCGACATTTGTACTTCTCTTTCAGTTCAAATATCTCGATTATCTCTATTGTGTAGCGTTTAGTCCCAATTGGTTTTTCCTCTGTTAAAGACACGTGGTTCGAATAAATCATTTTTCATGAAAAGATATGGAAAGGGTAAATCCAATGAAGATGCTTTAAACGTCTTTAGCCATACTAACGCATTTCTAATCCCTTATCAGGAGAAGCAATGAGCTCATTAGCAAGTATTCCAAATCTCCAACATTTTCTCGATACAAGAACCCTCTTCGCTAAGTTCCTTCGTTGAAAAGGCTTTATTTCCTCTTAAACGATTACAATTTCCCTAAAAGGCTGCACAAGAAAATCAATGAAAATACAAGGCTTCTTGTAATTGTGTTATGATAAAATGTCAGATAATATTGCTTACAATGCGTGATTTTCCGTCACTAGAAATCCCTTTCCTTGATGAAGTCCTATAATTACCATCATGTATAATGCACTCCGCTGCTCAATTCCCAGGGAACAGAAGGAACCAATGATAGGATAGGTGAACAAAAATCAAGGAAAAAGTAATTTTATCATCATTCGTTCAATTAACATTTACAGGTTAGAATTTAAGACTTAATGAACAATTGAAGTTCGTTAGAGGTTTAAAAGATGCGGAAATGTCACGTTAGACCGTCTTTATTACATTAATTTTGCAATCTTACTCAGATGTGATTAAAAATGACTTCGTAATGTTTTAAAATCATTTTGGCTTTGGGATGTGTCTGGTGGTGTTCATTGTACATGCTGTATTTAACACAAACAGATAGTGAAAAGAATTATTTATTGTACTGAGGTGCTCAGATAAAATGAATAACAAAAAAATATTCGAAACACGTGTCTAGTGCAGAAAATTGGTTTGAAATTTTCTTCAAGAAGGTACAGATTTGGAACACTTCCGTATTATTGGATAATTCTACAATAAAAAAAGTCAAACATACGATAACTGTGTTTGTGTCTTGCTGGCAAGTGGTAGATTCGTACTCTTTGTAGTTATAGGAATCTACATGCATTTGGAAGTTTCCTTTCAATAGTGTATAATATTTGCCTTACTTTCTTTTGTCTTATCATTTCGTCATGGTTGTAAGTCCAAGCGCGGATCCATTAAATGGAAGAGGGTGGGGATCGGACACCTATGGTTCAATACCAAATCATTTAATTTCCATTGTCATTTTCAAGAAACAAAGATTCTTATTGGCTGAGAAATTTTGTTGATACATCGATCAACGCAATTTTTCACGGAAATCTATTTATAGCACTATTTTTAGAACCGGGGGTTCCCTCAAACACGAATGAACTCGTTGCTGAAAATACAATTTGTTGATGTTTGCTTATCATTTCAAGGGTGCCATTTATTTTCAACTTACTCAAAACTTAACAGTGCATATAGAATTTGCTCAAACTGGTCCTTATTCCAAAGATATAGACAGACGATCGCTCGCTGTTTGAATCATGGCAGCTGCCATTACTTGTTTTGGCAGACGTATCACTGCGAAACACTCCGACTTAAGAAATAAAGTGCACTGATTGATTGTTTTCCGATCCAAGAAAACAGTCTGTTTTCCATAAATAGATGATAATAAAATGATAAGAAATGAATCTTATATTTTTTTCTGTTTATGCAGGTATCACCCGAAAAATTGGACAGAAAACTTTTGCATCAACGCGCTACGCGCATTGATGCAGTTTTCTGTCCAATTATTCGGGTGATACCTGCATCAACAGAAAAAATATGAGATTCATTTCTTATGAGTAAAAAATCAAATTTTGAAATGAAAGTACCATGAAAATATTTTAGCGCACTAGAACAAAAGTAGATCTTATCAGTTATACTCAATGCCGAAAAAGAAGAAATCAAAATAATGAATAATGAAGATATCTCCAGCCAAACTGCCCTGTACTGATTACAGCGGAACACATCCGCATTATATATAACATATAACCACTATGTCTCGTTGTCCCCTGGTGTTTGTTGGAGTTGTCTTGTCTTGGTTGAAACCATTCTGTGGATGTGTTCCGCTGAGGTCAGGGTAGGATAGTCTTCCTCTGTTGGAGATCTCCCTTCTTTCCTCTAAATTATTCCCCCAAATCCATGTCTTCTTATCATTGCTTAATCGTGTTAATCATGTTCGTCATATCCCACCCATCTTAATACGTTTTTCGGTAATTTTTTGACATAACGTTTACAGTATTTGGGAATATTTCATTCTTTGGATTGAAGATCACTGATGAGGGTTAAGTACCCTAAACGTGCATGTCTGGTCCATGCTGCAAATTTATTTGTTCTTAAATGATGCTATGAATTTGAAGACGTAATATTTTTCGGTCCTTTGTGCTTTTTAACTTTTTGCTCGGCATTTTAGGTCAATTTGTGAAGGTTTAAATATAATCTTAATTTTTTTCTCTTATATATCTAAAAAGTAATAGAAGGAGACTGAAATAGAGATGGAATCATGTTATGTTATTAGTAATTCATATCGCTTTGTGATATTTCTCAAGAGAGATTTCTTTAATCTAGTTTTCATTCTATTCGTAAAATCAAAACGTCGAAGAGAAAACAAGCATCTTGTATCAATACCTTAGAACAGAGAAGCTATTTCTCTTTGATAGCATCGGTTCTCAAGAGATAAAACGAAACCAGTGCTCGCCTCGCGTAAAGCAGGAAACAAATGAATACAAAATGAGTAATTTATGTATCCCTAACTCGAATACTCGAGCTATGAATCGAGATATATAGCCTCATCCTAGTCAACTATTGACGAAATTGACGACCAATGTTTATAATTCTATGAATAGTAATGGGGAAATTTTCACTGTAATGTCATCGGAAAAGCTCCCTCAAATTGCAGCATAGGTTTTCTTTGTACGGCAGATTGCAGTGCTCGGTGTCCCATTGATTGATACGGCAGTGGCTTGACTAGCTTGCTATAGGTATCAGCTGGTAGTGGCGAATGGTCATTTAAATATCTTGGAATGAAACTGAATTTTTCTTTATTGTTTTTAAAAGAAAGGTTGATGTTACCGTAACGTTATTTTCAATTTTCTTCTTTCACAGGAGTATATATTGGTAGTGATTTGAACCCACTTGGATATCAATGACACAGATCCTAACTCAAAGGTGAGCAGTTATTCAATTACCTTTATTTGGGTCTTTTTAATTTTATCATATCCAATTAATTTCCATTTCACAACAACTAAAATTTGTATCATGGAGGAACTTTGATAAAATGAATATTGACGAATTTAAAGAATGATTTTTGGAAAATTGTAAGAGTAGGTTAACTTGTCAGAAATGTATTAAGCCTTTAAGAGATGAGTTGTCAAGACTACCCATTGGTATTACATACCCATTGGTATTACATACCCGTCAGTTCTGATTTGTCTTACGTCTAAAAGTCTTTTTAAGCTGTGCCCTCCCTCCAACTACCCCTCTTCAATAGAAAAATAATCGTTGTCACTTTTGGTAAATGGTTCAAAAACTGAGCCAAGTCTTTTCCATAAGTTCTTAGCTGTTTTTATTTTCGGCAAATGTTATGACCATGCTTTGGACGAAAGCTTTAAAATATTCATACTTCGATTGCTTTCTCATTTTTAACATCAAATATCAATGATAGTAAATAAGAATGGCTCGTGGAAAAGAATATTTATTCCTGTGTATACCATCAGTTAATGAAAGTAAAATACAACCTCCCGTATTCAAATTTGAAAAAAAGACACAATTCACAATACCAATTCTTGAAAAAAGTATATGAAAAAAAAGGAAAAATCGGACGAATAGACGGTAACAATGACACAGCTCCATAGAAACACGAAGGACAACTTATCTAATGGACTATCTCCAGAGTTTAGTGCAAGTGCGGAATGTACTGTAGGTGGCGCTGTTAAATCGCGCCGCGCTAATTTTCAAAGTTTAGACATATTTAGATATCACGTGTTTCACGTTACATATCTAACACAGGTATAGTATCTAAATACGTAGGTCCAAAAAGGTAGTCTAATGTTAATTTTAACGAGGCTGTGTCTAATTAGAAAATGATGAACTTCTACCCAAGGTATTTTGACTAAATTCGGATCATATAATTGCAGTATTATAAAATACATTTTATGGGAAAGAAAATAGAAGTTGACCGTTCAGTATTATGTAGGGGTCATCTCAAAGATAATGGCATCTTACAATGAGAACTTTTGGAGTTTTACTGCAAAATAACGATTTTTCTCAAATTTTTAATATTTCTGCGCAAGAGACTTTGATTAAATTCATATTATTTATTTGTTGCACTTCAAATATCATTTTAAGAAAAAGAAATTGAAATTTCACCGTCATCAAATTTTTCTAATTGTACTCAGCCTCGTTAAGTTCTCTCTCCGTGTCATTTAAAAACAAGGGGTGGAGTTTCGCTCATTGACCCCAGTATGGGAACCTAGAACAAGAAAATTACCAAATATCAATTCGATTAGATGTACACCATGATTCAAAAATGCTATTCCATTGATCCCAAAGCCTGTCAATCATAATGTAATAATTTCTAGTGGAATCTATTACTACTGTAGTGTTACAAAATAGAAACAAAGCGAGCACTGAAAACAACCACACCGACAAAGTGTAAAAAACATAGACACTATTTCCACAACAATTAATACAATCAACATTCTGCAAAGAAGCAAAAGTAAATCCCCGAAGGAGATGAGATCAGGTGTCCGGGAAGAGTCAGCATCTCCTGATTGCTATCAATATCCGTCAAGTACATAGGCTATACGTGTAGAAAAAAGTCATATCCGGTGAATTGTTAATTTCGGTGATTTGGAAGGTTCTAACCTAAAATATCTTTCAACAGTTAGGATAACGGGATGTTATGATGTTTAATATTTTCATTGTATCATCCAAAAAAATGTTTGTAGCGACAAAGTCAGTCTTTCACAAAATGTACCCTTGGTTCAATAGTTTTTCGGTTAGTCTCCAAACCCTCAGAAGGAAGTCGTCGTAGTTTGAGCTTGCTCTGGAATAGTGTATCAATTGCGATATGAATATGTCATCGAAAGGGGATGAGGTTTTTTGCAAGAGTCAGACAAAATAGTCTGATAGAAATCTAAAACGCTCTGCACCAATAATGACGAGGTTGTTGACATGGATATTGAATTTCAACCAAATGATAATCGAAAATTTACACCATTGTGATCTAGTGAACCACGCGCAAGTTTCACACAAATTATATGTCTCATCGGTGATTCTCGAGGCAGAAAAAGAGGACGTACAAATTATCAATACGAAAATTATTGTATTCCAAAAATTCCAGAATGACTCGAAATATGTTGGAGAAGGACAAGACTATCCGCGATGGAAATCAATCTGAATTTTAGAATAATCTCTAATATTCTATTAGAAAAAAGTGAGTAGAGAAGCATGTACTGTATAGTGACGTGGTTCGATGGGTCAGTCAACACTTTATCAAACAATACAGATGAAATGTTTTGTCAATATTGATCGATTGTTCATTCAATGAAAGTAAATCACAGCTAATTGTCATGTATTCAATTAAGTTTCCCTTTACGGACTCTGGTTATATCTCTGATGACCATAAGGTTTATTGGTAATACCAACGCTCAACAGCGAGAAAAATTGGATTCTTGAGATATTTTTCTTCTATACTACTTTGTACTTCGTATTGAAGTGAATTTCGTGAAAGTATTGTCATACTCAATAGGAGGTGAATAAGCAATCGGTATAACATGAACTAGGTCAACCTTTATCAAAAATCATCCTTTATCGGATCGTCTTCTGCTCATATAAGAATTAAGGAATTTTTTTTTATCTTGTTTTGTTTTATTTCGTTTTCGTTTTGTTTTTTTTATTTATTTACTTTTTGTGTCGCCTGCGAAGCATAGCGACACTTAGGGATCATTTGTACTTCTAATGTGGTTTTATATGTAATATTTTAAGATTTCTTGAATATACATAGTGATCAACATTGTACATGTTGTAGATTTATATTCTTATATGATATGGGAACTTTTATTTCCGCATTTAATCAAGCTAAGGAGATAACCGAAAAAACCCTAACAGAAATCTTGTATCAAATCAAAGGAGCACAACATGTTTTCTATGACATTCAATTTGAAGACGTTTAACATTTGAACCACTTGGTGAGTGTCACTGCTGATGGACCAGGAGTCCCCGAGTTCGGTTGATCGTTTCTTCAACGCATTCTAAGATTTTTGTTATCAAAATTTCTTGAAATTTCTAAAACGTGGGTCCTTTAGCATCATATCCCACCCATCCTGCTACGTCTTCGACATAGTAACTTTCATTCTTTTTTGGCAAATTACATTGTTTAGATTTGAGGATCACTGACGAGGGTTTAGTACCCGAAACGTGTATGTCTGGTCCATGCTGCCAATGTAACTGTTCTTGAATTATGCTATCAATTTGAAGACGTTTAACATTAGAATGATAATCAAAATCAAAATAATTATTGTGATTTTATACATAAGAAAGTAAATCAAATGACTTCTACAATGTACAACACATTCTTTCTTCACGGTAGTTGTAGTGGCTGTTAGGGTCGTAGATAGTAGTATTCTTAGCGACGTATGGAAGATTCCCAAGTCACACATAGATTTTTGTCTGGTGTGTTGATTTTCCTTCGTCCTCGATGAAGCTTTGATGATTTTATGTGACATCTTCTATTGTGAAATACTATAATTAATCTCTAGAGATAAAGTCAGATTGCGGAGAAAGCAGGCCATTTTGTATTTCATAACAGTGAAAGATAAAAGAATATGTTGTAACAGATAACATCAGATGGCTGTCAGAAGGAAATTCTTTATTTTTCTTACTTGAAACCACTACACATCAAATCTCTGAAGCACCTTTTAATCAGGGCAATTAAGAGAGATAATTCAAGGTTACTCGAAATCATAGAGAAAGGAAAATTATTCTGATTTTATTTGTTTCATCTATTAATAATCACGTTGGGATTTTTTTCCTCTTCCAATAGAGCGTTGTTAGAATTAGAAAATAAAAGTCAACACAAAACCTCAAATCAGAATCAAGGTATTAAATGACTTATAATGTCTTTTTATGACCTTTTACATGCAGGTTGTTTGTCACCATCAACGAATTACATCTCCATTTTTGTGAAAGATGAGATATTTGTTGTTATTAGTTTGTCCACTCGATCGTATCTCCTTCCATGTGCTGAGTTTTAAATTTAAAGCAGTAAAGGATTTTCACATGCATATATGTTTTATCTTATGTCATCCATTTACCTATTCATCTATTTATTACATTGTACATGGGACCCTGCGCTTACAGTGAGGGGGTATTATAAATAACAAACGCGCTTTCTTCGAGAATGGACAAGTGAAAGGGTTGTACGCACATCTTTTGGATAACTGTTACTAACGTGACAGGTGTCCGTCTCTAGTTGGCACCGATTGCCTATTGGTCTCGTTGGTTTATACCAATATATACATTGGTGTATATTCTTAAGTGTTTTGATTTCGTGTTTGATGTTCATTGATCCATTTGTGTCTCGTGTGCTTGTTTACTCTGTGTTTTCATATAGGTTTTTTTTTCGATGTTTTTTCTGTGGGTGAAACCAAGTCTTTCTGGAGATCGATCCCCTCCTTTCCTTCTGATTCGTCATTTTACTTTGGATTTTGTAAGCGATAGATCAGGATGGTGGTTTCTCGTTAATTTTGTTTGTCTGCCTACTTGTGTTTTTGTCCGCTTCGTAAATGTGACAATTTTGGAACTTGAGACAGGTGAAAATTTCGACTTATTTTCTTCAAAAATCACCCCCTTAAATATCAACTTTTTTATCATTATCAAAATTGAATATATTTTTATGAGCTTCATGTGACAAGTTTTAAAAGTTCGGACTGATATAGCCTTATTTACAACAGTGTATAACATATGGTGACATTGAGACATTCACAACCAACATTTACATCATTATCTTAATCTATATCCGTGTGCATGGAATGTTAATGAACAGCTGGATAATAATTACGTAAAAAGGTCAAATTTTCACTTAAAAGCTGCCTATAGGCAAAATTATTTGATTATTTCGTTTTTCCAATTCATCATTCTAGATAAATTGCTTCTGCTATCAAAGAAACATCAAAGAAGTACCTAACAGTTATTCAGTCTCAAAGCCGAAAAGGCAAGGCCAAATCGTGAAAATTCCACTCGGAACGGTTGCGAACCCCGGAATGAACAACAATCCGAAGTGAGACCAGGTGCTCGGGGAGAGTTAGCGTTTCCTGCTTGCATGCAACATCCATAGCTTCAATTCCGTAGAATTGTCACATCTGGTTACTTTGTGATCGGGTGGTCCAAATGGTCTATAACAGAATATCATCTATCATTCTGGAGAAATAAAATGTGACTTTTTAACATACCCATCGCACAATGTCAGGGTATAATTTAAGAAAAAGTCCTATGCTGGATAATATGACAGCAACATAGATTGAACACTCAAATGTAAATAATATGTACGAATTCTATTCCATTTTCAGATAAATTGGAATTATTGAACAGTGTTCTGTAAATGAACTTCAGCCTATTCATACATTTCTACCTAACAGAGAAGCAACAATTGTTATATGCAAGAAGAAGTTCACCTTTCATCGTTACCTTATTTGGTTTATATTCACTTCTTGTCATATTTCAGGCAGTTTTGTTTATTTTTCATTTATCTCAATCGTTTCGTTTTGTCAGCTCTCTGATTTTGGGGATATATTTTAAAAATCATTTCTGTTTTGATCGATATTTTGATATTGAAAAATAAATTTTCCTTTTACTATTCAGATGAAAGTGACCAGATGATTCAGTTTTGGTTGCCATGGAAATATCTTCCATTATGATGGACGCATGATGATTCTGCTGGTGATGATGTGCATGATTCTTCGGGTCAAAAGTCAACTGACACATCAACAACAAACAGGGCAAAGGGAGGCATTTACAAACTATACAGGTATGCCTAGCTTGACCCCTCCCCCAATCAAGAAATTGCACATCCTGGCTTTTATTGACAATCCTGCTTTTGAATTATATAACAATGAACAAGGCAAATATTACAAATACAGAAACACCATTTTTGGACCTAAAAATCAAAATTGTAAACGAAAAGATTCATGCAAGTGTATATGACAAAGGAGATGATTTTGGATTCAACATAGTAAATTTCCCCTGGCTTACGGTGATGTTCCAAGACCACCGTCATAGGGCATTTACATATCACAGTTCATCCGGGACGCTAGAGCATGCACTGATATTTTGGATTTTCACAATAGGAATCTACAAATTACCAAGAAACTTTTAGGTCAAGGTTTCTGCTTTCATAAACTAGTAAAGACTTTCTAGAAATTTTTACAAACATTACAGTCAACTTCTTTAAAAATTCGTATCTATACACGCAACAGAGCACCGTGTCCCCTTATTTATATCCATTTACATAATTATTCATCTGTGTTGCTTGGGACCCTGTGTTTTGTGCTCTTGTTTTTTTTTTGTGTGGTCATCTAACAGTCTTACAATTGTACATTCTTCTAGACCTCTAGGTAATTGGAGAAGTGAGAGACTGTGTGCACGTAATCCAGGATAACTACATCATTTGCTACTTGTGTGGCAAATGACCGTCCAAAGTCGGCACCAGTTAATCATTGGTCTCGTTTGTTTATGTGTAGTCTTTTGTGTTTGATGTGTGTATGTCGTATATGTCTCTTTTTCCGTCTCATAGTATGCTCGTCTTTGTGTTTTTGCATCGGGTGTTTTGGTGTTGGTGCTGCAGCAGGGTCTTGTTGGAGATCCCCTCCCTTCTTTTATTTTCAAAATATCTCGTGTTCTCAGCAGAGAAAAGAAATACCTAATAAACACAAAACTATGGTAACAAATAATTGAAAAACATATAAAAAAGAACAACCAGCAAGATGCAAAAGAAAGGAGAGGACCTAGACTCGGTAAATTACCCAAAGCAAAGCGCTAGAAAAGACAAAAAGTTTGTACCATTAACTTTGGGCTGCAAAAGGGCAACCAGGGCTTAATGCTTTTTTTTTGCGCAAAAGCCGAATTTGTCTTTATCAGTATCGTGAAGCCGAAGGTAAAATTTATTGATAATGTTGAAATGAAATTATTCTTCGTCCTCCATAGGTAAAACAAAAATGTCACGTAGGGTATTTATTTGTAGTATGTGTCTCAGAAATCGCGAGGAATTCAAATGTTAAATTTCAACCATCTTCAGGCAAAATAAATGACACCTTTAATTTCTGAAATAAATCTGTTCAGAATCTGTGTTCTTCTCGCCAACATTTGCCCCTGCTGTGACTTCTAGCTCCTTTAATACTTCGATCGATGAGTTCTTATGTATTATTCAAGAATTTATCAATTAGTTGTAGATTGGTTGCATTTCGCAGCGCTAATACAAAACAATTTGAACGTAAATTATTTCAAATTTGCACAAATGCAGGGAAGAGAGAGGAGGTCTTATTTCTCATGAGGGTAAAAAAAATCTTAAATGCATTTCTTCGAATGATTAAAAAAGGACATATAATTAATTCTTTGAGAAAAATACCAAATATGTGTTGTAACTTCCTCATGAGCCTATTTTTCCATTACTCTAGTTCGAGACTGCAGGGGAGTTTTCGAAATGTACTTCATTTATTATAGATTATATTTGTAATGCTGAAAAATTTTTATTCAATGTAAAGCGCAAAGGTGAGGAAGAGTTAATTAATATTTCGTGTATAATTAGCAAAAATTATCCATCGCACAATTTCTTCCTTCTGCTGTAGATGACTAAGTGAATATACTGACTTCTCACGAGATTCACATTAAGAAATGAGTTCAACAATATTGAAAGACATACGATCTCATGAAACAGAATGATCGGCATTCTAAATTTTAAAACATGTAAGGGAATATTCAAGACGTATTGGTGCTTTGGGATGCAAAAGAGATTCTAAGATTCCTGCATGCATACTTTAAGACCACGAACAGGCCAGAGCTATTGTTGCCTTCCCTAGGCTAGAAATTTGTAGATGTCTAAAATGTAGGAGTTCTCCAAAATACCTTATTTCCTTTTAGAGCACGGAGTCTTTTCCGTGCGCCGGTAACGCCCTATGTTTTTGATTTCATCTTACATATTCATATCTTTGTGTTACTTGGGCCACTGCGATTTTGCTATATTGACTGTGTGGTCATTTTAAAGTGAGGCGGCTTTTATGTAAAACAATTGTGCGTTCTTAGAGACCATTTGGTAACCACAAATTTGGAAGGGTTGTGCACTTTAAATCTGGATAACAACACCTTGGCAGATGGCCGTCCTAAGCATCTTTTGTGCTTGGTGTTTTAAGGAGGTCCAGGACAGCCAGACTAAATAAAGATCCTATCATTCAATTTTCCTAAAAATTATAAATGTTAATAATTGAAACACACTTTTTCGACATGCAACGTTTCATCAGTTTTTTACCGTTAGTTTTGAAGCTACGAATTTACATATATACCCATTGAAAGCCCCAAAATGGGCCGTAAACATGACGTTTAAATTAATACACTTTAGGTGATGTAAAACTTGATATGTTCTTCATATGTCAAGTGAAAAACCGATAAGTTCCTATTGAAGTTTAATCGTCAGTTTTTAAGTTATAGCAATTTTGTTACCCCCTCCCCTTATTTTTACGTTACCTTATGCTGACAATCTTGATAAAAACGCGCCAATGTCGCCGTTTCTATTATGACGTCATAATTGATCTAGAGCTTTCCGATGGGGTTCTTTCGGATACTGTTCTGGACCCCCTTAATGTCGTGTTTGCTGTTCTTTGTACCTTTTGCGTGTCTTTTCATGGTTGTCTGTATTTTGGCGTAGGGATTTTTCGGTGTTTTGCTGTGGGTGCTGCAACCTAGTTTTGTCGGAGATTCCTTCCTTTCTTTTATTAGACAGAAATTCATTTGAAACTTGAAGATCTCTTCTTTTATATTTACAGTTACTGCTCCCCATTGTCATTACAATTTTTCATACAAGAGGAAGGTGACAGGAACTTTTTCATCGCCAGAGTTTCCAAACAATTACCCAGACGAAGTCACGTGTACATACTTCTTCCAAGCGCCACCTACAGGCCGAGTGAGAATCAGTTTTGATTACTTCGACCTTGAGAAACCAAGTGACAAAGGGTATGTAAATATTTAGAAACATTCAATTTTCAGTTGTTGTTTTGTTTTTCTCCACAATGTAATAAATGATTGATTTTACTTCAAATTCTCTCAAATGCTCCTTGGTCATAGATTTTATCTATTTAATTATGCTACTGAATCGACCTACAGGAAATTTGGAGCCACGCACTCTTTACAAAATAGTTACACAAAATTGAAAAATCATTCTAGAGGGCGCTACTGAAAATCAATTTGGCTTGAGTTCCACTGAAGAGGATTTACTATCCTAAACACGTGTCTGGTGTATTAAAATTAGTTTGAAATGTTGTACAAGTAGTTTACGAGTTGAAACTCTTTAATTTTCTTGAGTTGTGGAAGCTTAAGATTGTACAAAGTTAGTGGCCGTTTCTTATTTCTTATTATCTAGCCAACAGGGTATGCTTACTCCTCCCGGACACCTGGTCCCACCTCTAGCTTGCTATGGGTCCGTCGATGCTCAATTTGGCGCTCTATTAAGAGTGCTGTTGAGATTATTGTCAGGATCTTCTTAAACTCATTTGTGTCACACGTATGCCCTTTGCGGTGTGGAGCTCGTGAAAAAGTTCCCCGCGAGGGGTTTGACAGTAAGTGTTTTGAATAATTTTTCGTGCATGAACATCGACGGTGGGTGCGGCTAGCCAACAGGGGATGCTTACTCCTCCTGGGCACCTGGTCCCACCTCTAGCTTTCTAGGGGTCCGTCGATGCTCAATTTGGCGCTCTATTGTGAGTGCTGTTGAGATTATTGTCAGGATCTTCTTAATAAACTTATTTTGGCAAACTTTTCCTTTTCATATGCAATATGATTAAAACTTGTGTCTTATGATTATGAAGGGATGGATATATGCGCAGGAATATGCTCTTTGTGAAAATGCTGTTTGGCAAGTATTTACCAATAAATTGTGTAAGTGCACAGAATATGTGGGTGTTTCTTACTTGGCTTAAAAGTAGAAAACATGAGCAATAAATGGTAAAAGTGCTATTTAACGTAGAAAAATTCAAAGTTGATAGCTCTCAGACGAGTACTGTAACGATCAACAATAGGCCGTATCAATTTTAATGGATGTTTTGAGTATTAAATCACCATCAGTGGTACATGTACCTAAACACAAAGAAAAAAGAGACTAGTATTGTTTTCATTTTAGGTACATATGCCCATTCGTGAAAAAAGAGATTCTTCTTTTCATGTGGTGGTTTTTTTTTTTTTTTTGCTTTGGTTCCTGTTTTATCCTGATTCTGTATGCTTTCGGTTTCTGATTTTCTGAATTATCGATTTTGTGCTGTATATAGGGATATGGTCATTATCCATATTTGTCATTAGTATTGTTTTCATTTTAGGTACATATGCCCATTCGTGAAAAATCAAACTTTACTCATTTTTCAGTAAATGTAGAATCCAAAAAGAAGTGTCTATGAATTACAAATCTATAAGCGCTCTCTGTAAAGTAAATTCACAAATTTAAAAATAAAACCAGAAGGCGCTAGTGAAATGAATTTGGGCGGCTGATGAAAAAGCACTTTGGCTGGAAGCATCACTGATGAGAATTTTTGAAATATTCGAAACACAAGTCTGGTGCATGAAAATTGGTTTGAAATTTTCTTCAAGACGGCATAGAGTTGGGATTCTTCCGTAATATTGTATAAAGAATGGATAGTCGAAAGAAAATTGAGTCCTTCAATTATAATCATTATGCATGCAATTAGGAGACGCTGACACTCCCGGCACCTGGTCTCACTTCGGAATGTTTTTCGTTCCCAGGTTCCCAACCGTTCCAATAGAAATTTTAATGATTTTGCCTTGTCTTCTCAACTTTGAGCCTGAATTAATGATAGGTACATGTTTGATGATTACTTCATAAAAATTGTTGTGTTGAACCAAGGGTATATTTGTATGTAACTGGTCTATGCAATTTCTTTATTCGCAGTATTGAAAGATAATTAATGTTAGACCGATCCAACCCATTTTTTTTATACATTCACCGATTTTGAGGCCTTTTCTGGGGATTTTCTCTTGCTCCTTTACAGAACTTCTTTCACTCAATTAATGTTTTCCATCCAATAACAACAAAGAAGTTCTGCCTGATGACACAGTATTCAAACATATTCCAAACAAGGTCCAATTTAATAAGTAGAACTTCATAGACATGCCGATACAGCTCTGCAAACAAGAGCTTCTTGGGTTTAGAATGGATATAGAATTATCTTTGGCATAGTGCGGACCATCATATCATAGTTGTTTCTTTATAGGACGGTTTTTAAAGCCACCTGGTAATTGCTCTTCAGGATGGCTGAATACTAAAGATCGATGTTTTAACCTCCTCAAATACTCCAAAGAGGTAGCATACGGGCAATCTGCAAGTTCCAATGACAGCAAGTATGCGCATGATACATGTCGACGGAAACGACCGACTGCAAACGAAGATAATGTCATGTTAATTTCTAATTGAAGGATCTTGATTAAGTCGTGATTTTCTTTACAGTTCGTTCGTTCGTTTTCTTCCTCATTTTCATTTTTTAAGACAGCTAATACTTGTCATTGCTATGAACACCATACTTGATTGCTTGGTAGTTGTGTTTCAGACTGCTTTGATTCTTCGTACATCTTTAAAATCCCTTTATCTTGAACTTAATTGATTACAGTCTATGCTACATGTTACAATAATATGGAAGTAATCCCACTCTTTACCTCCTTGAAGGAAATCTGAAACCAATTTAATGCATCAGATACTTGTTTCGGATAGTAAATCCTCATCAGTGATGCTTCCTGACAAAATGATTTTCAGACATAGCCAAAATGCAATTATTACTTTGCAGAGAGTGCACTGATCCAAATTTCCTGTAGGGTCGATTCAGTAGCATAGTTAAATAAAATCGAGGACCAATATAGCATGGGAGGGATGGTGCTCATATGTTAACCTACATTAATTTCGATGTAATTTTTGGATTAATTGAAAAGTTTCCGAAATAGCAAAATGACGAATTGAAAGTTCACGTGACAATCTGCTTTGGTGGACCAATAAACTTTAGCTGACCAACCAAATGATTATGTGCAATGCTAACCTTATTTTGTATTATCATGCACAAAGATATCTCTCATTACCGTGATTAGTTACACAATCAGCAGTTAGTATGATCACCTTTGAGTAAGTTTTGTGCATCTGATATCAGGGTCAAAACAAGATGTTTCCTCTTCCTAATCTAGTACGTGACTTGAGAAGTGTATGTACCCGATTCGACGGATTTTATGCCAAAATACACACTCAGAGCGATAAGTAGGCGATTCCCGACATAAACATAACAGCGGAACACACACGAGAAAGTGGAAGCAAACAGACGAAAGCAAAGAGAAAAAAATTATATCATTCAAAAATGAAGGACAACATATATATTTATGAATAATCTCCACAGAGTCACAGTGTAAGAACGAAATTCATTATAGGTTGTGCCACTCAAATGAACTAATACAGCACCGTACAAAACTATATGCTTTCGTAGCATTGTAGGATAACACATAATTGACTACGTTCTAAAAGTCATGGAAGCGAAACTGCTTCCGGACTAATCTGCGAAAACATAAAGTCTAAGAATCTGGAAGCGAAGAAAAACATTAGGCAATATCCATAAAAAACAAAAGTTCATTTCCAACTGAATGGAAAAGGAGGGAAAAAGCACTTACAAGTTGGATCATATAAAGGTTTTTCGGCGTCTTGGGACTTCCGAAATACATCGCTGTTAGCTAGAAACATATATTTGGGTTCTACTGGGAAAGAATTTCATTGATGTAAATCATTCCTTTATACAGTATTTCTAGTCTTTCTGTCTACGACGTCAATTTTTGGCAATATTTTCTTCAGCGATATGCATGTTTTATTATTGGGAATATCTCCTTTCTTCAAGGGATTCACCTCTATGAAGCATTAACACATGTAACGGTCTAATACATTTCCGTTCGGTTTCAAATGAAGTATCCTCATTTTTTAAACAGCCATGTCATAATGCAGGCGTTTGGCGCCATCGATCACGGGGATTATGAGAATATTTTAATCTTTTGTTTTGACGCCTTGTTTGGGATTTCTGTGGATATCATATAATTTACAGAATAAGTTTTTCAGAAAGAAAATAGTCTCCTACCAACTAAGTTAACTTTATTTCTTTGAATAAAAATGATACTCCACGATTATCTTATTGAGAAAATTAATAGTATAATCGATCATGCAGTGATGGTGATATAATTTGATGGGTACATGCAAGTAAACCACAGTAAATGTGCAGTTTTCGTGCTCCAATCTATTACACACCAGGATGTTTCTGTCATATAGATAAATAATCCTATATCTTTGACTTTTGTTATACTCGGTCTATCCATTCAATGGTTTTTGGAAATTTTTTTTTCATTAAATTACACATCTGAATAGACCCTTAACACAAAATTGAGAGCCATTCGTTCTTGTCAAATTAGATTCATGATATCAGAAATAAAACCTGGGGGTGCCAAAAATTTCGCTGACTGATACATTTTAAAGTACATTGTACCACTGATGAGGATTCAAAATCTGAAATATGTATGTCTGGTGTACTGTATTGTGAAATGATTGTCCATGCAGAAGGTTAATCATCTGACAGTAGAGTTGGGATGTTGCTCTTTTCTTTTTTATTTTCTTTATTTATTTTCTTTTTTTCAGTGAAAGAACATCCAATGAGATGAGCAAGAAAGCCATTTTCTTGTCCCTTGTTCACAGAACTAAAGGATTTATCCATATTTTATTCCTAATTTCAGGTGTAAATTCGATTACCTGGAAATCTTTGACATCGACAACGACGGTTTTAAGACTTTGATAGATCGTCATTGTGGATCTCGGAAGCCTAACGAATTTGTCTCTTTACAATCCAAACTGGAAATAGTATTCACTTCGGATTTCACCAAAAATTCCAACGGATTCTTGGCGCATTATTACTTCCTTGGTGATAGTAAGTTTAAATTTGTTTTTGGTGCTGTACTTTACAGAAATTTAATTTTTTTACTACTTTGATAAAGAATATAGAAATATAAAATGTATACAAAAGACCAGTGCGTGTGATTTTTATTTTGGATGAAAAAAAATCGGTGGCAAGATAGTTTGAATACATGTAATCACCTCTTTTAGCATTATCTTGCCTCCGCTAGTATCTAAATTTTAATGTACATCTGTAATCCTTAATTTCGTAAAAATACGCATGAAATATATACTCTCGAATTTAATGATTATAAGAACAGAATACATCTATTACAACGTACAATGTACTTTTTTGGATTCAAAGAAAATATTGAATAAACCGCTAGATTGATTTTTTCCAGTTTTATTAAAGGATTTTGTATCAAACAGAAATAGCATTATGTTATTTGCATATTCCTTTTATTGATCATTTTGAAGACTGGCAGCCTTTTGGGCCATCGACGATTGGTTGTGGGCCTGGCTATATAACCGGAAGTGGAGGTGTGCTGACGTCACCTGACTACCCAAACAACTTTCCCGCCATGAGTAGATGCACGTGGATCATCAAGGTCAAGGACAACCAGAAGATACTTTTGACCTTGACAGATCTGGACATAAACAGTAGTAGTAGGTTAATCAATTATTCATAGTCGACTATTTATCCAGGTTTCGTTTTGTACATGACCATGCTAACACTTCAAATAGTCCAAAATGCAACTGTTGTGAGCATGAAATTAAATATATTGTAGCAGTTTTATGTTAATTATTACATTCAAGACAACTCGACAATTTATGCGAAAATGAAAAAAGTTCTCTAGAAAATATCTTCTCTCCTATTTTACCTCTTAACATTCATGTAGTCAAATTAATAAAAATGCAAGACAGTAAAGACATCTGAAACTTTGAAATAACACAAGAGACGCGACAAAACTACGTTAGGTTCATTTTAGCTTGATCTAGATACCACTGAATCATCTGAAACATGTATGCCTTATGCACTGAATTTGAATTCTGGATACCAAGAAAGCTGTACTCTGACAGCAGAGTTGGGGCATTTCTGCTTAGACGTGCTCCCAATCTATAGATGTACAATTATAAAAAGAGGATAGCTGACACTATGCACACTTTTAAAAGCATATTTGTTTAAAATTAGCCAGAGCAGACTCGCTGAATTCTGCGATTCGATTGCCATAATATTGCTCCCCCTGTATTGGAAAGAAGAACCAAGCCTTCAAGATGTCATTCAAGATTTCCTTAAATATCGCACTGGTTAACATTAAATTGAAGTATCTTAAACTGACTCTCACTGAGGATAATTTGAGAAAAATGATCATTAGAATCCGTATTTCAGTTTCTCCCAAATTAATAGGAAGCCCTTTGGGTATATCATTTGATACATTAGCGAAAAATCTGAGTATAATTTGGCGCAGCAACTTGTATTGATTGGTATCTTTTAAATTGGTTAAGCCTCCCTCAACCTTGATGAATTATTGATACGAAAAATTCAGACCAATTAAAAGTCTATCGTTCTCATCTCCGTCTCTTCTGTTTGTTCTTCATATAAAGTCGCTGCTTGTTTTGTTTGAAAGAACGAATTGTGGTACTACCGACCAATGACAAGTGCTCTATTCATGGGTGACATGTTCCTCTGGTGCATTAAGTTTGCTTATCTGAATAATTAGTTCCTTTGTCGTAGAGTCGGACTTGCCCCTTTTTTCCGTACTTGATGGTCATATGGTACTGATCGTATTTTCGTTTATTGTTTCAAACAGCTTGGTGTGTCTTTTACTAAATAAAGTGTAAAGATTGATTCCATGGTTCTGCTTCCATGCATGGTGTTACTTCCGTGACAAAGTTAACTTGGTTCCTCCAAGATTAGATTAGGCATAAAGAATTTTGTACATTGGAAACTTGCAGTCAAACAGACTGAAATGGTTGTTTGTATTACTTTGTATAGTGAATCATAATCTCACCGATAAACTTAAAGGTTTCAATCTAAAGGGGTAGGGCCAGGAGACCCCTAAATCGGCCCTTGATTTTTCTTTAGAAATAAATTTCATGGGGAATACTTGATATCTTTCATGAAAATACATGAATGTTCACCGCGTTTAATGAAAAGAAAAAATATCACCAAACATGGTGCCATTTAACTGCTATGACGTCATGAAGTGACGTCATTTTGACGTTATTGACAAATTATGGCGAAAATTGTTTGGAATTTAGTCTTTTGTGGAAGAATTCAATGTGGCCGCATGCGTTAACTGAGATAAAACGTTTATGACAAAAGGATATAATGATAATCTTTCACATATAATTTTTTCATCCTAGTTGATGAATGCGGCCATTGCTAATTTTATAGAAATATGTAGTTTTTGCACCAATTTCGCGGAATATGACAAATTTTGGTGTTTTCAAAGGGCTAAAAGCTATTGATAAACGCAATGATGACAAAAGATATATTCGTGATTCAGTAGAGAACGTTTCAAAATGTCAAATCACAGTTATAAATTCTATGAAGTACAGTGTTCAAAATAAGGGCCAATATCGGGCTTCGTGGCCCTACTCCTTTGGCGAAAACAAGTGCCCGATAAAGGTATGAACATCCTCTTTGTATGATTGGATCACCCGCACCCGTCATAATGTGAAAGGGATGCTTTAAAGCTATGAAATCTAAAGCATCGAAACTATCCAAGATTCTATTCTAGAAAAGGATGTAAATGTAATGCAACTATTTCATGCTGAGGTCCCCAGGCCAGACAAATATGTAAAAGGATTATACAAAATTGTTCATTTCATATTGTAAATGTTACATTGCAATTTGTCTTGTCTTTCACAGATAATGGCAAATGTAGCGAGTCTTTTCTGACAGTTTATAATGGCTTCGCTATTCCGGGAATGTATCCCGAGGAAACGTACTGTGGAAATCTGCATGAATTAACTCCGAGGCGCCAGGAGTTTCTCTCCACCACACCAAGGATTGTTATAAGGCATGATATAATATATATAAAACACATCGATCTCAGATCACTACAGTGTATCCAACATACAGCTAATTTTCCCATGAATAGCATTTATTGGGAAAATTGTGAGCTACAAGTGGCTTAATTTTCTTAAATCTGAACTAAAGTATTGCGTCATAAGCGCTGAAGTCGTTGTTAATTAGCAAAACTTTTTACTTTTACGTGTATAATTCACGAAATATCAATTATTATTCTATAATTGACAAAAAAAGATATTCTTTTTTACTTATAATTTTTCGTTTGCAGCTGATCCATGTGCTGAGTATAGTATTATGTCTATTTGATGTTTTTTGACAGGCTAGAGGGGAAACTTTCCGAAGCAGGAAGAGGATTCCAATTGGCGTGGACAGCTGTTGATCTCATAAATGCAGGTTCTAAGTGACCTCTCTACTATCATACACTGTTACTGTTACAGAGTTGTTTTTATTTATATCTTTTATGTTTTGTTTTGTTAATTTGTTGATGGGAGTACGTCAAATATTCGCTTTTGAATTTCCAAAACCGACCTTCCCATTTACATTTTGGCTTATAGATACATTCATTTCTACATACTTTTTTTTTGACTTGTATATATATGCCCTGGGAAACGCTGTCCAAGGAACATAATCGTAAGCAACGTTTGAGCTTTACATAGAAGTAAAGTATCTATATGATAATGCACAAGGATGACTCTGCTATGAACACTATCAATTTGTACACAATAATATTTTTGTTTAGGCCAGTTTTTTTTTTTTTTTTTTTGTTTAACGGGAGATTTTAAAAAAATGGAGTCAGGGGACGAAATAAAAAAAAATATAAAACCGCAAATTTGTACAGTCGATACATAAAATGAAAAAAAGTAAGAAAAAAACCCTATTTTCTAAATTGTCGCTTTTTTGTTGATATTTCTTCATTTTTAAAAGTCGTTATAAATAATGATTTCCAGATTACTGCTATGGCTTCCTGTGTCCGGGTTCTAACGAATGTGAAGATAAAGGAGGGAAATGTCCGGCTCTACAAGTCAAATTCTGTATAGATAGCTCACTGAGATGCAACGACTTACCAAACTGTGGTGCTGAGGATAACGCCGACGAAAAGGGTTGTAAGTACAATGTCATGTACTGCTGGTTTTTGTTTTGATTTTTTCTTTGTAACCTAGCAGGTCCTTTTTTACACTTGATATGTCTTCTATAACAGAGAGTAGTGAGTGACAGTCTAACACAAAGCCAAACATCAAAATTCAAAAATCACTATCAACTTCCATTAACAATGTACAATGTATGTTCGAAATCAGGAAAAATGTAAACCAAACAGAATAACCAAAAGCAAAAGTGAATCCCCAATGGAAATGAGATCATGTACCCAGGAAGAGTAAGCATCTCCTGTATGCTATAACAGTACCCGTCACTTTAGATTACCGTGTAGAGAAGGTCAAATCAACTGAATGTGTCAAAGTCGGCGTATTTGGATGCATACTCTGCAAGATGTACTACGTTCAGAAGATGAAATGGATATATTTGCAATAGAGTATCATTTTTTTTATTTGATCCAATTCTTATCTTTATAATTTCAGGTATCCTGACCATTGTTTGGATTATAGTCTATACAGTAATACCTCTTCTAGTGATTGTAATTTTAGTAACAACCATTGTGTTATGCTATCGTCGCCACAAGAGGAAGAGACTTCGTATGATTAAAACCGAAGCACAAATGGCTCAACAAACACACTGGGTGTCACCACATATACGTAGTCTGGATTCTAGTCCGACTCAAAATAGAACAACGATACACACCACTTCCTTCGTATCAGACAAACATTCGAGTGATCCTGATTTGTCAGATTCAAAACGAGTCACTATTGTTGATAATAACAAAAGTGAATTGAAGAATTACAGCAGAGGGAGTCCAAATTGTAACGACATATCGAATTCTAGGAAATCGAACCAGACGGTGAACCAAAAAGTGACTCCAATTGAAGATGACAGGAAGGAAGTGACCCATGTCCATTTAGAACCTATTAATAACATTCCACCTAATTTCAAATCACATCAAAAGCGCTCGTCATACCATCTCATGCAAGAACTAAATTTAGAGGACTCCTCTATATCTTAGAAATTAAATGATTATCTCCTGTTTTTATCTACATTCTAAAATTCGTTCGTACATGTATTGAATCACAGCTTTTTGAAGCTCAAATCCTAAATTATATACGAAGACAACGTTTTCATTCATTCATTCATTAATTAATTAATTAATTAATTAATTAATTAATTAATTAATTCATTCATTCATTCATTCATTCATTCATTCATTCATTCATTCATTCATTCATTCATTCATTCATTCATTCATATTCATTCATTTTACCTCCAATTGAATCCATTAAAGTTTTGAAAATACATGATAATGATTGTTTTTCTTGTTGAATCATTTGAAGTGTATAATTATGTAGGTATACCCGGTTTATTATAATAATTTTCGTGATGCATGAGACATTTGAAGTGATCAAAAAAGGAGATTCAATGTGAATTATAATGTTGTTATGGCAAAAGATGTAAGAAGTCCAATGGTCAGCAGTATTTTCTCTGCACTACTTATTGCCAAAATATGACACATTCGCATTTGATGATATATGGAAACAAGACACTAGATATGGATTGATGATTGGTTTTTTCTCTTCCTGTGTGTACAAAATTTGATCTTTATAATAAAGGTTGTTTTTAAATCAATCTCAAATATGATATTGTTGAATCAGTCTTAAATATGATATTGATATGATATTCCTTAATCCAACTTCGGTGTCTGACTTAGATCTCAATAAAAACGTTCTTATGAAATAAACCATCCTACAATCAAAAGAATATAATGCGTTACCTGATTGAATATTAGCATGCAAAGAAAGACAACCCTGCTTTCAGGAGAGGAAATTATTGTCACATGACCGACATCGCACTTACTGGCGGACTTTCAAATTATGACGTCATAATCAAATGACCGTCTCAAAAATTAGGGTAAATTTATTATGGCGTCATGATATATTCAGTGGCGGATCTAGGATTTCAGAAAAGGGGGGGCCCAAAGTTTCAGCTCGAAGAATATTGTTCAAAGAAAAACTGACAAGCAAAAAAAAAAAAAAAAAAAAAAAAAAAAAAAGGTCGAAAACGAAAAAAAAAAAAAGACCTCCACAAACTGAAACTCAAGACTGGTGATTTTAATTAATAAGTTTGGGGGGGGGGGTCATTCCAACTGCATGTTGCATTTAGAGAATAGAGTTTCTTATACGTTTACTTAAGTTTATAGGTATACATTCAAAATCAGTTAAGTTGCGCCAATTGCAAGTTCAAAACGGCCGCAAACTTTAAGATCAGGAATAATTCAAAACCATGTCAATTTTGAAGCTTGGTATATATGTGTTTTGGAAAAGGCTATAGAAAAATTTTTCACCAGCATTTTAGCCAGAAATTTAATAAGATGTAGACTGCTGTGTAATTGTATGTGAATTACGTTACATATGAGGGCATATGTTAATAATAATATTTCTGACAATGAAAAGCGCCGTAAGTGTTCAATAGTTTGCTTTATTAGTAACTGGTCAACGAATACATTTAGTATAGATTTTCACATATTCATGAAGGAGAGCAGCTGATTTATAATACCTCAAACCTATTCGTGATAATTAATCACGAAGTTTAAGTAGTTATTGATGTTTTTCAATTATGATAGTTTGATTTTAAGGGATAGCAGAGTAAAACAGATTCTGCAGATTTTGCTTTTAGTTGATAGTAAAAACATATAAACTGCAAAATCTACAATAACTCGGAGGGAATGGCTATAAGATAAAGACAAACATTGAAAGTACCTCGTAACGTAATTCACGAATCGAGGAATTACGTCACCTTTTAAGCAAGATTTCACTTGTTTTATCTCTGATAGCATTTTATATCAAGAGGAAATGATCATAGAACAGTAAATCATACTTGAAGAAATAAAAAAATATTGCATATTACAGCCAAATGGCATCAAATATTGTCATGCAATGTTTTATGATTAAGAGTATTCACATGTATTTAGCTTATCAAATTCGTTTTTACACAGACATATTTTGAAAACCACCATCCCAATTCTTTTTAAATGATGATTTGAATTGATATGATAAAACCTTTAACAGAAGACCCCAAAATTATCATGTTTAGCTTCCAATTTTCAGAGTTTTCATAACCAAAAGTGCCGTAACGTAATTCACAAAAAATATTTTAAAGTTTCATTTTCCGTGAAATAATTATGGTTAACTTAACAATTCCTTGTCAATCAATTGCTCTGTAGACCTTCAAACAGGATCTGAATCTATGCTAGATCAAAATATATTACAAACTTGAATCATCTGACATGTTTTAACGTACTTCAAATAGAACATCTTACAGACAAGAAAAGCAAAGTGTTTTTGTACATATAGCTACTTTATATTAGTGTATTTCTTTCGTATTTCAAAGCTGAATCTATCTTCCATATCATCTTTTGTATACATCTGTGTGATTCAGTATTACTCTGAGCAATCACTGTCCTCTGTAATCAATCAAGATACCCAAAAGTGAATTACGTTACGCAGCGTGAATTACGTTATGGCAGGAATTCTCGCTTGTTTTGGAAACTTCAGCATTATCTGATGACTATTTTTCTCAATACACATACGTATGAGATACATTCAAATGTTTCAACTACAAACTTTATCAAATAACGTGCAAAATGAAGAATATTGTGATTAAAAAGAATGCCTACTGGCTAAAAAATGGTAAATTGTATATATTTGACATTTTAAATGGTGTTTCTGCCCACAAACTAAGTTTTATTACTAGCTAGCATGTCTGAAAGTAAAATAATTACGATAAATCCCATCTAGACACCTCAGGAATGGATATTACTCTGAATTTAGTATCTACTACGTAACGTAATTCACCGTAACGTAATTCACCGTCATGTTTTTTTTTCTGTGTTTATTATCTGCCTCTCTGTACGCAAGGGAGCTTTAATCAAATTGTGATTGTCTTTATATAAAGGCATAAGCATCCGATTACGACATGACCTTAGTAATGCACTCTGCGATTCTTATCACAGTAAAAGCTGCGTAACGTAATTCACAAAATAAGTGAATTTTTCAGAAAATAAGAAATGAAAGGATTTTTTTCCTAAAATGTAACGAATGTAAAACATTCAATGAAAAACTATTGAAGTTTGGTCTATTACAAGTTAGAAAAGTTTTGTTATGATATTATATAGTTCTAATTTGAACTCATCCTAGATTTCCAAAGATGGTAACGTAATTCACCGTAAATCTTGTGACAATAGAGTTTAGTATAATTCAGAGTAAAATACTATAAAGCGTATGAACTGAACTCGATTTTTTAAAATACTGATATCGCTTTTATTAAAATATGTGCTAAATATTTTGAATTTAATACATTTTCGCGTCACTGACAATCCATTTTATCATACGCCTGAGTTTGTGACATGCATTTTTTGACAAATACTACCCTTATATGATAGAAAAATCCACATATATCGAGTTCAAAGGTAACCATAAGGCATATGGAGGAATAGCAACTAATGCAAGTAAAAAGTAAAAGCCAAAAAATCTTTCCATGGTTCAATGTTTCTTTCAAAAATGTCTTGTGACACAGTTTTTGCGTTTTGGCGCAACTTAACTGATTTTGAATGATACTGGCGAGCGTAGGTTCAGTCATCCATACATGTTCAATGTATATACATGTATATTATTCTAAATTGGCGAGCGGAGCGAGCCGGGAAATTTTTGGAATAGATGGTTACATTTTGTCATAAGATTACAATATCTCTCTCATTTTCCATCCTCTATTTTTGTTTGACCAATTGGGGAAGGTTGGGAAGATTAGGGCACTGCAACCCCACTATCCACCTGTCTAAACTGGTTAGATCGGCCCATGAAAATGAAGCATTTGGTAATTATTCAAGTGTTAATTTCATTTAGAATTTTGTATATGTTTATGACATATGAATCCGTTCAAACACGATGACAAAGAAAGTTCAAGACAAAGTGAAGACGAAAAAATAGACAGCTAATGAAAAATTAAGTGTGGCGAGCGAAGCGAGCCGAAAATTTCCCCCAAAGTAAAGAGATTAAGCATAAAAAGAGTATTCTGAATCAATAACTCTGGGTGAAAAAGGGGGGGGGGGCCCGGGCCCCCTGGGCCCCCCCTCTAAATCAGCCACTGATATTCGTCTGCAAGCAACGCTGTGTACTGTGGAAAGTCCAAGCACCATATTGTCTGAAAATAGACGCCTTTCATGCATGTATACATCGAACACTTACATTTAGTGAGACTATGTTTGGAGATTGATGCATTACCTGAAAAGGACCATTGCAAATAAATACTTGACGTACTGTTTGACCTTATTGCAATAAAAATAAAAATGATGATATATTCACTCAGGTAAGGCTGTCTTGCGGTAAGGATGACGACCCAGTTTCTCAATGATGTTGGGTTCGAAGCTAGACATTGAACAGACCAACAATACTGTAAGGAATTTTCAGTCTACAGCAGATGAACTACATGTATTGTTGTATTGGGCTGCATGAATAAAACAACAACAGCAAGAAAAAAAAGTAACCCCCCCCCCCCCCAAAAAAAAAACCGCCAAAGGAAAAATTAATAAAAAGGGGTTCCAACAAGACGTATACAAGGTCAATATGGTCTTACAAAGATGCTGATTTTGATTCGTTTAAACGAGAATTAAAGGAAATAAATTGGGAAGAATTTACAAATTTTGATGATGTCAACGTTTGTGTTCAACATTTTAATAGAAAATTGACAGATTTATGTGTAAAATATATTCCCAAGAAAACAGTTACGATACGCCCTTCAGACAGACCATGGTTTAATTCTCAATTACGCAAAGAAATCAGAAAAAGAGACAGACTCCGCAAATTATACAGAAAATCAAACCGGCAAACTGATTTATATAAATTTCGAAAGCAACGTAACCATGTAAACAATTTGATTAAGGCTTCAAAAGAAAATTATTTTATTTCACTAAATGATTCAATCGACTATTTAAAGTCATCTAATCCAAAACAGTACTGGAATATAGTTAATTCGTTGATTAGAGGATCCAAACCCTCACACTGTATCCCCCCTTTGACTCAAGATGGATTTACAGCCTTTACACCTGAAGAAAAATGCAATGCTTTTAATGATTATTTTTGCAGTGTTACTGATCTCGATGACAGCGAACATGAATTACCTCCCTTTGAAAATCGTACTAACGAGATACTCTCTGATATTTCCATAAATGAAAATGAGATACTTGACATAATAAAATCTTTAGAAATCAAAAAAGCTTCAGGTCCTGATGACTTTAGTCATATTCTTTTAAAATCCTTGAAAGAGGAGTTAGCCAAACCTCTCAAGATACTATTTAATAAATCTATTCAGTTGGAAAAATTTCCGAAACAGTGGAAACACGCTCACGTGATACCGATTTTCAAAAAAGGTGATAAGAATGTTCCTATGAATTATAGACCAGTATCCTTGTTGAGCTCTATTGGAAAAGTGTTTGAACGTGTTGTTTTTAAATATTTATATAATCATCTACATTTTAACAATCTTTTGTATGACCTGCAAGCGGGCTTTCGACCAGGTCACTCGACCATAACTCAATTAATTGAAATATATCATCAAATATGCCTAGCACTAGATAATAAACAGTATGCTTCTTTTACCTTCTGTGATATAAGTAAAGCGTTTGATAGAGTCTGGATCAAAGGGTTAAAGTATAAGCTAAGTAAGTACGGGTTTGGGGGTAATGTTTTAAACTGGTTGTGTGATTATCTTTCGGAACGCTCTCAGCAAGTAAAAATAGAATCTTCTTTGTCTACGGTTGGTAAAAATAGGGCGGGCGTGCCCCAGGGGTCGGTCATCGGGCCCCTCCTGTTTCTTATTTACATTAATGACCTCCCGGACGGACTGACTGGACTGACAAGACTATTTGCCGATGATACTTCTAACGCGCATATTTTTAATTCTCTACAAAATATTGTGACTAATAGTAACATTGACCTATCATTAATAAACGATTGGGCTAAGAGATGGCTAGTGACTTTTAACCCAGATAAAACTAAAATTATTGTCTTTGGTGCAAAAAAGAGTGAATTAGATAATCTGTCGTTTAATTTTGATTCTGTTCCAGTTGTTCCTGTCTCACATCATAAACATTTAGGTGTTGTCTTTTCTAGTGATGGAAAATGGAAATATCATATAGATGGTGTAATTGAGAAAGTTTCCAAACAAATTGCAGTATTGCGAAAAATAAAGTATACCCTTAATAGAGAAACACTTCTCAAAATGTACACGACTTTTATAAGACCTTATTTTGAATATGCATCAGAGGTGTGGGATGGTCTGACAAATTTTGATTCAGAAAGATTAGAGAAATGTCAAATTGAAGCGTTAAGAATTATTACAGGTCTCCCTATTTATTGTTCCCATTCTTCTCTCTATTTTGAAACAGGTTTAGAGTCTCTTAAGGAAAGGCGGAAAAACAGAAAATTGTGTTTAATGTATAAAATTAAAAATAACCAAACACCAGACTATGTCAGCAATTTAATGCCACCATCAGTTTCGGATATGACATCTTACAACCTTAGAAATAGAAACCATATTTCTACCCCATTCTGTAGACTTAATATATATCGAAATTCATTCGTTCCTTCTTCAATATCTATGTGGAATCAGCTTTCAGATGATGTTAGAAATAGTGAATCACTGCGTAAATTCAAATCCAAAATAAATTCATTAAATAAATTGCCCAAATATTTTAACACCGGTAAAAGAAATCTCAGTATTATTCATACTCGGCTGCGTCATGGAGTTAGCAAATTGAATTACGATTTATTTAGGGTTAACTTATTGCACGAAAGCTCGTGTATGTGTGGTTATAAAAGAGAAGATTCCGAACATTTTTTCATTTCTTGTCCATTGTATTTTTATGACCGACAACAGCTAATTAATAAAATGCTATCATTGAACTTCACTTTCGACATCGGCACCATCCTATTTGGTGATACCGAACGACCAAACAAAGAGAACGAAGATTTATTTAAAGCAGTACATACCTATATTTCAAGTACAAAACGTTTCGACTAAATAGACATTATACATGTATCTTGCCCGACCCCCTATCTCTCTCTCTCTCTCTCTCTCTCTCTCTAAAGTCATATCATCTTCCCAGTAGTCATGATTCATTAATTTTTGTTGTTTGTGTTTTTGAATTCATGTTTGTATTTTCATGCTTTCTTTCATATTTCATATGTTTTCATTTATGTTGTACATATATTTACCTTTCTCCCTTCATTTTGTTTACTTACCTTTCATTTTGTTTAGTTGAAAAAAAATTTGTGATTGTTAATTTCTTGTGTTCATGCATGCAAATGTTTATATGTTATATGTTGTATGGGAGAGGAATTCAACTAAGTTAGAGAACTTGTTTCCAATCCCTTTGATGTTATTTATATCAATAAAATATGTTTAATCTAAAAAACAAGACCTCACTGCAATAATAAATAGAGGTCTTACAATACTCCTGTTTGTTGTTCACATATATAGGCTTAGAGAGCAACCATTTTATCTTAATCGGGGGGGGGGGGGGGGGGAGTCTTTGCCAAAAAAAAAAAAAAAAAAAAAAACCTCACCCTCACACACAAAACTATTCCGGATCAAGATTTTGGGGAAACATTGCCAGATATATTACCGTTTTGCTAATTTGCATATTCGCCATATTGGATCAATGACAGCTTATGGCCGAGCAAAGGATTTTACAAGTATTAGCTTTCCAAAAAAGCTTGGTCGATATCAACATCTCTTTAATCCCGCAATAATTTTTTTTTTCGTCGACATAGGTTAAAATTTTTTACTCTTAAAACAAAGACTATAAAGAGTAGTACTTATATATAGAATGGTATGTCTTTATAATTCTGACAAGTTAGAAAATAGATACATTAATTTTACACTGGACAACTCAAGATGCAACACTCTTCATATCCATTCAGAAATTTTTTGATCCGTAGGAAAATTCCATATTCGCGGGATAAGTGGAGAGTTCCGATTACATGTATAAGAATCTGGAGGGAAATAAGGGGAAAATTCTAAAAAGTTCAATCAAATTTTATGACTCGTACATTCTTGTCGTTTTTTTTTTTATTGCTCATTAATTTCTATATTTCATTTATCAATTTGTCTTTGGTAAGAAAATAAACAAACAAAGAAAGTGGTATATCCTTAACGAGAAAAAAGCTTAGTCGGATGGACGGTTAGAAACTTTTAGCCCACTGGCACCCCTGGCATACGTTGTGATCGCGTATTTCTTTGTTGCAATGGATCAAAGGATCCAGAAATGTCGTCCATAGGAATTTTTAAGGCATAGGGTTCACTGTAATCACTCACTAATTGGTCTGGAAGTAAATATTGTTAAAGAAAAAATATCATGCAGATATTACTTTCATCTGCAATATCTTAATTCATAATTGCGATACCTAAGCTTTGTCATGACGACATGTCCTATTTTGTGAAGTGGATAAAGTGGGAGGTAATGGGAATGCCTGTCTCTGGTCACGTGTTTTTCACTAGTCACGAAAACGTTTCTTTCATAAGGATAATTCAATGTTGCATTGTGGAATCTGACGGAATCAAGTAGGAACTTTCTCCTATTGACAACATCCGGTCTACAAATCTAGTAAGGTCGATTTCTTGAAATCGACCAATAAGGAAAAATAGTCAACATCTAATTTTTATAGTACCTTCCTTGAATTTCGAAAATCCTGAAGAAGATTTGTAACGCTCATAATATGCGCGCCAGCGCGCGCGCGAAGCGCGCGTGCGAAAGCGCTATTACGATCAGGTCCTATACAGAGTTATGTTCCTTTGCTATAGCCTAAACGTTTCAGTTTGCGGACGCCATTTTGATTCATGGGGAACATAGGAGGAAAAAATTACCAACATTTAAAAATCAAATACTGTAATTATTATTCTAACTCATAAAGATGCTTCACTATACTCGTTAAAATAAAAATTAAATAAAGTTTGTCTTTCATTTTGGAATCATTATCAAAGTCTGCAAAATGTTTGCATGTTTTTTTTATTCTTTTTTCATCACAGTAGACACGATAGAAAGACTTCAATGATTTCTGGAGCTTATGAACCGCGACTGCCAAACAATCCCAACATTTGTCGATCAGTAAGAGCTCACATAAAAAAACAAAAGCTTACCATTTACTTCGTCAGTCCGTGTCAATGCAATGTAAACGGAAAGTCGTCGTTACTTCTGATACCAGTAGATTAACATTGTGTATGCAGTGATTACGAATATAAAATCTACTGGTACAGAGAAAGCTTAAAAAGAGGTAAATCCCAACACAACAAATACATGCATGCACATGGTCGGCTGCAGACTCTACAAAAATGCGTCATCAATCACAGGGCCAATGTTAACTTATCAAGAAATAGAAACTAAAACTGAAAGTTGTGTTGCTTTCATTTTCCATGCACTTCACATGTGACTCGGATTTTTACTATCTCGGTGCTTCGAGACCATGCTCATCGATTACTAATTACGTCACAAGAAGTTCCAAGAAAGGTATTTTTTAAAAATCACAGGTCAGAGTTCTAAAGAAAAGGGGGGGGGGGGGGGGGAAAGGTCAAATTGAGGTAATTTGTACAGGCAAAATCATTAATCCTAGGGGGGGGGGGGGGGGCAACTTTCAAATACAGTCATAGGCGGCAAAGGTTTGCAATATAATTCAACGAATAAAAGCCAGTAAGTCCGATGATAAGTAGGAGATGGGGGGGGGGGGGTGTTGGGGGGTGTTACTGGCCACCAAATCTATCCTCTAAGCGTATGCATGGACCGGGGGGGGGGGGGGGGGGGAAGGGGTGTTCAGGATAAGCTACCTGGATGACTCATATAGGTATTTCAAATATTTATTGATATCACCAAACATGTTGGCATACATCAAAATAAAAGTAACAAAATGACCAAGACAAAACAAATTTAAAACTAACTACATGATTATACACGTAGAAAATGGACTAGCAAAGAGTGATCAAAAACTCAATCATATGAATGGGTGCGGCAGGGTGCCAGCATATAACATTGTGTCATTAATTCAGTCTTTACTGAGTCTGATGATAATCGAAAATTGCATGAGATTTTTTTTTCTAAAATATAGTCTGCATTAGAAAGAACCACCAGAGTACGTAAAGTTTTCTGTCTTCTTTGCCATGTTTACTGATGGAAATAGGAACAGAAAATTAAAATTGAAGTGTAAATCATATAATCATCATCATCCAAAAGCAGAATACACATAAATTTTGTCAAAAGAGTCGAGGAATAAGACTTGAAGAAACCACTGAAATAACAAATTAAGACCATTTAGTTTAATCATCTTTTATTTAAAACAATTCAGTGAAAAAGGATTGGGCAAAAGTTTTCATAACATGATTAATATATAATGCCCTCTCCTAAGCTTCTTAATGAATCATGTGAATATTTAAGGTTTTGTCAGACAGTCAACCCCTTAACTTGATCTGCTTGACTTCAATTCAACAACATACTGAACTGAGCAGGACTCTCAGACTCTGTAAGGAGACATTGAGGCAACAGTAGCTTCAATATTTTGTCCATCTCACACGTTATTTTTATTCGGTTTATATACCGAATAGAAATAACGTGTGAGATGGGCAAAATATTGAAGCTAAGGCAACAGGTATGGCGGCAGATGTAGAAAACTTGATTTGTCCATGGTGGTCCAGTCGTCAGTCATGTGTTTCCAGCTTATCAATTTGAAAAGAATCATACATAAAAAATTAACCCGGAAAATTCGGATTTTTAGCAAAATCCAGGGGGGGAGGGGTTCCTCTGTGACTGTGAAAAGATCAGGATCTGGCTTGGTTTGAGTGAGAAGGAATGAGATATGCATGGCCAACACTGTTATGTGTTGATGTCTTTGAAAAGTAGTGCATTGATAATTATATATATATATACATCTTTACAAAATCATGCAAATTGTAAATGTACTTACTAAAAATATCTTTAAGGTCTTTAACAATATTTATTCAAAAAAGCTCATCATGACATTTACACACAAAACACATCTCTTTAGATTGGAAAACATTAAGTGAAAAACCACTTATACTAATTCCTCTCTCACACTTCTTGCATAGTTTACAAATCTGCCACTTACCAGGGGCAGCATACATGTACATCAAGTTGTAGTGTCTTGTACAAAATGTATGTACCTTTTTGTGATGTTTCAGTATTGTATATATAAATTTTTTCTTAAGTTTTTTTTTTCAAGTGATGTTCATTGAATTTGATCAAAGGCGAATGTATGTCACTTGAAAAAAGAAAAAACAGTGAACGTGGTTGTTTTTACCTTTTCATGGTGCTGTTTATAATTGGAGTCATGTATATATTTTTCTTATTATAATATATATTTTTTTAAAACTATACAATCAAATATAAATTTACTTATCAGCTAGTATTCATCTAGAATTTATTGTTTAACTAGTAGCTGGCGCGCTTTGATGGCTTTGCCATGTTTCATATTAGAGCTTTCATTTGACACAAAAAGCAATATAATACATAAAGAATTAGAGGTACCCTAGTAAAATGAATATCCGAAGCGCAAATCGCTATATTCCCAATGATAATTCAAGCAAAATGATCGCAAAATTTTGGCCTGTATTCGGTCTAAAGAAAACAATGCCACTACAAGAAGATACGCATCTCGTCACGTGCATGGTGCAAAGAAACATACATTTGTAACCTTGTAAAGAAGTGCAATATTAGAAAATGAATGAATTGATAAAAAAGTATTTCGTGTCTCACTGAAAACTTTTTTTCACTGATTTTCTTCTTTTCATTAACCTTACTTGATTATATCGTAAAATCAGAGAAGGTTTGTTTTTTGTTGTTGTTATTTCGGGATCAGAGCTGAAAGTGAAAGTACAAGTGCAAGGCCAGCAATCAGCCGATGTTTTCATGATCAACGAATGTCAATTCCAAGCTGTGTTTATGATCTGCATGTTGAAAATATAATGGTGAAAATCATGCTCCATCGTATTTATATATCAGATTTGGTTTATCAGTAACACTGAGCTCAGATAAGAGGTAGGTGTTATCGTCTATTTTGGTGTGATGTAATTTTGTACAGGTTGGGGAAAGATACCGATCGAGCTAATATACCTCGATTGGGCTAATATACCTCGATTGGGCTAATCAATCTGAATATTTTCAGTAGTAAGAAATTAAAACATTCTCAAAATTATTCTTTTGAGCAAAATCGCATCAGTTCTTTATAAAAGAAGTTATGTTTACAAAAGAAACATACCTGAAAAGTGAATAGTTACTGAGAAAATATACCTCCATTTTTCTGAATATATTGGGTGGGATTTCTCGAAATCTAAAAAGTTTTCAGGCATAGTTGCTTTTTAAATATTATTTCTTGATATAAAAGCTGGTGCGATTTTGCACTCAAATATGATTTGGAGGAAAAAAGTACTTTTTTCTGAATAAAAAAGTCGGATTGATTAGCCCGATCGAGGTACATTAGCTTGATCGAGGTATATTAGCTCGATCGGTACCTTTCCCCAACCTGTTGTAAACAACATTGCGAAACTATTGATCAGTTCGCAGTTCATGCTATTGATGATTTGATATGCGATTGGGGAAGCTGTCATTGATTGAGGACGTGTCCAGTCAACTGTCCTGAGTGTATCTACTTCATTTCAAGTAATTTTTGTTCCCTTTAAACATGTCTAAACGCTAATTATGTAGCAAGCACTACTGGTCGGGCACATATTATCGCCACTTTTTTCAACATTATTTGCACTAAAATCTTTATTTCTTCACCATATGTAATGAAATTTGCATAGAAGGAGGAAGAACTTTTGATACACATTTCTTCAAATTTTCATGAAAATCTGACCATGGGATCTTCTTTACTGATGATTCATGAACGTAAGGATTTGGCTAAGTTTGATAGAAGGGATGGTACATATTATCGCCACCTCCATCTGTTCTTACTGAAAATCATAACCTTTTCCAACAAAATTTACATAATCTGAATTTATGAACTTTCTTCTTTTTACCTGTCAAAAATTTAAACAAAAAAATTCAAAAACCAAAGAGATATATGAAGATGAAGTGACCTACCCTTTCCCCGGAGAGGCGGGGTAAATACATTCAGATTTACCAGCTTTATATAATAAAATTCAATATTTCCAGGCTATGGAATTATTTGAAATTTTGTATACCTTTTCATGTTTCAAAGATGTAGATATAGTGAAAAAATTAAATTCCTTCATCAACAATATGCAGAGCTATAAATAAAATGGCGATAATATGTGCACGGCGATAATATGTACCCGACCAGTAGGAGGTTCTGCCAGTGCCTTTTTAGCTCTACTGGTCTCAGACCAGTCGAGCTTATGCGATCACCCTTCGTCCGGCGTCCGTCCGTCTGTCCGTCTGTCCGTCTGTCCGTCTGTCCGTCTGTCCGTCTGTCCGTAAACAATTCTTGTCCGGACAACTCCTCTGAAACTGTTAGAGATAGAAACTTAATTCTTTTTGTATTTTACTTGGTCCATGGTCTAGTTGTGCACCTGACATTTAGTTTCAGTCCCTGACCCCCAGGGTCTTAGAAAATGGGCGTGGTCATTAAATTCTATGTAATTTTGTCCGGACAGCTCTTCTATCACTATAAATGATAGAGACATAATTCTTTTTGCAATATGATGGGTCTGTAGTCTAGTTGTGCACCTGATATTTTGTTTGAGCCAATGACCCTCAGGGTCTTAGAAAAGGGTGTGGCCATTTTCTTTTATATTATTCCATATAATCTTATGCTTACAGCGCTGACACTATAAATAATGGAGTCTAAATTCTTTATGCAATATGATGGGTCTGTAATCTTGTTGTTCACCTGATATTTTGTTTGAGTCTCTGACCCCAAGGGTCTTAGAAAATGGGTGTGGTTGTTTTCTCTCTATTAAACTACATGTGATCTCATGATAGCTAATTTCCCAGAATTTATGGATAATAATTAATTGATTTATTCCAAAATATTATCGGTTTGCAGTTTAGATGTCATTACAGTATTTTACTTGCATCCCTGTTCCCTAGGATTTTGGAAAATGGGTATATGGCTATTTTCTCTTACCCTTTCTACATGCATTTAGAGTACATATAAGTGACAGAAACTATAAATAAACAAAGATATTGCCATTTTACAATATTATCATAGATGAGTCTGTAATTAAGTTTTTCTCATATTTTATTTGGGATCTGACCCAGGATTTTATCTTCAGTTCTATAGAAACGCTAGGGGATAGTTTCGGAATTTCCTCTGATCAATCAATCAACTTGAAAATCTTTTCTATTATGTTTATACAGTGCAAGAAAGATAACAAACAATCAAAATTCATGTATTTCTTACTTATTTTTTAATTGTTTAAGGTGTAAGATTTTTGGAGAGAGTAGTGAGACTTTTTGTTGCAAGAGTAGAATGTCCTAAGTGATCACGGACTTGAGCTGTGTTTTCTGATAAATGGAAACACCAGAATCACAAAGATTGATCATTTTATCAAATAAAATAGCAATAATGCATCCTTCACATTGCCAAATGAAAGGTGCTTGTGTAAGTTTTATTTTACAAAATTCCAAATTTAGTATTTATAGAAGTTAAATTTGTAACAGGAGAGGGAGAGATGTGACTGGACCGGGAATCGAACCTGAGATCTTCTGCTATCAGGGCAGACGCTCTTACCAACTGAGCTATCTGGGCACAATGCCGGTTCCTGCCGCACTCCTCTCAACCAATTTTTCAGGTTTCCATGCACTGGAAACCTCACACAAAACTCCACTTCACCTTGAGTCATTTAGTTTGGCGCCAATTCTGTAACAGGAGAGGAAAAGATGTGACTGGACCGTGAGTCGAACCCGAGACCTTCTGCTATCTTTTCAGACGCTATTACCAACTGAGCTATCTGGGTACGATACCTGTTCCTGCCATAAATTACTGGTTATAAACAAATGTTTCAGGCCTTTTTGTCAATTGCACCTCGAGTCATTTTGTCCTTTTACAATTTGACCAATCAAAAACATCATTTTAACCTCATGCAGATTTTAAAATATTTATGGAACACCCTTATTCTGAACTGGGATATATGGTAAAAATGTTTTCTATAGAGGATCAAATATTTCATTATAACCGGTATGTAAACATGGTTTGTATTATATTTTTTAATAATTAGCTTCTGTCTACATTAATACCACATTAAGTGGTATTAGGCGAGGTGAAGCCGAGCATTCATTCTCTTGAGTGTATATGTACAAATCAACCAGGAGAGCTTCAGTCTCATCAGAGACTTCTGGTTTTTTTTTGGTCGGGCCAGTGCTATATTTTACTCTAATTATGCAGCATTAAGCAAGCAATAGGTTGGGTCAGTGCTATTTTTTTAAGGTCGAGCCAGTGCCATATTTTACTCTAATTATGTAGCAAGCTGTAGGTCGGGCCAGTGCTATTTTCCTATATGACGTTATCAAACTTACCTTAATTTAAGGCTTAATATCAGTGTTAAAAACTTTAGTGACTCAGTGATGCCACAAATTTGATATAAAGAAAATTGAAAGTTTGAATTGGTCAACTTCAAAGAGGATTTTCTGTATACATTTTCTGTTGATGATCTAAAGGAAATAGGGCACCTGCTTGTATTATTTTACTGGACATCTTCCCCAAAATGTTCAACTACATTTATTTACAGCATGTACAGTATATGCAACACCAAATTCTAAATGATAAAAATTTGCTCACCAATAGGGTGATGATATCATGTGCACCTCCAAATTATTCGCCATATTAGATTACAACTCTTGAACTTTATCCAATTCTAGACTACCATGCATGCAAAAAGTTGACATTAAAAGTTTCAGAAGAGATTTCATAACTAACCTTCTGACAATTCTTTAAAAATATCTAGTTGTTTGTAATTTTCATCAAGACATTGATGTATAGACGTGAAAACTTAAGAAAATTGAAGTTGAGCAATTTTAACACACTAGTAGCAGAGATGGATAAAGTTCGAGAGTTGTAATCCAAGGAGGGAGATAATTCTAGCAAATGGAGAAAATATATGGCTATGCCGGAACACACTATACAAAGATAGATATTGTAGTCTGGAAGGATTCCAAGTCCTTGTATGATAAGGAATTATAGGATTGGGAGACATTTCGTCCATGATTTGTAGAGTGTTTACCGGAATTTTTCATGCATCTCCAACCATTCTGCCTACAGTGGAAACCTTAGCAACCATGCAATATAGGGGGACTTTGGAGGGTAGAAAGGCACTCTGTTCTCATGTAAAGTTGTGCCTTTGCTTGAATTATGGGAGAGATAGTTTCACTATTGGAAAAGACTCAAGAGTCAAAAAAGTGTAACTATGCACTACTTGATCATATTGAATTGTGTGATTATCTGCTTCCTAACAACTTTCCGCCCTTCCACCCTTCCATTTCATACAAATGATTAATTTATCATGGAAAGTAAGAAGTATTGAAAGAAGGAACAAAATGTACAAAGGATTCCGATCAACAATATCAAGAACTTATAATATTATTTATAATTCCTTGACAGTGTAATTTGCAATTTCCCCTTTTTACAAAGTAGCAGTAAAGTGTAGTGTAAATGTAATTGTTAAAGCCATGCTCGTATTAAGATGTGCATTTCTGCTTAACATGCATGCTTAAAGAACATTGTGTAAAACATTTCGTGCAATCTGACATGCATATTTTTTAAAACAAATAAATTAAGTCGATGCTTTTGAATTATTTGCCAGACCACCCACAACTTGACTGAAGCAATTCAAAAAGATTTTAGTCAAAAATACTTTTATAATTTTCAAAGAAATTGTCATATTTTCATTTGCGGAGAAATCATTCAGAGGTGATGATACTGTGTATGCTTTTAAATTCTCTTATTTCTTTCAGTTGTGATGACTGTGCGACTATACTATAATAACTTGATGCTCTATTTTTCCTGTATCTATAAGTACTTTAATAAGTACTGAGCATTAGTTATGCACGTGGTCGTTTGTCATATCATGTGCGTAACAGTACATTTTGGATACAGAAAAGTAGAACATCAGGTGATTATAGACTAAAGTAGAGCACAGTCATTACAATGGAAAGGAAATTAGACACAATAATAGCAATGTGCAATGCTGATGAGGGATGGGCGGGGATAAATAAATGATAAATAAATTAATAAACTTTTAAGTACTGTAAACAAAATATGTTTATGGAACACGAATGCCCCCGTCGGTATTTTTGTCGTATAATAGCTATAATGTGATGAATAGGTCAAACTTCAAAATCAAGATCATGCGGCAAAAAAAAAAAAAAAAAAAAAAAAACAAACTGGAAAGGTCTTGCCAAGAGAGATTCACATATGACGTATGAAAGCTATATTCAGAAGCATCTTTTCAAAAGTAGATTATACTCCAAGATCAATGTCGCAACGTTTAAGAAATGTTGATACACGTACAAACAAAAGATCTTGACATCAAGAATTCACATGTGAAATAAGAAAACTAAATCACTTATTCATTATCCGCAGACAAACAGAGAAACAAAGGGGCAAGTCAAACACTGAAATACCCCGAATCTGCGATGGATGGAAATAGAAAAAAAAATCAATGTAAAAAGATAAGACAGGATAGAAAGTAGAAAGCTAATGATTGACAGAAAATTCATATTTCATTGAATACCAAGACATCCCTCTTCCTTGTTCAATTATGAATCCCCTTCCCCAACCCAAAGGAAATACTAGATCTAGACTCTAGTTTTGTCATCAGAACGTAATTTTTGTACTCGTGTACAATATGATGAAGTGATAATGATAACAATCCTGTGTTTGGACACAACTCTCAGTTATTGTGACTGTACATCGATAATCGACTTATAGGTTTAGTTTTATTATGTCAGGCTGATAGTATATATAGATAAAAAAGGTTAATCTCCGCATCCTTGACTCATGTATTATCAGGAATTATACACTGCTTGTCCCGGATGTAAAGGGAAATCTGATTATGTTTGATTTAATATTGTAGCTACTGCCGTGAAGAACTGGTCCCTGCAGGCGTAAAACTTGATGTTTGATCCTTATGACCGCCATATAACACACGATGGAGATTTTGGACACCTAGTGAGAATTTTGATTTACCTAAGGTAGGTCTCTGCAGCAGAACTTTAACTTTGTTCTTTGCTGTGTTATAGTGCCACATGTAATATGCAGGATATTAAAAATTGCAAATGTAACATAATAAACATTTATGGGATAGCTTATCTTTAAAGAGAGTTTATAATAAATTAATAAAACTTCCCCTCGTGTTTGCATATTTTATGCTTTTGTGCGACGATTAAAAAAATGAACAAGTAAGTTTCATAAGATATATATTTCCATTTAAAATGTTCATTTCAGGAATTGAGTACCATAAAGACAAAATGACTACGTTTCTGGGATTCACATACAACTGTTTGTTCCAACTGAACCAGTACTTCCGGACGTTTTGGCCAATCAAAGTGCTTTTTGGGGCCCAGCTCAAGCAGCCCTCCGAGGACACTCAGCAAAAATTATTACGTGCTATGTTCCTCTTAAAACACAAGAAAGACTCAGACCGGAAATACGTAATCAGAATCGTGAAGTCACTTCCGCCTGACGAAGACATCATGGCCGTTCAGGATCCATGCTCTCATTATAATATTCTGCAACAGGCGGTGCTAAATAATGACAAGGAATTGGTATTTATGTTAATTACAAAGAATGCCAGAACATCGAACATTCACTGTAATGATCCCGTGCACCTTGCCGCCTTCCTAGGTTATTACGGAATCCTTGAACTTTTGCTAGAAAATGGACAAAATGGTGGGTCAGTCAGCGGCATGTGTTATCCAGATCTGCACATCGCACTGGAGAAACATAAGCTCTTTGGTGTGCTTGGCTACCCAGTATTTCGTTGTTCATTGAATTCTACTATACCGGTATTTAGAGCCATAGAAAAAGACAATGTTCAGTGCGTGAAGCTAATATTAAGTCACATGGCCGCCCAAGGCGTATCGCTGCCTTCACCCTCTAGTCTATTACACTTTGCTTGCCGTAAAGGTATGATCAAGTGCATCAAGTACTTTATTAAAAAGCATCCCGAGGCAGTCAACTCTACAGACGCAAACAAGGACACTCCACTATTGTCGGCTGTCGTTTGGGGTAGTGACTGTGCCAGGTGCGTGATAGAAAATGGCGCCGACGTTAACGCCGTATCTAGGACGGGGGAAACCGCGCTTCACAAGTTGTACAGAAACGATATTGATGGACTCTTCACTATATATGACACTACTAAGTATTTGTTAACAACCGGAATTGAACAACTTGTAAATCGTCCAAATGATGCCATGGAAACACCGCTTCATTACTTAGTGACGCACGTGTCTTTCATTGGCGGCGACATCTTGCACCGAGGTCAGGGATTGGTTGACTTATCACGTGTTCAGCTACAGCCAGACTATCAAGAACAAGTGGTTAATACACTTGAACTTCTTATGCAATTTAATGCGGATCCGCACGAGATAAATCATGAAGGCCTACAGCCTATCAATCGTCTCATGCACGTTGCCTTGAAATCTTGTGATTCTAATAAAGATACTTGGCCCTCTTGTGTTCGTAACTCGATTAACTCAAAGTACCTCTACAAGAATGACTTCAGCCATTTGCAGCAAGCGCTTAGCATCTTACTTCGACACGGCTCAAATCCTAACGTCAAGTGCCAGGAAGGACATTCGCCGTACCTTATAATGCTACAGTGCATGTTGGAAATTGACATCGCTGAACTCTGTTCACAAACTGCAGGGATTCTCAGCTGTTTCGAAACACTTTTGAAACATGGAGCGAATCCAAACTTTATGGTTCGAACTAAGGGTACTTGCGCTAACAGTTCTGGCTAAAATAGCTGTTCGATTCTTCGATATCCCATACTCCCTAGAAACTGAAGTCTTACAGGATCAGTTTGCCGACTTTGTTTCGAGATTGTTAAATCTTCACTTCAAGTATGGAATGAATCCGAATTTCACATCGTATAAGAAATGTGAATACCTAAAGGGCGGGGGTGGTAATGCGATGATCGAGTTCATCCGACTTGCGCAACATGCTCGTAGTATCGTCAGATTTCGTTGCTGTACATCTTTGGCTAAGAACAATACTCCAGTGGGGTGCTAATCCAGATCTGGAACCTTACCCCTCTGAACCAATCATCTGCCATTCTCAGAGCGCCATTTTTCTGAAGCATCAAGGGACACAGCCGGTCAGCCATTACATTCACGGCATGAAGGATTCGGATAGCTTGTTTGAGGGTGGTCACGCCGAGGAACTCCTAATGCTGTTCTACAACACTATGAGCCACCAACAACTCTATGAATGTCTCAACACCGCGCGCTCCATGACACATTTCCATCCGCTTGGTGCTACAGGCAAAGATTTCTTGTCCCTGATTTCCCGCCTTTCTGAGAGTCCGCGTAGTCTGTCCCAAATAGCTCGTGTCACTGTTTATAAATCTTTGAACAGGGACTTAGCTTCTAAGATTCCCCAGCTTCCCCTCCCTAATCCTGTGAAAAACTACTTACTTGATGTTCTGTAGTGATGAAATAGTTGACGTACCAGATGTAGAAACTGTTATTTCCAAAAATGTTTATTATAAGCAATAACTTGAATAAGCATACGCATTTCCCCATATGAGAAACTAAAGAACTGATGCAAATTATGCATCCCCACCTAAATAGGTAAAAGGAATTTATGTAAGCTTGTAGCTTTCTTTCCAATCTTTGATATTATATATTTTCATGTCATGTTAAATGAATTCGACGTCAATGGAAAAAAAAATCAAATTGCGATTGAAACCGTAAGAAAATTTTAGACTAAATACTATAAAAGGTTCCTATACCAACATGGTATTTTCTGTTTGATATATTTTAAAGAAATACTCCTTTTTATCTTACATTTGATTCCATGTCACTGTTATGCCGTAGATGTGCCAGTATTTTGATAAAGCCCTATAACGACCCATGGAGAATGACTGAGGGGGTTCATGTTTCATATGTGAGACGTTATTCGGTCTATCTATAACTGCTCAATATATATTATCTGACCTCACTTAGATTACTGTCTCGTAATGTGAATCATTGTAAACATTTAAGGATTTATATACTGTACTTAATCCTTGTAAGATTATGATATTCATGATATTTATGAAATAATGTAAACAAGTACAGTGCATACTCAATATCTTCAGTCTTGCACAGAGGGTGCCGAGCATTATTCGCCCCCCCCCCCCCTGTGTTGTCGACTAACTTGCTAGCTTTTTGAAGAACTGATATTTTTTTAGTTAAATGTATGACTAAACTTCTGTATATCTGCTTAAATTTGTGAATTTTGATCTTTTAAGCAATGTAAAATAAGGACTATTTGATGAGGTGGGAGACACACACCTTTGCTTTTTTGTTTAAGGGGTCCTGGGAACATGTCTATTTTCGTAGGACAATTTTGCCAACCAGAACAATCAAATGACGTCATCCTTGATAGTGTATTTAGAGAGATTGCTCTGGTGGGAAAAATCATTTTACGAAGAGACAAAATAACACATTAAGAGAGAAATGCACGTCGAGATCCGCAAAATTAATGTATTTTTTATGTCATACGAAAAGATTATAGATTAAATTCATTGTTCATTTGATATGTTTATTCATAGAATCAGTAGATGTACCTTTATTTTGAGTATTAGAAGAAATATTGGAAATACTGGTATCAAAAGGTGCTTTAAAAAAGGTGTTCATCGTTATAATTTATTTTGCTGTTATCCTGGTACGAAGTAAAATATATTTTGTTTCATGTCCGCATTCGGGTAAATTTTAGGAAATCGTCAAAGAAAAAAAAAAAAAACCCCAACAAAATCAAAAACCAAATGAAAGTAGAAACGATAATTTCAAAACAATCAAATTTGAGTAAAAGTACTTCTCCATTGAGTTTTATTTGTCGAATGGATAATATTTTGTCTAGTTATTTTAAAAAAACTATTTGAAATTTTATAAATTGAAATTAAGAAAAAGTGCATTTCAATTTGTAGGAGTTTGATTATGTTTTACAATGATTTCCATCATTTTCTGTTGTTTGAGTTATGAATCATCACTCATTAGACATTCACGTACCTCGTTTTTACGGGTAGGTACAAAATGTACTCCACGGACGTAAAACAAAATAACAAAATTACTTTGGCCTTACTTGTGAGTACACTGATGTCTTATTTGTGATGTTTATTTATCTTCATTGTATTGAACTAAAGAGTATTCAGATTAAAATAAAACGTTTTCCGAAATAATTGTTTCTTCGAATTTTCAGAAAAAAGTAACAGCAGCACAAAAACAACATCACGTGCTTACCACTGAAGTCTAATTGTCCCGCTTTTGGTGTAAGCGAGGGGAATTAAAAACTGATAAGTCTGTCAGTCCGCCTGTCTGTCTTTCAGTCACAAATACTTTAACCTTGGGAATAATTTTAGGACTTTCATATTTCACATGAAAAATTCCTTTTTAACAAAAACCTGTTACCAAACTTTTGACGATATGGTCTTGGCCATTGGGTTTGACCTATTTTGATATCCTTTTTGCTACAAATAAAATCTGATTACTGACGAGATTCTACTTAATCAAGCGCCCTCATACCCTAATAACGAATCATACCCTAATAACGAATCCAAGTCGAAACACATGAAAATCACCGTGGGGTATCACGTGATACACAAATGATATGTTCCACGGGAATCCCCTTTGACTGAACCAAGTAGATATCGTCTAAATCTACTTTATATTTATTTATATTAGGCCTATCATATGGTCATTATCATAAATTATATGATGGTAATTTATTCTGGTCAAGAAAAGACGTATATTTGTAGAACACTTAAACAGAAAATTTTGTATCTGTCCGTGCACCATATCATAACATGTGGCGAGCATTGAAAAAATTCTGATTAAGTGTTCTCCGAATACACGTATATTCTTGACCAGAATAAACTACCATCATACATGTATAATTGATAATAATGACCATATGATAAACCTAAATTAAATTCATACAAAGTAGATTTAGACAGTATTAACTTGGTTCAATCGAAGGGGATTCCCGTGGAACATATCATTTGTGTATCACGTGATACCCCACGGTGGAAAATACCTGTTGCCTTTCTATGAGCAGTCGTAGGAAAAGATGCAATAGTCTAAGACGATAAAAAGTTCTAAAAATTATATGCTTTTATTTACTTTGTTGCGAATGGAGACATGGGGAAGCCATAATGTTGTGATCAACTGTAAAACATCACGTGATCGCCATACTGCAACGGTATTGGCTGGTTCATGTTGGAGGAATGCTGAGCAATGGTAAAAATACAACGAATGGGATACAATATTAAACAAGCGACACTTGACCCGGAGAACTGGACGCCCGTTGCATGGATACAAGTAATATGATGGAATGACCTTGTGATACGAAATGTAACTTCCTCCGGTAAATGTCATCTGGATAGAGTATATTACACAGGAATGCATGAATTCATTTTTGACATTACATGTATCAAGGCGGTATTTTTGAAAGAATAAAATCGCTACTATAGAAGGATACAATTTTCCGTTTTAATAAATACATTGTAATGATAATTATAATTTTCAAAGTATAAAAATACGAAACAAATGAGACATTATTGGAGGTAGGTGGGTTCCCTCTTGTAGAAAAACGAATAAGAAAGAATGAAAAGTTTATATACAAGTTGAACCCATTTAATTTCCAAAGTGTAAGAAATCAACAATAAAAAGGAAAGGTAACATTTTCACATGTTTATAATTCTAAAAGCCTGAATTGCATTGACTCTTGAACGTTAGAAAAAAAAACTTTTAATACGTTTAAGTATTGTTAAATAAGATTTGTATACAGCAATAACATCAGTGTTGGAATGATTGAACATTGGCGGCATGCAAAACACAAGAGAACAAGCAGTATTATATATATATATGTTATTGCATAAATGAATAAAACCAGCAATGCGAAGAACAACATTATCAGTGACTGTTCTTTCTTGGATGCGAAGTTTTTTTAAGCTTTTTACGCCTTGGCAATGAACATGAATGTAGAAAAGCCGGGATAACAGCTGTTATAGCAATAGCATATCAATCTTTATAAATTTTCGAGTGATTGGAGAAGAATAGTTGCACGACAGCTCAACACATGTACTTGTTTAAAGTACTTTTTTTCATCAGAAGGAGCTTAAGTATATAATTCCAAACTTAAGTTCTTTTATCGATGCCAGTTTAAAAATTGGAATATATTAAAGAGGATAAACGTGCCTGCACGAATTTCCCTTGAAAACCTTATTCAGCAAGTGTCCATTATTCTTATCTTGTCCTTAATTCTCTTTTCTTTATAAGGACATAATCAAGTTGGTTCAGCTTTATGAAATTTCATAGAAATATTCAATTTTTGATTTTTTTTTGTGTGGTCTTATTACGTTTTCTAACCAGAATGCATGGATAATTCTTAAATAAGGATATCTAGAATCTATTCACTGGTGTGACTGCAGTAAAATTGTATGAAAACAGACTGATCTTGTAGTTCGGGAATAGTGTTCATATCGTTTAAATCCCAAGACATGCGCACAGCATCACCGTAGTTTTTACCATATTCCCAAGGTGTGTCATTATTTACACGTAGAGCTCCGGAACATTTATGATATCCGCCTTTGTTCCGGTCTCTGCAATATGCCGTGCATTTCCTTCCGCAAGAATCAAATGCAGATACCAGGACTTCCGTTGCGCCTTTGTTAGGATTTTTGAGTGCTACGTAAGTGATTGATTCTGAAAATGCTTGCCTCAGATCAACAACTACATATTCATCGTAGTTTCCCTGATAATTCATTCCATCTGATCTAATATGAACCCTTCCAACTGTTCGACCACCCGTGATGGACTTGCATTTTGTCGACGCTGGCATGACCGACTCTGAGAAATACGGCTTAATCTCTTGGTATAATTCAGGGTCGTAGATGTCCTTTTTCTTTGCTGCGTATCCATCAATGATTGGGTAAGCGTTGAAAGCCCTATGTTCTGGTGTTCTTTTCGTGACGATCCGGACCGGAATGAAAACCCAGTTTCTGGTATCAGCAACCTGATCTATCTCGAATGTGTTCTGACTAGAGAAAGAGAGCCATGTACCAGTACATGTTGGGAATTGTGAAGAATCAATCGGATAGGTTGACCTAGTGGCTTGTCGCTTCTTTCTACCGAATATTGGAGGTGCTTGTCCGCCAAAACCGGCATCTGGAACACCTGGCCCTATGCCGAAAGCTTCTGCTGGGCCCGCTTGTCCAGGACCAGGGGGTAAAATTCTGGGAGGGCCAACAGCTATAGGGATACAAAGGGGCACACCTGTAGATATGTCACAGGTTAAATGCCTGGAGCCACAGTTTGGATTCTGGTATGAGCAAGTTGGGTTAGGCTGGTATATGTAGATATCCGAGGTAAACAAAGGATTCATTCCAAACGCATTTGGTAAGTTTCCAAAGCCAGTAGGTGTAAGCGGCGCATGCGTCTCGGCTCCGTAATTTGCCGGGTAGTCTTGAGTCGGATCTATACCTTGGGCAATTTGTCGCTGTCGGAAAAGTTCGTATACATAGTCCACAAAAGCATGATGCAGGTAGAAAACGGGGTCAAATGCTGACGTTTCCATTGGTTCCATTTGACCTCCTAACCATGTGTGAACATTTCCGTGATAGTTCTCGATATTAAACTGGTCGGGAGCCGCTGGCTCTGTAATTTGAGCCATGCGATTTCTGGACAAGATACTGAAGATAGCATCTCTGGAGAACAACTCTCCGCCTGCATTGCCGATGTTACGAATCAACGGACCATTCGGAGTTTGCCAGAACGCAAAGGGTCCGTTGTTTACTATACCATTTCCGTTTCCTATAAATTCCGGGGTCCATAGATTTGATTGGGTAGAATCTATCATGGCTTCGTCCATTGTTGAGTCCCAGTATGGTAACGTCACTGTGGGTACTTTCTGCCGTAAGGCATTTTCGAATCTATTGTAGAAAGAAAAAAAAAAAGACTTTAATTCAGATTTTTCAGAATTACAAGCATAAAATAAGTTTATATAACATAATTACATTGTATGTATATCAGTTATGCGAATTATCTTAATGAAAAAAGTGTTTTCAAAATGTCATCCAATTTATAAAAAGAATATGGTCGCAGTTTAAAACAGTATATTAACTAGATTATCTTTATCGCAAGATTTAGAATGTACAATTTTGTACATGTATTTAGCCAAAGATTTGATATTCGAAATATAATATATCATACTGATAGTTTGTCCAAGTCTAGACAAAACTAACGTTTGCTTTACAGTGTTCACAAGCAAAAATAACAAAAGACTGCAACTGTCCAAACATTTTAAAAAGACTGTTTTAAATGACTTACATAGTAATGAAGACTCTATGCCATGGTAAGAAGGCAGCACCGTGATGTATATTGTCTACCATCCGGAAATGGACCAGGCCCAGGAAATCATATCTATTTGGTTGTATTGACTAGAGACAAAAAAAGTAAACTGAATCATAGGTAATATTACGAATTGAATAGTAGCATTTCGGCATAATTTGTAGTAAATATGAGGATTTTTGTTTCGTACTTAGAATGTTTAATAAGATTTTGACATCTCTTACTTGGGTAATATTTTGAAATTTTCATTCATAAATGGAATCTATTTGACGTACCGTATCAGCTTTTAACATCTGTATTGCTCTAAAGAAGTCAGCTCTCTCCCTGTCAGTCATCATGCGTATTTCTTTCCTGATTCTGAGAGTCCTTGGCCTGGGGATACCCTGTGGAGGGGGCGGGGCTTGTACCGTGGGTTGTATAACGGCGGGTTGAGGAGGGATGGCTTGCATAGCAGGCTGTGGTACAGGGCGCACAACTGGAGTCGGGATGTTCGGTACTGCAGCATTTGGAATAGATGGGAGAACATTTGGAACTGATGGAACAGCGTTTTGAACTGACGGAACAGCGTTTGGAACTAAGGGAACAGCGTTTGGAATTGACGGAACAGCGTTTGGAATAGATGGAACAGCGGCATTGGAAATCGGTTGAACAGCAGGTTGATTGGCTGTCTGAGACAGAGGCTGAACCACGACAATAGGTTGTGGTTGTGGTACGATAGCTTGTTGCTGATTTGAGGCTGGAACACTTGGTATCTGATTAAAGGTTGATTGACTGGAAATTTGTTGATTGACAGAAGGCTGACCAGCATTTTGAATTTGGTTGTTGGTCGCCGATTGGCTAGATGATCCGCCAATGAGGGGTTGGTCTGGGAATTGTACTTGATATAATTGTTGGGTATTCTGTGAATTTTGTTGGTTCAGTGGAATAGGTTGTAGAACTTGCCTTTTGTTTATGTAATGAAAGTTGAATTTCATACCAACGTTTGACATGCGCAGTAATTCATTTATCCACGATACTGCATCCTGGGAAACATTCATATCCGTGAAATGAGCACTGGCCATTTTCATTCTGTGACTGTTGATACAGTACTTGTTTCTGGCCTCGTAAGAATCGGTGCCATTGTTTTTCGTCTTCTGTTTGAAAAGGCATTCTGAGAAAGTATCTGGTAACCTTAGTTCCTCAATGTATCCCTCCGCCAAAACAAACAGAAAAAGAATGACAAGACTACATAGTCCTCTCTTCATCTGTAATAAGAAAGTAAATACGTAAAATACGAAGAAAAAAAAACCCCAAACAAAACAAAACAAATATTGCTCAGTCCCAACGTTTCGGCCGAAGCCCTCTTCAGGGTGACAAGCGCAAATTGAACTGAACTCATGACAAGTATTTTTTGATGAAATGAATGAGTAAAAATGTAATCCAGCGAAAAGGACTCCGCCCTGAAGAAGGCTTCGGCCGAAACGTTGGGACTGAGCAATATTTATTGACTGTGTTATGATTTGTTTCCCTAATCTTGGAATAAAAAGACAAAATTGAATTAAACAGAATGTTGTGGGTAAGCAAATTTGAACCATGACAACGCATAGCGTAGCATCCCCTGGCAATGCTTGAAAAATACGTAGGAAAGTTACATACCAGCGGCTCAACTAAAACCGATTTATTAAAAAAAAACATTATGATTTGTAAAGACTTTAGAGGAGAGAGATACTGTTTATACAAGACGTTTCTGAAATTCCAACCAGTGACCTTGAAGTTTGACCTATGGTATATTGAAAATCAATAGGGTTTTCCTTGTTTACAAGAAACAAGTATATAAAGTTCAACAAAAATCCGATTAAAAAAAATAGCCCTCTGGAGCTCATTAGAGGATTTTGACCAATTCCAATATGTGACCTTGACCATTTATTGTCAAAATCGTTAAGAGGTAGACGCAAAAGTTCCTCAATTCCACGTACATGTTCTCACAATTCATATATAATTACCTGGTAAAACTATATCAATTGATAGAAAAGTACCGGTAGCTTTTTCCTCACGGCGATGACACGTGACCACTGAAGCATTACATGTAACGGGTATTCAAATCGTACGTTTACCAATTCATTGATAAATACAATGCTTTTCTGTCGATTTTAGAATATCAAAGAGCTGTTGTGCTATATAACATGTTCATATGTTTATTTATTATCTGATAATAAATTCATCTAAATATAAAGTACATGTATGATCGAATTCGTTAACAACATAGATGTAGTTTACGAAATAAGGAGTTGAATTTTAATTAGATTGGAGGGAATTAATTTGATCGTCAATTTTCGAAAATGGACAGACGGTTTCCACAATTTTTATTTTCACATTTCACATGTTTTGAATGGATTATAAATGAACATGTTCTTGAATGGTCAAATGATTAATAAGGCAATAATTTGTTTAATTCTTGTTTTACATCTTCTACATCTTCTCGAGACAAGTGTACATGTACGAAATAGATTATGTACACTTGTCTCGAGAAGATGCATCTTCGGGAGTCAGCATAAATTCATCATAAGTTTTCATCAGTAATTTAGTTTATCTTTGTTAATAAGGATTATTCTTCCAAATCGAATCGATAAATCTCTAAATCACAGGGATTTATCAAGCTTCCCGATTGCTAAATTTACTATGGATTATCTTTCATAGATAGAGCAACCGGGAAGCGTGATAAATCACTGTGCTCTAAATCTTACAAAAATGCGCCGTGCTAGATCACATGACAATAACAAAAATAAAGTAGACAAGACGGACGGACAGAAATAAATTCGCATGCCAGTTATAAATAATGTTTTACGTACATGCTAGTATCTTTTTTATCGTGCAAGCATGAATTCAATCTGGGTTATTTGGACCGACTTCTAAAGTTCAAATTTATTTTTGTTGTTTTTATTTCATAAATGTATTTAAACATTAACACCTTACTGATCATTATAATTTGCAGTTTTATTAACGAAACTCATTAGATCAGATTCATAGAAAATATATTTCAAAATTTAGACTTTCATCGCATAACTTAGCCATTGAAACAGGAAGATTTTTAAAAAGAGAGAAAAGAAAGGATTTGTTTTATTTGCTCGGAAACAGTTGAAGACGGATTTCACTTTATTTTGCAATGTCTTGTAGATCTACGAAAGAAATTCATTAAACCATATTTGGAAGAAAGCTTTTTGTTTTAAATTAGTTCACTTACTTTCATCAACAAATGTGAAAGCACTTGGGAATTTAGGAAAATATTTAGCAAGTGCCTATAAACTCCGACTCTCATTGTTGTAGACTTGTATTTTATATACTTGTATATGTTTATCATGTTTGTATATGTCCGTTCTCCATGTACTTATATGTATTATATGTATGGCTGAGCAGCCAATGGCTTAAGTTTCAATAAAGTATCAAGAAAACTTTTGGACATCGATATTCGCTACAATAAAGAAAAGAAAAGATTTATTTTTTTCAAAATTAACGAACTGAAATAACATTGTCAGTATCCCCGAAGGATTGAATTTTGATAAGGATATACATAGACTTATGTCCTTGATGAAATCACACGAAAACCCAAGCCTTGAAATAAGCTTAAACTATTTTTCCTTTGTTTTAGCGATGTCTTATTTGATCTTATAGAAGTAGCCATATTCCTTTTGTGCCTTGCTTTACGGTACAGAAATGTATGAAAACTACTCAGATTACTACACATGACTGGTCAAGTGTTGTAACCGCAAGGAAAAAGTTATCGGTACTTTCTACCAATTGATGAAGTAGTACGAGGTAATTTTAAAGGAATTGTGAGAACATGTTGGAGGAATTCAGGTAAAAATTCGTCTACCGCTTAACGAGTTTTGCAGTAAAGTACACTGCACACTTTGAATTTGGTAACTGTCGCCACGATTCTTGAAAATGTTACCATAAACTTTACAGACTTTACATAACGACATAGCATGTTTTGACGAAAACTACCGAAAGGTTGCACATAGACATGTCGTCGTACTACACTCCCCGTTTGATTGGCTGTAATATTACGGGTACGAGGTGCCAATAATATGTATTAATGCGGCAGGTCATAAAGGGTTCAAGTTCTAGATGTTGTAGCATCGTAATATATTGCCTCTGGATACATTCACTTACTACCCAAACACCTCAGATCTGATACTAATACACATACCTTGTACATTTATAAGGTACTTAGTATGTTTTCAATAGGTGTAGAGCAAGGAACCATATTTCGCCGGTGACCATATTTCGCCGTTTCATAGTTAATTGCTTCTCCTTTGTTATCGGCATTGTTTGTAAAGTTTATTTTTTCTATATCCTATCAAATATGACCGTAGCAGTCATGTTTTGATATATTGTGACTTCTTCTGCGCTCAACTGTGATAAAAAATACCTTAAAATGAGGAAAAATTGATAAAACACCAAAATTTCAGACGTAAACATCCGAATTTTTTTATGAAAACAAAACAAAGAAAACATTTTACGGGATAATTTCTTAGAAGTAGTAGTGCCAAAAGATTTCCAAAAAACAAAATCATAGTTTTGTCCGTTTTGTATGTAAATAGGATACTTATCAACAAAAACGGCGAAATATGGTCACCCCCGAAAACATGGAAACAAAATTTTTTTGACGTTTTATAAGGAAACAGTAAACTGGGTAAAATAAATTATTTTTGTAGTATTTCGATCGAGAATGGAGTTAAATTATATTTTAGCAATACCAATCATTGAATTCGCCTCCAATTATGGAAAATTTCTCGGAAATATACGAAAAATGCGGCGAAATATGGTCACTTGCTCTAAAAGTTTAGATTAGAAGGCTGAATCAAGTCGACTCGACTAGACATAACTTCGGACAATAATTTCCAAATATAATCACATATGTTGAATACCGGTCATAAAAACAGGGACTTCATATCTTGCACCTCTTGACTTGTGCTACAAAGGACACAAATTAGTTCAGAAGAAAAGCGAAGTCTCCAATTTTGCTGCCAGAGATCTGGTTAACTTGGCCTCTTGTCTTTTACTACAATTTAACATTGAAATCAAGCGTTTAACATTTTAAATAAAAACCAAGCTTGTCTGGTTTTTAGGTTCAAACCCTCTTAGTCTAGAATCGTGGATCCTCCGAACCCCTATCTTGTTTTGTAGCGTTCTTTTGGATAAAAATCATGGAAATTCAATTGAAAAGGATTTTTGAGGGGGGAAGAAATATGTTTTTAAGGAAATATAAATCACCGATGATATGAAGCAATAAATATTTTTCTATAATGTCAGTTTATGCTCTTTCGGATTATATAACTTTTAAGTTGTATTTCTTGCTAAAAATATACATGGTGTTTTGGTCAAAACGTTGAATCTAATAAACGAAAAATTAAACAAATGTGGAATTCACTCTTATGATGGTTCTTTAATTGTTCAGGAAATAACTACAAAGTCTCATCTTCCCATTGACTTTAAATTTCGATTCATCATATTTTTGTACAGAAATCTAGTTTTTTTTCTTTTTTCATTTCCTCGCAACTCTGTTCAGAGGGGATATACTACCATCGCTGCCGTGCATCCGTGTGTGTTTGTTTGCATGTGCGTACGGATTCGTCATAACAGCTTAAAAGACATTTAGTTATCATAATAGAAACGTCAAACATCCCACAAATGTTTGTCGTAGCAAGAGGAGAAACCATATTGATGTTCAAGGTCAAAGATCAGATCTCAAGGTCACTATGGACAATGGCTTAAAATCTTTGTGAACAGCGTAAAAGACAAAGTAATAATCACAGAAACTTCAAACCTTCCACACGTTTCTAATGGAGAGAGGATGGACCCTATTGATTTTCAAGGTCAATGCCTTCAAAGGTCATGGCTACCGTGGACTTTGGCAAAACTCCTTATGAACAGCATAGACGACGAAGCAATAATCATAGATTCATCAAACCTTCAACAAATTATCCCCATGGACAAAAGATATATCCTATTGATTTTCAAGGTCAAGGGTCAACGTTCAAGGCCAAAGAATTTTTGTGAACAGCATAGAAGACAAAGCAATAATAATAGGATCACCAAACCTTCCGTAAATGTTCCCTTTTGGATGAAACCTGTATGTTTTCTAGGCCAAGAATGAAAGGTCAAGGTCATTATGGACTTGATCTTAAAATTATTTAGCTGATAGTACAAAGCACGCAGTGCGAGGGGATGCTACGCTTGCAATATCTTTACTTTTCAATTGAAATAACTTTATTCCTTTGTTGGACGGTCTATTAAATCAAGTAAATAAATGTTTTGCTATTTGTTTGCTTCCTAGCCTATATCTTGATATTTGTTATATTAAAGAAACTTAAAGAGTATCATTTGAAAGCTGGGGTATTTGTCAATTCCATAGTGTTCGTGGTATGTAAAAAAAAAACATTGATCATGTCCATCTTGAGAAACGTAGTACACGAATGGTGTTGTATTTAGCGCAGTTTCTTTATTGCATTATGTTTATTTTGAAACAGTAGGATACATGCAAAATGTTGTCAAAGTTTGTTGACACAAGGTATACTCAAATTTCGACCAAAATATACATTATCCTGCATGTATCTAAATCTTGTATGAATTAGTTTTTCTTTTTTTTTTCAATGAGCACTGCACTCGGTTGTTGTTTTTTTTTATTATGAATATATATGTACTGATTATACTTGAATTACCATGGTCAAGCAGTGCAATGACGGTATATTAATCACATATACACGTATGTAATACAAACGGAATATGTGAACTTCCGTCAAGGGAAAGGTATATGTGGGTGGTGATGGGATATGTACTTTTCAAAAACATAATATTCGATTCATACTTTTTGAAAAAATGAAATGACTTTTTACAATTTCAAGTAAATAAAAGTATTTAAAGTATTTAAAATAAACTCAAGCATTCGGATTAAGGTGCTAGACTTATGCTTTCTAAAAAAAAAGAAAGAAACGGCGTCCATATTTCAAAACAACAGACCAACAAACTATTTAGAAATATGAGTCATAAAAATTGTGTATACCAACAAATGCTGCAACTGGACATGTCAAATGTATCAAGCATGTGTTTTAAATATACATGAAATAAATGTACCGACGGTAAGATAGGTGTAAAATGAAAAATAAATTCACTCATATATTTGTTAAAAAAATTAAAAAGGATAAATTTTGACAATCTTTGAATTATTTTATTTCCGTACGTTTTTATCTATGAATTTCAGTAGAATAAGGACTTCTAAATATTTATTAATTTCTCTTTCTAGAGTTATCGTTCTTTAACAATCTTGCTCCGTACCGCATTGAAATGATCGCATTGTCATATGGAAACGACTACAGTACAAGAATGCTGGGGTTCTTTTTTTGTATAAATACCTTCTTCGATTAAATGGCTCTATTAATTTTTGTTCTTTTGATATAAAGAAGCAAATTTAGTTGTGTGACTCACTTGTATCTATCAATATTTCTACTATTTTTTTTAAGGAGTGGGGAATCAATCAATAGATCGATAAACAAAATGAATAAAATCACTTACCCTTTCAAGGGTTCTATAAAATAATATTCCATAAAATCCCTCACAGGCTTGAGAAGAGACCAGCTCGACTCAACGAAAACGAAATGGCCAGTAAAGAAATGACCAGTAAGCTATAGACGTAATATGACGTTAACGTAAGGTAAGCGTTAAAGATCACAGTGGTAACCGCGTTACAACGTCACGGATGGATGACTTGGAGGCGTGTACGTGTTCGCTAGAGTGTGGCAACAGACATGAAATTATCTAATTATAACTGTACTTCCGCGATATAGTTAATATATCTATACTAAGTACTTTGTCAAGAATCTACCTGTATTTTATGTTGCAAGTTGTAAATAAGATCATATGATTACTGATCTATCAATAATGGACATGCAGAAATTCATCAAATTAAACACTTGTAAAACGGTTACATCAACTTTAGCTTTGATCAGATTCTAAACGTCAAGGGTGGTGCTATTTTGATTTTTTTCTTTCTTCTGGTTTCTTTCTATTGTTTTCTTTACTAATTTTTTTTTTATTTTTGATTGATTTCTTTTATAACACTCCTTCGTTCTTCTTTTCAATGTAAATTGATATTTTAACTATTCTGACGTTCTATGAAGCACACATTTAAACAAAAAGAAGAAGAAAAAGAAGAAAAAAAAAGAAAATTCATGGAGAAGATCAGCAGAGAGTAGCAATCTTGACACAGATGTCTAAATGATGCACGACACAGGCATGTTTCGGATAATGATTTTAGTATAGTGGTAGCGCCCCCAGCTTCATTTCAAAATTCCATATACATGTATAATTATACACTTGTATTTGGTAAAGGGTAATGAGACTATTTCTTCTTTTTATTCTGTTTTGCGTCCTTTTGAAATTGGGAAAACTACCAGAAGGGGAAAACAAACAAGCATATAAAACAAAGTTGCAGTTTCATATGAAGTGACTATTTGAAATCTTGACACTTGCATCATTTTATGAACACATTTCAGTCAACAAAAGAAAGATAGACAATACAATGAATTGAATCACTGCAGCGATTTTACATTTTTACATATATTTGGGATATAACAAAATAAATATTTTCTCTATAATTTTTGTAGAGAACACATTAAATGTGCAAAAGATTTTTATTATCTGAATTTTGTTTTGTTTTATGACTTGGCGAATTTAACGAATCACAAATAATTCTTTACTCTTACTCTTTCTTGTCTGTAGGAATACAATGACCAAGTAACAAAATGAAATTTGATTTTGCTTCGCAAATCAGAACCCAATCAGTAGACCATGATTCACTTTGCTGTTGTATTTTCAGATCGTTTTTACACCGAGATGAGCTCTACAGAATGTAAACCCCCCCCCCCTCTCTCTGTGCTACTTGAGTGCTGCAATGTAGAAGCGATAATTTGTTGTGATCTTAATGCTAGAGTTGCTCCTCTTATAACAGGAAAACAAATTTCACATATTTGGGGTAAAAACTTTATTATGATTTCTATGGTAAGATAATGGTAGGAAATGAGTTACATTGAATTTTACTGTTAATATCTTTGCAACTATCTTTGGTCATCGGCTCGCATATACCTGAAAAACATATAATATGCTGAATTTAGATACCAAGAAGCTTGTAAAGTCACTGTACCACAACACAAGTTATTTGAGATGACTGTTGAATATTTTTAAAATGATAAAAAGTGATAAACGTTAAAAAATATATTTAGTTCCAATAGTGCACATGGCAAAAAAGAAACTGATAACTTTGATTTTGAACTTAGCCATTAAATTTCATAGAGTAAAAAAAATCGTAGGATCACTGATATGTACACCATACATACATTATGTTCACTAGAGCTGCAACGAGTCGGGAACTTCTCGATTCGGTTCGATTTCGATTTTTATGTCTTGATTCGATTCTTTTCGGTTCGAGTTATTTACGCTATAATTTTCCCTGGATATTTTTTTTCCATTTATTTGAAAATTCAATTGAAAATCTCATCTCAATGAAAAAATAATATTCAAGTGAAGGTACTGTATGATATACATCATTTGTATATGTTTATGTATTACGTGGATATATTATTCAAAGACACCCCCCCCCCCCTTTCCACAGAAGTTCTGGGGATATAAAATCAATGCTGTGCACAAAAAATACATGATAATTAACCAGGTCATACAAAGAAGTGCATACTAGTCAAATAATTTAAAAGAGACATTTCAATTTCGGGTACAGTAGCACTCGTCGATATTCGGCAAAAGTCGCCGGTTCGAATTTCCTCTGATCCTGTATGCTTGGTAAAAATCACTTGAAAGGTTAACTTTTTATTCTAAATCACCACCTCAAATCATTCTTATTGGGAATCCTGCGATTAGTGAATCTTTAAAGTTGAAATTAGAACGTTTTTCTGCATTATGTAGACTATTCGACTCGAATCGTTTCTGACCACAACGACTCGCGATTCGAGTCAGAACTAAGAATCGCGATTCTCGGTGCACCGCGACGAATCGTTGCAGCTCTAATGTTCACGTAAGGTCATATCCACTATGATATTATCACTGTGACATATCACGTGATACGCAAGTGATATGTTCCACGGGAATCCCCTTTGATTAAACCAAGTAAATACTGTCTAAATCTACTGTATATGAATTTACTTTAGGCCTATCATATGGCCATTATCATTATGATTAGCTTGTTCTGCGTACATTTTTTGTTGTTGTTGAAAAATTTCAAAAACATTTTGATGATTTTATAAATTAATACCATATATATATAATGTCTAGAATATTATGATTGTATAAAATGTACCAATGACGTTAAATATTTCGCTTTCTGATACATTATGGAAATTCTAACCTGGGTGGCCAGTAGCGTCTCCAGGGTAAGGCATGCCGGTCTTCCACGAACAGTTAGGGTCGCCTAGTTCCTCTCCGTTAGTTTTCCCGTCAGTATCTGAGTCTGCATTACATAGAGCCACCGTCCATGTATGGTTTGCTGCTTTAAAAGCCTAGATTGGACATAAGAAATACCAAAAGTAAACATCTTGTTACGATTTCTGTTAATTACAGAAATTTTCATCCTTTTCAGAATTCAATCAATCAGGTGCGGTTTCAGGTTTTATACCGGGAAGTCTTGTTTGCCCCCCTCCCCCCCCAAAAAAAAAAATTAAAGAAAAAAAATCAAACATGAAGCGTCTTTACTCAAACCAAAGCTTACACGGCGTCTTTTTTTTCTTTTTTCTTTCTCCTGAATTATCCCCTTTTTCTTCGCGCTCGACTAAATTGTTGAAAGATATAGATAGGGTTGCCTCTACCACAACAATGTAGGTAAAAAATCTTTTAGGTTTGTTTAAGATGGACAAAAAATTCAGAAGTTTCAGTTTGATATATTAATCGATTTTCTGTGCTACTGAAGTGACATGTTTTGCTAGCGAGCAAAAGATGTTAAATCTTCCCGGGCACCTCATCTCATCTTCATTGGGGATTCATATTTACTTCTTTGTAGAATATTTTTGTTGGTTTTGTAATTTTTAGCTCGCCGGGACGAATGTCCGGAGAGATATTGTCATACCCCCGGTGTCGGCGTTGGCGTTGGCGTCGGCGTGCGCGTGCACAAAAACTTTAACCTTGCTTATAACTTTTAAACCACAGGGATTTATCTCGCTAATACAGGTTACTCTATTTACTATATGTGTTAAAGGGATCTAACTCGGCGTTTAACGAAAAATCGACAAGTCATCGTTAAGTCTTCAGAAATAGAGGCTAATCAATGCCAAAACCTATTTTCTGTGGTATATTTCGATAGATTAATTCATACTGAATCTTCATACGAAATTTGAAATCAGTACCTCCCTTACAAGCCGAGATATGCCCAATACCGCTCTCTTATGGGCGCCACATTTCTAGGTCGGACAAAAAGGTGTCCGATGATGATCAGGCATCAGTGATCAACATGAGGCACCGCTTGACCATTCATTGATGCGAACATCTGAAATACATAACATTGCATGAAATAGTCCCATATATGCTTAGTACAATTTCAAATAAAGTCTTTTTTAACGACTTTGAAATAAGAAAAGCGTCGGATTAAGTGAGATTAAATTCAACATGTGTAGAGTTATGAATTACATATACGCGCATGCAAAGAGGTAGCTGTATGAGGGGTTTTCATATACCAGCAATGTTTGAGATGGTACAAAGCATGTGAAGAGGAGATATATCATGCAGTTGTATGTCTTTGAAGTGTTCGGACCTATAAACGATCAAGCAGTAACCAAATTTTGACTATACTGCTTGATTATCACCGGACACCTTTTTGTCCGACCTAGAAATGCGGCGCTCATAAGAGAGCGGTATTGGGCATAACTCGGCTTGTAAGGGAGGTACTGATTTCAAATTTCGTATGAAGATTCAGTATGAATTAATCTATCGAAATATACCACAGATAATAGGTTTTGATATTGATTAGCCTATTTCTGAAGACTTAACGATGACTTGTCCACTTTTCGTTAAACGCCGAGTTAGATCCCTTTAACAAATATATAGTAAATAGAGCAACCTGTATTAGCGTGATAAATCCCTGTGTTTTAAACCAATACAGATTGGGCTTTCATATTTCACATGTGCATTCCTTGTGACAAGACCTTTCCATGGATACCAAAATTTTTGACCTTGTGACCTTGACCTTGGAGATTGACCTACTTTTGAAAAACTTTAACCTTGGCCATATTTTTTGAATGGTAAGTGATAGGGCTTTGATATTTCACATGTGTATTCCTTGTGACAAGACGTTTCCATGGATACCAACATTTTTGACCTTGTGACCTTGACCTTGGAGATGATTGACCTACTTTTGAAAAACTTTAACCTTGGCCATATTTTTTGATTGGTAAGTGATAGGGCTTTGATATTTCACATGTGCATTCCTTGTGATAAGACCTTTCATGCCGTACCATAAATTTTGACCTAGTGACCTTGACCTTGAAATTTTACCTGCTTTTCAAAATCTTTAACTTGGGCCATAGCTTCTTTACCCCCGAATAGGGAGGGGCTTTCATATTTCACATATGTATTCCTTGCGATAAGACCTTTCATGCTGTACCATAAATTTTGACCAGTGACCTTGACCTTGAAATTTGACCTTATTTTCAAAAACTTTATAATGGGCCATAGCTTCCTTAGCCGAAGTGTTAGGACTTTCATATCGACATATGTGTTCATTGTGACAAGATCTTTTATGCTGTATCATCATTTTTTGACCCAGTGACCTTGACCTTGGAGTATGACCTTATTTTCAGAAGGCAAAATACTGGTTATGAGACAAATGTTTTATTGTTGTTGTTGCAATTTACATATGGTTGCCACCGGCGAGCTATGTTGTCATTCTGACAAGTCTGGTTCATGGTTTGTGTGTCCATTGATTATTATTTTTTTTTGTGTGTTTTAAATTGTCTCTCACTCACTGATTGGCGATGAAATTTCCATTTACATTTCACACATGTATACCAACAGCCAAAATAAATGCGTGAAATGTAAGAGATTCGTTGCAGGATAATGTATAATTCTTCCATTCTTTTGATTTAATCCTCTTTAGTATAAAGTATAATTTACGTCACAGAGAACATCAGCTACTCTGATATCATGAAATACATATCGTCCAATATATAATGAAAAAGACTAAATAATAGGATGCGTTCTGTTGCACCTACAAGTTTAACGTGACCATTAAGTAAGATATATAAAGCAGAATAAAATGGAATCTGTGGTTGGCTGGATCCGAACCATAATTGACCGACGAGATATGATGATATTTCTATCAACTGTCACTTAAGGCTTCTCTCCAGAAAGACAAATGCGAAATTAAACCGGATGTACGTCATTGATCATCGTCCAAGGCCGCGAGTCGACCGAGAAACGGGATGAATAAAGGAACATGACAGTTAAGATTAAAATAATTACATGGGACTCCCACAATGTCTTTAGATTCTTAGAATCCTAGGATCTAATATTGACAAGCTAATCAGGGTCGACACCGCCATTATACTGATATTGTTCGTCTTGTTTACTGATGAATTTTTCATGGAATCTTTTTCAAATGTTATTGGGCTTTTGATTTATTTAATTCTTGTTTATCCGTTTTCTTTCATTTATCTTCAATGACTTATTTTCCTTTTTTATTTGCTCAAAGATTCGGAATCTGTCGTATTTTATAAGCTTCTGTAAATTAAGTTCTATTGAAAGTTCTTTTGGAGGAAGTTAAATTATTTTACGGAAATTAAAACCTTTAAGCCTGTGAACATAAATAAATGAAGATCCTTATTTTTTTCCTGTATCGGGGATAGAAATCTATAGCCTTTTGCAAACTTTGCCTTATTCCTTTTTTTTTTGTTGAACGAAAAGATTCAGGCGCGGAAGTAGAAGAGAAGGGATGGGGGTACTGATCTCCTGTTATCCTTTAGAAAAGAGTATACATTGCTGAATTCCTTTTTGTGTATGGTTCATAAAAGTCTAGACCCTCTTTTAATTCTCCTCTTACCAGAAAAGACTCCCCACGAAAAGTTATTGGATACGTGCATGGAAGTAATTTATAGGTATGATTCCACGACATGTATTATTATCCTAAGAACTTGCAATGTCGGAAACATATCGACGAGCATCCTCTCAAGAGAGTATAACGGTTACAAAGTGTTTTATTGATACCGGTATATGTTTCTTCTTATTAAGTATCTTACTAAATTGACCAGTTTCCAAAATGCTTATCCTGTGTGTAGCAGAGTTTTTGTAAATCTGTTTTTCCGACAAAAATCAAATTAACGAAAGTATATACTGTAATACAAGGAAAATCAACGTGAAATTCACTCACTGCTCCAAAAACGTTCGCGTCTCCACCACCAACCTCTGCATTATGTCCGACTCCATTCCAAAGTCCGAATCCATTAGGACAAGGATTTGGTACATTTATTCCATTGGGGATGGACAATCTATATCCAGCATGTGATACACATACGGCAACCAAAGAAACAAATATAGCGAGTCTTAACATTGTGATGTGAAGAATTAGTGTCTGACCGTCAGGTCCTAAGTGAAAGAGAGTTATGAAAAATTCGGTAAGTATGGTCATACTTATGAAAGGTGAAGTAAGGTTACGATAAATTTGGAGAAAGGGTCAAAAGAGATAAGATAAAACGAACAAATACATTCACTTCATATATACGATTCTTGAATGTAAACCAAGGACTTGTGTAAACTGAAATAGAAATATTTCATATAAATAAGCACGCGCAAAAAAAAAACAACATTGGTTGGGACTGCACATCTTCAAAATGATCTTGTCATGTTCTAAATGTACGTCGGCCAAAAGTTCTACGAGCTTGTGTTTTCTGTTGAAAGTACATAGTTACCGATTTCAAATAAAGGTTATTATGATTATGAATATGAATATGATATGATATGACATGATATATATGGTATGATATGATATATATGATATGATATGATATAAGATTTGAATGTAGCAAAATCTGATTATTTGGTAGAATAAAACCCTATTGGATTCGTCGAGTTTGCAGAAATTCCCATTTGTCATACATACGCGGAATTGGAAAGGAAAGAACTTCGGAATATATTACTTTTTATCTGACAAATTTGAGACTGAATAACTGATCAGTACTTCTTTTATGGGATATATCGAAATTCAAACGTTGGATCTAGTACTAGTTGCTTACTGAAATGATACAAAATAAAGACATCGACACTGTTAACATTATTTCAAATGCATAGATCGAAAGGAAAGAAGAAATGCTGGCTATATATGATTCTTTTATTCTGAGATAACAAAATGTGCATTTTCGTCAAACAAAATTTCTTTTGTCGTAACAGATATGTCTGAATAAAGTTCATATAATTGTTCAACACAGAAGTTATTCCTCATCTAAGGAAGGTAAATCTCCGGGAATGAAGCACACTGAATGTCTTTGTTAATATCTTTACATTTGGCATCACTCATTGGTTCGCACACCCCTGAAAGTAGGAAATACTCGTATATTTTATTGTAGAAACTTTTCTTGGGCCCCTTCGTCAAGCTGTCTGTTTGTATGTTCATCTTACAGTGAGAAGGTTATTTTACACCACAATTGTGCGTTCTTCGAGACCTCTGGGTAATCGGAAAAGTGGGAAGGTTGTGCGCACGTAATCCGGATAACAACATTCGTGGCAGATGGCTGTCCGAAGTCGACACAGGTTGCCCAGTGGTCTCGTTGGTTTATGTGTGGTCTTTTGTGTTTCATGTTTCTATGGTGTAAATTGGTGTTCCTTGACCCTTTTACGTTTCTTTCTGTGGGTGTCTGCTCTATGCTTTTGCATTTCTGGTGTTTTGTGGTGGGTACTGCAACCAAATGTTGTTGGAGATCCCCTCCTTTCTTTTCGGCAGCAAATATAGTGTATCATAAAAGCTCCCACTTTTCTCCACAGTCGGTGTTGATGATAACCTTAGCAATGTACCCCTCCAAATAGTTCCTCAGTAACTATACATGTTTTAGCAATGTACTGTATCCCCTATTTAGTCAGACCTTTAAGAGTAACCATCTGCAGAGATAGTTCATCAGATATTGTTTTTCTTCTTGTTTCTATGGTGATGTATTGTTGTCTCCGTCTGTTTGTCCGTTTTTTCTCTAGTAAGAATTTCGTTGTTTTCCCTGTTGGGGATCTTCTCCCTATCTTTGTGTTGTTGTCTTGTAAGAATTTGTATGAATATTAACAGGGATTTTTTACACTTAATTTGGGTTTTAGATTTGACTTCCATTCACTGATTTTTAAGCCTATTGATTGTGATTTTTTTATACTTAATTTGGGTTTTATTGTTGACTTCCATTCACTGATCTTACCTGGATGACCTGTTGCGTCCCCTGGGTAGGGCATACCCTGTTTCCAAGTACAATTGGGGTCACCTAGTTCCTGGCCATTCGTTTTACCGTCTGTGTCTGAATCCGCCTGACAAAGCTCCTTGGTCCAAACCTTGTTCGCTTCCTTAAATGCCTTTATGAAATTAAAGATAAACAGAAAAGTCAAAATATTAAAACTGACATTCAAAAATTTAATCAACAAACATAAAATCTAGATCTTGTTTTGGTGAATGTCCAGTAACACGCAGCCTCTTTTAAATAAACGCATGTAAATGAATTAAGGCATAAAAATAAATGACCAACATAGAGAATTGACTGGAAAACCTGAACGTTAAAGTAACTCATGCTCTTTAAACAATTAAACTAAAATAGAAATAAATACAAATAAAATAATATTGAGATACTTGAAAAGAAAATTCTAGCCACTAAGGTACTTTCAGTATAAAATCGTCATTCATCTCATTCACAGTAAGTGAACTTTGCAAGTAGTTCACATCTAAAACTCATGTTCTGTGTCTTCTTGCGCATGTGTACTCGACACAATACAAAAGACACTGAATTTGCTTAAATGAGCATAATTATGGTAGAACAATTGATATGATTTACATTTAAAATCGTTTATCGCTTATTCATTTGTCATTATTTTCAAATTGTTCCTTAAGTAAAGCGCATACTTACTGCACCAAAAACATTAGGAGCTCCACCGCCAACTTCAACATTATGTCCAACCCCGTTCCATAATCCGAAACTATTAGGACACGGATTTGGAACGTTTATTCCATTTGGAATCAATAAGCGAAATCCAGGTGACGCGAAGCATACATTAATAAACTGAACAAGTATTAAGAATTTCAACATCTTATGCTACGTTTCTGTTATATGTCCCTAAACGAAGAGGGTGTTCTTTCTTCAGATTCAATTAGATGAAATGACCAATGGTCAGTTGTATAAGTCAAGGTAAACAAGATTAGGCAGAAATCCACGTTGACTCTCTCACTTTATCTTATTTTACCATTTTCGGAACAGTTACTGATAAAGCTGCTTTCATAAGTACACATGTATATCTATAGTATATAGGTACTATGAGATTGGAATTGCTAACGATGTACTTGGCGTGGAAGATGTCTGACAGGTCGTAAGTCGGTACCAGATACCCATTTGTCTCGTTGGTTCATGTGTAGTCATTTGTGTTTGATGTTGAAATAACCGGATGTGACAATTCTACCGAATTGAAGTAAAGGGTGCTGCATGCAAGCAGGAGATGCTTACTCTTCCTGGGCACCTGGTCTCACTCCCATTTTTGGAGTTCGCTTCTTTTCATGTGGTGGAGGTTTTTCGTTGTTTGCTTTGGTTCTTGTTTTATCCTGATTTTGTATGCCTTCGATGTATGATTTTCTGAATTATCGATTTTGTACTGGGTATTGGGATTTGGTCCTTGTCCATTGTGCGTCTCTTTCTGTGAGTGTCTGCTCTGTGTTTTTGCATTGGTTGTTTTGAGGTTTTGCCCTTTGGTATGAAAAACGCACCAGCCACATTCCAGAGGATGATTCATTCGCTCCTAAATCATCTCGAAGGATGCGAGGCGTACATCGATGACGTCATCATCTACAGCGACACCTGGGATGATCATCTCCGAATCATGCGTACCTTCTTCGACATTCTGGCGAAAGCAAACCTCACAGTGAACCTTGCAAAAAGTGAATTTTGTCATGCGACTGTAGAATATTTGGGTCACAAAGTAGGTCAAGGTTTTGTTACTCCTATCATGGCCAAGGTGGAAGCTATTTCAAAGTTCCCGATTCCTACCAATAAGAAAGAAATAATGAGATTTTTGGGAATGGCAGGATTTTACAGAAAATTTTGTCCAAATTTCTCGTCAGTTGTTGGTCCACTTACCAATCTGTTACAAAAGAGAGTGAATTTTGCATGGACCAATGACTGTGACGAATCTTTTAAGAAAATCAAATGTGTTCTTATGAAAAGTCCTGTCCTGTCAGCTCCAAATTTTGATAAGCAATTTAAGCTTACTGTTGATGCCAGTGACGTAGGAATCGGGGCTGCTTTGTTTCAAGAAAATGATGATGGTGTAGATAGAGTTGTTTGTTATTTTTCAAAGAAATTGACAAAATGTCAAAAGAATTACTCTACTATTGAAAAAGAGTGTCTTGCATTATTGTTAGCTTTACAACATTTTGACGTTTATTTGAATGTTACTTTACATCCCATTCTTGTATATACTGACCACAACCCTCTCACATTTTTGCACAACATGTCAAACAAGAATCAAAAACTTACAAGGTGGAGTTTATTATTGCAAGAGTACGATATCATTATTAACCATATCAAGGGCAAAGACAAAGTGATTGCAGATGCACTATCGAGAGTTTCATGGGTGATTTTTGCAGAATTTACCACCTATGTTTTCATTGACATTCAAACTTTTTTTAAGGGGGGAGGTGTTGTGGGTCATGTATTATTTTAGTTTTACTTTATGTGTAGGTACACATGTACTTAACCATGTTATTTAATGATTTCATAATAATTCTTTCTAGGTTTTACTATGTCATGTTTATTTCATTATAGAATATTCCAGTATGTTCTTTGTTACACCATTATCATCACATGACTGTGATTTCTAGAATTTACTCTATTGTTAATCATTTGTAATGAGTCATCGTTCTAGAAGCTTCTGGTAAATTCATTTGTATTAAGTATATATACCTCTGAGGAACTGTGTTGATGGGGCATTCGTACACATTCGTAGACACGATTCATTCATCTATTCTGATATACTGGGATACTTTATTTGTTGAGACTTTAATCCATTTAACAACGTTTGGACACCGATCTTTCGAGAACGTTTGTGATTACCGGAAACCATACATTCGATAGACTTTGTGGACCGTAACGGACACTTTGATCCGGACATTGTATTGTAAGTTGTAATCATTTCAAATATATATATTTTGTACATACTATTAAACTTGTAAATTTATATTCTGTCTTTGTCTGATTTTTGCTGGCGTTTTGGGGTATTCTGACCCATAACAGAATTGGTGCTGCAACCCAGTGTTGTTGGAGTCCCCTCCTATTTTGGATTCCTAACTTATTCAGTTTTTCAATATTGCGCACATTAACTACCTTTGATATTGAACTAGGAAACACAATGAAAAATCTAGGCTGACCCAGACTAATTTTATGACATAAATCGAGAAAAGGAATATTCTTTAATACCTTTATAACAAAAGATATGTCTTCAGTCGTCGGTATACAATCAGGAGAACAAAAAATGTTCTATTGCGTTTATTGACAAATATTAGTTGTTCAAAATGCAAAATCGTCAACTGAAACACCCAGAACTAATGTATGTATATCCTCGGGAAGGAATCACACTTAATGTCCTTGTTTATTTCCTTACATTTTTCATCACTCATTGGCTCACACACCCCTAAAAGAAGTAGAAAAAGATTTATTGTAAACGTGTTTAAAACTGATGTAATAAATGTCAATTGATAAGATTCAATAGATTTATATCGATATCAGAAAAATATATTTTGACATCATTTGGTGGCATTGTCTATTATTGCATGCAAGCAGGAGATGCTTACTCTTCCTGGGCACCTGGTCTCACTCCCATATCGGGAGTTCGCTTCTTTTCATGTGGTGGAGGGTTTTGTTTGTTTGCTTTGGTTCCTGTTTTATCCTGATTTTGTATGCCTTCGGTTTCTGATTTTCTGGGTTGTTGACTTTGTGCTGTGTACAGGGATGTGGTCATTATCCATATTTGTCATATACCCATGCCTATTTCTCTCCAGTCATTTTTTTATTCACCCAGGGGCTGAACCAAATATGTAATCATGATGTTTGTACTAGATTTAGAAACATGTTACCTGGATGACCTGTTGCGTTCCCTGGAACCGGCGAGCCTTCTGTCCAAGTACAATTGGGGTCACCTAGTTCCTCACCATTGGTTTTACCGTCCGTGTCGGAATCCGCCTGACAGAGCTCCTTGGTCCAAACCTTTTTCGCCTCCAAGAATGCCTTTGAATTTTAAGAGTACATCTATATAAATTAGCACCAAAATTTGTCCCCTGGAACTGAGAATCAAACTTAGTATCGCAGGTAATGGAACATGTAGACTGTAGATATAGAGGATTTTAGATGTTTTATCATTTACAAAATTGATTTCAAAAGTTGATGTAGATGAGGCATGAACAGGCAAAAATGATAAGTTCTCTGTCTAGTGCATACCTTTAGCACTACTGCAGGCACAAGCTTTCAATTAAAAGCCAGTGTTATTTTACTTAATAACTCTTTTGTTTATCTTTAGAATGAAGGGAAGGTGAACAAGATGTTGAAGAGATCACACCATGAGATCAACACAAAGAACAGCACGTAAGAATATCACATAAGGAAATACGAGACAAAAGTAGACCAATTATTTAAAAGGCAATCACTACTGAAACACGATGGACTACTTGATGGTCTCCTTCCTTTTATGTGTTGTCATCAATGTTTGATGTTTCTGTACGTCTGTTTCGATTGTTTTGTATGATGTTCTAGTGATTATTGTTGTGTCTTTGTGCTATTTGTAGTTTTGTATGCTGTCATTTTTGTGTCACTTTCTTGTGGGTTTGTTTTGCTGGGTGAGTGCAGGGTGGTCATGCTGGAGATCAATTAATATATCTTCTTAGCCTAGTTTCGGCGGTTGTAGTAATAATACGGAAGTGTTCCAACTCTATACCTTCTTGACAAAAACATTTAAACCAATTTTCATGCACTTGACACGTGTTTCGGGTATTAAATCCTCCTCAGAGATGCTCCAAGCCAAAGCGCTTTTTAAAAATCGTCAAGTAGCAAGAGAAATAGAAGAAAGAGGAAGATCGCTACAGGATGTGGTTGCAGCACCAACCGCAAAACACTGAAACACCTAAATGGGAAGATATAGAGGGTATGTCAGCGCCGTGGTCTATTGGTAAGAGCGTCGGACCAGCGACCGTAAGGTTGCTGGTTCGAACCTCACCAGGCCCACGGGTCGGCCGACATATCCTGTATATTTTGTGTTAATACGGAAAAATGTCGTTGTCTGTGTTGTTTACATGTCTGTGGTGTTTTTAGAAAAAGACAGGGGATGGCACATCAAGGGGAACAAGAAAGACCAAACACAAAAAACACATCAATGACAAATATGGATAATGACCATATCCCTGTATACAGCACAAAATCGATAGATCAGAAAATCAGAAACCGAAGTCATACAAAATCAGGATAAAACAGGAACCAAAGCAAAAAAAAAAAAAAAAAACAAAACAAAACAAAAACCTCCGCCATACGAAAAGAAGCGAACTCCCGATATTGGAATACAACAAACAAAAGATCTCTACAACCGGTGCCGACTCAGGAATAGCTATAGTAACTTTCGTTGTTTCTTAATTTTTCTTAATCTAATTGTCGTTTACGTCAACATGTTTCTATTCTAAGTCACATAGTTACGTACTTTACCAAATACATTTCTCGGTCCACCGCCACCTTCAACATTATGTCCAACTCCCTTCCACACTCCTGAAGTATTGGAACATGGGTTTGGTACGTTCATTCCATTAGGAATCCTTGAGCGATATCCAGGAAATGCAAAGCATACACCGATAAACTGCACAACAAAAAATGATTTCAACATTATAGATGTATATGAATTTTTCAAACAAGGCCAGGTGTTCTTTTTTCAGATCTTTAAAATGTCCAACCAGCGGTCATTGGATAAGGACAAACTGATAAAGATTAGACAGTTATGTATGACAACTCTAGTAAAAGTCTCTATAACTGTATCACACCACTGAAAAATGAAGGACCACATGGAAGAAAGTTATCAATGTGTCCCCTAAGTTTAATTTAGGAGGTACGGGCATCTGATGTAGACTGCAGTGGAGAATCTCCAAGACGTCATCGGAGCACAAACAGGAAAACATGGAAACACCCAATTAAGAAAACATAGAGGTGAGCAGCACAAAAAACAAAGGAGGGAATCTCCAACAATAGTAGGTTGCAGAACCAACAGCAAATCCCCAAACCGACCACTGCAAAACACAAGGAAGACATGCACAGAATCAGACGAAAGGTACAATGAACGCCAAGTCACATAGAAACATATACCAACGAGACCAATGGGCAATCGGTGCCGACGTTAGTAGAAGACGGTGTGGTTATCCTGGATTACGTGCGCACAACCCTTCCACTATTCCGATTACCCAGAGGTCTCGAAGAACGTACAATTGTGTTGTAAAAACACCTCCTCACTGTCAGATGACCACACATAAACAAAACTTCAAAACGCAGCGGCCCAAGGAACATAGATGAATATGTAAATGGACATAAAAAGATGGCGTACGTAATACAGTCCGTGCTCTGCCAGCTGTAACGAGCTCATGTATGTTATCACCCGAGGAGTTCGACTGACATTCAGAGAGGACAGGTGGTCGGGGCCCGATCTTTTATACAGAGGTTTGGACAGGGCCCGTCATGGAGTCCCGTCGTCACAGTCAGAGTGCAAGTCTTAAGAATGCGCTTGTACAAGACTGTACATTGGTCTAGTACCAAGCCTAGTGTCAGTCTGGTGATACAGGGATCATATCCACATTATAAAAGGCATTTGATGATTCTGACCCATTTTCGATGGTTATGCTGTCGACTATTGATCCTTCTTATTTTGTTAATTATGTAAACAAAATAATGCAGGTTGTGAAATACCCAAAGTAATATACTCTGTTGCTTGTATGGGTCCGAAGGAGTTGACAATAATTTTTGTAAAATTTTCAGACAGTCTATACTAGTTTGTGAAAGCGAAAACCTTGACCTAAAAGGTTCTTCGTAATTTGTAAATTTCTACTATGAAAATCCAAAACATCATTACACGTGTACATGCTCTAGCATACGTGACGAGCTGTGAAATATAAATACCGTATTGCGGTAATCTAGGAACATCACCGTCAAGCCAGGGAAATTTTATTATGTAGAATCCAAAATTACCCATCCGCTATTCAATCTTAAAGTCGAGAGGGCAAGGCAAAAACCATCAGAATCTCCATTGGAACAGCTGTGAACCTCGGAATGAATAACATTCCGAGGTGAGACCAGGTGCCCGGGGAGAGTCAGCGTCTCCTGATTGCATGAAACACCCGTTGCATCAGCTCCATGAAATGACAAATATGGATAATGACCATATCCCTGTTTACAGCACAAAATCGATAATTCAGAAAATCAGAAACCGAGGAATAAGAAATCAGGATAAAACAGGAACAAAAGCAAACAAACAAAAACCTCCACCATATGAAAAGAAGCGAACTAGTCAACTAAAACATAAAAGACTTTACATAAACCAAGAAGAAAATTTGCCGTCCGAACTGCTTGGATCAGATGAAGCAGTTTCAGTTGTCTTCTAAAAAGTCTGACCCTATTTTTCAATTATTTCAACTTATTCCTCCCATATATTTATTCTCCCACCATACAATGGTGGGGTATATAGGGATTCACATTTTAGTCCATGATTGTGTGCATCCGTCCCACCTGTGGTTTCCGGACATTTAAAGGAATGGTAAACGTCTTTAAATTCAATAGCATCATTTTAAACCTGATAAATTTACAGCATGGACCAGACATGCACGTTTCGGGTACTAAACCCTCGTCAGTGATCCTAAGTCTAAACAATGTAATATGGTCAAAAAGTATGAAAATAATTATGTCCAAAAATGAATCAAAAGACGTAGCAGAATGAGTGGGATATGATGCTACAGGACCCACGTTTTAGAAATTTCAAGCAATTTTGTAACAATAAATTTCAAATGCGTTGAAGAGAAAGACGATCAACCGAAGTTGATCGAACTTGGCTACATGTGCCCTCGGGGACTCTTGGTCCACCAGCAGTGACACTCACCAAGTAGTTCAAATGGTAAACGTCTTTAAATTCAATAGCATCATTTAAACCTGATAAATTTACAGCATGGACCAGACATGCACGTTTCGGGTACTAAACCCTCGTCAGTGATCCTAAGTCTAAACAATGTAATATGGTCAAAAAGTATGAAAATTATTATGTCCAAAAATGAACCAAAAGACGTAGCAGAATGAGTGGGATATGATGCTACAGGACCCACGTTTTAGAAATTTCAAGCAATTTTGTAACAGAAAATTTCAAATACATTGAAGAGAAAGACGATCAACCGAAGTTGATCGAACTTGGCTACATGTGCCCTCGGGGACTCTTGGTCCACCAGCAGTGACACTCACCAAGTAGTTCAAATGGTAAACGTCTTTAAATTCAATAGCATCATTTTAAACCTGATAAATTTACAGCATGGACCAGACATGCACGTTTCGGGTACTAAACCCTCGTCAGTGATCCTAAGTCTAAACAATGTAATATGGTCAAAAAGTATGAAAATTATTATGTCCAAAAATGAACCAAAAGACGTAGCAGAATGAGTGGGATATGATGCTACAGGACCCACGTTTTAGAAATTTCAAGCAATTTTGTAACAGAAAATTTCAAATACGTTGAAGAGAAAGACGATCAACCGAAGTTGATCGAACTTGGCTACATGTGCCCTCGGGGACTCTTGGTCCACCAGCAGTGACACTCACCAAGTAGTTCAAATGGTAAACGTCTTTAAATTCAATAGCATCATTTTAAACCTGATAAATTTACAGCATGGACCAGACATGCACGTTTCGGGTACTAAACCCTCGTCAGTTATCCTAAGTCTAAACAATGTAATAAAATCCATTACAGATAATAAAATCGTTTCTTCCTGAAGAAAATATCAAGTAAGTAGCAAGTGGCGTGGTTATCCCTGATCATATTTGGCATAAAGCTCCTCATTATTCGTATTTTTTAAGACACAGAACTTATATGAAAATTTCATAAGTTGAACTTATATTATTTTGATATTTACTTTTCTGAAAACAATGATAAGTGAAGATTGGAAGGACGGTTACGTGTAATTTCTTATCATTAATTTTTGTCATCTACTAGTATTATGTCTGCACTGACGGACAAAACGCAGAGCATCTCTTCAAATATTTACCGGTATGACATTATCAGTTATGATTTACTTAATTGTGATTAAATCTATGACATCAAAAATATCAATCAAAACGAATAGAAAGGCTATGGAAGATCAGGATTTCTCTTTTCACAGCGGAATACACTCGCAGGATACAACAAACATCGTACAAAAGAATTTATCTCATGATGTGACAAACTGTGACAAAAATAATTATATATATTTAAAAAGTAAAATATTTTTTTTTATATATATTTTTATGCAGACATTTTAACATTTTATGCAACATACATGTAAAGACAAATGACAACTTTCACTCATCTTGTGCATTTTGTAATACAGAAGAAGAAACATTGTTGCATTTATTCTTTCATTGTAATATTGTTAATAAATTTTGGGGAGATTTGCTATCTTGGATAGAATTAAATGCAAATACCACTGTACAATTTGAAAAGGAAACAATAATATTTGGCAAGAAATTCAGAAAATGTGGAAACTGTTTAAATCTAATTCTTCTACTTGCAAAACAATTCATCTTTACACAAAAAATCAGAAAAAGTAAAATATTCATGGCTAGAAATTCCTTAATTCTTGGCGAGAGTTAGAATCGTCTTATTTACGTGTTAAACATTTGAAAAATAAATTCAAAGGCACTCATATACATATATATTAGAAAGGTAAATTACGAATCTTTTTTACAGGTGATTTACGACCATGCGATAACCATAAGACGTCTGGTTAAAATTGGAAAGCATATATTCCTTGCAAAGTTGACAGTAACTTTAAAGAATAGGTCAATGTATGTATCTTCCTTTTGGAGTTCCCAAGGAATTGTAAGATATGGAGATGATGATATACTGGGTTTGAATCCAAGGATCATCATCAAATACAAGGTAACGTTTTATCATTTATATACATGACGAGAACTCGAAAAATAAAATTTCCATATTATGAATTGACGGTATGAAAAACAAATCTAGAGGGTGTATTTTATCGATAATATACAATTGGGCATCTAAATCCTAGTACAGAAAATACGACTTTAAGAAACCTATTTTCTGACATAGAATGTCTATATGTGAATAATAATTTTGAATTGACATATATAGCAAAGTACAATGCTGATTGGACATTTCTCAAGAGGAGATAAAAGCGTTGTGAATCGTAAGTAGGTGAAAATCCGATAGTTCTTATCAAATTAGAACATGATTGTATACATGTAATGCTTAACAAATTGTCTTAAATATTATCGTACAGTGTGCTAGGAACTTATAAGACGAGAAAAAACAGGTGTCCCATTTAATGAAACAAACGTTGTAACACATATGTGTACAGTTTGCCTTATAATCTGAGGCAAAGCGTTCCTTTACACAGGAAAAGAAAGAAATAACATCTCTTGTGTGACACCTTTGTAATGACACACAACAAACAAAGTAGAAACTTCAGTACTCCAGCAATACATGTCCCCATCAGCCGCAATCTGAGAATAAACTAGAACACTTAAGTAGAAACTTCAATACTCCAGCAACAGTCATGTCCCCATCTGCCGCAATCTGAGAATAAGTAGAAACTCCAATACTCAAGCAACGTATGTTCCCTATCAGCCGCAGTCTGAGAATAAACTAGAATATTTAATACGCCAGCAATGTATGTCCCCCATTAGCCGCAATCTGAGAATAACATTGTAACCTTGAATTGTAACCCATGATTATACTGAATATCTGAGCCAAGTTTCTCATGCATGTCGAAAGAGAAATGCCGAGAAAAATGATTTTTTTAAAAAAGAAGAAATGTAGCTTATGAAAAAATATTGATTAACAGCGACATCAGATAATGAATTTAAACTCAACATCACGTTTCATTTAATATTCTGCTATGGTAAAGCGTATATTGCTAAATATGGAAAACCAATTTTCACATGAGGATATATTTTGTAAAGTGATATTACTTTTATGCTTTAACTCTTCAATCATAATTGACTTTTGACCCACCACTGAAACTTTCAATAGATCGGTTTGTTTTAATTTTTGTCCCCCGCTTTCGCGAAAGCGCGGGGACATTAAAACCGGTTCGTCCTTCCGTCTGTCCGTCAGTCACAAAAACTTTAACCTTGTGCATAACTTTTGAATGGTAAGTGATAGGGCTTTGATATTTCACATGTGTATTCCTTGTGACAAGACCTTTCCATGGATACCAAAATTTTTGACCTTGTGACCTTGACCTTGGACTTTGACCTACTTATTAAAAACTTTAACCTTGACCATAACTTTTGAATGGAAAGTGATAGGGCTTTGATATTTCACATGTGTATTCCTTGTGACAAGACCTTTCCATGGATACCAAAATTTTTGACCTTGTGACCTTGACCTTGGACTTTGACCTACTTATTAAAAACTTTAACCTTGACTATAACTTTTTAATGGAAAATGATAGGGCTTTCACATTTCACATGTGTATTCCTTGTGATGAGACCTTTCTGTTGGTAACAACATTCTGACCTTGTGACCTTGTCCATGGAGTCTGACCCACATTTAAAAACTTCAACCTCGACCATAAGTTTTTGATGGTAATTTAAATCATAGGTCTTAAATATTTCACATGTGAATACCTTTTCATAAGCCCTGTCCCTTGGAAACAAAACAAAAGTTTGGACCTTTTGACCTTTTCTTGGAGTTTATCTTTCATATTTAGAATGTTGATAATATATGAGATATATTATTAAAACTTAAGAATGGGGGATGTCTGTAAGCATTTCTTTAAAGACAAACACCCAAAAGCGGGGGACCACAATTCCTTGAATTTGATTTTATTCTGTGGGTGCTGCTACCGAGTCCTGCTGGAGATCCTATTTGTAAGGTGACAGATTGTCCCAGACTTACAGATAGACATACGGAAAGTCTGACATAGTGGAAAATTACAGCCATTGAAACAGAACGGAAATTACCTTTTGGTAATCAATTTAAAGGATAACCTTGGAACAATGTACAACGTAAATGAAAGCAGAGTACGGTCATCTGAATGAATGAGATAATGCATAGAAAATATACTCTTATCTAGAATAAACACCTTATCATGTTTTCCATTTTTTCGATGATAAATGTCTAAACACTAGTTCACTTGTACTAAATACCACTAGCTGAATGCTGTTTTTCAGAGATAGGATACCGTTCTCTCTCCCCCTGGGACTTGTTTGAGAAGTCCTTGCAGTGTAATGTAAATCTTTTTTTGTGATCGACCACGCTGTCTGACCGATATCGCTAACCCAAGTGTCAAGAACTGGACATATCATCACGTGCCAGGGTAAACAGATATTATCTCTGACGGTTTTGTCACTTAAGACCAAAATTATTTCCCCATCTCATTCAGATAATTGAAGGCATGGAAGGGACAGTTATATAGCGTAATGTTATTGTTTTCCTCTAGATTTCACTTTTGTTGTTGACTTTATTGAAACCAAAGAAAAATGTCATGGACGTTGACATGGAGAACAAAGAATTCCTTTTCTTTTGAGATAAATGGTCTCTAAAGATATGAAAACATCAATCATTATAATGTGCTGCAAGTCTTTATCTATCAATTACATTTGTGAGACTACACAGAATTGAAACATCTTTGACGAACGTCATGCAAAAATCTCATTTAGCATTAGACACCCGAAGATAAATTCCTTTTTATCAAATTATTGCATGTCTCCAAGTCCATCTACCCACTTAATGCTTCGGTTAGATGTTTTTTTTTTATTTTTACTTGAGGCAATTCTTTTAAAATTTTGTTTTGTTGTTTTCAAAGAAGATATATGACGATCTTCAAATAAGTTCTACTTTTTTCTGATCATGATTAAGTAAAAATGGATCAAAATTCAAGAAAGTAGGGTAAAATGTATCAAAATTGTAAATTGTAGAGCATAACAGAAATTCGACCAAATATTAAAAATGAAAATCACAAAAAGAGGCCCAACGCTTACCTGAGAACCTGATACCCATGTACATGTACATTTTTACCATGCTGATTAATTACCAAAAGGTATTATCTTACTTGTACTTCTCCACTAGCCACTGGATCCCCGACACAATTTTAGTAGGGGACCTAAAGTACATTAGGTATACCAAGTTCCATTAAAGTCATTCAAGCTGTTCCGGAGAAGTCGAAAATTTCAAGACAGACGAAGGACGGTAGCTTATTAGAACTTTGCTCAGGTGAGTTAAAATCATCCAAGTCCAAAACTTTGTGTGTGAAATTTACATTTCAGTTGTTGAAAGTCATAGTCATTTTCCTAAATAATTCTGCGATTGTTGGTCAAAGGAATTTGACCCCGAGGAAATTGGATATCAATGAAAATATATGTAGGAGAGTTTTTCTACCTCAATTCTTCTAGTATGGGTAGGCCAACACAATAGTGTTGCTAAACGGAACACAAATAAGACTCCAGACATGAATGTAAAAAAATAATAAATGAAATAGTGCTAACTTTGTGACTACATGCTTTGTAACACTCCTCTATTACAATAGCGTAATCAAGTGACATGAAAATGAAACATTTTATATTTTTTTCACAAAGAGAAATTCTGTCAATAATAAAGTCCGATATTTGTGAAGACAATGATAAGTGAATGTGAGAACTAACGGACCTCTGGGAAAGAAAGACAGGACAATCTTGCTCAGAGGTGATCGTTTTCTCTCGCTCTGCTGGCTAAATCTCTTCTAAATGAGAAGGAGTCATAAAACCAATAACTCCTACAAATAGATTTAAGGGAAAGATACTTACTAGGGTGTATTACAGAAGTTAAATGACATTTTGTCATACAACCTTCGTCGAAGGTTATCAAGTGCAAAGTGAGTACAAACATTAACAATGAAGCAACTCTTTGAGATGTTAAAGTCATAACGTGCTAGGCCAATAAGTATTACGAAGCCGAATGAACAGGCATAAAACCTTGAAAAAAGAAACAACAAAAACAAGGAGGATATCTCGAACAGGGAAAACAGCAAAACACACTCTCATGAGACGAGAAAAAAGTGAACAAACAGACGGAAACAACAAAATCACACCATAGATATGCGATAGATTCATGAGACGAGAAAAAAGTGAATAAAACAGACGGAAACAACAAAATCACACCATAGAAATGCGATAGATTCATGAGACGAGAAAAAAGTGAACAAACAGACGGGAAAAACAAAATCACACCATAGAAATGCGATAGATTCATGAGACGAGAAAAAAGTGGACAAACAGACGGAGACAACAAAATCACAACATAGAAATATGATAGACTCATGGGACGAGAAAAAAAGTGGACAAACAGACGGAGACAACAAAATCACGCCAAAGAAATACGATAGATTCACGAGACGAGAAAAAAGTGGACAAACAGACGGGGACAACAAAATAACACCATAGAAATACGATAGATTCATGAGACGAGAAAAAAGTGGACAAACAGATGGAGACAACAAAATAACACCATAGAAATACGATAGATTCATGAGACGAGAAAAAAGTGGACAAACAACCGGGGACAACAAAATCACACCATAGAAATATGATAGACTCAAGAAACGAGAAGAAGTGGACAAACAGACGGGGACAACATAATCACACCATAAAAATACGTTAGAATCACGAGACAAGAAAAAGTGGACAAACAAGCGGGGACAACAAAATCACACCATAGAAATATGATAGACTCAAGAGACGAGAAGAAGTGGACAAACAGACGGGGACAACAAAATCACACCATAAAAATACGATAGATTCACGAGACGAGAAAAAGTGGACAAACAACCGGGGACAACAAAATCACACCATAGAAATATGATAGATTCAAGAGACGAGAAGAAGTGGACAAATGAGTTAAAGAAGATCCTGACGATAATCTCAACAGCACTCACAATAAAGCACAAAATTAAACATCGACGGACCCCTAGCAAACCAGAGGTGGGACCAGGTGCCCGGGAGGAGTAAGCATCCCCTGTTGGCTAGCCGCACCCGCCGTCGAAGTTTATGAAGCATGGAAATGAAAATATATAAAACTCATGCACTGTCTGACATTATGTCTATATAGAAGGTGCTATGGCGATAATGTCAGGGAAGTATATTCAAAACACTTACTGTCAAACCCCTCGCGGGGAACTTTTTTACGAGCTCCACACGGCAAAGGGCATAAGTGTGACACAAATGAGTTAAAGAAGATCCTGACGATAATCTCAACAGCACTCACAATAGAGCACAGACGGGGACAACATAATCACACCATAAAAATACGTTAGAATCACGAGACGAGAAAAAGTGGCCAAACAACCGAGGACAACATAATCACATCATAGATACAGGAAGGACAACTCTATCTTTATAAACAATCCCCACAGAGTCCCATACAAAACTCAAATAAATATCATAAAGGAACAAATTAATCAAAATAAGCAAAAAAATGTTGTAGTATGGTCACGAGAAACTTTCAAAATATATTCTGACTACATTGAATCAATTAAGACTGAGGATGTTTTCCATGTAAGAATAACGTTAACAGTAATTAGACACTGGATGTTTTAGACGATAAATTCACCAAAGAGTCATGAGAGAGAAGATAGGAGATTCCCAACAGGACTTGGTTATAGCATCCACAGCAAAGCACCGAATGTAAAAAAGGAGCGAACAAGCACAACAAGGGGCACAAAAGGGAAGGGAACATTATACACCATAAACAACATCAAAACACAACTCCAAAAGTATAAACTAACGTAAGACGAGCATCGGTCTCGTTTATAGCAAATGGAGTGGTTGTACGCATCCTTTACCCCCCCCCCCCCCCGCAATTATTATGTAAAATAGTCTCCTCATTGTAAGATGACTACATAAATCTAATTATAACTTAGTTTGAGGTGGATGAAAAGAGAATACGGTTATTCGGATTACCAACAGATACTCCTTCCTTTTGATCGGTAAATTACAGGTCGGAGAAGTAACGCAACATATACGAGAGGTTATGTTAAAAGTAGTGGTGATATGAGGCAAAGAACAAATGATGAAGTTGATGTAAATCAATAATCAAAACTGTCTGTAAAATTCAACCGCTTTTTAAGTACGCAATAAGCTCTTTTTATATTTTGTTGAATTTAAGGGGATACATGTATCTCTCTTTGTTTTCTCATCGTTCTCTTTGGCAGCTTGTTGCACGTGTTGCTTATGATACTATTTTCTTGTTAATTTTCTTTGTGAAGTGCATATTAACGTCCAAGTACAAATGCACTGAATAAGTAGAGAATATCACGTTAATTCTTATCGTCATTTTTATTTTAGGGTGATTCTTTCACTTGCCTTAATGACAATATGGATAATGACCATATCCCTGTCTACAGTACAAAATCGATAATTCAGAAAATCAGAAACCGAAGGCATGCAAAATCAGGATAAAACAGGAACCAAAGCAAACAAAAACAAAAACCTCCACCATATGAAAAGAAGCGAACTCCCGATATGAGAGTGAGACCAGGTGCCCAGGAAGAGTAAGCATCTCCTGCTTGCATGCAACACCCGTCGCTTCAATTCGGTAGAACTGTCACATCCGGTAACTTCCATTTTGGAAGATATAGAGTACAATCTTTGGTTGGATGGTTCAAATGGTCTATGACAGAATATCATCCACCATTCTGGATAGTGGGACATCATAGTGTATGACGAGTTCCTCATATCGACCGTAGAACTTCCTCAGTGACGATGTTAGTCGGACACAAACATATCCCTGACTGAGAAGCTTATCTGAAAGACGCCTAGCTCTCAGAACAAAATCCGTATATTTGGTACTTGCTCTGGCATAGCGTATCAACTGAGATATGAACACGCCATAAGCAGGCGATGAAGGGATGTTGCTACTATGAAAAGGAAAGTTCGTAATGCTGAAATTTAAGTCGTCACGTTTGTCATAGAGTGAGGTGTTCATGTGACCATCAGTGTCGTAGGACAACATTATGTCCAAATAGGATGCTGAATTATTTGTCTCTGTAGTTTCTTTGACTTCAAGCTCCGAAGGATAGATACTGCTCAGGTAATCCGCGAATTTTGGATTATTGATGGACAACACATCGTCTATGTATCTGTAAGTGAAGTTGAAGTCAGAAGCTAAGTATCTTTTCCCTTCAGAGACCAAAGATTGAATTAATTCAGCTTCGTACGAGTAAAGGAAAATGTCGGCAAGGAGTGGGGCACAATTGGTCCCCATTGGAATTCCGACAATTTGCTGGAAGACCTTTCCTCAAAACACTACAAAAATGTTGTCGATCAGAAAGTTTAACATCTGAATAATGTCTGTTTCAGTGTACTTATTTTCAGAATCTGACTTTTCTTTTACAAAGTAGGTTTTGTCATAGTTAACAACAATAAATTTGTATTTGCGATTACCGTTCTTACTTGTAAACGCATTACTTATAATTTTTGCGAGTCTTTCTTTCAATTTAGAATGTGGAATTGTAGTGTAAAGTGTCGAAAAATCAAAGGCTTTGATCGAATGGACTCTACTAAAATGAGTGGATTTCAGATGTTCTAAAAGTTCCTTCGAATTCTTTAAAATCCACATCTGGTTGATACCACTGCGAGAATATACTGTCGAACAATATTTTTGTAGCCCAGATTTGATTTCAGATAAAACTTTGGTGAGTAAGATCGATACAGATTTGGCAGAACATTTTGAGGAACCAGCGATGAAACGTTGTTTGTACGGATTCTTATGCATTTTAGGTATGCAGTATAAGTATGGTAAATCTAAATCTAAATTGGTAGTGTCGAAGCCAAAGGAAGCAAGAGCTGATTTGTGGTGATCTATTATTTCAGAGGCAGAAAGGTTTGTTGGGGTGTAAGTGGGATTTCCAGGTGTCGAATTTAAACCCAACTCTTTAACTAGACTGTCGAAATAGTACTTTTTGCAAGTAAATGTGTAATTATTTGAGGCTTTGTCCGCTAGGTGTGATGACATAATGTTCTTGGAGATAGGTAAGTTCTGTGATAACATCAGGGTCTTTAAATATAGACACGAATCTGGTGTTCACAGTTGATTTTAATCGGTTAATTCTGGATAAAAGTAACCCTCTGATTGATTTTATCCATTCGGAAAGGGTGTCGAGCTGTACATCCTCTTTCTTTGCCCAACGTCTTGCATATTCCTCACAAGAGTCCATGATAATTTTGACATTTTGGTTCCATGTAAAGGACATACTTTCTCTGTATTTGGGACCCTTTTTTAACAATTCTCTCAACTTGTCGTTCTTGACTATACTAAGGTCACCAGTAATACTATTCTCATTTCATCGTTTTAAGATTGAGCAAAATAACCTTTGATGAGAAATGACCAAATTTGCTCATCTCGAAGAAAAATGATTATCGGGGTCATTTACCTGGTCGGTCTTTTGCAAAAAATAAAATATGTCATGCTGAATTTTGATATCATGTAAATGACAAATGTGGATAATGACCACATACCAATACACAGTACAAAATCGATAATTCAGAAAATCATAAGTCGAAGGCATATAAGATCAGGATAAAACAGGTATCAAAGCTTACAACCAAAAACCTCCACCACATGAAAAGAAGCGAACTCCCAAAATGGGAGTGAGACCAGGTGCCCAGGAAGAGTCAGCATCTCCTGCTCGCATGCAACACCCGTTGCTTCAATTCGGAAGATTTGTAACATCCGGTTTCCTCTATTTCGGAAGATACAAGTATATTCTGTGGTTGGGTGGTTCAAATGGATATTATCCACCATTTTGTAGAATATTGTTATCTAAATATAACTGTTTAACATTACAACCCTTAATACAATTATTGACAATGATCTTATTTTTAATGCATGGGAATGGAGGAATTTGTAATGAAATTGTCTCAGCGTTCGTAATTTCTATAAGTGTAATCTGACTTCGAACGTATTGCTTTTGAAATCGCCGCTCAGTCCAATATGAGAAGAGAAAATTAAATATTCAAGAAAGTGTGTCCTCATTAGCAGGATATGTCATGTTCGTGCTGGGTTATATAACACTTAACTATTCCATTAATTTGTCGTCATACATTTGTTTGTACTTTAGAAAAAAAGATGTTAATTAGACGTTCCCTTTTCAGCCTGCTATTTCAAAATTGATATGTCATTTCAAGACTCAGCAAAATAGCTTTCGTAAAAAAGTAACCTGGTGTTATTGGAGATCCCCTCCTTTGATTTAGTAGAACAATAATTATCTTATTTACCCTAGTCGTTCGTTTAACGAGGAGAAAGTATGTTATGCTAGATATTTCGATCAATGTTTTGTAATTTCAATGCGTGGAAAATGGTCTTCGTACATTCAATCCCTGAAATATTTCTCCCTCTTCGATTCTTGTTTTCAAAATCGCATTTCAATCAAAAATGAAGCTTAACGTAACACAGTCTTTGCTATATTGCTTGTTCTTCCTCTATATATTTCGGGCTCTTTTTCACCATTCGTGTTTTTGCTCGGTTGTTTTTATTTTATTGTATTTGTTTCAATATTGTGTTTCTATAGACGTTAGCATCAGTGAGTGAAGCACAGATCACGAAACCAGAATCGAGAAATTATAGTCAAAAGGACTACAAATTGAAAAAAAAAAAAAAAAAAAACAGAACAGAACCCTCCCGCGAGAAAATAAAACCAAACGGAAACAACAGCACAGCACCACAGACACACGACAGACAACAGTTACTTAACTCAAAGACAACTCAACCAAAAGCCGACTCAATCCAAAGCCAACTCAACCCAAATCCAACGTTAGTTCTGTTATCGTCAATGCGGGGTGTTCTGGTGAGATTCCCTCCTTGTCTTTATGAAATATACATGTAGTACTTTCATCCATCACCTGTTTACAAAACGTTAAAACGTCGTTCGTAATTTATCAACATGTGTCTCCTATCATTGACATGTTATTATTGATGCTTTTGTCACGTAATGCAATAAAAGTCTACTTTATGAGCGTTTTTAATTGATAAACGTGTTAGCTATCTTGATGAACTGTTTTGTACATCACTTAGTTTTATGTTTATTATATGAACTCCTATAAAACCTATAGTTAATGATGGATTGTTTTGTAAATTACTTAGCTCGTTGAATATATTGACTCATATTGCATATTCAAATAAACATGTAAACAAGTTATGTTCGATTATGAGCTTTGATACCAGATATTGTAAAAATGCCGTCGAAATCCCCAGTCTGGTCCTGTTGATTGGATCGAGTTGAGGACATGATGATAAGATCAGCTGAATGATAAAAGACGAGATCCCAATCATGACTACGTAGTGGTGATTTCAGCGCCCTATATGTAGGCATCAGTGAATGAAAATCTAACATAAAACCCAAATAAACATCAAAGAAGTACCTATCCGTTATTCACTCTCAAAGTCGAAAATGTAAGACAAAATAACTGGAATTTCCACTGGAACATTTGCGATGACAAATATGGATAATCACCATATCCCAATACACAGTACAAAATGATAATTCAGAAAATCATAAACCGAAGGCATACAAAATAAGCAAAGCAAACAAGGAAAAACCCCAAACCTCATGAAAAGAAACGAACTCCTAAAATGGAAGTGAGACCAGATGCACAGGAAGAGTAAACATCCTGCTTGCATTCAACACCCGTCAATTTAATATTGTAGAATTGTCCCATCCGGTTACTTCCATTTCGGAAGATACAAGTATATTCGGTGGTTGGATGGTGTAATACAGAATATCATCCACCATTCTGGAGAGTGTGACATCTAAGCGCGAATCCCAGAATAAACAATGTTTCGAAGTGAGAATCAGATGCTCGGGGAGAGTCAGTGTCTCCAATTTTCAGCGAAATCTGATTCCAAAAATAACAATAAAAAGGCTTACAAATTCGTGAAAAGAATATAAAACAAAACTTTCTCACGCGAAAAGAAAAAAAAAACCAAAAACAAAACAAAACAGACAAACAGACGGAGACAAGAACACAGCTTCCATGGAAACATAAAGGACAACTTTATGTTTCCAGCACTTTGGCTGGAAAACTTCATCACTGATGAGAGTTTGATATTCGTAACGCTTGTATGGTGCGTAAGAGTTAAAATTTTCTTCAAGGAGGCATAGAGTTGGAACCCTTCCGAATTATTTATCTAATAACAGAGTCCAGTGAAAGTGCGGAATGCAAGGTAATATCCAGAATCCCCTAGTAAAAAACGACATTCATCGGTGGCACCACAGAAATGACTCAATGAATTAATGTGGCAGCACAAATTCAAAAAAGGTATATCAAATACAGATAAACAAATGCTCCTCGTGTCGAAATCGAACAACGACCCTACAAAATATATTCTTACTTGTGAAAAATCAATCTTGGTTGTATTCTGTCGATACTAATGGTACATCTCGATATGAAAAAACAAAACAAACAAATTTGAGCCATTGGAGATTCTTCTTTCTTCTAGAATACTGTTTAAAATAAATGAATAAATGTATGAAATGAATGAATAAATAAATAAATAAATAAATAAATAAATAAATAAATAAATAAATAAATAAATAAATAAATAAATAAATAACAATGAAACAATCAACAAAATCAAATAACCAAACACCGATAAGGCAGCTTTCAACTTCTATGTTTAGAGACAGCAATACTTGTAAAGTTAGTTTCATGCAATGTTAAACGTTTTAAAATTCAATAGCATCATTTAAAACCTGATCAATTTCCAGCATGGACCAGACATGCACGTTTCGGGATACTAAACCCTCGTCAGTCATCCTCAGTCTAAACAATGTAATGATGCATATACCCTGCTGCAATTAATCAGCCGTTCAGATAAAAATAAGTATTTTCATTTTACAATACAGTTTATAGTATGTCTGTTCTTCTTTATCAACATAAGTTAAGTACCATGCACCTCCCCTTGTCACAAAACTATATGTTGTGTTGTTTTTTTTTCACCATTAATCATGATGAAAATCAGTAACTCTCTGTCCTCAAAGCTTGCTTTGTCTTGATTTTCACGACCACATATAGAGAAATTAAAACATATGCATAAGGACAAATAATTACCTTCACAAGGAATTAATAGCCATAAATCAGATTTCAAATGCAAATTTACATGATTTGTACTTAAAATCGTGTTGACCTCACACGTAAATCTTTGAAATAAACATATAAGCATAAACAAGCATGTCCGTTTTTGCAATTACGTAAAGTGGAACAAAGTAATAAAATGTGTGTCAATAACCAGTTAATAAATTTCTGAAGCAGTTAACCTACTTTTATAAAATCGAATTAAGAAGCTTTTACATCCCTGTTGAGTTGTAAGTCTTGTATTATCAGCAGGTGTTACGTTCAGGCCGAAATTAATTACCTTTGAGATGCAGCAATTGAGAACGAAACGGTGATATCTGCTTAAGGTTTCTTATGACAATTAAGATATCTGGTTTATTCCCTGCTTATACTGCAAATGCTACATGCTTCTGAGCTAGATAGAATTGATTCAAGTATATAATACATTGAAGCCCTAGTATCGAAGATCGAAAGTAATATGTTTTTCTCCGTACGTATTTCTGTTTGTACATTCATATCAATTCATTTACCCTAGGTTTACAGTATGTTCCCTGGCGACCACGGCCAAAAACGTAGCACTCCGTAGAATTTTTGTCAGTTCTGTTAGGTCTAGTTACGTTTTAGCACGGTCTATCAAGGTATCCGCTCCTCCTGCATCCTGGAGATCATTCCCTTTCCTTGGGACATGACGGCGTACTACGTTTCAACGTGCGGCTTTTTACGGACGATTGTACATTCCACTACGACCTGCCACGTTCTGATAAGGTCTGTCACGGTTTGTTACGATCCAATGAAGTTGGCCACGTCTACCAAGTTCTGTCAATGCCTACTACGGTTAACTGTGAACACCGGGAAAAGGAGACACATGCGGAGAACTTATGCAGGGTTGTCATGCTGGAGATCGTTCCCTTTTCTTTGTGTACCGAATTTCTTTCAGAGATATTTTCTCCTTTGTCTAATTAATTTAATTCACATTTGAATTTAATTCAGCTGCTTATTTCAAACATTATTCTTTCTTCTGAAAGAGCTTCTTTTTATAGGGATTGGTTTTTTTGGAAAAAATTTTTTTACTCTCAGTCCTTTATCAAACATTTTTCATCGCCTTATAAATCTATTCCACTAATGTCCTTTAGTCCACACATTTTCTATTTCTTTGCTTGCTCTTCAAATGTCGCCTTTGAAAATGGTTTCTGCTTTGCCACTTGAAAAGCGATGAATAGTATATTCTTAAAGTATTCCAATTCATCAGTTTGGATATGCTATGGAGAACTGTACTCTATCAGAAAATTGACATGTTTTGTCCCTGACTGTGCATCAAGTTGTTGTAATTTATTTCTTTATTTTGCTAGGCATTTCGGTTAATGACAAACTTGCAATGTAGTGAAATGCATATTAACATGTAAATACTATCTCATGACTTCGGACAATGTCTGCGTACTCCAATGGGAGATATGCTTTTATTTCTTTGACGGAAGCAATTACTTCCTTTCACAATATATAAGAACATTGAGATGTCACGAACGTTTGTCTAGCCTTTATAATCAGTTTTATGGCTGCCATTACAGGTTAAACAGGAAAAATGCGAGGCTTGATCAATATCATACAATATCAATTTGCCAACAATTAAAGATAAATAAGTTGCAAGTGCCGAAAACAAAATGAAAAACATAAGGAGTATATCCCGGAAATGGTGAAGTTGCAGAGATAACAGCGCACCGCACACACATGAGACGACAAAAAGGGAATATACAAAAGGAGAAAAAAATCCCATCATATCATTGAAACATGAAGGTGAAAAGTTGTTTAACTTATAAAACACAAAGTAAGATTCAAAGCATCTGTTATCAAAGTTGTTTGCGAATTTGAATACTGAAAACTCCTTCATAGTTAGAAAATAGATTTGAGTATCAATGCAATCAATTATCATAAAAATATCATTCAAATACTTCAATTCTCAATAAGTTCTACTGATCAATAATCACGTTTCATGATATTTCATAAATATATTTTGGTAATGATAAGAACCGATTTATGGGTTGATCCATTTTATAATTTAAGTAATCGATAAGGAACATGTCGATGACGATACAATTATAATTTCGCCTATTTTCGCAACTGTTCCAATTGAAATTCTATTTATTTTGCCTTACCTTTTCGACTTTTAGACTGAAAAACGAATAGGTACTTCTTTTATGTCTATTCTAAAACAGACTATTGACGAATAAGATCCTTAAAATCAGTGACTGAGAGTCAAACACGATATCATCAATAATATCAAGACGGTGTTTACATTGTATGCAGTAAACGGAGTTTTGATGTACTGAAATCCTTATTCATAACTATACGATGATGATCCCATTTCAGATGATGAATCTATGAGTGAACTTTTGTTGGATGGTGTAGACTCATCTTTCTGTCTCATTCAAAGTACTGTCAAGATGAAAGATATATGGGCATGTTTGTGTTTCGAGGCCAAACTTTGTTACAGATTTGATTACTTTTTCGAGGAAATATTCTCTATGGAACAGGACAGAGATGAATGAACGTTAACTTTTAAGCAAAGCATCTAAAGCAAAGATCGGAAAAATTCAAAAGTTGTTTTAATTCGTTCATTGATATTCATTTGTCAAAACAGTAAACAAAATAAATCATCCCAAGTCTATGGTACAACTGCACTCTGTTTCACAATTATTTCAAAGCATAAGAACGATGAATAAATTCCATCTTAATGATCAATCAAAGAAGTTATGGAACACACACCTTTTATCGAATAATTCAGTAAAATCAAGTTTTATGTCAGTAATAAACATCGTGTACTAATACATCAATTTGAACACATCAATTTTCTCTTTACATAAACGTAAAATATTCTAAATGAATCTTGTTTTTAAGCAACTTCTGAAACTAAGGATAGCAAATAGGAAGGAAAGCATGATGAATCTTGACTGTTAAATGACCGTTTGATGGGCATTGTGTCTGAGCATAATTGAATGAATGGTATGTAACTGATTTGTCTAAGACCATATTAGACTAAGAAAATAAACATGATTACAAAGCTTTCGAAATTGATGTATACGAGAGTTCGATTACAAAGGTTTTCAGATTGATGTCTACTATATAGTGTTCCTCAATGCACTGATCTATAGTTTTACCAATTGTTAACTATATATATAAATGTTCCCTTCCCCTACATTTTCTAAAAAAAAAATCCCCCCAAAAGCATGAAAAAATCCAGCTACAGCTACTCCTTTTCGGAAAAAACTATGAAACGACATCATACAACATATAGCTCTTCCTTTTGTTCAAGACCCACATTGGAAATATTTGAAAGTTGTATTCAAGTGGGTTTCGACCCATATTATCATTAAGCAGGGTCAATGGTAAAACAAGAATTATAGCATCTGTCGAAGAGTAATGAGCTCTTAATTAAACCAATGTAATTGATATTCAGATTCACAAAAATAAACACACTTTGAATGTTAAACGTCTTCCAATTCAATAGCATCATTTAAGAACTGAAAAATTTGCCTCTACGAGTTTATGTCGGATTTGGACGTTTATGGTTTCTTGACATGTTTATTATCATGGTATATTATCTTAAACGATGTTTTGTTGATTAGAAATTAACATCCGCAGCTAAACACATACGCACCAAAGCCTCAAATTTATTGTAGAGAGAAAAGAAAATAAGCAAATAGAAAAAAATACAAGCAGGAAAATGCACAAACAAATCTAGAATCGAATGACTGACACGAAAGATTAATAACTCAACCTTATGAGAACAATAATTTAAAGTAAGCACAGACACACCACAATTTTGGATCCTTATATCAAACCTGTAAACGGAGAAATACATAGGAGTATGTATAACAAAAGAGATGATTTTGGATTCAACGTAGTAAATTGTCTCTGGCATGACAGTGATATTCCTAAACTACCGTCATACCTTTACATATCTCAACTCATCCGGTACGCCAGGATATGTATTTTTTATTTTCACTCTATAGAAATGTTCATATTGCTAAGAAAGTTTAAGGTCTAGGTTCCCGCTTTCATAAACTAGTGAGACCTTTCTTGAAATTTTAGATACTGATAATAATCTCAACAGCACCCACTGTAGAACACCAAAATAGAGCATCGACGGACCCCAGAGTAGATTTTATGCATCAGAGTATATTAATCTGGGAATTTATTAACCTGCCTTTTATGGTGATATAATAAACAAACTGAAGATCAAAGGTAGACAGAATTTCCATTGAAAATGCGTCAAATCATCAATTGCCTTTTATGACGTGGATATGATTCTGGTATCACCAGAAAGACACTGCATGGTACTTAACCAATCTAAATCTTGTACCATCAAATGCTTGAGAATTGCTCCCAGACTGACTTTGCGATTGGACTCCACGTCCAAGCTTCATGAAAGAAGAATTGGCCAATTGGCCAATTAAAGAAGAAATGTTTTGAAATTTCCAAAACATGGCTCCCGCAGCATCATATGTCAGCCATCCTGCTTCGTCTTTCGGAACATTTTAGACATATTAACTTTCAAGTTCGATCAATTTCGGTTGATCGTTTCTTCAACGCATTCTAAACTTCTGTTATCAAAATTTCTTGAAATTTCTAAAAAGTGGGTCCTGTAGCATCATATCCCACCCATCCTGCTACGTCTTTAGGTACACTTTTTCGACATAGTAACTTTCATACTTTTTGGCCTATTACATTGTTTAGATTTAGGATCACTGATGAGTGTAAAGTACCCGAAACGTGCATGTCTGGTCCACGTTGCCGATTTATCTGTTCTTAAATGATGCTATTCAATTTGAAGACGTTTACATTTACATACTTTCACACTCTTTGGCCATATTACATTGTTTAGATTGAGAATCCTTGACGAGGGTTAAGAACCCGAAACATGCATGTATGGTCCATGCTTAAAATTTATCTGTTCTGAAATAATGCTATTGAATTTGAAGACGTTTAACACCCGACCATGTATCCTCTCTGAATCTATATCGGACTCCTCGGGTGAGTACATGCATGATCTCTCTCCAACCAGATGAGGACAGACTGCTTTTTGTACATCCTATATTTTGATATCAATTTATACAATTTATCAATTTTGTTTATTAATCTATGTGTTACTTTAGCCGTATTTCTGTTTTGTTTGTGAGGTCATCTTACCGTTTATACACAACAATAATACGTTCGCTGCAACCACTAGGAAATGGACAAGTCGGAGGATTGTTCGCACGTAATCCGGTTAACTATACTATTTGCTACTTGCTGGCCTTTCTAAGTCGGCAGCGGTTGCCCATTGATCTCGTTGGTTTATGTGTAATATTTTGTCTTTAGTTTTATGGTGTCTTATTTGGCTACAATGCCCCTTTTGCGTCACTTTTCGTGAATGTCTACAAAAAAGTATCTTTTTAACTTAAACAAATCAGGTCTGTCTTGTGGAAGTGTTTTCATTCCAGTTTTTCTACTGAGAAATATCGTAAATTATCGCATATTTTGATTGTCATCTATCAAACGGACGGAAATAATGATGTAACAACGTACAATAATTGTTATAGTTCTGTAAAGATAAATCTCAATTACCGAAATATTATCCCAATGTAGACACAAATAAGGGGATATAACTCTATGTTACGAAAAAGTAACTTCATAAGTGTCTGACCATTGGACAGAATGAAAGTAAACGACAATAACACATTTCATTACTTAGTCTGACGAAGCCACTTTAGGAAGGTCTAAGGCTAATTCGACGTTGGCTGACCGTATCCAGCAGTAATTGACTTATCTTGATACAAGATCTGACTTAATATAAATGACTTCTGAAGTTGTGAAGATGAATGAATGACGTGCTGCCTCGTTGGGTTAAAATAGAGGAAAATGTAAGAAAAAATACCCCGATGACAAAAAGCAGCTGTTCTACAACTATTTGAAAAAAGGGAACCCCGCAGTCGGAATATACTTTGACATTTTCTTAACCGCGTTTCGATACCATCACCATCTAAACACTTGACAAAAGAAAGTTTGTTGTTTTTATGTCGATAAGGAGGCTATTTTAAAAACAAATTGTTCGTTTTTCGTAAACGCTGGATGACAGGACAAGTAGGTTGTACGCACGTAATCTGGATAACCACAAAATGTTCTACAAACGTGGCAGATGGCCCGTCCAATGTGTCTTTGGTTTATGATGAGTCTTTTGTGATCATCTTTGCTGTTTTGTCTTCCTTGTCTTGTTGGTGCTTCTTGTACTTTTATAAAATCGGTACTGAATCTGAGTTCAATTTTGATAATTCATCCTTTCCTTAATGCCATCGACCGATATCACTGACCGATAAAGTTGCACTTTGGATTCCCGATTTGCATCGGCTTTTCTGTACGCGTGATGACGTGAAAACCCCTTCTGAAATAGAAAGCAAGAATTAATTGAAGCCTCATAATGCTATTTTCTCAGCCTTGATTCCATGGTCTAATCAACAGTTCAAATCAGTTCATATCGCTAACTTGTCCCCAAAAGTCTACAGGATTGAAAGTAAAAAGACGGAAATCTGACAAAACTTTAACAAAAAAAAAAAAAAAAAAAAAAAAAAAAACAGATGACAACGCCACACACAACCCTACGATAACTTATATTATACGTCTTTAGATTTATAATTTAAGCACAGTTAAGTTAGACCCCCAAACAGACACAGCTTACACACCCAAATATTGAACATGAACGAGACTGACACAGAACTGTATCCCTCCATTAAAGATTTCAATATCTTCATAAATTGCGGATCCGATTTCAATGGATTCCTTGTAGGCTAATCCATTTAGTTGTTAAAAATATAAACACTCTGCATTTCCATAGCATTTCGGTTTGCTTGTTTCACATGGAAACAAAATTTTAGGATGATGAAATTGTATGTTAGATTAAGAAATAACAACTAGCTAGCCGTGGTTTGTTGTCCATTAATTCCCCGAGTTGCCAAACAAATTATTACCGAGCCGCGACGAGGAGAATTACTGGACAACAATTGTTGTTATTTCTATAATACTAATATTGTTTTGCACGAGCTTTATAGCATGTGAAGGGGTGGAGTTAGCACATGCGCGGATCCAGCATATTTGGTCAGAGGGAGTCCAAAATTTTAGGACGTTTACCTATCATGTAGGTACATATATGATCGGTGCACATGGGGAGGGGGGCAATTGTGAGGGGAAGGGGGTTTCACGTTTTATTTTATTAGGAATTAGCGAGCGTAGCGAGCCTGAAATTATTTTATATATGAAATATTAATTTGTCTTGATTCGAGCGAGGTGATTATTTATAACATTGGATATTTTACTTCTTATATTGACGAGCGGAGCGAGCCTCAAATTTCTTTTTACATTAACTCACATTTCGTATATATTTAATAAGAATAAATAGATATAAGAGATGTCATTTTCCCCAAATAATCAGACATCTTAAAATCACAAAAACTTGAAAAGATAAAGGAGGTTACATCCTATGAAGTAAGGGATTGTTGAAAATATGAGTTCCTGAGACCCAAGACAATTATATGAAATTCTTTAATATGAACAATAGAAAACAATTCAGGAATTTTGCAGAATAAATAATTTTGTATTTGTAAATGGCGAGCGAAGCGAGCCGAAATTTTAGGTTTCAAAGCCCTCTCCCATTTCAATTAGAAATAGGCCAGAGCTGGACCCACCTCCGAAAATCGCAAGGGGGGATGACCCCCCCCCCCTCTGGGTCCGCGCATGTAGCGAACTGGAAGTTTGTTCTCGATTTTTACCCCGGGCGAGTACTATAGTACATATAGGGAGAAAATCTCAAGTCTTGTTAGTATAGGTTTCGATGCTATGATGAAAAGTAAAAAGAAGTATATCTCAAAAGAGAACCTGTAAGGTGCTACCGCCACCACATGTCATATTGAATGACGTTGCTATCCGGGTTGAGTGCGCACAAACCTTATCCGGGTTGTCAAGGATCTTCGGACATGCACACTAGTTGTATAAACAATAAATCATTGTAAGGTGCCATCACAGCAGGACAGTATAATACAGGTGTCCTAGGTAACAAAACATATGTTAATGAATTTTAGAGCATTTTTGCATGCGGAAAAGTCCGTACTTTGCAGGATAATTGAGCTCATGATCAATCATCCCATACGTCATATAATCAGTTAAAACATCTGAACTATTTCTATTTTGATAGTTGACTTTGAAAAACAAAATTATGAAAATTAAGAAAAGAACAAACAACTTCCATTAGATTCTCAAAAGCTTATAATACATATATATGTATGCGGAAAGAAATAATTTACTTTATTGACTTACATGTATTTGCAATTTTGCTGGTAAGACAGTAATAAAAACAAATGTAAAATTACCTGTAATGATATCTAACATCAAACATTTGTTTTAATCTCAGAAAATGGAATATAATGTTTTAGATTGATAGATTGATAAGAAAGTTTAAAGCTGGTAATATATTTCGGATAATTAAAATGCAAAATAAAACAAAAAGGTTTTTGAAAATTGAAATATAGTTCAGATCACGGGAAAACAGGTACATAAAACATGCCAAAAGATCAAGAAAATATGCACCACGAACGTCAACACAGAGGGTGAACAGATGTCAGGAGAAGTAGGTTACTTAATTGATTTAATTGTTATGCTTAATTACAAGTAAGATGTACATGGACGTCAGACTGGTGAACTTCCCTTAAGAGAAAACTGAGCATGGCACAATAACATGATAGTTTGAGTTGTATATTTCAGTGAATGTAGAACAAGGAAATGTCCATGTCTTTAAATCAATTGCACCGATTCAAAGGGAGGCATTTTGGCATGTAAAAGGAAACTCTATGTTTTAGTGACAGGCCTAAGGATAAATTCTCATCAAGCGGAAACATTTGAAATGTGCAGCATAGACATATTTGTATCTATAGAAATAGCTGATTGTGTAAAACATTAAGAATAAGATTGATGATTCATTGCTGTTAGTGTTAAATCTATACTCTGAACTCGATATTTATCATTGAAAAAAGGAGTGGATCTCCAACATAACGCAACTCTATCTATCTTTATTCAAAATCGAAAATTTGTCACATTATACTTATAAAATGCACGCCCTAGGGAGATGAATAAATATAAGCGTTACGCTTCTTTTCAGATCCCTCTATCTATCCAATGTTATATTGTATTGTGTCTATTTAATTGAATAAATATGTTTAAACTAACATAACGCATAGAATTACCCACAGCAAAACATCCAAACACCGTTAAATGGAAACACAAAGAAGACAGACAAAAAAAGAGAGAGACAAAATGGACAAGGTACACCAAGTATGACATCCAAACACAAAAGACAACACATTAACCAACGACACCAACGGGCAATCTGTCACGTGGTAAATGGTGTAATAATCCGGATAACTTGCGCACAACCAAGAACATCATGAGAAGTTAAATCGGATGATGAACCCAACAAAATATTACATCGTCATAATCATTATCTTATTCTGATTTAGTGCATGCTCTCGTACATGAAGTGTCCTAACTCTTTACCTTCTCGACAAATATTTAAACCAATGTGAGTTGAGTGCAATATAATTACAGTACAATAATACTGAATGATGCAAGGATATCAAGTCCCACTTGTAAATATTTTGAAATCATCAACAAACAATTTTCAACTACAAAGCTTACATCAAGTTGATCGTCGACCTGTCTAAAATTCAGGGTACTGGCATCATCAAAGCTCTTTATTTCTATGGTATCAAATAGGTGTGATTAAAAAAATGGAATTGTTCCTTCATGAATAGCATTTCAAACCAATTGTAACGCACATGACACGTGTTTTGGCTAGTAAATCCTAGTTTCAGACACAGTCAAATCTATATCAGTAGCGCCCTCAATATTGATTTCATTTAAGTTTTGTGTATTTAATTTGCAAGTCAGAGTGCTAAAAGTTTCATGAAGGGTCGATTCAGTCGGGAAATTAAATAAAATTTATGACCAAACTGGCATTGGATGGATGGTGCAGGAATGTTAAACTCCTTTAATTCCTATGATCTTTTATGAAGATGAAATTTTAAAGAAGCGAAAAGATGCTTTATACAATTTTGCGAATAGTAGAAATATGAGGGAGAATTTCTACTCCGCAATCATCACACTGATGAGTTAAAGGAGTTCCTGACGATAATCTCAACAGCACTAACAATAGAGCACCTGATTGAGCATCGACGGACCCCTAGCAAGTTAGAGGTGGAATCAGGTGCCCGGGAGGAGTAAGCATCCCCTGTTGGCTAGTCGCACTCGCCGTCGATGTTCATGCACGAAAAGGAAAACAGTATACAAAAATACATGTACTGTATGTGGTTATTTCTGTATAGAAAGTGCTATGGCGACCTTGTAAGTGAAACACATTCAAAACACTTACTGAAACACACAAACATAAGACGAGAAATGGGGTAACAGAACGCGCAAAACATAAGACGAGAAATTGGGTAACAGAACGCGCAAAACATAAGACGAGAAATGGGGTAACAGAACGCGCAAAACATAAGCGTAATCAAACAGATGGAAACAATCGGAAGATTAACTCTTAAATGAAGGACAACACTAAATACGAGGGCTGATTGATATATTTTGAGCCTCGTATTTTTAAAGGATTTGAATTTTATCATACCTTTTACATTATTTTTCTACATGATTATATTAAGTATCTATACACTTTTGTCACCGGTTTTTAATGACATCTATACCACTTTTAAGTCCTTATCTTGACTGGTTAGAAAGCCATACAATGCAAAGATGATGTCATCATCGGACTGAAAGTGGGTGCTAGAAAAAGCTGCTTTCACTTTTGGAAATAGATGAAAGTCTAATAGAGCAAGATCAGGTAAATAAGGCGGATGCTCAATCAAATTAAAGTCACACTAATGAATGGCAGCCATGGCAGTGACAGACTTATGAACAGGAGCATTGTCCTGATGGAACAACACACCTTTAACTGGTGAGCTTTCCGCGGCGCTTAAGTTTAATATTTTCTCGTAATTTTGACAGTAGTGAAGCATAGTATGTGACATCGATTGTTTGTCATTTTCAGCTTTCAGCGTATGTATAACAAATATGGTTATTGACCAAATCCCTATATACAGCACAAAATCGATTATTCAGAAAACCATAAACCGGAGGCATACAAAATCAGAAAAAAGGAACCAAAGCAAACAAACAAAAACCTCCAACACATGAAAAGATGTGAACTCCCGATATGGAAGTGAGACCAGGTTCCCAGGAAGAGTAAGCATCTCCTGCTTGCATGCAACACCCGTCGCTTCAATTCGGTAGAATTGTCACATCCGGTTACTTCCATTTTGCAATTTTATTGTACCAGACACGTGTTTGAATCCTCATTAGTAGTGCTTCATGCCAAACAGTTAAGATAAAGCCGAATGGCTGTTTGCGTCAAAAGATAGAAATTTAATGCAATTGTCAATAATTAATGTGCATGTGCTGTAAGACAGTAGAAAAATGCAACTGTTAATCATTAATGTGCATGTGTTGTGTTTTGTTTTTATTGTGAAAAGCATAGAAATAAAGTTTCTTGCACCGATTCCTCAACGGTCGGGTAAAATTTTTCATAAACTATAAGTTTCTGAACAAATTCTACAGAAACTTTGTAACTCAAATGTAACGAAAAGAAAAAAAAAGAAGGAACGGTGAATTCAGTACCAATAGAAATTCTGCTGAAAATGATGTTACATAACTTTCTCAACAATAGATAACTCTTCGAAGAAAAGTAGATTCTAACCTATCATCCTAAAGGTCATGTCTATTTTAATTATTTGAAATTCGATTTGTTGCATCATGCTCATTTATATAAGATAATTAGCCCCAAAAATACATATTGCGCCATTAATAATCGTGATCTTACATTGGTTAAATACACGCGGTATGATAACGTGAGTTCAGTGCAACATAAGTTCATTACTATCAGATAAAGTGCAATAAAATCTACTCCTTACAATGGATGAAGCAACGATGTCAAGCTCACATAGTAAATATTAAGGACTTCTCCATTGAAAGAAAAAAGGAGGGGATCTCTAACAACAGCACCACCAGCAAAACAACGAAATATGAAATAAGCAAAAAGGACAAGGAACACCAAAGACGACATAAAAACACTAAACACAGAAAACAACACATAAACAACGAGACAAATGGGCAATCGGTGCTGAATTATGACGTTATTAGCAAATGATGTAGTCATATGAATTACTTGGTAACTACCCTTCAACTTGTAAGATTACCCATTGGTCTTGAAGAACTTGCAATTGTTGTGTATAGTAGCCCCTTCATTGTAAGATGGCCAAATAAACGCAGATTCCATAGTAGAACACATATGATTGTGAATGGATATAATATAGGGCCTACGAAAACAGTCCGTGATCTGTTGGCTGGTGCGAGCTCATGCATGCAATCTCCCGAGGAAACCGATCGACATTTAGAGAGGACATGTGGTTGGGGTCCTGTTTTCTCTTACTAGGTTTGGACAAGGCCGTCATGGAGTCCCGTCGTCACTGTCAGTAAAGAGCAATTCTTATGAATGAGCCAGTACAAGGCTATAGATTGTTAAATGCCTCCGTTTCGTCCTTCTGTTGTATTCCATATCATAAGTGCTAAAGTCAGAAAAAGAAGCAAAACAATGTCATATACAACCCCTCAAATATAGGACCCACAGACATCATCAACCTACAGCAACAAACTAGTATCAGCCAATGTCGTTACCGTATGACAGTCATTTCATGTTTAACAATGACGTCGAAGAAGGTACTAGTAACTAGAATTTACTGAATTGATGTATATTCAGGAATTCTAAAAATTGATGGACAACATTATGAAAAAGATTCCAGGGGTCATAAACTCGTCATAGGGTGTGATCTCGCTACTCTTACACTCTATGCCAAACTTGGTTTGTTAATGTGTAGGGTCTAAGTCTTTGGACTCCAAAATATTTGTAATGAAACCTACTTAGGGTATGAAAGAAAGGAGGGGATCTCCAACAACACTAGGTTGCAGCACCCACAGCAAAATCCCAAAACAGCCATTCAAAAAACACAGAACAGATACCCACAGAAAGAGACGCAAAAGGGACAAGGAACACCAACTCACAACATAGAAACACAAAAGACTACACATAAACCAACGAGACCAATGGGCAACCGGTGCCGACTTAGGACGGCCATCTGCCAAGTAAATAGCAGACGGTGTGGTTATCCTGGATTACGTGCGCACAACCCTCTCACTTCTCCAGTTACCTAGAGGTCTCGAAGAAGGTACAAATGTGGTGTAAAACAACCTCCTCATTGTAAGATGACGTCACACAAACAAGACCGCGAAACGCAGAGGCCCCAGAGACACAGATGAATATGTAAATGGATATAAAAAGAGGGCATGCGTAATACAGTCCGTGCTCTGCCGGCTGTAGCGAGCTCATGTATGTAATCACCCGAGGAGTCCGACTGACATTCAGAGAGGACAGGTGGTCGGGGCCCTGTCTTCTCTAAAGAGGTTTGGACAGGGCCCGTCATGGAGTCCCGTCGTCACAGTCAGTCAGAGTGCAAGTCTTAAGAATGCGCTCGTACAAGACTGTATATTGGTCAAGTACCAAGCTTAGTGTCCGTCTGGTGACATTAGGATCATATCCACGGTATAAAAGGCGTTTGATGACTCTGACGCATTTTCGATACATATGCTGTCTACCTTTGATCCTTCTTATTTTGTTAATTATGTCACCATAAAATGCAGGTTGTGAAATACCTAAAGTAATATACTCCGTTGCTTTTATGGGTCCGAATTTCAAAAGAAGTTGATCATAATTTTTGTAAAATTTCCAGAAAGTCTTTACTAGTTTGTGAAAGCGAAAACCTTGACCTAAAAGTTTCTTTGTAATTTGTAGATTTCTATTATGAGTTACGATAGACATGGAAAATATCTCTAGAAAGATCAACTTGCACTGACCAAAAAGGAACACACCCGGAGGATTGTAACAAACCTTGTAATTCAAAGGAAATAACATTTACTATGTTACTAATAGGAAAAACTACTGTAAAAGATGTTTCAACTTTGCTTTGAAACATCAACAAAAACTCAATGATAATATCGTCAAAGAAAGGAGGCGATCTCCAACAACACTCGAATGCAGTAACCACATTGTGGTGTAAAAAGATGAACATACAAACAGACAGCATGACGCAGGGGCCAAGAAATACACAGATGGATATGTAAATGGATATGAAAACAGAGGGCATACGAAATACAGTCGTTCGTGTTCTGCCGGCTGTAGCGAGCTCATGCATGCGATCACCCAAGAAGTCCGACTGACATTCAGAGAGGACAAGTGGTTGGGGCCCTGTCTTCTCTAAAGAGGTTTGGACAGGGCCCGTCATGGAGTCCTGTCGTCACAGTCAGTCAGAGTGCAATTATAAGAATGCGCAGGTACAAGGCTGTAAATTGGTCCAGTACCAAGCCAAGTGTCCGTCTGGTGACAACGTTCTAAGGAAGTAACCATTTGATTTTTGATTTTCGAAAGTTTAGGGAAAAAAAACTTTTCCGGCTCGAAGGGCCGGCAAATTTTTTTCCGGATCATGAAATTGCCCCTCCTCCTCTCTTCCGACCTTTCCACATGCCCATTAAACACTTTATTTGTGTGTGTCATAAACTAAGTACAAATAAAAATGAAACAAACTTTATGCAGTTTGGAATGAATTTATCAACAAATTCAAAAGTCATTAGCACCATATAGCCTGTCTCCGTTGAGTATCATTAAGGCACGGTCCATTTGATATTCTGGGGGGAGGGGCTTGGGTTTTTTGTGGTACATGAATATAAGAGGGTCTGTGGGGAAGGTCTTCTGGACAAATTTTTAAATGTTGAATTGTAAATTGGTGAATAATTGAAGTTCTCCTTCCAAGCTTACAAGAACATAAAGGACTCTATCATGTCTATGGGATATTTGCAACATGTATTAATAGTAATACATAAATATTTGCTAACACTTTTGATATCTTCAAATATGTGAACTTTGACATTATTAGATAATGTTTAATAGAAAACTATGGCGAGCGAAGCGAGGCAAAAAAAATTTTATAGACTGAAAACCGTGGCGAGCGAAGCGAGCCCGAAAAATTTCAAGAATTTTAGCAAAATTTTATGGTAATTCTTTAAATTCAGATTATTTGTAAGAGCAAGATTATTTTTTTCTGTCACACCATAAGCAAATTTATTTTTTTCATCAAAATTCAGAGCCAAATTATTTTTTTCGAAAAAAACCCAAGCCCCCCCCCCCCCCAGAATACCAAATGGACCGTGCCTAAGTGAATAAATTATAGGTTTCGTATGCCATTCAAGAAATTAAAAAGAAGTGGTCTGCTGGCAAAAGAGGAACTCACTGTGTGTTTGGTGTATAATATGGCCGAAAAATCACGTTGAATGATTTAAACTTTAGAATACAACTTTTCAACATTGGAAAATTACAAAAAAAAAAAATCCGGCTCTTAAAATGGCCGAAAAAATTTTCCGGCAGGCAAACGTCTTTCTGCCCCCCCCCCCCCTCCCCCACCCACCCCTTAAAATCAAAAGGTTGCTCCCTAAGGGTCATATCCTTGGTATTAAAGGCGTCTGATGATTAAAGCACAATTTTGATATTGATTCTGTCTACCTTTGATCCTTCTTATTTTGTTATCTATGTCACCATAATTTGTGAAATACCCAAAGTAATATACTCTGTGGCCTGTATGTGTCCGAATTTCAAAAGAAGTTGATGATAATTTTCATAAAATTTCCAGAAAGTCTTTACTAGTTTGTGAAAGCGAAAACCTTGACCTAAACGTAATCTGTAAATTTCTACTAAGTAATCACATTAAATTCTGATCAGTTCTCTATGCCGATATCACAGATGCGAATCGCATATCATGGATCGCCTAGCTTATCAGATGTTACTCTTTAAAACATAAAATGTAATAACTCCACAGTTTATTAAAGTAATTAAGAAAATACAGTTTCTTGTGTGAAAGCGACCGATTCAACTATGAAAATCATCCAAATAATTGATATACCAGTATAAGGAAAAGGTATCTGAAGCCAGTAGAATCATTGTCGTCTTAGGAAAATCCCTTCGGTTCAGAACCCCACTCAGTCAGCAGTTTTATCTTATTGATATATATACCTTTGGTGAAAGTGGCATTCTGAACCGAGAGGTGAGGGCAATGTTGTAGAAAAACTTTTCCCTTTTCCATTTATTTCTATGGAAAAACGCTTATTTCGACCCCCCAAAAATCGGTCTTATTTTTGAAAAAATTGTTAAACCTGACAAATGATTTATAGGGCATGTTCCAAATATGAAGATTTCATCATTAGAGACAGACGGCTTGAAAGTAAGCTACTTGTTCAGTGTTATATTACACAACGGCTGAAATCATCATTGAGGAAGTTCTTTGGTCGCTACGGGGATATAATAAAAGCATATCAGACCCCCCTTTCCTGAATGATCAGTGCCATTCTGCATTGTGATTGAATGGATGTCATTATCACCAAACAAGAAATACTTAGCTGGTCTGTACATCAAAATGTACATCGAGACAAATACTGAATCTGACAGGTTTCCATGGAGCTGTTTCGGCTGGTGTTGCATGCAATCAGGAGACGCTGACTCTCCCCGGGCACCTGGTCTCTCTTCGGAATGTTGTTCATTCCGAGGTTTGCAACCGTTCCGATGGGAATTCTCACGATTTGGCCTTGCTTTTTCGACTTTGAGACTGAATAACTGTTGGGTACTTCTTTAAATTTTATTATATGTGGACCAAGTTAATAGTCTGGGATGTATCACTGGGTTGGGTGCACCCCCTTGATCCTCCAAAACCGGCCTAACTTTGTAGCATGTTTTGCGCTCTTTCAGATAAAAATTTGTCTCATGGAAATTTCCATTGCAAAAGTGGTGGTTTTTGGGAAAAACATGATTTTTTAGTCAAAAATCGCTGAAAATAGGAAAAAAATTATAACTTTCATATGGTTGATGTTTTCAAACATTGAAAAGTGTAAAGATATAGTATATTTTTGATGCTCTTCCAAGTGAAATAAGTTGCAAGTTCCAATTCCTATTTTTACTGTGTGTTTTGGGGTACAAATGTCGAATTTTTGTCAAAATTCACAGAAATTTGATGAAATTTTAATTTATTTCTGCTTCTCAGCTCCTCAGTATTGCATATGATCGTTCAATGATGATTTAAAAAACATCTTTAAAGTCTCTTCTTTCAAATGACATTTATTTTATATTCTTATTTTTTTGCAAAATCCTCGAAATTAATTATTTTATACAGAAACCTGTATTTTCAATCAGAAATCTCAGATTTCTGTATATTTATTTAAGGAACCCTTATTTGTTATAAAAGCAATGATTGATAGCTATTTTCTAGTGTAACTTTTCACACTCTATCAGATTATATATGTTTTACTAACATTTCATTCAAAATCAACGTGTTTTTTGGGGAAAAACATATTTTTTCATTTAAAAATAGCTGATTTCTGGAGAATATTTATTGAATCTATAGAAGTTCTTGAAATGATAGCAGGAATGAATTTTGAACTGTAATTATTTAGGTTCACTCATAAATCACATGTATGAAACATAAAAGGTATATTTTCTACTTAATTTTTGGGCAAAATGCCTGTTTTTTGTCTAGAAATTACAGATTTCTGGAAAAATTTTATTAACTCATTTTTTTGCTAAAACTATACATTTAAAGCTATTATCATTATAGAAAGTAATCATCTTGTCAGATGATTTTGAAATTAAATGTAATAATTATTTAAAACCATCATTTTTGGGTAAAATATGCATTTTTATGCAAAAACCACTTTTTTTTGAGAAAATAAATACTAGCTCTTTTAATTTGCCTAACTTGATATGTTTTAGCTTTGATATTATGCTGTTTCTTACTATAAATGGATAGAAATGTTATTTGATAACTGAAATTTAATTAATATCTTATTTTGGGGCAAAAAACCTTATTCATGTGAAAAATTCAGTTATTTCTGTTAATATTTTTTAAAATTTATATTTCTTATTTAATCAACACTGGAGAGGTTTCATATAATTGGATGGCATAAATGTGATCAAGTTTAATGAGTTAGAAGAGATTTCTTTGATTATCTTGCTATTTTGGGTGGAAAATCTCGATTTTTATTTAAAAATCGCTAATTTCTGGAAAATCCTTATTACTATGAAATCAGACGTTATTATTTATATTCAAAAGAGTTCCTGGGTATATCATAGCTTGTTCTTTTAAGTCATATGCATTTGACATATCCTCTGTTAATTCAATTGTCATTTTGGGGCAAAAAACCTAATTTATGTGCAAAATTCACTTATTTCTGTGAAAATTGTTTTAACTCTATACTTTTTATTCAACCAAAGCTGGAGAGGTTTCATATAATTGGATGGCATGAAAGTGATCAAGTTTAACGTAGCTCGCGGGGCTTTCATCACAATCAAATGTGTACGCAGGTTTCACCTTCGATTTTTTTTATGCACATCTACGCTATGACGTCATAAACCTTACTTTATCGTAACGTCACGTTACGTTGCGCGACATATATCGTTAGGGCGCAAATAATGGCTTTTTTTAAATACTTATATTTTCTAGTAAGCGTGGCGAGCCGAAATTTTTAAACATAAACTTTACATTGTGTCTAAATTCAGTCAATGTATTAAAGACACGCTTGCAATGAGAAACGGAAACTTTGAGGGATGTTTGGTTAAATTTTGACTATTTCTAGGGAATGATATATGAATGCATTTTTTTTTCTTCAAATATTACGTTGGAAATTAATGTTCTTTCATCCATCCTCCTCCATCCTTATCTAATTTCTTTATTGTACCATATAGACGGACGGAGAAGGCTTTACTTTTTTATTGTTTTTATTCACCACAACTTGTATGCTGACATATAAAATGCACATATCTTCTATAGATAATGATAACATAATATTGCATATACATGTAATACATTGCATGAAATATACAGGGTTAAACGGTATTGTATATAATTTGGTTTCATCTCAGGATTATACAAGAGTATAATTATCCTTAATATTTCTATCGTGATAAAAAATTATTGAAATTCAAAAGCTGTCGATTTGTTTTCAAAAATCAAATTTAAAGTTTCCCATCTGCTTTTAATTCGTTTTCTCTTTTGTTCTGACACAAGGTACAATGAATATAATTCCAAATTTCTATAGGATCTGGTGAAGGCTTTACTTTTGATCAGTCTTTTTCTCGCTCTCCTTCTTGCTTGTTTCTCAGTGTGCACAATAGGGGAAAGCGAGGGTGGGGGGGGGGTTGTCCGACAGAAAAGGAGGAGGGGCTGCCTTATAAAATAAAATTAATCTTCTCAATACTTTTTAAATTATATGCAAAGCGGTGATTTACTTTAAGAATTTAGGAATACATAGTGTCTGAAAGTTCGGTTATGACTTAAGACAAAGATTTGTATTATATATATCAGACAGCAGAGCGAACCGGAATTGTTTTGTAAGGGGACGACCAATGTGATCCTGAGGGGGGAGGGGGCTGGCAAATTTTTTCGGGTCAGATTATTTATTTTCAACGCACGGCCGGCCGGAATATTTATTTTCCAGTAACTAAAGATCAGAATATTTATTCTTAACCTGTAACAATCCTGACAAGCAAAAAAAAAAAAAGGTCATACTTAGGAGTCAAGGTCGGTGTTAAAAATTTGCCAAAGAGACTACATATGTGCAAGTTGTTTGTTTGTTTGGATTTTCATTTTATTTATTTATTCATTTATTTATTATTTTTTTTTTGTTATCGGAAAAAAAAGATACCGTACTGCCTTCTTGAGGAATTCCTGAACTCGAAAAGAATGGAGGGGATCTCCAACAACACTAGGTTGCAGCACCCACAGCTAAATCCCAAAACACCCATGCAAAAAGCACAGAACAGATACCCACAGAAAGAGACGCAAAAGGGACAAGGAACACCAACTCACAACATAGAAACATGAAACATAAAAGACTACACATAAACCAACGAGACCAATGGGCAACCGGTGCCGACTTAGGACGTCGAAAGTCTCATATTTCAAACTATGATTATTATCCTCTGTATTTCCTATTCAACTGAAATATAAGACTTTCAATAATAAGTTTATTGATATAGGCTATATATTCATATAAAACATATTTTTTGCCCCACAATACCAATTAAATTAACAGAGGATACTTCAAATACATATGACGTACAAGGAAAAACTATGGTATACCCAGGAACACTTTAGAATAAGAATAATAATGATACATTTCATAGTAATAAGGATTTTCCAGAAATCAGCGGTTTTTAAATAAAAATGGAGATTTTCCACCCAAAAAAGCAAGATTGTCAAAGAAATCTCTTCTAACTCATTAAACTTGATCACTTTTATGCCATCCAATTTTTCATATTAATAAGGTTTTTTGCCCCAAAATAAGATATAAATTAAATTTCAGTTATCAAATAACATTTCTATCCATTTATAGTAAGAAACAGCATAATATCAAAGCTAAAACATATCAATTTAGGCAAATTAAAAGAGCTAGTACTTATTTTCTCCAAAAAAAAAGTGGTTTTTGCATAAAAATGCATATTTTTTTCCCACAAATGATGGTTTTAATTAATTATTACATTTAATTTCACAATCATCTGACAAGATGATTACTTTCTATAATGATAATAGCTTTAAATGTATAGTTTTAGCAAAAAAAATGAGTTAATAACATTTTTCCAGAAATCTGTAATTTCTAGACAAAAAACAGGCATTTTGCCCAAAAATTAAGTAGAAAATATACCTTTTATGTTTCATACATGTAATTTATGAGTGAATCTAAATAATTACAGTTCAAAATACATTCCTGCTATCATTTCAAGAACTTCTATAGATTCAATAAATATTCTCCAGAAATCAGCTATTTTTAAAGGAAAAAATATGTTTTTCCCCCCAAAACACGTTGATTTTGAATGAATTTCTTGAAATTTCTAAAAAGTGGGTCCTGTAGCATCATATCCCACCAATCCTGCTACTTTTTTCGATATGCTTTTTCGACATAGTAACTTTCATACTTTTTTGGAATACTACATTGTTTAGATTTGAGGATCACTGACGAGGGTTAAGTACCCGAAACGTGCATGTCTGGTCCACGTTGCCAATTTATCTGTTCTTAAATGATGCTATTCAATTTGAAGACGTTTACATTAGTAAAACATATATAATGTGATAGAGTGTGAAAAGTTACACTAGAAAATAGCTATCAATCATTGCTTTTATAACAAATAAGGGTTTTTTAAATAAATATACAGAAATCTGAGATTTCTGATTGAAAATACAGGTTTCTGTATAAAATAATTAATTTCGAGGATTTTGCAAAAAAATAAGAATATAAAATATATGTCATTTGAAAGAGGAGACTTTAAAGATGTTTTTTAAATCATCATTGAACAATCATATGCAATATTTAGGAGCTGAGACGCAGAAATAAATTAAAATTTCATCAAATTTCTGTGAATTTTGGCAAAAATTCGACTTTTTTACCCCAAAACACACAGAAAAATAGGTATTGGAACTTGCAACTTATTTCATCTGAAAGAGCATAAAAAAATACTATATATTTACACTTTTCAATGTTTAAAAACATCAACCATATAAAAGTTATAATTTTTTTCTTATTTTCAGTGATTTTTGACTAGAAAAAACATGTTTTTCCCAAAAACCACCACTTTTGCAATGGAAATTTCCATGAGACAAATTTTTATCTGAAAGATTGCAAAAAATGCTACAAAGTTATGCCGGTTTTGGAGGATCAAGGGGGGGGGTGCACCCAACCCAATGATACATCCCAGACTATAAGTACTTGTCGTTTTAACCGAAAAAAAAATTGCCTTTTGAAATTTCTACTCTTGAGGGCAGATTTGTCGTCTTATCTTCATTCATTAGCTCATTTACCATGCGCTTTTAAAATTTTACATTTGACCAAATTAGCGACAACTGGGTCGTGAATAAAAACTACCACCAAGGTAAAAAGGGCAAATATATGCAAACCATAATAGGATAACATGTCGTCGTTATATTTTTAAGTAATGAATTATTCAAACTGACATAATCTGCCACCTTTTCTTCCCTGTAAAGTAGAAATCTGAGTCCAATTCTGGAACATGTTGCCGTTTTACTGATGTATCTCGAACTCCGTAAATAAATCATAATGTCATTCCATCATATCAGTGGACTGTACAATTTTATTGTTCGTTAAGTACACATTCGATGTAACTTACTGTTTTCACTGTGTGTCAACAGGGATTTTATTGCAATTATATTACCGTTTGAGGTTGAGACATGGTGCTCCACCTTTATATACCTTTTTGAGTTGAATTTTAATTGCCGATATTTGTATGAAAGAGTTAAACATTTTATTGCCTTATTATATCATTATTAAAGCGTTTGATATTTTTTAACATATTTTGTGTTGCCTTTCTCGTGTTACCAGATATCACCGACTTCATCTATAATATCATACGAGTCTACGATGGATTGATCTAACGTGCAATATGATGCTTGGTGATTCCACAATTCTATTACCGTCTTTATTGTTTATAAACTTTTACAGCTCGGTTTTCACTGGACGGAATTGCTTGTTTTATGTATCTGATTAGAATCTTGTTCTGTTACGCTGTTTTTTTTTATGCTAACAATTAAATGAGAGGGTGTTCGTCTACCAACTGTTCACTTATATAAGGATGCGGTTGCAATGCAATTATCTTAAAAACGTGATAGTTTATTATGAACAATACTGTATTCAGTTCTACATTTATCGAATCTAAGAAATAAATCAGTAGATTTGATCAGTATTCGGTCAATGAACGAATATAGCGGGGAGATTATCAGCCTATAATTGTGTTACTTATCTGACCGTGGTCCAGAGATGAGTGCATTAGATTATTATTTAGATTTAAATTATCGGAATATCTTAAAGAGCTTTCAAGGTGATTGGAATCTTTGATGAGTGACCAGAGGTCAGAAGTGGGTGAAATTTGATAATATTAACACCTACTTACTGCTTTCCAAGAGAAACCATCCATATAGTTTGGTGCCTTTTCCGTTATGCTTGTGAACTTGGCATTTACCAAAGAATGAATTCAATTACCCCGTTGTAGAGCAAGGCAAACTATGAGTTACTCTCCTCTTGGACAAAAAGAGTGAAAAATACACATTTCTTATGCAGTGACAAGCGCATCACAAGCAATATATCCTGCGTTGTTGAGACAAGAAATATAGAGTTTTGGACAGTTGGCAGCTATGGATACGTTTAATAATTCTAAGTTTGTTGTGTCAAGTGGGGTAAACTATTTAGTGTATTATGACGGATTGCGTGTTCTTACGAATGAAACTTCAACAACAGAGTATAGCGTTCATAATGTGCTGGATTTTAATAATTTTTCTGAGAATCAAAATATAAGTAATTTAACGACAGAGCCAATGCAACATGTTATAAGTGATTTATTGGGAGCTAAGAGAAAAGACATGTTTTCGGTGATGATTTTGACCGTAGCTTATGTCATAATATTTCTGACTGGAATAATAGGGAATCTAACCACCAGTTTTGTTATATTAAAACACAAGTATATGCACACAGTGATAAACCAATACCTGTTCAACTTAGCCATTTCGGACCTACTGATACTCCTTCTTGGTAAGTGCTTCTTTTTCTTAATCTTTCGTATTTAGAATCCTTCTGAAGAAAATTAATGCGATAGTGGTTTCGACCCACCTTTATAGAATATCTTCATCGGAAATTCAGAAACATATTGATGGGCACTTGATGAACGATTTGATTTGCAAAATCGTACAACGTAAGCTATGATCTGTTGCGATGAGCTGAATTTTGGCTCATTGTCGACAGTAGTGGAGAAAATCTTAGAACTCTTTGAGATGATAAACACATGATCAGAGGAGATAAATCAAAATACCGATGAAAGTGATAGAGCTTCAACACTAAAGGTATTATACTGTAGTTTGTGTTTCTTTCCAACTCCCTCTGCGGAATAGAGTTGTTATCTCTTCTCCAACAGACCAAGTAAAAGAAATGACAATAGTGTACCAATAACCCGAAAACAGATCTGTAACAAAACCTAGTTACAATTTCCTCATTCTCAATATGCCGTGAACAATTTTATTGTAAATTCTAAAAAGTACGAACAAAACATTACTTAAATTTAACATGCAACGGGTTTATTCTATGTTTTATCTTTGTTTCCTACATATCCCTATTTTCTATCAATTGTGAAATACTGCATCCCCCTCTGAGCGAATTTCGAAACAAAGGGGACTGGAGAATAGGGGTTTATTCTATGTAATGGTTTCATTTCTAAAATTCGTTGATGTTTCGCAAATACATATATTTAAGGCTTGTTCATTTTTAACTTAATTTGAAAGGCGAATCCTGATCAGATGCTAATTTTATATTTGTACATACAGAAGGTAGACGTTCATAATTCTTCTAAAATACCTTACAGCTTCAAATTCCTCATTTCTAGATAATGCGGAAGGGTTCCATTTCTATACCTTCTTGAGGAAATTTTCAAATCAATTTAATATGCACCAGACACATGTTTCGAATATTAGATTCTCATCTGTGATGCTTCCAGCCAAAGTGTTTTCCATAGGCCGCCCAAATTCATTTCACTAGCGTCCTCTGTTTTCTTTTTCAGAATTTAAAGTGTATTTACTTTACAGACTTTATTGAGGGTACGCGGTTCCAAATTTCCTGTAGGGTCGATTCAGTAGCATATGTTCAAAATAGCATTGGACGGATGGTGATAGTAATAGCTAATTAGAATCCGAGGTACAAAACACCCACAGGTATTTGTGTGGTATGTAGAATTCCAAAGATTGCAACAACTTGTTAATAAATAGACTTACTCAACGTCACTTACCACACAGACTCTTTACTCAGTGGATACGTTATGACAATAAAGATGCTAACACAGACTGACAATTAACCCCTTCACGTTGTTTTAAGGATGCTTACAGACGTTGGTGTTAAATTGCTTATTACGTGCCAACAATATGGTGTTGATCGTAAAATGTGTCCAAAACACATTGCAGTGCAGTAGTACCTTCAACAAAGAAGAGAACGTTTTACTGATATGCTTTTTTTCAGAAAGTTTGCCTTGTCAAAGAGTTTTTATGACCTTCTTCAAAATAGATATGGAATATATGAAAACATGTATCGCAAAACAGATATTGATCAAAACAATTTTCAGATTCAAAATGTAAACCATATATGAAAGTTCTTTGAGAACATGATTGTCACGTATAGATACAACTTTAAAAGAACAGATCACTTGAAAACTTTAGTAAAAATTCCTTGACTTTGGAATAAAAATCCGAAAAATGTTTTGTTGGTTTAGGAAACCACGCACACATATGATGAAAAGATACACGTTATGATCATAATATTCTATTGCAATAATTTGAGTGAAGCCAGAAATTCTGTTTGCACTAATATTAGAATGGTTTATCTTATTATATATTGAACATAGAAGTCGAAGCAATGCTGTGAAATTATGCTCCTACAGAGAGTAGCCATCTCTTGCTTACAGACACGTACGGTACAGCACGTTGTTGTAGAGAGCTAAAAAAAACTTTTCCGATGAAAAATCAAAATTTACTTCACACGTTTTGCAAGAAAAATATTACATAAAAAGGATCGATATTAAACAGAATTCCATGGGAATTCTTGAATGCCACAATTGACACCTGCGACACGGGGATTTTGAATTTGATACAAAAGGAAAGAGACATGACTGCTAACTCTGCATTATAGCAGTCTATTTAGATAAGGCTGTAAGCAATGAGATAGTATATTTGTGATCATAACTGAAAGTGGAAATATACAGTATGTCCATTTCAAATCCCTGACAACATTTGTTATTTGAATAAAAATCCCTGACAACATTTGTTATTTGAATAAAATTTTAAAGGCCTTTTGCTCACGTTTAGTGTTTTGGTTAACCTCAGACAATTTTCCATATATTTTTTTTTGTACAAGGAAGAATATTTAACAGATACAAAGTACGTTTTTATGAACCTGCTAACATGACGTTTGAAATCTTGAATTCATTTAAAATGCATATTAACTCGCTATCATTCATGACGGGAAAAGCCTCTAAGCCGCCTAGTCTATTATCGACACCCATTGTTGGCATGGTGCTAGCAATCAGGATACAAAGTCATCCATTGGAAGTCAATTACTAATATGTAAAGTGACATTACTTCCTGTACTACAGTGAGTTGATGATGATTATCACCGCATCACGAGATGTCTTAAACGTGCCGCATGCTCTATCTATCACGTAATTGTTGCAATTTAATTTTGCTTCTGGTAGGGGACAAGAATAGCTTCACGAGTACATCCATAAAATCGTGTTGATACAGTTATACAACTGAATGTTTCCATTATAGTACGACAAATATCAATTATGAAACTTGTGGATAATTATAGGTAATTAGGCTTACATTGTCATGTCAGTTAGGAGCGGATGGTGCTGGTAATTATGAATATAGAATTGTAAAATATTTCAAGAAGTGATAGACTGTCATCTGGTGTCATCGCCACCTCAATATTTGACAAATCATTACACACAAAGAGACAAATTATGATTACTAAGATAAAGGTATCACTTTTAGTTACATGTACATGGTTGCATGCATGCACTTTTTGATGTTAAAGATGAGTAATCAGGTATGACTATTTATTATGATTTTATACTTAATGGTGAGAGGCGCCTAATGATACATAAACACTATGTACTTTTTTGTCGTTTTGATGTGATGGTATATGTTTGTTGTATTAGCTTTGTGGATTGTCCCCCTTTTTCTCGTCTCATCAGTGGGTGTGTGAGGGTATGTGTGTCCGTGTGGTCCGCTGTGATCATTGGGATGTCACTTTTTTGTAATATTTTCCTAGACTTTTTTATCCATATACCCCAAGGGTTTTGGTCAAATAGAATCGTGGTTATGTTGATATGGTTATCCGAGTGACTTACACACATTTATAACATGCTAAGTAAAACCAAGGTCAGAGGTGAAGTCTTTTCAGCACATGAGTTACGGCCTGGATAATTGTTACCGACGTATTGAGGAAATCACGTAATGATCCAATTTACGTTGTTCGATGACACGACCGTTCGACTATATACAAGTATTAGTGAGTTGCTGTGAATTCATATCTTCGAATTAATTATCATATTTACCAATCATTTCTTCCTTTTTTAAAGAATCATATTTAATCAGTGTTTATGTACAATATATACCATACATAATATGAATTCGAAAAATGAATTGAATATGTACGTCAATCCACAATTATGCTTAATTGATTTAATGTGGTTATTTGTAAAATAAATGAGAGTATATACTTTTGAATTATACAAATTTCCAGAACTGCATTTCCTGGAATGCTTCGACCGTAGGATAGATACACATATCAAAGTTAAACATTCATCTAAGAAATTTTATTTCTGGTATTCGAAATATTACGTATATGACACAATGGTGACCTTTGATTTTTGTGAATATTATAGATTTAATACCTTGAAGTACTATTACATTCAAGTACGCACGATGGAAACTTTGAGCGAAGAGAAAATTATGACGTTTGTGCTTCTGTGCCAAATTTTGCTAGAGAATGAAAACAAATATTAAACATTTTATTCCAAAACTATTTAAAGTCAAGTACATGTATTAACCTTACACTTTCTTCTTACAGATACGCCGCTACTTGCAAGCTTGTAAACATTTCTAAGATGATGTATTTATTAAGTTCAACAGGTAACACAATGAAGTACACGTTGTATGTATGAGTAAACGATGGGTTTACTAAGAGAATTGATCAGTCAAATTTTGAGGAAGCAGTTAAAAAAAAAGAAAAGAAAACAAAACAAAACCATAAAAAGATCGTAACCATGGTAACATTATTGCCTGGACAAAGCATAAAACTCATAAACTTAGAAAAAAAGAAAACAAAGTCAGAAACAAGTTCAAGACTGATAGAAAATTATTTCAGATGATACAAAAAGTTACAATATATAACCATATTCATCATTACACAGTTTAAAGTAAGTTTTATGATAACAGTAAAAAAAAAGTTTACAATTCAATTAAACATCAGTGATTATTGATTATAAAGTTATGTTTTCACAGCAGAGTGGCTTTTTCAATCAAGGTATATTTAATATCAAATGGTACACATTGTCAGTGAAAAAAATCCACCTTTGATTTTATCGGTGAATCACTCTTTTTAATGTAAATATTCGTTCTGTTTGAAATAAATGAAACCAGGGGGAATTGTGAAATGGAACTATTGAATGTTTACTTTCGATTCTAAACTCCGTCTCATTATGGTCGTAAAGACAAACAATTATAATTTACATTTTGTTAAAGTGATACATTTGTGTATTTCCCATGGCTTCATCGTCTTCCGTCTAGGTAACAGAGATTGTTGTATATGTCATATCTCTGTATGAATTATAGAAGTACTAAATTGCACGATATGAAAACTGAACCCGTCACCTCAGACCAAACCACTGTAGCTCAGTTAAGATGCATGAAAAATCACAAATTGAGAGCCATTTAATGATTAATGAGCATGTATATAAAGTGTAATTATATATAAAGTTACTGAAGCAAATCAGTAAAGATAATTCGAAAATGTCTCGTCAGTCAAGTCAAATCCAGCCAGCCGTATAGTATTCAAAAAACCAAAAACGCTGATAAAGTGGTAAAGTGTTCCAAGAACACATTTATTGGGTCAAAATTTAAACCTTAGCCATCTAGACAAAAGTTCTAAATGCGGTGACCAGACGTTTCAAAAACAAAAGAAAACTTTCAAAAAAAATATACAGTCATGTAAAATGTAAAGATCCTATCACTAACCGTTCGAAAATTAAACACAGCATTACAGTTACGTTGACCCAATGGGGACTTGTTTCAGACAATTGTGCTTCCTTGCACACATTGATAGAGCATGATTGAAGCATTAACCTTTATAAATCACACCCTTGATACAAGACACTAGTCTGAAAACGAAATGTTGCATTGTAAGATATTTTGTCTCTTGTCGACAATAGACTAAGTCTTAAAGTTTCTTTATTGACATTTTAAGTCTAACAATTTATATATCCATGACTGAGCAGGTTATATTAAGATTCTGTGCCCTCAGACCATTGTCTTGTATTTGAAGCATTCCTGTCGAGACTTATTAACATTGATGCACTAAAGGCATGTTATTATGGAATATTCCTAATTATCAAATCAAAGATAGGCCTATGTGATACTAAGACAGTTACAGGGAGTCGTGTTTTGAAGAACACGCAATCTTGTCTGAAGACAATCTAATTTTCCAATAGCGCAATTCTTTGAAGTTTTAACGTTCAATAGCTTTTTTTATTATCAAACAACTGACTGACGTAGAGGATATTAAATATTCAGTCAGCTTATGTATCTTTTAAATTGTTGAAATTTTTACAAACTGTTCAATTCTATTGCTTTCTTTTCATTTGTTTTGCTATTTTGGATATCGGAATTATAGCTAAATATAAGTGCACTTTGTAAAACAGTGCATTGATTCATATCCTCATTACTAGACTCGGAAATAAGAGTTTTGGACACGAGAATGTATTATTGAAACTAGAAGACGTTATTGTTCACAGTCTAAGAGGCAATTTCCTTATTACATTTAGAGGTTAGTTTACACAATCAGCTCCTATCACCTCCATGGATGAAGTGTGTGGTTCTTTCAGTCCTGTCGACATCACTATACGGAAGCAGCACGTTATGTGTATAATGATCCTCAAATATTCCCTTGTTCCCAGCGGGGCTACATTCAAATAACCTATAATGTCCCGTATAAACGTCAGTTGTTAAAAATGGAAAATTAATGATGATGATTGGTTCTGACAGGTTACATAATAACACATAATGTTATCCCTTACGTTGATGAAGAAAAACGTCTTTTCAATACATTTGTAATTATTCATAATTGATTGAGACGTTTTCATTCTTAAACTGTCTCTATGTAGCAAAAATAGGAGGTGAAGTCACGGAAGCAAAGCTTGTTCATTCAAAAATACAAGGCTTGTGATTACTAATGAATGAACATATGAACATCGCTGTATTGTGTTGGAAAATCTAGAATGCTATTAATTAAATAAAGATCGTTGATAAAAAGCATCAAGTTGCTAAATGTCCCAGGCAACAAGGTGTATGATTGTGGTATTAAAATAACTAAAAGGATTAAATATTCATGATATACTAAATTTGTCTCACACTTTGTCCATTGATATCCCTTGCAGAACTATATTGCAATGACAAAGAAAGTAAAACAAAATTCACAGAAACAGACAGAACAACAAATTTCACATAAACACGTGTTCAAAGTAATTACATTAAAGACAATCATCACATAAACACGTGTTCAAAGTAATTACATTAAAGACAATCATCACATAAACACGTGTTCAAAGCAATTACATTAAAGACAATCATCACATAAACACGTGTTCAAAGCAATTACATTAAAGACAATCATCACATAAACACGTGTTCAAAGCAATTACATTAAAGACAATCATCAGTTGAGGATCTAGGATGACAAATATGGATAATGACCATATCCCTGTATACAGCACAAAATCGATAATTCAGAAAATCAGAAACCGAAGGCATACAAAATCAGGACAAAACAGGAACCAAAGCAAACAAACAAAAACCTCCACCACATGAAAAGAAGCGAACTCCCGATATGGGAGTGAGGATTTCAGGAAAGGTGGCCCGAAGTCTTGCTTCAAAGAAAATAGTTCACAGAGAAGCTGTCGAGCCAAAAAGCAAACTCCGAGGACGTACACGCGTTTTATCAAGGCGGGGGGGGGGGGTCGATTGATTATTAACGTAAATGTCTTGTGTACATGCATCTGCTTTAGTTCATATTTAGTTCGTTTAAGATATGAAGTATTCATTCATATACAACCTTACTCTTTATATTAGCGAGCGGAGCAAGCCGGGAAATTTTTGGAGTAGACTATTACGTTTTGTCTAAAGGATCCGATTTCTCTCCCTCGATATGATTTTCAATGCTGTTTTTTTGTTTGGCCAAAAGTAGGAAGGGTAGGTGTAACTCCACTCTCAAGCTGTCTGACCTGACCTATAAAAATTACTGAAGCATTTAGTTATGGTTCAAGATTTATCTTAAATCTTAAATACAATAGTAAATAAAGGGGAACGGCAAAGTGAGGGTACATAGGCATCTAACGAAAAATCAAGTGTGGAGTACGGAACAAGCCGACAAAATTTCCAATAGTTACAAATATAAAAGAGCATTCTGATTCAACAACTTGGGTTGAGAAAGATCTAGGATTTCAGTAAAATCCACCACTTTTCACAACAAGCACATTAACACATTGACAGCGACCCCAAATTAAAACCCTTAAATTTCAAAGGAACCGCACACACAAAAAATAAACATCCACAGCAACTACTCTTAAATACACATTCCCAGCAAACACATAAAATTGCAAACAACAGACCATCACAAAATAAAATTAGTGGACAAAACAATCCAGAATATAAACATTGAGGTGATCGTAAAGGAGAAGAAAATGGAGCAGTCATCAGGGTAGAAATACGAAATTCGACTTTTTACAATGAGTTTTGTACCAAAAACGTTGCGCATTTTATCATAAGCTGATATATTCATATCCTGAAAAAGAAAATGGCATGACAAGTCATTTAAAGTAAATCACATAAAGTGATATTAAATATGTAATCATACCATGTATATTCCCTAGTGGAATATTGGAACATGTGTTCAATATCTGTGTGACAGATGATATGATCTATGGGACAATAACAAAGACAGGCGACGGTGTTTGTTTTATTTTGTGGTTTTGGAATTATTTCAACCCTAAAAACAGTAGAGGAACATATATGTTTTATGTACTTCTGGTGTGATTCCGAGCAATGTCGTACCATGCATTGAAATAACATACTAATAATACATTTCATTTGGTATCAATAATGTGAATCTCAGACAGATTTCTAAGTCCAAAGTTTCTTTCGTGCATAATATTTAAACGTGTTCAATATCTGTGTGACAGATGATATGAGCTAATAACTAAGACAGGCGACGGTGTTTGTTTTATTTTGCGGTTTTGGAATTATTTCAACCCTAAAAACAGTAGAGGAACATATATGTTTTATTTACTTCTGGGGTGATTCCGAGCAATATCGTACCATGCATTGAAATAACATACTAATAATACATTTCATTTGGTATCAATAAATTGAATCTCAGACAGATTTCTAAGTCCAAAGTTTCTTTCGTGCATTATATTTAAACGTGTTCAATATCTGTGTGACAGATGATATGAGCTAATAACAAAGACAGGCGACGGTGTTTGTTTTATTTTGCGGTTTTGGAATTATTTCAACCCTAAAAACAGTAGAGGAACATATATGTTTTATTTACTTCTGGGGTGATTCCGAGCAATATCGTACCATGCATTGAAATAACATACTAATAATACATTTCATTTGGTATCAATAAATTGAATCTCAGACAGATTTCTAAGTCCAACGTTTCTTTCGTGCATTATATTTAAACGTGTTCAATATCTGTGTGACAGATGATATGAGCTATAAGCTAATAACAAAGACAGGCGACGGTGTTTGTTTTATTTTGCGGTTTTGAAATTATTTCAACCTTAAAAACAGTAGAGGAACATATATGTTTTATTTACTTCTGGGGTGATTCCGAGCAATATCGTACCATGCATTGAAATAACATACTAATAATACATTTCATTTGGTATCAATAAATTGAATCTCAGACAGATTTCTAAGTCCAAAGTTTGTTTCGTGCATTATATTTAAACGTGTTCAATATCTGTGTGACAGATGATATGAGCTATGAGCTAATAACAAAGACAGGCGACGATGTTTGTTTTATTTTGCGTTTTGAAATTATTTCAACCTAAAAACAGTAGAGGAACATATATGTTTTATTTACTTCTGGGGTGATTCCGAGCAATATCGTACCATGCATTGAAATAACATACTAATAATACATTTCATTTGGTATCAATAAATTGAATCTCAGACAGATTTCTAAGTCCAAAGTTTCTTTCGTGCATTATATTTAAACGTGTTCAATATCTGTGTGACAGATGATATGAGCTATAAGCTAATAACAAAGACAGGCGACGGTGTTTGTTTTATTTTGCGGTTTTGAAATTATTTCAACCTAAAAACAGTAGAGAAACATGATTATTGTATGTTTTATGTACTTCTGGGGTGATTCCGAGCAATGTCGTACCATTCGTTGAAATAACACACTAACAAATTATAAATACATTTCATTTGGCATCAATAATTTGAATCTCAGACAGATTTCTAAGTCCAAAGCTTCTTTTTAACGTATATGATCCTGCCTAATACGAATAAAGGGGGCAACTATTTAAAATAAAGTATGAAACATTTAAAACGGTATTTATTGAGTGGCGCCAGCAATGCAAACTGTCGTTTTTATGCTGGATTCTGTTGAAATTGTTGTCCTTCATGTTTCTATGTTATGATGTTATTATCTCCGTCTGTCTTCCCACTTTTCACGTCTCGTGAGAATTCTTTATTGGACCCGGGATCTCCTCCCTATCCTTGCTTCTTTTTTAGTCCCCTACCGGCAACGCCGAAGGGGACTCTTAGTTTCCTCTCGGTCTGTCTGTCTGTCCGTCCGTCTGTCTGTCTGTCTGTCCGTCTGTCCGTCTGTCCCATTTTCAGTTTTCCGGACTTTTTTTCGCTGTTGTTGCATATATTGAACTCATTTTTGGTATGTGGATATATCTCAATGTGATACAGATCAAGTTTGAGTTTGCTTTCGATTGACCTAATTTTACAAGAGTTATGGCCCTTGGACTTAGCAAATTTTATGAAAATTTCAGTTTTCCGGACTTTTTTCCGCTGTTGTTGCATATATTGAACTCATTTTTGGTATGTGGATATATCTCAATGGGATACAGATCAAGTTTGAGTTTGCTTTCGATTGACCTAATTTTACAACAGTTATGGCCCTTGGACTTAGCAAATTTTATGAAAATTTCAGTTTTCCGGACTTTTTTCCGCTGTTGTTGTATATATTGAACTCATTTGTGGTATGTGGATATATCTCAATGGGATAGACAAGATCAAGTTTGAGTTTGCTTTCGACTGACCTAATTTTACAAGAGTTATGGCCCTTGGACTTAGCAAATTTTATGAAAATTTCAGTTTTCCGGACTTTTTTCCGCTGTTGTTGCATATATTGAACTCATTTTTGGTATGTGGATATTATTAGTTATTAGGTTTGTTACTGACCTTACACGGAAATCTGTCGGGTTGATAAAGCCCATAGAAGGCGAGGCGCTTGCGCCGAGCCTTCTATGGGCTTTATCAACCCGACAGATTTCCGTGTAAGGTCAGTAACAAACCTAATAACTGATTTGTTTTGTCGAGGACCATTTTAGGTATGACAGACAGACAGACATGGTGATTCCTACTGTCCTCCTGCTTTACCTGCCTCCACCTTCGGCCATTGTTGTTATTTACTTGCCTACGTCACGCTAAGGGACGCTACTCTAATTTCACGAACCGCTTTAGGCCACGGTAAAAAAATTTGAGTTTGTAGTACAAAAAATGTTGATATCAAGAACAGCAACGTGATTTATATTATTATCCTCCGTCTGGTTTTGCTAATTGTCGGCCATTGCCTTACAAATTTTTGAAACTGACTTTCCACAAGAATTTGTCGGGCAGTCACATGACCAAATTCAAGCATTCCCATTGGGTCAAACTAGTCCGAGGCAAAACAAATCCCAATGTGATACAGATCAAGTTTGAGTTTGCTTTCCATTGACCTCATTTTACAAGAGTTATGGCCCTTGGACTTAGCAAATTTTATGAAAATTTCAGTTTTCCGGACTTTTTTCCGCTGTTGTTGGATAAATTAAACTCATTTTTGGTATGTGGATATATCTCAATGTGATACAGATCAAGTTTGAGTTTGCTTTAGATTCACCTATTTTTACAAGAGTTATGGCCCTTGGACTTAGCAAATTTAATGAAAATTTCAGTTTCCGGACTTTTCTTTGGTTCTATTGCAAATAATGCACTGATTTTTGGTAAATGAATACATCTCATTGTGATACAGACCAAGATTGAGTTTGGTTTCATTTGGCCTATTTTTACAAGAGTTATGGCCCTTGGACTTAGCAAATTTCATGAAATTTTTAGTTTCCCGGACTTTTTCATGCCTGTTATTGCAGATAATGAGCTGATTTTTTGTATGTGAATACATTATAGTGTGATGCAGATTTGAGTTTAATTTAGATTGACTAATTTTCACAAGAGTTATGGCCCTTTGACTAAGCAAATTTCGTGAATTCAGTTTCCCAGACTTTTCTTGGCTGTTGTTGCAGAAGATGAACTGATGAACAGAGATGCAAGTCATAAATATATACCGCCGGTAGGGGACTTATATCGCACAGCGATCATTGCATTTTTTTTGAAGAATTTGTTTGGTCTATTTTTGAAAATTGATCGTGCTTTTTTGAATTCTGATTTTGTATAACTGGTTTACGAAAATGAAAAACTTTTTATCAGCACAAGTACTAAATTGAAATTTTTTACAGACAAAATGCATTATAATGAACGTTTAAGTAAGATTTCGGAAGAAAAAGAAGAAGGGAAAAGACAAACAAAAGACATGGTTTGACCTTGTATTTTGAATTAATGATGACATTTTTCTAGTTTGATTATTCTTGAGAAAAACATATTCTCCAACCCTATCTCAAGACAATACAAATTAGGCGAGAACAAACACAATTGAGTGATTTCTACTGCATCCATTCCTGACACGCAACTGATTGCCTTGTTTGGTGTTAACAGTATGATGTAAGAGAAACGACATCGTGCTACCACTTTTGGTCTAATTGAAAGGCTAATTGATAACTATAATCAATCTTTCGAGGAAATATTTTCTTTTTTTATGAAATACAAGTTTTGTGACATGGTGCTGACTGAACAATAAAGGAGCAGCTTGACGTATGCGTAGCCTTGAAATTGAATTCCTACTTCTTTTCCCTCTGTGTAGATACCAGTAGTATTGACGTATAATTGCTTGTTACATGACAGCCAATAGCTTTCCTGAAAGACAAATTTATCTCTATCACGATCATGTGTCATATTGTTCAATAAAATATAGAGATAGGACTCTAGATATCATATTTCCAGAGTCGAGATTGATCAATTGAATACAAGAATTTCAGAATTATGTTTGAATTCAATATATGCATGCCTCCTCATAAAATACTTATCAAGACTTTGGAGGTCTGGCTGAACTGGGTTTTTTTTCCATTTTACTCGTCATATTTTATTTCAAAAACATAAAATAAAAATGAATATCTTTGTAGAAGAAAATTCTTTCAAACCAATAGTATGTCATATTCAATCTGTACTAGAAAAAATACTGTTCACATAATATTGTCGAATTCGCAAAGGACGTGTTTGATTTCATTTGGTATATATACATGTAAGATTCTTGTACTTTTCAAATTATGAATACAAATACATGTAGTTCTCATAACTTCTCATAAAAATTGATGTGAGTTTTATTCAACAAGAAAACGGAACTCACCAATGTTCTTCCACGCCTTGTTTGGTTGATAATCAAAGCAGCATTCGGTCATGGGGTCACTCTTTGGCCAAAGAAACATAATATAACAATTCCTTTATGGGGGATGGAGATGGATGGATTACGTGTGTGGGGCTGTATTGCTTTATTATATTGAAAATATCCTGTTTTTGTCTTGATAATTTTTTCATTGATTTTACCATACGACTGATCTTTTTTTCTGTTCCTTTTTATTCAGTTGCATCTTTTCTTCGTATCTGTTGTTTTTTTTCTATCCCATTCTGACTTGTTGCAATGTCTCATTGAAAAAAAACACTTTTTTTTAATCTTTCAGGTTCCTGCGTTTCATTGACTTTGACAAATTCTTTTGCTTGATTCGTGAGTAGATTATTGGATTTGCTCTCTGTTTCAAATAACTTTACTTCAAAGGGGTTTTTAATCAAACGTTGCAATGTCTTGAATATTGTCTGTTCCCAAATCACCAAAAAATGCTTCTTTGACCTACTTATCTAAAATTCTTGATTTACAGAAAACATTGCGCTGTTCAAAACGGTTTTGATTTTCTGGTCTTTGCCTATTTTAATCTATCCTATCCTCTTACGTTCATCTTGATCGACCGAAAACTTTTCGATTACCACGAAGAATGCTTGAAGCAAGTATTATCAACCTGAGCGGAGACAATTACATGTAGTTAATTTCATTCAGTACTCTTAGATCATTTTCATTCTATCAAGTCAGTTTTCTGCATACGATTGGTTGATGCAATTTTCTTTGCTGTAATCAAGATCTTTGTACATGTAAATTCCGGCATTATAACATCCCCAAAGCTAGGAGGGGATCTCCAACAACACTCGGTTGCAGCACCTAAGCAAAACACAAAAACAGCCCATGCAAAACATAGAGATGTCACGCACGACAAGAGACACAAAAGGGACAAGGAACACGAAAACTTAACGTGGAAACATCAAACACAAAAGAGTATACATAAACCAACGAGACCAATGTGCGATCGGTGCTGACTTAAGACGGTCATCTGCTAATCTACGTTTCCAGGGCAGGGACGAAAACGAGATGTTGAATTTTATTTTGTAAGCTTCTTTTGGTCTGTTAATATTTCAGGGGATATGATTGACAAAATGAAATCTAGAAATGTTCAAGCTAATGTGATTTCTTCATACAACTTTTCTAATTATATATACACTTCATCGTGCCAAATTTAATGATCGATTATCCAAACTTATTAAATGGTGTTTTGATCGAGAGGGGAAAACTTATATTTGTACATCTAAATCAAAGAGTTTCTTTTCCGCTGTAGAATACAAATCATACAAATCATGAACATGTAGTGACATTTGTAATGCCTTGTCCTTCCTCTTTGACAACATATAATTATGTTAGATTTGGTGAGAAATACTACAGATGTTAAACGTCTTCAAATTAGAGATTGTAGTGATCCCTATGGGTAATAGTTGTGTACCTCTTATATCTTTATAAACTTATGAACAATAAAAATTATCCAAAATCGTCAAAAGCAAAGAAAACTTGATGATTTGAAATGTTTCATCGGTACTTCTAGGTACATGTACCTGGATGATATTCTTACCATTGACAATTCCGTTCTTATATATAAAATATAGAATGACATAAATCCACAAGAATTGAAGCTAAACAAGGAAAACGTTACAAACACAGAAACACCATTTTTGGACCCAAATAACAAAATTGTTAATGGAGAGATTCATACATGTATCTATGACAAAAGAGATGACTTTGGATTTAGAGATGACTTTGGATTGAAAGTAAAGTAAAATTCACATGGCTTGACGGTGATGTTCCTAAATTACCGTCATACAGTATCTACATTTCACACCTCATCCAGTACGCTAGGACATGAACTGATGTTTTGGATTTTCATAGTAGAAATTTACAAATTACCGAGAAATTTTTAGGTCAAGGTTTTCGCTTTCACAAACTTTCATGAAATTTTACAAAAAAATATTGTCAGCTTCTTTTGAAATTCGGACCCATACAAGCAACAGAGTATACATTGTATTACTTTAGGTATTTCACAAATTGCCTTTTATGGTGACATAATAAACAAAATAAGAAGCATCAAAGGTAGACAAAATTACCGTCGTAATTGTGTTAGAGTCATCAAACGTCTTTTATACCGTGGATATGATCTTGCTGTCACCAGACAGACGCTTTGCTTGGTACTTCACCAATCTAAAACCTTGTACCAGCGCATTGTAAGGAATTGCACTCTGACTGACTTTGACTTTGACAGGACTCCATGACAGGCCCTGTGCAAACCTCTCTAGAGAAGACAGGACCCAAACCAACTCCTAAATCCTCTCTAAATGTCAGTCGGACTCCATAGATGATAAAAGAAAGGAGGGGATCTCCAACAACACCTAGTTGCAGTACCAACAGCAACCTCCCAAAAACCCACTGTAAAACACAAAGAAGACACGCACAGAAAGAGACGCAGTGGTACAAGGAACGTTAAATCACAGAAAAACATTAAACACAAATGATTACACATAAACCAACAAGACCAAACGGTGCCGACTTAGGACGGCCATCTGCCACGTCAGTAGCAGACGGTGCAGTTATCCTGGATTATGTGCGCACAACCCTACCACTTTTCCGATTACCCAGAGGTCTCGAAATACAATTGTGGTGTAAAACAACCTCCTCACTGTCAGATGACCACACACAAACAAGACCGCAAAACACAGGGGCCCAAGCAACACAGATGAATATGCGTAACACAATCTGTGCTCTGCCGGCTGTAGCGAGCTCATGTATGTTATCACCCGAGGAGTGAAACTGACATTCAAAGAGGACAGGTAGTCGGGGCCTTGTCTTCTCTAAAGAGGTTTGGACAGCGCCCGTCGTGGAGTCCCATCGTGACAGTCAATCAGAGTGCAAGTAAGGATGCGCTGGTACAAGACTGTAGATTTGTCAAGTACCAAGCCTAGTGTCCGTTTGGTGACATTAGGATCATATCCACGGTATAAAAGGCGTTTGATAATTCTGACGCAGTGTTGATGGTAATTCTGTCTACCTTTGATCCTTCTTATTTTGTTGACCATGTCACCACAAAATGAAGGTTGCGAAATACCCAAAGTAATATACTCTGTTGCTTGAATGGGTTCGAATTTCAAAAGTAGTGGACAATAAATTTTGTAAAATTTCCAGAATGTCTTTACAAGTTTTTGAAAGCGAAAACCTTGACCTAAAAGTTTCTTGGTTAGTTGTAAATTTCTGTTATGAAAATCCAAAACATCAGTACATGCTCTAGCATACCGAATGAGCTGCGAAATGTAGATACCATAAGACGGTAATCTAGGAACATCACCGTCAAGCCAGGGAAAATTTACTATGTTGAATCCAAAGTCATCTCTTTTGTCATACACACTTGTTTGTATTTCTCCATTAACAATTTTGATATTCATGTCCAAAAATGGTGTTTCTGTGTTTGCAACGTTCACCTTATTTAGAGTCAGTTCCTGTGCATAAATAACATTTTTATACTTTTCATTTGGATATGCTACTGAATCGAATCTACAGGAAATTTGGAGCCGCGCACTCTCTGTAATGTAAATGTAAAAATCTAAATTCAAAAAATTAAAGAGGGCGCTACTGAAATGATTTTTGGTGGCTCCGCTAGAAGCATCACTGATGAGAATTTAAAATTCGAAATACGTGTCTTGTGCATGGAAATTGGTTTGGAATTTTCTTCAAGAAGGTATAGAGTTGGAACCCTTCGACATTTTCAAAAACAGGATTGTCGATAGTAAGAATATCATCCAGGTACCTAGAAGTCCCATTGAAGCATTTCACTTCATCATGTTTTCTTTGTTTTTGAAGATTTTGGATAAATTCTTTTTCATACGTGTATAAAAATAAATCTACAAGAAGAGGCCACAATTAGTACCCATAGGGATCTCTACAACTTGCTTCTTACCAAATCTTACCTAATTCTTACCAATTCCTACCAATTCTTACCAATTCCTACCAATTCTTACCAAATCTTACCTAACCCTAACCCTTACATAAATGTTGTCCAAATGTAAGGAAAAGGCAATACAAAGGTCACTACATGCATGAGCACGCTACAGCCGGCGGAGCATGGACTGTGTTTCGTACGACTTCTATTTTTCTATAACCATTTACATATTCATCTGTGTATTTCATGGGCCCCTGTGTCATGCTTTCTGTTTGTATGGTCATCTTACAGTGAGGAGGTTATTTTTTTTTACACCACAATTTTGTGTTCTTCGGGACCTCTGGGTAATCGGAAAAGTGGAAGAGTTATAAACACGTAATCCGGATAAATCCATCGTCTGCTACTGACGTGGCAGGTGGTCTTACATGTAAGTCGGCACCGCTACTTACTTTCTCTGGTAACCTGAATTCATCTTCATTTTGGATTTTGTCCGTTTATTGCGATTTATGAATTCAGATTTGTTTATTTTTGTGTGTTTGAGATTTCCTTATCATCTAGGATAAGGATAAAAGCATGTAAATAGTTTACAAATATATGAGAATTTTTGTGGAGAATATGGTTGTGAATAATAATATTTATTTGTCGAAAGCTCATTCATTCAGTTTCTTAATCATATTTTTGATGAGCCCATTTCTGTATGATTAGCAATGTATGCAGAAGCTACCAGTGCCATTTTCCAACGTTTGGTTTAGCTTGCCTTTTTATGTGTGGGGGTGAAAGAAAACTTATTTTTTACCTGTTTGATCCCTTTATGATCCTCAAAGTATATCTTTTATTGCTTTTGACGACATTCTGTCTTTGACAACTAGATCTAGGCAAAGTTGGTTTATTCTAGACATTGTACTTGTGATTCTACATCGCTCTTTTCACTCGAGATTTAAAAAAAAATCATTGCAAACGAATTCTAAGGTAAGGGAACATAAACTCACTAGAGAAGACAAGAGCTGCTGCTTTTCATAAGGCATGGTCCATTTGATATTCGGGGGGGGGGGGGGCTTGGGGTTTTTGTCGGAGTAAGAATATTTTTTTCGCCACGTACCAGGGCAAAATTATTTTTTTTCTTGCAAAGTTGGAGCAAGGAAATTTTTTTACAACAATTGATGTGAATATTAAGAATGTTTGTGTTTTTTCAATAGAAATTCTTTATTTTTACTTAAATTACTCTGAACATTACTTTATTTTTATGTAAAACTTGTATTCACTTCTAAACTGAGAGAGATAAAAGATTTTTGCAATATGCTATATATTAAATTTTCAGTGAACAATATGTATATATTTGGTCATGAAACATGTAAGAGGGCCTTAGGGGAGGGTCTTCTAGACAAGATTTTACATGTAGAAATGAAAACTTATGAAAAACTTAATTAAATTCTCCTTCCAAATTAGACACTATGGTGATGCATGTATCTAATAATAGTAATAAATTATATTGAAAATGTATTTAAGCATTTAAGGAAGCCCCTTGTTTCATTCACATGCATACTTTTGATATTTGAAAATATCAACTTGGCATTACAGAAGAAAACTATGGTTAGCGAATCGAGCCAAAAATTTTCATAGAAAGTAAAACTGCGGCGAGCGAAGCGAGTCGAAAAATTTTCAGGAATTTTAAGCGAATTTTATGGTTATTCTTCAAATTCAGATTACTTGTAAGAGCAAGATTGTTTTTTCTATCACACCATAAGCAAATTTATTTTTTTTTTCATCAAAATTCAGAGCAAAATTATTTTTTTCGAAAAAAAACCCAAGCTTCCCCTCCCGAATATAAAATGGACCGTGCATAACATTTACTGCCACTTCTATGTCATCGGTGACATCGTATTTGTGTATTCGTTCCCCGTGGCCTGATGTTTGTCAAGTGTATTAATTACTTCTTTCCAGCTCTGTCACCTGAAAGAAGCATTGTTTTTGCCTTATATCAATGTGACATCATATATATTTTTTGCTATTTCGGAAACTAGCCATTTCACCGATAAATATCATCGAAATTAAAGGAGTTTAACATCTTAGCACCATCCCTTCAATGTTATTTTGAACATAGATTTTTTTTGGATATGCTACTGAATCGACCCTACAGGAAATTGGAGCCGCGCACTCTCTGTAATGTAAATGTAAAAATCTAACTTCAAAAAATTAAAGAGGGCGCTACTGAAATTACTTTTGATGGCTCCGCTGAAAGCATCACTGATGAGAATTTGATATTCGAAACACGTGTCTGGTGCATGGAAAATGGTTTGGAATTTTCTTCAAGAAGGTATAGAGTTGGAACCCTTCGACATTATTATGATTCTATGTTAAACGTCTTTAAATTCAATAGCATCATTTAAAACCTGATAAATTTACAGCATGGACCAGACATGCACGTTTCGGGAATTAAACCCTCGTCAGTGATCCTCAGTCTAAACAATGAAATATGGCCAAAAAGTATGAAAGTTATTATGTCCAAAAATGTACCAAAAAACGTTGCATAATGAATGGGATATGATGCTATAGGACTCACGTTTTAGAAATTTCAAGCAATTTTGTAACAGAAAATTTCAAATGCGTTGAAGACACAGACGATCAACCGAAGTTGATCGAACTTGGCTACATGTGCCCTCGGGGACTCTTGGTCCACCAGCAGTGACACTCACCAAGTAGTTCAAATGTTAATACCACGCCTTCCACTCGGAATTTCAAACATCATTTACTGCCACTTCTATGTCATCGGTGAATATCTATCATCTGATCATAATGATTGCACAAAGTTATATCCATTTCACACCTGCGTTCGTATGATCCAGATCATAATTATGTCTATAGAAATCAAAGGGTTCCAGTGACTATTATTTTTAATTGTAATGCTCATCTTTAAAGGTAGCATCTTTATGTAAATGTTACCATGGAAATATAAGACAAGACGAATTTAAAAGATCGTCAAACCCTATAAATATTGAGAAAATTATTACTTTCAAAGGGCAATGTTGCAAAAAAATCAATCGTTTGAAATATATAAAAAGCGCTACAAATTTCATGTAGTATAAATTGCACCTATCCATTGTATAATTTGGTGAGAAACTATACTACTACAATATGGGATAAAATACATTGCTGTCCCATTTTAAATTAAAAAAGCAAAATGTCATGGATTGAGCTGCAATGATGTAAGCATAATGGATATGACAGGAAAATCCCACTTACACATTGAAATAGCAATGCATATAAGAGGATAAAAAAGCGTTACCGCTACTCTGAACGTATTATTGTTAGGTAAGAATATGTTTCTAAGTTTGCATCGTTGCGCTATAATAGGCTTACATTGTCTTATTGGTAAGTCATCATCCGTTCAACTCTTTGCTATTTCTGCATTTAAAGTATTTTAAGATATGGAAAAGTCACTCCTAAGCATTTCTTTGGGGGGAAATATCTTTTTCATAATCAGCTCTGAATGAGATAAAAGGAGCATTAGCAGAATAAGAAAAGAAAAATCAACGAAGAAGGAGGATGAAATAAAGGGACCAGTCAAGCCACTTCTTGTGCAAAGACCACATAAAAGATTGTGTTTTTTAAATACAATATTAACGAATTTTATGGTATACCACTTACAGTTGATGTCCGTTCGAAGGTGGCACTGGATACATATCGCATATTGCTCTCCCTCGTTTTGTGAGGTGTCTTTCGTGTGTCAGTGAACAGTCTTTGAGTTGTTGTTAGTCTATTATGAGAAATTTGTTTGCATTGTCTCCCCTTATTCGTTAGTATTGCGGCTGCATATCCATTATTTGTTGCTCTATTTGTAAGTTGATAGTCAGAAGTCCTCAACCTAACGATTTCCAGCTCTTATTAAATTTTTGGCAACCATGAGCAAGTCAAATTTTCTTTTCATATATAGATGTATAGATGTGCGGCTAGCCAAACAGGGGATGCTTACTCATCCCGGGCACCTGGTCCCTCCTCTATCTTGCTAGGGATCCGTCGATGCTCAATTTGGTGCTCTATTGTAAGTGCTGTTGAATTGTCGTCATGATCTTCTATATCTCATTTGTATCTTTGCGTTAAAAATTATTAAAGACTTTGTCATGCATGGTGGGTGTTTGTACTCAATGTGATACATCCTTAGGCAAACAAGTTTCTTGGAGATTTTCTAATTAAAAGGACATCTAGCTGGAATAAAACTTACTCATCTTTCAATTAAATTGTGTCAAAATGACATAATTCACAAGGAAGGGGGGATCTCCGACAACACTCAGTTTCAGCACCCACAGCAAAACACCAGAACAACGCATGCAAAAGCACAGAAATGACACGCACAGGAAGAGACGCAAAAAGGTCAAGAAACACACAAGCAATATTAAAGAAAAATCGAACACAAAGAACACACATAAACCAACGAGACAAATTGATAAACGGTGCCGACTTAGGACGGTCAGTAGCAGACGATGTGATTATCCGGATAGCGTGCACACAACCCTACGATTTTCACGGTTACAAAGTGGGCTCATTAAGTTATTTAAAAGTTATTGATATAAAAGTTATTAACACAGGTCTGCTCGTGTTTTTGTTTTGTTGCCCTTCCGCATTATTATGTGAACCATTTAGAATAAGCATATTGCATTGAATGCATAGAATTGTTGATTTAAACCATCTGATACCAATTAATTTTCATTCAAATGAATAAAATAATTTGTGGTGAAGGCATGTTTTAATAAATGTCACTTAATAGAACAAAAGGTGAAAAACCCTTTCGTAATGATTCATTTATGTCGTCAGAATGACAGGTAAAATCAGCAGCGACATGCTGTCTGTTTCAGTGTAATACATCATTAAATCTTACTGCCCAGACTCGTAGAAAACATTATACACACCATTCTAAGGTAACTAGCACATAGTACATACAGGTGTTGACGACTTGCAGGCTAATGTTCATTTATATGGAGAAAATCATACATATACACCACTTTGCTAACCAAATATCATAAATCAAGCAGCATACGTTAACAATCAATTATGGAGGAAATAAAGAACATTCATTTATTCATTCAAAGTTAACTCCAAAGCTGGGAGTTAGAAAGGTACCCGGAAAGAGGAATCCTCTTCTGCTTGAATGTCACGTTATTTATCTAAAGTCGGTAGAAGAATTGTCAAGTCGGTTAGATTTTTTAATGCAAGATCCATTGACCAAGTATCTTAATCTAGAGCATCCTCAAATTTTCTAAACGTGGTCGTATGGATTGTAGAACTTACATAAGTAAATCATTTATGAACATTGAATCATGAGAAGGACATGATACATGTAGTATCTTTGAAGGCGAATGTTTTCTTATTCTCTTTGTTTTTAGAAGTTCCTTCGACAACTATATTTTGCATTTGTTATATGTAGAAATAAAAATATATCCAGTCAAAAGATAATCTACATGTATAGATCGTGGAAAAACTCATAGAAACCTTAAAATACCTCAAAACGTCTTCGAATTCTGTAGCATCATTTAAGATCAGATAAATTTGCTTCATGGACCAGACATGCACGTTTCGGGTACTTAATCCTCGTCAGTGATCCTCAAACTGAACAATGTAAAATAGGCAAAGAGTATGTCCAAAAATCTACCGAAAGACGTAGCAGGATAAGTGGGATATGGTGCTACAGGATCCACGTTTTAGTTAATACGCTATGCCAGAGCAAGTACCAAATATACAGATTTTGTTCTTAGAGCTAGGCGTCTTTCAGATAAGCTACTCAGTCAGGGATACGTTTGTGACCGACTAACCTCGTCACTGAGGAAGTTCTACGGTCGATATGGGGAACTCGTCATACATTATGATGTCCCACTCTCCCGAATGGTGGATGATATTCTGTCTTAGACCATTTGAACCATCCAACCACCGAATATACTTGTATCTTCCGAAATGGAAGTAACCGGATGTGACAGTTCTACCGAATTGAAGTGACGGGTGTTGCATGCAAGCAGGAGATGCTGACTCTTCCTGGGCACCTGGTCTCACTCCCAATTTGGGAGTTCGCTTATTTTCATATAGTGGAGGTTTTTGTTTGTTTGCTTTGGTTCTTGTTTTATCCTGGTTTTGTATACCTTCGGTTTATGATTTTCTGAATTATCGTTTTTGTACTGTGTATTGGGATATCGTCATTATCCATATTTGTCATTAGAAATGTCAAGAGATTTTGATAACTCAAAATTTCGAATGCTTTGAAGAAACGATCAACCGAAGTTGATCGAACTTGGCTACATGTGCCCTCGGGGACTCCTGGTCCTCCAACAGTGACACTCACGAAGTGGTACAAATGTTAAACGTCTTCAATTTCAATAGCATCATTTATATGGTATTGTTTTACACATCATCCAAAAAAGACAAAAAAAAAAAAAAAAAAAAAAAAAAAAAGAAAACGTCACGACCGTGACCATTGTTTGACCTTTGCCAAATGAGTACTTCAATTCTTTTCATTTGTAGCATTCCCGCGAATTCGTCTAGTGTCTTTAATCTTGAGGCTATTTTGGTGAATTTTACATGTAGTTAGCTGATGTCAGGAAATGTAAATTTGATACAACGAGCAAAGGACTAACAAAGAATGTTGTTTTGTTAGTCTCTTACAGAAACGGGAAAAAATGCACTTTGTTATATCAGGCGAAGTGCAATTTGCATTTCAATGGGAATCGCGTTCAATAAAAGTTTGCCTTCTAGATCAATGAAAGTACATGATGGGAATGTGTAAAAATTTATTAACGATTAGAAAAACGATTAAAGACCACTTATTCTAATGCACTCCGTTTGCAACGCGCATTCTGATTGGCTGAGCGATTAAAAAACTGCAAAGGGATTCACGTTTCACTGCAGTTTTTGCTATGACGTCATGCGTTGCTATGGCGACGTCGTTGAAAGCAGACGTTTTCTAGCTTCTTACTGCCCAAAGCATTAGAATAGGGTTACCATACTGATGTTTTACAAAAACTGACAGGGTATCGGCGAATCCCCTGTCAGAAATCCGTTTTACCACTCGGCTGACGCCTCGCGGTAAAACTCAATTTCTGACAGGGGATTCGCCGATACCCTGTCAGTTTTTGTAAAACACACGCATGGTAACCCCTAAATACACAATCTCAAGAAATAGAAATGTAAGGTAATCTTATTTCAGACTGATTCAATGTAAGAGTAGGTTATAACGAACATTAAAAATCGTGTTGTGTTCACTTTCCTCTTTAAGAATATAAAATGTCTTAACACTCAAATTCGAAAAGAAGGTATAGAGTTGGAACACGTTTATTATACCCCCGCAAACGAAGTTTAGGGGGTATATAAGAATCATCCTGTCCGTCCGTCCGGTTAAAAAGTTTTGAAAGCAGATTTCTTTAACACTATTAATGGTAGGCATTTGATATTTCATACACACATTCACCATTAAAGAGTACTACATTTTGGTACCACGACTTTTGACTTTGTGACCTTGACATTGACTTTGGGCTTATGTTGAAATTAGATTAAGAAATTATGAAAGCAGATTTCTTTTATACTATAAATGGTAGGTTTTTCATATTTCACACAAACATTCACCACGATGAGTACTTCAGTTTGGTATCATGACTTTTGACCTTGTGACCTTGACAGTGGGCTTATGTTGCAATTTAAGTTAAGAAGGAAGTAGATTTCTTAAAAAGAAGAAGTTTAGAAGAAAGTACAAATGTATATTTCTTTCATACTATCAATGGTAGGCCTTTCATTTTATATGCACACATTTGCCATTAAAAGGCATTCCATTTTTGTATCACAACTTTTGACCATGTGACCTTAACTTTGGGCCTATGTAAAAAGAAGTGAAGTTCTGAAAGCAGCATACTGAGTCTGAGTACTAATTCTCCGTAAAATTGATTTTGTTAATTTTGTATCTTTATATAGAAGTGCACGTCTACCCTTCTTTCTTTTTCTAGAATCCAGAGCCGTACAGAAAATATTAAAATGCATTTTATTTTTGAAGTCAATAATCAAAATACATTACCCAGAAAGGCCTATTCTTCCCCCGTGCATATATGTAATTTTAAAAAATAAAGTGGAGGTAAGATTACTTTGAAACAAATCTTACATCACTTCAATATGCATTATGACTCATAAAAGTACGTCTTTAAAAATTCAAAGAATTCCTTAATTAAACGATCCCTATAATGAGAAAACGGATAACATTAAGCTAAAACGTCGACTTACATGTATATGGGTTTTCATTCGTCATAATGTGATGAATGTCCCGAGATATAGTTGCAACTGGATTCGTAGATTACCATTAACATGCAATCCTCTCAATCAAATGTAATTATACGAGTGCAAAAAGGGAACTCGGAAACTTGAGAGTATCCCAGACTGGTGACCTTTCATCGTGGTCATTAGGAATTGCAATTGATATCCATCATGTCGATAACAGGAAGTTCTCATTACCCAAGGACAAAAAATTAACTTCATCCATCTTTGTAAGAAACTGAATATTTGTTCAATGGTATGATTACTGCAAGTTACTTAACCATAAGACGATGAAACATGCAATCCCTTCAAGACAGCAGTCCAAAATTTGAAAGTGAATGAAAATGAAAAACCCTAAATCAGAATCCAGATCTAAATCACGACCCAAAAGGCTTATAAATTCTTAAAACATATATAAAAGAAGGAGGGGATCTCCAACAACATTCGGTTGCAGCACCCACAGCAAAACTCCAAAACATTCAATGTATAAACAAAGAGCAGACACATACAGCAAAAGACGCAAAAGGGACAAGGAACACCAAATTACATCATAAGTGCCCGAAACGTGCATGTTTGGTCCATGCTGCAAATTTATCTGTCCTTAAATGATACTATTGAATTTGAAGACGTTTAACATCATAGAAGAGTTAAAGAAGATCCTGACGATAATCTTAACATCACTCACAATAGAGCACAAAATTAAGCATCGACAGACCCCTAGCAAGCTAGAAGTGGGATCAGGTGCCCGGGAGGAGTAAGCATCCCATGTTGGCTATAATCAGAGAAGCAACAAACACAAATGATTACACATAAACGAACGAATTTATAATAAGTAAATGAAAATCAGATATAAAACTCAGAATCACAATCCAAAAATCACAACGAAAAGGCGTAGAATTTCTTGAAAAATAAGAAAAAAAAACAAAACAAAACAAATATATGGAGGAGATCCCTGACATAGAAAACGGAAAAGAGTAAAAGCGGACAAAGAGATAGTCACAATAACATAGCACAATAGATACAGGAAGAATGAACAGTCAGAATTTATTGGTACACGACTAAATACTGTAATAATACACGCTGTACTGAAAGGGCGTCGCACTATGACAGTAACATAAGATATTAGGAGTATTATCAATCCACTGGACTCTGTAGCTTGTTCATAAGATTAAGTTGTCGTTTCTGTTTCTATGAAGCTGTGTTATTGCCGCCGTCTGTTTGTCCTATTTTTCTTTTCTCCTGCGATAGTTCTGTTTCCTTTTTTCAAGAATGTGAAAGCCTTTTGATTGTGAATTTTGAAATCTGATTTTTGGTTTGACTGTAAGGAGTTGATCAAGACAGAGTAATCCGTTAAAAATACAGGTGTATCAAGACACAATTGTCAATAATCTAACTGTAAAATCAAATTTTGTTGTAGGTAGTAATATTAAATATGTTAAATGAATAAATGAAAACGTACATATAATTTAAAAATGCAATTCCAGTGATTACAAAGCCTGCCAATCGTGATAATTTCTTGTGAAACCTTCTTTTTCAAAAAAGTCTTACATTTCATTCAATCTTCACAGTTGGTTATTGTATATAAAAATACAGTCATATGCACCTGCAATAATGTTAAACGTCTTCAAAATTAATAGTCAAGGATTGAATAAAAAGTTCAATAACACACAATTTTTATATGAAAAACTAACATATTTGATAAGTTTCTCCATTTATGCATATGTATTGTGGAATAAAGACGGACTTCTTTCTTTCCTTCCAATAAATGTTAAACGTCTTTAAATTCAATATCATCATTTAAGAACAGATTAATTTACAGCATGGACCAGACGTGCACATTTCGGGTTCTTAAAACCCTCGTCAGTGATCCTCAATCTTAACTATGTAGTATGGCCAAAGAGTGTGAACATTATCATGTCCAAAAATATACGAAAAAAAAAATCTTCTACGTGAACATGCCAGCAAAATCTATAGGATACGGATTCCATTTATTGTACAATGAGGTCAATGTCCTGTCAAATATTTCCTATTATTTTCTTTTCAACAATTGGTGGACAATACACATAATGTTTAATTTGAATTGTCTGCCCGTCAATGTTTACTAGATGGATGAAATATAATTCTGAATAAAACCTATGAAAATGGGTCTTCAGATGAGTAAATTCGAATAATTCCGGTCCGGAACCATGTGCATGACATTGAACAAATATTTAAAAAGTTGTGTACTTTTAATCTTTACAGCATTCTTTTCTGTGTGATTCAAATGAAATTTCTAATAATTTAAAAGTAGTGTCAATGTGTTTGAGCTGGTGCTATTTGAGAATTTTTCCCTATTTTTGGAAAGAAAGTACTTGAAAAATAACTGGGATCTGGATCCTATTTCTGTTAGTGAATAGTTCAAACGTATTTTAAACACCAAACATAATGTAATTGCGTATTCCTCACGAAGTTAGCAGCATACAACTTCTGTTCAGTCTAAACGGCGTGGCCATAGAGCTTCTCGACGAACATATCAAAATAATGTACCATATGTACATGCTACAGACTTTCATGTTTCAGATAGAGACTCCTCATTTGTGGCACTTCAAAGTGGAATGGTTGTGCGCATGTAATCCGCATAACCACATCGTCTGCTACTGACGTGACAGATGGCCGTCCTATGTCGGCACTGATTGTCCATTGGTCTCGTTGGTTTATGTGTAGTCATTTGTGTTTGACGTTTCCATGTGATTTGGCGTTAATTGTTACAGTGCCATTTGCGTCTCTTTCTGTGCGTGTCTGCTTTGTCTTTTATTTATTGGTGTTTTGGGGTGTTGCTGTAGGTGCTTCAACCGGGTGTTGTTGGAGATCACTTCCTTTCTTCTCAAGTCAAAATGATTCACATACACTTCAAAAGCATACACGAAATATATATGAATTGATTATTTTTTCATTTTTAGCTCACCTCGACGAAGTTGAGATAGGCTTATGCTATAACCCCGGTGTCCCCGTCCGCGTCCGGTTAAAGTTTTTGGGGTAACTCAGTATCTGACAAAGTTCTGATGCTACAGTGACCAAACTTGCACTAGTGATTGATCTTGGGATGCTGATGTGAACCCATGCATCAGATGCTGCAGCTGGCCTACATTTTCCGGTTCAGTGACTCGCGTCCGTGTCTGGTTAAAGTTTTGGGGTAGCTCAGTATCTCACAAAGTACTGATGCTACATTGACCAAACTTGCACAAGTGATTCATCTTGGGATGCTGAGGTGAACCCATGTACATGTATCAGATGCAGCATCTGAACTACTTTTTTCCGCTTGAGTGATTTTGCCTTTAAAAGCCAATATTAGGCAAAGTATAGGTGCTACATGTACCAAACTTGCATAGTGGATGTGTCTTTGATCAAACCTTAATAAAATGACCTAGACCTACTTTTTCCGCTTGAGTGATTTTGTCTTTAAAAGCCAATATTGAGCAAAGTATAAGTGCAACATGTACCAAACTTGCATAGTGGATGCATCTTTGATCAAACGTAACCTACTTTTTTCTGCTTGAATGATTTTACTTTTTTAAGCCAATATACTTGTACTTTGAAATATGTTTGAATTGAATTTTTCTGCCGCGAGGTGAGCTTCGTAATCCGTGATTACCTATGTTCTTCTTATTTTACATGCAGCTATATTTAATGCATTCTGACACATGTTTGCACCAATTGGCGTTTGTATCAAAGTATGGGTAGTTTATTACATATACAAATTACTTTTATCTCATTATTCGAGAATGATGAACAATTCAAAATAATAAAATTACACATTAAAGATTAACGTAATGGATGATGGATGAGAATTCAACATTTTTACTTTTCAGCAAATCATTCTAATTCCTTTGGTAAACAAAAAGACAGATAATTAATCATCGATGAAATGTAGGAGGATGGTGAAAATTAACTTATATCACAAAAAAATGTTGTAATCTATCCTCATTTCGGCTGTCTACAGGTTAACGTGGGATAAAATGTACGTCACTTCCCGATTTATCCTTATCAAAAGTTGAAATATGACCGTTTTGTTTGCTTCTGACGTATTAGAGGAATCTAGCTAAAGGCGGACATGATTCTAAGTTATTGTCAATTAGTTAAATAAATAATAGATTTGGTGTAATAGTTGATTTAATTTGAAATTTTTTTTATCTATTATGGACAGTTAGAAGAAGGTTACATACATTGACTTTGTCATGAGAGAAGAACAACAGAACAGAAAATGTTTGTATCATATTGATTTTGTGTAAAGAGCTGCAATTATTATCTTGGTGGTGCCACCTTAAGTGAAAAGTTGTCTTTAATAAGGAACTATGAAAGGGATATTTACTAGACTCGTGTCACTAAGGAACTCTGTATGGTTTACTAGACTCGTGTCACTAAGGAACTCTGTAGGGGATATTTACTAGACTCGTGTTACTAAGGAACTCTGTAGGTGTTATTTACTAGACTCGTGTTACTAAGGAACTCTGTAGGTGTTATTTACTAGACTCGTGTTACTAAGGAACTCTGTAGGGGATATTTACTAGACTCGTGTTACTAAGGAACTATGTAAGGGATATGTTCTAGACTCGTATTACTTAGGAACTCTGTAGGGGTTATTTACTAGACTCGTGTTACTAAGGAACTCTGTAGGGGATATTTACTAGACTCGTGTTACTAAGGAACTATGTAAGGGATATTTTCTAGACTCGTGTTACTAAGGAACTCTGTAGGGGCTATTTACTAGACTTGTGCTACTAAGGAACTCTGTAGGGGTTATTTACTAGACCCGTGTTACTATGGATTTCTGTAGGAGTTATTTACTAGACTTGTGTTACTAAGGAACTCTGTAGGGGTTATTTACTAGACTCGTGTTACTAAGGAACTCTGTAGGGGTTATTTACTAGACTCGTGTAACTAAGGAACTCTGTATGGGTTATTTACTAGACCCGTGTTACTATGGATTTCTGTAGGAGTTATTTACTAGACTCGTGTTACTAAGGAACTCTGTATGGGTTATTTACTAGACTCGTGTAACTAAGGAATTCTGTAGGGGATATTTACTAGACTCTTGTTACTAAGGAACTATGTAAGGGATATTTTCTAGACTCGTGTTACTAAGGAACTCTGTAGGGGTTATTTACTAGACCCGTGTTACTATGGATTTCTGTAGCAGTTATTTACTAGACTCGTGTTACTAAGGAACTCTGTATGGGTTATTTACTAGACTCGTGTTACTAAGGAACTCTGTAGGGGATATTTACTAGACTCGTGTTACTAAGGAACTATGTAAGGGATATTTTCTAGACTCGTGTTACTAAGGAACTCTGTAGGGGTTATTTACTAGACCCGTTTTACTATGGATTTCTGTAGGAGTTATTTACTAGACTCGTGTTACTAAGGAACTCTGTAAGGGATATTTTTTTTAAATTTTGGTCTTCTTTGTTCCTTTTGTTGTTACTTGGTGTGGTTATTTACCCTGTTTTTATGGTGTTTTGTCTACCTTGTCCCGTTAGTTGTCACTTGGGGTTTTTCTCTACTTTGTGTTTTTGGTGTTTTGTCTTCATTGTCTCTTTAGTTCTCATTTGGTGTGGTTCTCTACTATGTCTATTTGGTGTTTTGTCTTCCTTGTCCCTTTTAGTTGCTTTTGGCGTGGTTCTCTACTATGTATTTTTGGTGTTTTGTCTACCTTGTCCCTTCAGTTGTCTCTTGGTGTAGTTCTCTACTCTGTGGTTTTTTGGTGTTTTGTTTTCCTTGTCCCTTGGCGTGGTTCTCTACTCTGAGTTTTTATTTGTGTTTTGCCTTTCCTGTCCCTTTAGTTGTCACTTAGCGTGGCTCTCTACTCTGTGTTTTTCGTGTTTTGTCTTCTTTTTTCATTTAGTTGTCACTTGGTGTGGTTCTCTACTCTGTGTTTTTCGTGTTTTGTCTTCTTTTTCCATTTAGTTGTCACTTAGCGTGGCTCTCTACTCTGTGTTTTTCGTGTTTTGTCTTCTTTTTCCATTTAGTTGTCACTTGGTGTGGTTCTCTACTCTGTGTTTTTCGTGTTTTGTCTTCTTTTTCAATTTAGTTGTCACTTAGCGTGGTTCTCTACTCTGTGTTTTTCGTGTTTTGTCTTCTTTTTCCATTTAGTTGTCACTTGGTGTGGTTCTCTACTCTGTTTGTGGTGTTTTGTCTTCCTTGTCCCTTTATTTTTCACTTGATGTGTTTCTCTACTCTGTGTTTTGTCTTCCTTGTCCCTTTAGTTGTCACTTGGTGTGGTTCTTTACTTTGTGATTTTGTGCTTTGTATTTCTTGTCCCTTTAGATGGAATTTGGTGTGGTTCTCCACTATGTGTTTTCGGTCTTTTGTCTTCCTTGTCCCTTTAGTTGTCACTTGGTGTGGTTCTCTACTCTGTGTTTTATGTGCTTTGTCTTTCTTGTCCCTTAAGTTGTCACTTGGTGTGGTTCTCTACTCTGTGTTTTTGGTGCTTTGTCTCTCTGGTCCCTTTAGTTGTCACTTGATGATGTTCTCTACTCTGTGTATTTGGTGATTTGTCTTTCTTGTCCCTTTAGTTGTCACTTAGTGTGGTTCTCTACTCTGTATGTTTGGTGCTTTTTCTCTCTTGTCCCTTTAGTGGTCACTTGGTGTGGTTCTCTACGCTGTGTTTTTGGTGCTTTGTCTTTCTTGCCCCTTAAGTGGTCACTTGGTGTGGTTCTCTACTCTGTATATTCGGTGCTTTGTCTTTCTTGTCCCTTTAGTTGTCACTTGATGTGGTTTTCTACTCTGTATATTTGGTGCTTTGTCTCTCTTGTCCCTTAAGTTGTACCTTGATGTGGTTCTCTACTCTGTGTATTTGGTGCTTTGTCTCTCTGGTCCCTTTAGTTGTCACTTGATGCGGTTTTCTACTCTGTGTTTTTGGTGCTTTGTCTCTCTTGTCCCTTAAGTTATCACTTGGTGTGGTTCTCTACCCTGTGTTTTCATATATAGGTGTTTCAGGGAGGGGGGGGTTGCTGTTCCAAGTATTGTTGAAGATCACCTCTATTGTTTAGATGAATATACAGGTACTTATTATCTTCACTTTAAGTCTATAAACTTTCAGTTCCCTTAGAATGTCAAAATCTAATTCCTTTTAAACTACATAAACTTAAAAGATGTTTAAATTATGAATTTTAATACGTACTTTATGAGTCTTAAAAGTGTAATCTTTTACTTTGTTTGCAGCGTGTCTCGCTATAAAATATGAAATTGAGTTTAAGGCGATAATAATTATTTCAAAATAAATTATTTGTCGTCAAAGACGCCAGGGGACTTATTTATTCATGAAAATCGGTTAACGCAAAGACGATTAACAATCGAACTTTCTGTTAAAAATTCTTTGCTATCAATTTACTTTGTAAGATTATATCATTTGTAGGTTCAATAGAAAGAGAGGCTTAATTCTACAATCGGTAAAACGATAAAGTGTGAATTAAAGGATAACTAGGAACCCTAAATGCATTAATACAGATTATGGCAATTTGCTTTCGTAATGAGTCTTTTAATTAATCGTTTGCAGAATTTTCGATCTATTTTAAGCAATATATGATGAAAGTTTGAAAGGATGCTAAAGGGATTTATCTATCAAATATCAAATCTAGTTTGCGTTTATCAGAAAAAAAAATATAATATTTAGATTTAATGTTGGAATCTTTGTAGGTAAATGTACTCTCCCTATTAAGAAATCACGTGACAAGAATTCCATGTATTGGATGAAAAAAATCGTTAAACTTTTTACGTCAATTCAATTATTTTTTCGGAATTAGCACAATCTAATATATTTAAGAATTGGCCATTGCATAGGAAATAATGATGTTTAGACGCGATGAAGTGTTGGCTTGATAGTTCAGTCCGGTTGATTCTTTTTTTTTTTGTCTTAATTTCTGTGACAAACCTATCTATTTTTGCTTTTCTTTCATTTACACATGCGCGTAGTACGTTGAATGTCCCTGCTGATTTCTTTTCGGTATTTTGCGGCACTGAACGATTCAGATGATCATTGTAGTCTATTCGGAAAACGACGATTTTGAGACACGTCCATTTACTCTATATATCCAAAGTAGGTCGAGTTAAATCTTCCTCACTTAATGTATTCTCGTCAATTTTGATTTAAATTGCATCCAAGACTTAAGTACGTCCTGATTTATGGAATCGGTGCCATAACATTTCACAACTAGAAGTGTATATCTTTTAAAGACATTGACAAGGAAAATGACCTTTTTTCGGACAATGTCATTGACGGTTGCCATGGAAACGAGGTCAGTCTATTTTAAGCCCTCACAAGAGTGTTGAGTAAGCTATATTTGGACGATATGTTGCCATGGAAACCACTTTAATAGCTTAACAACTTTGACTTATATGACTCTTTAAAACTTCTATTCTATGAAAATGAACTCATCTTAAAGATATTTCTTCTATAACACATACAACAGCAAATCAAAAACAGCCAAAAACAGGCATTAAAACAAGGCAAATTTTTCGCCGTTTTAGTGCAATTTTGAGCATTTTTAATCACAAATAAATCTGAAGGCAGGCTTAATAATTTTGTTTTGTTGAAATGAAATAATTATAATCTGATTAGCAAAATTAGGAAAAAAAAACTCGATGGGAAAATTAACCATTTTCCTCAAATTTGCCATTTAAGATGGTTGCTATGGCAACTTTTGATGTGAACACCCACCCATATTACTCTTTTATAGTGGTCTTTACTTGATTGTGCTACGATTTACAATAGTGAATTTCTATGAATTGGCAGCAAAGACACTCTCCTTTTTTCCTATTACCTTAAATTTTTTTCAAGGTCATTGACTTTAAGGTCTAAGTCATTTCAATCTCAATGCTCAAATTTCACTGAAATCTGCAATTTTCCATTTTTTTTTTTTGGTATCAATTTTTCATTTGCATTTAAAGGGTAATGGTTATTGGGGTAAACGTTTAAAAAGTTTAAACTTATAAGAAGAGAAAAACGTACAATTTACATTACTGTCAATTTTCTTATAGCACAAAAAAAAATTGATCAAGAAGTAAGAGATTGATATATTTTACACGTTATTCCTTCAAATGTACAAGTATGCATGGGATTGAGTATTTCAAAGATACAGTTTCTGTGCAACTTATCCTTATGCATAAGAGATACATCAAATATTATATCGTATGAAACAATTTTGATATAATATCATCTGATTTCTGAAATATGGCTTTCAATTTTCATAAAAATGATATTATTTTTGTAAAATTGGGTCATTTACAAAACAGTGACCTTGACACAATGTCGAATGACCTTGAAATGTTTTCGAGGTCAATTCTTATTGAAATGTCTATTATTTACACACTCATTAAGTTTTTTATGGATGGTTTATTGAAAACAATTAGAAATGGAGCAAAAATATACTCCATGTATAGTAATATAGAACTAAATGTTACCATAGTAACCATTTTTTATGTTCTTTTCTATTAAAATGAAAAATTTCCCCACTCTATTTTTTTTTAATTTTTGTTATAGGTCAAGGGTGATAATTTTTAGATGAAATGCACCCGAACTCCAGGTAGGCATGCTTATCAAATATTACATGCTGTAAACTAAGCAAATTCAGGCACTTTTCAAGTACAAAAAGTGCCCCTTTCGGAGCTTGTTTTAACCATTTCCTTGACCACTTATATGAAGAGAATAGATTGATAGAGCACATTTCCTTTTACATATTCACATATAAGAGGATACAATGATCTTATATAGACAGTTGACTGCTATACCCATTTCCATGAAAACGAGTCTTTTGAAAATGCTTTTCTTCAAAATTCTGAAAAATTCAGACATGGTTACCATGGCAACGGGAACTTAAATTGCAAAAATGAAGCCAACTTTCATCATAGTGGGCCTTACCTATGTCCTTTGCCAAAAATCTTTAAAATCGGTGACATGCCGTGCCACGGTTCTATGGAATTTTTTTGGTCCTTACTGAGAATTAGTATCAAAAGACAATTAATCTAATAAGAAAAAAAAGAAAAAGGTGATGCGATGTTGGATGGTGATCAATGTTTTAATACTAGTAATACGGAAGTGTTCCAACTTTATAATTTCAAACCAATTTATAATGCACCAGACACGTGTTTCGGATATTAAAAATCCTCATCAATGAATATCAGTAATTATGATATACGCCCTGCGGGCTTCAAACTGTCCAATATCTTTAAGAATGAATTCTTTTCGGCGCATATCCAATATCTTTGATACCCAACGTCAGTTTGTGCAGTATTTATCTCGATGTATTCCAGAAGTATAGAGAAACAATAGAAAGGGTAAATGCAGCATGTCTGATAACGTGACAACATAAAGCGTGCGGATACAACGCGCAATAAAACAAATTAGGTGATGACTTAATATATAGAAGATTTTTCTCCTTATGAAACAAATTTCTCTCGATCAAACTGATTCACAAATTCAAGGAATGCGACTAACTCTGGATGACGTCCTAGAATAAAACTTCATCATGCGTAGTAATGCCGCCAAATGTTATGAGATTATCGCTGTTAAGTATGGTGTATCCATTTGTTAATCGAATCAAAACATTTTCAAATGATATGGAAAACAAGCGCATAGGGATCTCTGAAAAATACACAATTTGGCCTCTAAAAGAACATCGAGGGCATATTGTTTTTGTGTCATTTTAATGAGTTAAAGAAGATCCTGACGATAGTCTCAACACCACTTACAATAGAGCACGAAATTAAACATCGACGGACCTCTAGCAAGCTAGAGGTGGGACCAGGTGCCCGGGAGGAGTAAGCATCCCCTGTTGGCTAGCCGCACCCGCCGTCGATGTTAATGATGCATGGAAATGAAAATATATATAATTCATGCACTGTCTGACGTTATGTCTATATACAAAGTGCTATGGCGACGATGTCAGGGAAGTATATTCAAAGCACTTACTATCAAACCCCTCGCGGGGAACTTTTTTACGAGCTCCACACGGCAAAGGGCATAAGTGTGACACAAATGAGTTAAAGAAGATCCTGACGATAGTCTCAACACCACTCACAATAGAGCACGAAATTAAACATCGACGGACCCCTAGCAAGCTAGAGGTGGGACCAGGTGCCCGGGAGGAGCAAGCATCCCCTGTTGGCTAGCCGCACCCGCCGTCGATGTTAATGATGCATGGAAATGAAAATATATATTATTCATGCACTGTCTGACGTTATGTCTATATAGAAAGTGCTATGGCGACAATGTCAGGGAAGTATATTCAAAACACTTACTGTCAAACCCCTCGCGGGGAACTTTTTTACGAGCTCCACACGGCAAAGGGCATAAGTGTGACACAAATGAGTTAAAGAAGATCCTGACGATAGTCTCAACACCACTCACAATAGAGCACATTAATAAACATTTTAAAACACTAAAGAGGTTCTCGTTGAAAGCTTAGGGTCTGAAAATACCATTTTGTACATTTGGTTTGATTTGGTCTATTAAAATGATAAATGTGATCATTTTATATGTGCACTAAGGATGAAATGAACCAATACTATGCGTTACTTTTTTTGATGAGTATATAAGAAAGACACCTCTAAAGACAATAACAATGCTTAACAAGTGTATGACTTCTTTCTATATCACAATGATTTGTATATATATGGTGCAGACGATTTTTCTTTTTGTTAAAATATTTCTGATGATCATCAGACAGTGGAAATACGTGCAATAGTACATGTTACACGGTGGTGACGAAATGAAGGTTCAAATGAAGGTAAAAATCGACTGTGAGGGGTAAACATGTAGCATCGATCTGTGAATATAACTGAACCTTAAGCTAGGTTTTGGTCAATAGTCCAGCAGGAAGTGACAGGTGAACAGGTTTGACAGTAAGTGTTTTGAATATTTTCCGGGCATCTGGTCCCACCTCTAGCTTGCTAGGGGTCCGTCGATGCTCAATTCTGTGCTCTATTGTGAGTGTTGTTGAGATTATTGTCAGGATCTTCTTTAACTCATTTGTGTCACACTTATGCCCTTTGCCGTGTGGAGCTCGTAAAAAGTTCCCCGCGAGGGGTTTGACAGTAAGTGTTTTGAATATTTTCCCCTGACATTGTCGCCATAGCACTTTCTATATAGACATAACCTCAGACAGTGCATGTATTTTATTATTGTTTCATTTTCGTGCGTGAACATCGACGGCGGATGCGGCTAGCCAACAGGGGATGCTTCTCCTCCCGGGCACCTGGTCCCACCTCTAGCTTGCTAGGGAATCCGTCGATGCTCAATTTTGTGCTCTGTTGTGAGTGCTGTTAAGATTATCGTCAGGATCTTCTTTTATGATTAACTCATGTAGTTCTAACCAGTACCCTTTTTACGTATCGTCACAATTGTTCCCTGTGTTACTACATGTACCACCTTTCATTCTGATCCCTATAAAAATGCTTCCACGTACATGTTTCAAAGGTATCAAAAGAAAATAATTTTTGATGAAAAGTCTGTTTTCTAAATCAAGAAAAGATATTCTTTCTGAATTTAATATTTTTAAAAGAACTTTCCGGACAACCCTTGTACATGTGATTTTTAATCGATATTCGAATTTTAAATGTTGCGTCATTCGCATATCTAGAGAATGGGATTTTGCGTTCTGATATCATTCCACGTTATTTTGTAGCCAAGTTCGATCAACTTCGGCTGATCGTTTCTTCAACGCATTCGAAAATTTCTGTTATAAAAATTTCTTGAAATTTCTAAAACGTGGGTCCTCTAGCATCACATCCCACCCATCCTGCTACGTCTTTCGTTACATTTTTGGACAGTATAATTTTCACTCTCTTTGGCCATATTACATTGTTTAGATTGATAATCACTGGCGAGGGTTAAGTGTCCGAAACTTGCATGTCTGGTCCAAAGCTGTAAATTAATCTGTTCTTAAATATTGCTATTGAATTTGAAGACGTCCAAATTAACATTTTTTTTTTTAAATTCCTTATTTTGAAATGTACAAAATTGAGTAATTTCATTAACGGTATATATATTTTATTATCCAAAACGGACATTAATAAAAAAAAAATAAACAAAGTAATGGAATTAAATTATGATTATATTGATACATGTAATAATAAAGGAGAAAAATCTTCTGGTTTCGCATAATTTATCTTCATCTTCATACACATAGTTCTATATTGGAGGACGACTATGGACAATGCCTTGTTGACCTTAGTAATCATGTGACAGAATGCTCTCCCATGAGATATTGACTTCGTCTCTTTCCCTTGAATAAAAAATGAATACAATCTCTGAGGACATCTCCTGTTGCATATCAAATACCTTACAACTTGGCACATCACGTTGTCATTTCATTTCCTGGCTGGCGATGGTTTGCAACACTATATGTCACATTAGAGTTACGCTTCTTTGTGCGTGCAGATCGTCCTAATGCTCCATTGACAAAATGCGTACCGTTTTTGGTCTCGTTGTCTCTGTTGTTTATTAAAGTTCTTTTGTCTGATGTTTGTTACAATCCTGTGGGTGTGTTCCGCTGTGGTCAGAATAGGGTAGTATTGGTGGATATCTCTTCAAAAATTTAGAATTATCCAGTCCTCACAACTTCAGCCAGGTATAGTTACATGTATGTGATAACGATAAAAAAGAGTGAATTGATATGTAGGGGGTCTACAAATTTAAGATAGGAGGGGATCTCCAACAAGACTCCGTTGCAATACCAACAGCAACACACCAAAACATCCAAAATGAAATCACATAGAAAAACGCTTAGGAAAGCCTAATCACAGAGAAACATCAAACACAAATGACTACACATACACCAACTCACACCATAGAAATATGAAACACAAAAGACCACAAATAAACCAACGAGACCAACTCACACCATAGAAACATGAAACACAGAAGACCACAAATAAACAAACGAGACCAACTCAAACTATAGAATCATGAAACACAAAAGACCACAAATAAACCAACGAGACCAACTCACACCATTGAATCATGAAACACAAAAGACCACACATAAACCAACGAGACCAACTCACACCATTGAATCATGAAACACAAAAGACCACACATAAACCAACGAGACCAACTCACACTATAGAATCATAAAACACAAAAGACCACACATAAACCAACGAGACCAACTCACACAATAGAATCATGAAACACAAAAGACCACACATAAACCAACGAGACCAACTCACACTATAGAATCATGAAACACAAAAGACCACACATAAACCAACGAGACCAACTCACACAATAGAATCATGAAACACAAAAGACCACAAATAAACCAACGAGACTTACTCAAACGATAGAAACATGAAACACAAAAGACCACAAATAAAGCAACGAGACTAACTCACACCATAGAAACATGAAACACAAAAGACTACACATAAACCAACGAAACCAATGGTTTGACATTCTGTAAAGGGATTTGAAGGAAGCTCATGTTTAATCACCCAAGACGTCTGATCACCCTTCAGATAAGACAAGGTGACTTGATAAATATATTGTTCTTACATGTAATGAAGTGTTTTCGTCACATTTAAGTGTATTCTGCTTGGAGAGATGTTTGTACAAAACTGAAAATAACTGTTAGCAGAACGCTGTTCTTAGCTGGCTCTTTAGGTCATGTCTCATAATCCCAACGTTTAATACTAAAACTTTTATTCCAATTTTCTGAAGGGCATGCCTCTGTCCCTAGCTGGCTCTTTGGCCCTAAATTTAGGTTATGTTCAGAGTTAAGGTCACTATATCGAATAAAATAATTACTACGTTAAATGTTTTAGGATATATATATATAAGATAGCTTTATGAGATGAGTGGTGACAAGATTCAACATCTAAAATACATACAAAATCTAAGTCAAAGGGCAAGGACTCTGGTATTACATTTTTGGCTGCAATCCTCTTTCTTCATGCACATCTACATATCATGATCCTTCATTGAGTAAAGTTTCACTGAAATCCATCAAATGGTTTGGGAGAAGTTGCAATGACAAGGTTTGAAATTGAAAATGCATGAAAAGTCCAAGGGCCTTAACTCAGTTCTAACTTTTTTTTAACATCAATCCCTTTTCTTGATCGTGATCTTTCATTGTGTAAAGTTTCACTGATATCAATCGAACGGTATGGAGTTGCGATGACAATATTTGACATTGAAAATGCATGAAAACTCTAAGTCCACGGGCCATAACTCAGGTCTAACTTGTTCGACAGCAATTCCCTTTTTTATGCTCATTTACAATTTACATATCATGATCTTTCATTTTTCATTGAAATCCATCAAATTGTTTGGGAGGAGTTGCGATGACAAGCTGTCTCGTCTACAGACGGACGGACGGACGGACAGGGATAATCCAGTATACCCACAACTTTGTTGTGGAGGGGTGTACATTGTAATTAGTATTATCAATGTGACGTTAGAATCATATCCATGAAAAAGAGGGTATTTGAATGTATTTCTGCCTAGATTATTCTTACTGTATCAATTCATCATAAGATAAAGAGAGTCAGAGATATAAGTAGTATTGTAGTTAAAGTTAAAATATATTTAAACAAAAAGGATGTTTCAGTTGTCAATGTTTGCAGTGTTTCTATTTTGTAATGTCAGTTTCCACAAAAAATGTCAGGCTCTGGGATCAATGGAACTGCATTTTCAATTAAAATGTACAGCAAATTTCTTTCCTTGGCCAATGAGCGAATCCCCCCTCTCCTTTGGTTTTGGCTAACACTGAGACAGAAATTTGGATGGGCTTTGGGCTTCCTTTTTTGGTCATACTAAGTTGGATACTATACTTGCATTAGATATGTATCATGTTTCATGCGAGATATGAAGATGCAAATGTATTAATCTTTGCAAATCAGCACTGTGCGTTTATACAGCGCCACCTACAGTGTTTTCCGCACTTGCACTGAACAAGTTGTCCTTCGTGTAACATTGGCTTCGTCTGTTGGCTCAATTTGTCCTCGTATTCAATTTTTCGAGTGGGAAGGTTCTAAATTTTTTTTTCAGAATCTGTTAGTTTTTCTATTGGTGTTATTTTGTGTCCGGCTTTTGTGTTTGGCTTTCGCTCACTGATAGTTCAATTGAAACGTACTCGGATGCTTGAATTGTCATATTCTAAGAAGAATGCATACCAATTCCATTAATTTTCTTGCATTTTGCAAGATACAAACGATGCCCAGAAGCACTGATAATATAGGAGAAGGATATAATCGGTTACACAGAGTTCATCAGTACCAAAACGAAGCCTTGTGGTTATAGTCATAACTGGAGCACGGTGTTTACGCATACCTATTCTATCTTTTCTTTCAAAGTTCTTGGAAAACAAAAAAGGGGAGAATTCTTCAGTAAATTTGAAAAAAAAACACAAATGAAATTTCTGAGAATCGTTTGAAATGCTTTTTTTTCTAAGAAAACCACAGGTTATGTCGGTCTTGTCAGAGACAAACGTCTATTCAGTTCAGAATCATTGACAGATTTGAATAAAAGCGACGTGTCAAACTCTGTTGTCAGCGAGCAGACTTTTGATAATAGACAATAGAGATGTACTACTAAACATGTAGTCGAAATAGTGTGTTAGAGCTGGTATACATTGTTCAAATTAGGATCACTGACGAGGATTAAGTACCCAAATTATGCATTTTTTCGTTCTTAAATGATGCTATTAAATTTAAAGACGTTTAACATTCTGTCATAGACCATTTGAACCATCCAATCACAGACTATACTTGTATCTTCCGAAATGGAAGTAACCGGATGTGATATTTCTGCCGAATTGAAGAGATAAGTGTTGCAAGCAAGCAGGAGATACTGACTCTTCCTGGGCACCTGGTCTCACTCCCATATTGGGGGTTCGCGTCTTTTCATGTGGTGGAGGTGTTTGTTTGTGCTTCATGTTTCTATTGCGTGAGTTGGTTTATGTGTGCGTCTTTTGTGTTTCATGTTCCTATGGTGTGAATTGGTGTTCCTTTTGCGTCTCTTTTTGTGCGTGTGTGCTCTGTGTTTTTGCATTGGATATTTTGCTGTTGGTGCTGCAACCGCGTGTTGATGCAGATCCCCTCCTTTCTCTTAGAATTCGAACCTGAAACAAACGAATTACATATAGACAAGTTTTGAGCAAATTAACATTTCTTTTACTTAATGGCGAAAAGGTCTCTGGAAAATAGGAATATAGTGCAAACCGTATACAAAAATGAGTTTTTGTCTGATTTATCCTAGATAGCGTTCCAGTAACCGATGTACCTAACGAGATAATAGATACAGTGATATATCAGGGTCGTGATCTAGCCTATAGCAGTCTATCACCTATCTATCAATATTGCCGGAGAAATGTCTTTGATGATATCAACCCTCGGAGTGTAGATGATATGATTGCATGGACCTTTGCTAATTGATGATATTATGAACCACCATACTCGAGAGCCGCGTCAAATCACTCCAGTTTCGCCCGCTAAAGCAGCTCTTATCACATGATGCTTATGTAAATCTAATAAATGATATTACCGAGGATCATGAAATGATTGATTTTATTTCTCAAAATGAAATTCACTTTCAAAAAAAGCTTACCATATATTGAATCTAATGAACATGTGTTTCGAGAAAATTGATAGAATACTTTTTCGAGCATGCAAAGGTTGTGGTATAAAAGAAGACATTGTCCGATAATATGAATAGACATGCTACATCAGCTTACAGTGATCAAGGTGGTGCTTCGATATATTGGAATGCCATTGTGCTTTGGATCCCGTTAAGTCGCCTTGTAAAATAACAACATTGCATGTTTGAAGAGATTGAATTAGATTGCTCCTTTTAATGAGCAAATACATAAATACATTTTTAATGCAAATTCAATAATCCAGTGTCTCTGTTATGCGAAGATAACGAAATGGTTCACAATGTAAAGACGCTGTAGTTATCACAGCTGAAAACATCAGACCAGTAAAAAAGGGTGCGCATGGACTTCCGAAAACAGCGAAAACAATCATACATCTATCTAGAACATTTTTATGTGAAAAACACCGACATTGGATGACTGACTGGACGCGTTGTGCGCACATTATCCGGATAAGCACAACATTTGCTACTAACGTAGCACCGTAATACCCGTTGATCTCGTTGGTTTATGAAGTGGTGTTTTGGGTCTTCATGTCGTATTTGTTTCGCCTTATCCCTTTTGCGTCCATTGCTGTGTGTGTCTGTGTTTCACTTGGGGTGTTGAAAAGGTTTTGCTGTGGGTGCTCCAACCGCGTTTTATTGGAGATCCCATCCTTTCTTATTACACGTAAGAGAAGGAAGGGGATCCTCAAAATCACTAGGTTGCAGCACCCACAGCAAACCCTTAAACACCCTTTTTAAGGCATGTCATTTCTGAATGAAGGAATTTCAACGATTTTATGATAACCATATGAAAATATAGTATTCATGTCACTTAATCATTTTATGAAGGAAAATTAATAGGTCCGTGATGAAAATCAAGATTTATGCTTATTTGAAAACTTGATAAAAATGCCGTAAATTTGTTGCTAAAAATAGCACATTTGTAAAGAAAATACAAAAAGTGTTGAAATGCACTAATTTGATTTTTATTTTACTTTTCTTTGTTATTATACAATAAAACAGGTTAGAAACTTTGTATAAAAGTAGAATTTGATAAAGTGCTACCTTAGGTACCAACTTCACCGATGATTTAAAATTTTCTAGATTTTACACAAAATAACGAAAATCATCCAAGCTAAGGTCAAAATTTCAGAGATACAGAATTTCAACGATTTTTCCAAACACACAGTAACACGTGCTCCTAGAGAAGACTTTTTCAAAATATTGAAGAAAAAGTGTATGTCCGTGTTCAAATAAGAGAGAACAGACGCTCACAAATAGTGTCATTTTGTGATTTTCTTGAAAAAGTGTCCGAGCTGAAAATTTGCCTTATTTTGGGTGGAATTTAAACAATTTATAATTTTTCGGTATTCATCGGCCATACCTTATAAAAAAGCTTAAATCAATAATATTCCATACGTAAAACAAAATTCATGGGTAATTACTAACGTAAAAGAAATCCGAACCGTTAAAAAAAGTACTGTAAACGGGGAAATGATTGCGGTGGTTTTATTTTCGCTATGTTCGCGGTTTTAGAATTTTCCGCGAACATTAAACCCCCGCAATGATTTTGTATAATAGACAAAACAAATAATAGAGGCAAAGGTGTTCATATGCATTTGATGCATGAAAACTATTGTGCATGTACAACTGAATCGTTCAATTCTCTAAACGTGGTTTTCATTTACGTTGGTTAAATAGTTTGTACAGTAAAGGTATCGACAATTTAACTTACGATGCATCTACATTTTCATATAAAAGGAAGATGACACACATATCGCGCTTAAGATTTTTAGTGAAAACGCACGCAGTTAATTAGTTTCAATCTACTTTTCCGTATTCTTTAATTATTGATATTCAACCGTTTCTGTGTAATTATCCCTAATTACTACGTGTTTGTCATTAATTTCCACGTGAAACACTTAAAACTACAAACAACAAACAAATTACACGTGTGCTTGTGTGACGAAATCTTTATAGATGTATCAAAAGTTTTTTTTCTTCTGCAACTTTCGATACCGCGAAATTAAAACCACCGCAATTGGATACATTCAGAAAACCGCGAACTTTTAACACCGCAAAATTAAACCCGTTTACAGTACCTCCACTTTAATTTTTACATAAATTACCGCGATGCATTTTTTACACATACTTCATTCACTTTAGATCAAATTTTCAAACTTGGTCGCTTTAATGTGTCTTATGAATTAAAGTCTTAAAAGAGTAAGAAATGATACATTGTCCATAATAAATTGAAACATCTATAAAAGTCAAGCTCAATGAGTGCTAAAACAGGAGATGTGCAAGAATAGTCCAAAATCGTGACCAATGACGCACCTTAACATGAAATGAACAGATATAACATTAAGATGAATGAATATCCGACACGATATGTACAATATGTGCACACAAATCTTCAACTTATATGAAATAAAAAAATCCACATTTGAAGGATCACAAAGTATCCGGCTTACAATGCGAACAAAGCGATAGATTGAAGAGTTGAATCTAAATAACAGTTTACATTCTGCTGGGCCTAATTGATCATTTATATAAAGTACCTTAAGTTCACTTAAGTGGACCTTAAGGTTGATTGTACCTCTGATCCAAATCTGGGAAAACTATGCATGGATACCCGAATTTTTTCCTATTATTATTGCACATTGCATAAAGCTAATACAGGTTTCAGGTTTCAAAATATATTTGTTGGTTAAAAAATGTTACTACAATGTCACAAATTTGATTTTTTTTTCTATAGGGTGTAATGTTAAAGATAAGGTCATTCGAATTTATAGACAATAAAGATATCCCTACAATCTAGGATCTATTTGAAAAGTTAAAAAAAAGTTCGAAGATAATAAGCACGAATATTCCAAAAAAGTTATCATAAGGAGAATACAACTTCTGGTCTTGAGAGCTTAACTTAAGTAGTCTGTTCTTGATTGACTGATAATGTTTACAACTTACAATATGTAGTTCTCTGTTAATCTAATCTAAAAAAAAATCCCAAATATATGCAGAATTTGGCATATTGCACATACAATTATTATCTTACAATCTAAACACTTGAGATTATGTAAAATAATTTCGTCTTGTCTCATTTCTGATTCAGCAGCACTCTAGACAGGGCTCTAAAGTCCTTTAAGATTATAAAAAGTCTTTTGCAATTATTTTTCTCTTTTTTGTGGCCTTGAATATGATGAGATAGTTTTCCTAGTTTTCCTGCCTTAAATTCAGTTAGTGCGTTCTCCTTGAATACTTGAGGGAGATCCCGATATCAAGAAGTGCTATACAAGTGGTATGATTGTACCGATTATTTAATAAAAGGAGAAAACTGCTAAGCTACTGAAGTGATTTCCTCATTTATTCGGCTTCTACATGTTTTTAAGTACATGATATAAATAAGAAATCGATGTTCCTTGCAACAATTGAAATACAGAAGAAGAATTTCGTGTCCAACATCGATATCAATGAGCAGCCTTCTGGACAAACCATAGTAAATACAGAACCCTGTACATGTACGTTTCTGGTTGCCTTCTGGACAAACCATTGTAAATACAGAACCCTGTACATGTACGTTTCTGGTTGCCTTCTGGACAAACCATAGTAAATACAGAACCCTGTACATGTACGTTTCTGGTAGCCTTCTGGACAAACCATAGTAAATACAGAACCCTGTACATGTACGTTTCTGGTAGCCTTCTGGACAAACCATAGTAAATACAGAACCCTGTACATGTACGTTTCTGGTTGCCTTCTGGACAAACCATTGTAAATACAGAACCCTGTACATGTACGTTTCTGGTTGCCTTCTGGACAAACCATAGTAAATACAGAACCCTGTACATGTACGTTTCTGGTAGCCTTCTGGACAAACCATAGTAAATACAGAACCCTGTACATGTACGTTTCTGGTAGCCTTCTGGACAAACCATAGTAAATACAGAACCCTGTACATGTACGTTTCTGGTTGCCTTCTGGACAAACCATTGTAAATACAGAACCCTGTACATGTACGTTTCTGGTAGCCTTCTGGACAAACCATTGTAAATACAGAACCCTGTACATGTACGTTTCTGGTAGCCTTCTGGACAAACCATTGTAAATACAGAACCCTGTACATGTACGTTTCTGGTAGCCTTCTGGACAAACCATTGTAAATACAGAACCCTGTACATGTACGTTTCTGGTAGCCTTCTGGACAAACCATTGTAAATACAGAACCCTGTACATGTACGTTTCTGGTAGCCTTCTGGACAAACCATTGTAAATACAGAACCCTGTACATGTACATTTCTGGTTGCCTTCTGGACAAACCATAGTAAATACAGAACCCTGTACATGTACGTTTCTGGTAGCCTTCTGGACAAACCATTGTAAATACAGAACCCTGTACGTGTACGTTTCTGGTAGCCTTCTGGACAAACCATTGTAAATACAGAACCCTGTACATGTACATTTCTGGTTGCCTTCTGGACAAACCATTGTAAATACAGAACCCTGTACATGTACGTTTCTGGTTGCCTTCTGGACAAACCATTGTAAATACAGAACCCTGTACATGTACGTTTCTGGTTGCCTTCTGGACAAACCATTGTAAATACAGAACCCTGTACATGTACGTTTCTGGTTGCCTTCTGGACAAACCATTGTAAATACAGAACCCTGTACATGTACGTTTCTGGTAGCCTTCTGGACAAACCATTGTAAATACAGAACCCTGTACATGTACGTTTCTGGTTGCCTTCTGGACAAACCATTGTAAATACAGAACCCTGTACATGTACGTTTCTGGTTGCCTTCTGGACAAACCATTGTAAATACAGAACCCTGTACATGTACGTTTCTGGTAGCCTTCTGGACAAACCATTGTAAATACAGAACCCTGTACATGTACGTTTCTGGTAGCCTTCTGGACAAACCATTGTAAATACAGAACCCTGTACGTGTACGTTTCTGGTTGCCTTCTGGACAAACCATAGTAAATACAGAACCCTGTACATGTACATTTCTGGTTGCCTTCTGGACAAACCATTGTAAATACAGAACCCTGTACATGTACATTTCTGGTTGCCTTCTGGACAAACCATTGTAAATACAGAACCCTGTACATGTACATTTCTGGTTGCCTTCTGGACAAACCATTGTAAATACAGAACCCTGTACATGTACGTTTCTGGTTGCCTTCTGGACAAACCATAGTAAATACAGAACCCTGTACATGTACATTTCTGGTAGCCTTCTGGACAAACCATAGTAAATACAGAACCCTGTACATGTACGTTTCTGGTTGCCTTCTGGACAAACCATTGTAAATACAGAACCCTGTACATGTACATTTCTGGTAGCCTTCTGGACAAACCATAGTAAATACAGAACCCTGTACATGTACGTTTCTGGTAGCCTTCTGGACAAACCATAGTAAATACAGAACCCTGTACATGTACGTTTCTGGTAGCCTTCTGGACAAACCATTGTAAATACAGAACCCTGTACATGTACATTTCTGGTAGCCTTCTGGACAAACCATTGTAAATACAGAACCCTGTACATGTACATTTCTGGTAGCCTTCTGGACAAACCATTGTAAATACAGAACCCTGTACATGTACGTTTCTGGTTGCCTTCTGGACAAACCATTGTAAATACAGAACCCTGTACATGTACATTTCTGGTTGCCTTCTGGACAAACCATTGTAAATACAGAACCCTGTACATGTACGTTTCTGGTTGCCTTCTGGACAAACCATTGTAAATACAGAACCCTGTACATGTACGTTTCTGGTTGCCTTCTGGACAAACCATTGTAAATACAGAACCCTGTACATGTACGTTTCTGGTTGCCTTCTGGACAAACCATTGTAAATACAGAACCCTGTACATGTACATTTCTGGTTGCCTTCTGGACAAACCATTGTAAATACAGAACCCTGTACATGTACGTTTCTGGTTGCCTTCTGGACAAACATTGTAAATACAGAACCCTGTACATGTACATTTCTGGTAGCCTTCTGGACAAACCATTGTAAATACAGAACCCTGTACATGTACATTTCTGGTTGCCTTCTGGACAAACCATTGTAAATACAGAACCCTGTACATGTACGTTTCTGGTTGCCTTCTGGACAAACCATTGTAAATACAGAACCCTGTACATGTACGTTTCTGGTTGCCTTCTGGACAAACCATTGTAAATACAGAACCCTGTACATGTACATTTCTGGTTGCCTTCTGGACAAACCATTGTAAATACAGAACCCTGTACATGTACGTTTCTGGTTGCCTTCTGGACAAACCATTGTAAATACAGAACCCTGTACATGTACGTTTCTGGTTGCCTTCTGGACAAACCATTGTAAATACAGAACCCTGTACATGTACGTTTCTGGTTGCCTTCTGGACAAACCATTGTAAATACAGAACCCTGTACATGTACGTTTCTGGTTGCCTTCTGGACAAACCATTGTAAATACAGAACCCTGTACATGTACGTTTCTGGTTGCCTTCTGGACAAACCATTGTAAATACAGAACCCTGTACATGTACGTTTCTGGTTGCCTTCTGGACAAACCATTGTAAATACAGAACCCTGTACATGTACGTTTCTGGTTGCCTTCTGGACAAACCATTGTAAATACAGAACCCTGTACATGTACGTTTCTGGTGCCTTCTGGACAAACCATTGTAAATACAGAACCCTGTACATGTACGTTTCTGGTTGCCTTCTGGACAAACCATTGTAAATACAGAACCCTGTACATGTACGTTTCTGGTTGCCTTCTGGACAAACCATTGTAAATACAGAACCCTGTACATGTACGTTTCTGGTTGCCTTCTGGACAAACCATTGTAAATACAGAACCCTGTACATGTACGTTTCTGGTTGCCTTCTGGACAAACCATTGTAAATACAGAACCCTGTACATGTACGTTTCTGGTTGCCTTCTGGACAAACCATTGTAAATACAGAACCCTGTACATGTACGTTTCTGGTTGCCTTCTGGACAAACCATTGTAAATACAGAACCCTGTACATGTACGTTTCTGGTTGCCTTCTGGACAAACCATTGTAAATACAGAACCCTGTACATGTACGTTTCTGGTTGCCTTCTGGACAAACCATTGTAAATACAGAACCCTGTACATGTACGTTTCTGGTTGCCTTCTGGACAAACCATTGTAAATACAGAACCCTGTACATGTACGTTTCTGGTTGCCTTCTGGACAAACCATTGTAAATACAGAACCCTGTACATGTACGTTTCTGGTTGCCTTCTGGACAAACCATTGTAAATACAGAACCCTGTACATGTACGTTTCTGGTTGCCTTCTGGACAAACCATTGTAAATACAGAACCCTGTACATGTACGTTTCTGGTTGCCTTCTGGACAAACCATTGTAAATACAGAACCCTGTACATGTACGTTTCTGGTTGCCTTCTGGACAAACCATTGTAAATACAGAACCCTGTACATGTACGTTTCTGGTTGCCTTCTGGACAAACCATTGTAAATACAGAACCCTGTACATGTACGTTTCTGGTTGCCTTCTGGACAAACCATTGTAAATACAGAACCCTGTACATGTACGTTTCTGGTTGCCTTCTGGACAAACCATAGTAAATACAGAACCCCGTACATGTACGTTTCTGGTTGCCTTCTGGACAAACCATAGTAAATACAGAACCCTGTACATGTACGTTTCTGGTTGCCTTCTGGACAAACCATTAGTAAATACAGAACCCTGTACATGTACGTTTCTGGTTGCCTTCTGGACAAACCATAGTAAATACAGAACCCTGTACATGTACGTTTCTGGTTGCCTTCTGGACAAACCATAGTAAATACAGAACCCTGTACATGTACGTTTCTGGTTGCCTTCTGGACAAACCATAGTAAATACAGAACCCTGTACATGTACGTTTCTGGTTGCCTTCTGGACAAACCATAGTAAATACAGAACCCTGTACATGTACGTTTCTGGTTGCCTTCTGGACAAACCATAGTAAATACAGAACCCTGTACATGTACGTTTCTGGTTGCCTTCTGGACAAACCATAGTAAATACAGAACCCTGTACATGTACGTTTCTGGTTGCCTTCTGGACAAACCATAGTAAATACAGTAAATACAGAACCCTGTACATGTACGTTTCTGGTTGCCTTCTGGACAAACCATAGTAAATACAGAACCCTGTACATGTACGTTTCTGGTGCCTTCTGGACAAACCATATGTAAATACAGAACCCTGTACTGTACGTTTCTGGTTGCCTTCTGGACAAACCATAGTAAATACAGAACCCCTGTACATGTACGTTCTGGTTGCCTTCTGGACAAACCATAGTAAATACAGAACCCTGTACATGTACGTTTCTGGTTGCCTTCTGGACAAACCATAGTAAATACAGAACCCTGTACATGTACGTTTCTGGTTGCCTTCTGGACAAACCATAGTAAATACAGAACCCCTGTACATGTACGTTTCTGGTTGCCTTCTGGACAAACCATAGTAAATACAGAACCCTGTACATGTACGTTTCTGGTTGCCTTCTGGACAAACCATAGTAAATACAGAACCCTGTACATGTACGTTTCTGGTTGCCTTCTGGACAAACCATTAGTAAATACAGAACCCTGTACATGTACGTTTCTGGTTGCCTTCTGGACAAACCATAGTAAATACAGAACCCTGTACCTGTACGTTTCTGGTTGCCTTCTGGACAAACCATAGTAATACAGAACCCTGTACATGTACGTTTCTGGTTGCCTTCTGGACAAACCATAGTAAATACAGAACCCCTGTACATGTACGTTTCTGGTTGCCTTCTGGACAAACCATAGTAAATACAGAACCCTGTACATGTACGTTTCTGGTTGCCTTCTGGACAAACCATAGTAAATACAGAACCCTGTACATGTACGTTTCTGGTTGCCTTCTGGACAAACCATAGTAAATACAGAACCCTGTACATGTACGTTTCTGGTTGCCTTCTGGACAAACCATAGTAAATACAGACCCCTGTACATGTACGTTTCTGGTTGCCTTCTGGACAAACCATAGTAAATACAGAACCCTGTACATGTACGTTTCTGGTTGCCTTCTGGACAAACCATAGTAAATACAGAACCCTGTACATGTACGTTCTGGTTGCCTTCTGGACAAACCATGTAAATACAGAACCCGTACATGTACGTTTCTGGTTGCCTTCTGGACAAACCATAGTAAATACAGAACCCTGTACATGTACGTTTCTGGTTGCCTTCTGGACAAACCATAGTAAATACAGAACCCTGTACATGTACGTTTCTGGTTGCCTTCTGGACAAACCATAGTAAATACAGAACCCTGTACATGTACGTTTCTGGTTGCCTTCTGGACAAACCATAGTAAATACAGAACCCTGTACATGTACGTTTCTGGTTGCCTTCTGGACAAACCATAGTAAATACAGAACCCTGTACATGTACGTTTCTGGTTGCCTTCTGGACAAACCATAGTAAATACAGAACCCTGTACATGTACGTTTCTGGTTGCCTTCTGGACAAACCATAGTAAATACAGAACCCTGTACATGTACGTTTCTGGTTGCCTTCTGGACAAACCATAGTAAATACAGAACCCTGTACATGTACGTTTCTGGTTGCCTTCTGGACAAACCATAGTAAATACAGAACCCTGTACATGTACGTTTCTGGTTGCCTTCTGGACAAACCATAGTAAATACAGAACCCTGTACATGTACGTTTCTGGTTGCCTTCTGGACAAACCATAGTAAATACAGAACCCTGTACATGTACGTTTCTGGTTGCCTTCTGGACAAACCATAGTAAATACAGAACCCTGTACATGTACGTTTCTGGTTGCCTTCTGGACAAACCATAGTAAATACAGAACCCTGTACATGTACGTTTCTGGTTGCCTTCTGGACAAACCATAGTAAATACAGAACCCTGTACATGTACGTTTCTGGTTGCCTTCTGGACAAACCATAGTAAATACAGAACCCTGTACATGTACGTTTCTGGTTGCCTTCTGGACAAACCATAGTAAATACAGAACCCTGTACATGTACGTTTCTGGTTGCCTTCTGGACAAACCATAGTAAATACAGAACCCTGTACATGTACGTTTCTGGTTGCCTTCTGGACAAACCATAGTAAATACAGAACCCTGTACATGTACGTTTCTGGTTGCCTTCTGGACAAACCATAGTAAATACAGAACCCTGTACATGTACGTTTCTGGTTGCCTTCTGGACAAACCATAGTAAATACAGAACCCTGTACATGTACGTTTCTGGTTGCCTTCTGGACAAACCATAGTAAATACAGAACCCCGTACATGTACGTTTCTGGTTGCCTTCTGGACAAACCATAGTAAATACAGAACCCTGTACATGTACGTTTCTGGTTGCCTTCTGGACAAACCATAGTAAATACAGAACCCTGTACATGTACGTTTCTGGTTGCCTTCTGGACAAACCATAGTAAATACAGAACCCTGTACATGTACGTTTCTGGTTGCCTTCTGGACAAACCATAGTAAATACAGAACCCTGTACATGTACGTTTCTGGTTGCCTTCTGGACAAACCATAGTAAATACAGAACCCTGTACATGTACGTTTCTGGTTGCCTTCTGGACAAACCATAGTAAATACAGAACCCTGTACATGTACATTTCTGGTAGCCTTCTGGACAAACCATAGTAAATACAGGACCCCGTACGTGTACATGCACGTTTCTGGTAGTAAATCCTCAATCAGGTTATTTGTCTGAAATATAATACCATTTTCCTTCTTGTCCATATCGGTACTTCATTAAGGGCTTGAAACATTAAAAAACACAACCACGCATGGTGTAATGATGGTAGAGCATGGGAGTATAGACCCATAATTGCATTGTATCAATCATTAGTATCCTATTACAATACCATGAGCTGTTAATTACAGCTTTGGAAATGGTATATTTTTTGCGATTTTCCTTGCAGCATTCCCATGTTGGTGTCATAACGGTGCAGAATCTATTCTCAAATTACATATTGTGCTGTCGCAATCCTTCTTTGAAATCGTGGGTATAGGCTAACGAAAAGGGCACTTAATCTTCTCCTTAACGGATGAAGATTTTTTAAATAATTGTAAATGTGTTAGCGAGGTGGTTAGGTATTAATAGCAGTTCTCTGTAAGGACCAAAATAATTTCAATAGCACGTGGAAACAGCATGTCTCCAATTTTGGAGATTTTTGGTGTGGAAGGTGTATATGATGTCCTGAGACAAAAATAAACTTTCTTTTTACAAATTAAGTTTTCGTTGCCATGGAAACCATGTTTGAAATTTTACGCATCAGTAGAATACTTGTAACATAGCATTTTCACAAGGCTCGTTTCCATGGTAACAGCTACTGTAGTCAACTAAAATTTCCTTAATTTTTCTCTTTATATCTTTAATAGTATAAATATTACACAAGAAGTAAGTTTTTGCCTGCTATTCTCTTTGTCAATATGCTCAAAATGTAGGCAAAAACCTGCTTTGAAGAGGCTCTTTTTAAGACCGAAAAAGCTCCTAATTTAACATGATTTTGCTCAAATTTAAGGGCAAATAATTAGAAATGTCAGGCTAACTTGATTTCTACTGCCAATAATTTTAAAGTTTAAACCTCGATCTTTAAGAAAATGTTAAAATTTGTGTGGGACCTCTTCACAATTTTATTCAAAAGGGTATAAAAAATGGTTACCATGGTGACATTCTGTTCAGTGCTATTACACATAGAGTAATTTACTGGTAAATTTTCAGCTGTCCGTTATATATTTTTAAGCATTTTTTATCAGTGCATATAAAAGAGCATTATTGATTAAAAAATCACCTTAAAAGTTTTCAAGGTCACAGGACCCATTGTCAAGGTCATCTTGAATGCAATTCACAAAATTTGGCAAAATTCTGCAATTTTTCAAAAATATGAGAGGCAGTTACTCATATATCATGCGGTATTGAGTAAAACAAACACATACATAGTAATTTTGTATATATCCCCTATTTATTGACCAAAGTTGCAAAAAATCTCAAAATCAATGACATCCTTGATTTTTAGCAAGTATTTCATACATACATGTAAAAGAATGTGAAATTATCATGATTTTTGTCTGGGGCTTATTTTTTTAGGAGAAATGTTCTGAACTAAAAATTGTAATGTTTTTCCATCTATCGGTCCTAATTTTTGAAAGAAGTATTTTTTATACAAAAATATGGAAGTCAAGCCTAAATTTAGTAACAATAAATAACAACAAAAATGCAAATTTTATTGAAATTGGAACCAATATTTTGAATTGACCTTGAACTTAAAGTCAATGACCTTGAAAAATTTTGAAAGTGCTCAAATAAAGAACAATATCTTCTGTTGTCCCTACATAAAGCTTAAGCAATATAAGTTATTTAAACCATGCTAAAAATCAATTTGAAAAGATATAGTTATCATGTGTCAAATGAAAAGTTGCCATGGCAACCATTTTTGACCTCAAAATGTAGGAAAACAAAACAAGGTCCCACTTATTTTTTCCAGTGATTATATTTGTCACATGAAATCTATTTTGTTCTGACAACAGTGATGGTGTTGTCAGCCTGACATTTTGTGTTATTTTTGCTTAAAAATGGTAAAAATGGGACAAAAATAGGCCTTGATTTTGACCTTATTTTATGGCAATTTTTGATTGATTTTGATTTGTTAGGATCCGGCTAATTGAAAGAAATAAAAAAAAAATATTTTTTTTTCTAAAAATAGAGGTTTTAAAGATTATAAGTTGTTAATACCAATTAACTCTGACAATGGTTTCCATGACAACATAATAACCAAAGATGACTTATTTGACCATTTTTTTAGTGCTATAAATAGACAGACCTCGTTTCCATGGCAACCGAAATATTTATTTTCAAAAAATTGTTATTTTTGTATTCAGGGCATTATACATACCATTTACAGAGAAAATCATGAAAATCCATGACATGCTGTTTCCAAAATATTTTGGTCCTTACAGAGAATTGATATTAAGACGGATAGTTTGTAGATGTCAGTCATATAAGGTATTAAACATAAATTAAATAAAATCAATCAATCAATCAGTGTATACATCAATTATACTTATCGAAAGGTATAAAGATTATTCATGATGAGATATCAAGCAGAACACAGCCGCAGGATGCAACGAACATCAGAGAAACAAATTAAAAAAGAACAATAAGATAAGAGAAACACAGCAACACACACTTAAACAAGATATATTATTTTAATGGGAAAAAATGCAATATCTGTTTGATGTACAGATCAATCACTGGAAGTCTAACACAAAATCGGAACCCAAAACACATTTTCAATGAGCATACACATTAATTTTATGGAAAAATAGAAAATCAAATACAAAACAAATGAAATATTATACAAAGGAGCAAAAGTGAAGACCCCATGGAGACTAAAACAGGTGCTGGGGGAGGGGAGAGGATAGAGCATTTCCTACTTACATGAGACAAAGAAGACCCTGACGACAATCTCAACAGCACTCACAATAAATGTAGCAACATCCATAATTTTAGGTGTGCATAAAATGTCAAATCCATTTATTATGTCATAATCAGTGTTTATCGATTGTTCTCACCTAACCAAAATAGCTTTTATTCTTGTTGTAGTGTTTTTTTTCCAGTGAAAATTCGGTCATTTAGAGAAGTTTTTGTTCAGATTTGTCGCCAAGAATGATTTATCTCAATGCTTAACTTTCATTAGCCTTTCATTAGCCTTGGGATACATGTTCCTCCGATGAATTTATTGAGATATCGGTTAATTTGTTCACAGATATCAAAGTCTAAAACATGTGAGACTACAGGGTATGAAAATATAGTCTGAAAATATTTAAAATATCTTCAAAGATGAAGAACAAAACAACTGACAAATTGCAATTTCTGCTTGTTTATACGTTTTTCACCATCGAGAAACGATGTAAAAATATGAAGAAAGGGAAATCCCCGGTTACATGTACACATGTATTTATGCGCAGACCATTGAAATGTGATGCGGCTTTGAGTGTCAAAACGCACGTGCGTCAATGTTTTGCATTGGAAAACGCAAGCTTGAGCTCTGGTTATTTCTATTTAAGGAAACAAAGTTGAAGTGTAAACACAACATAATACGATTGTTTTGCGAATGCTTCATGTACTTTGGGCACAGGCTATCAATAAGCATATATTGTCTTCGTTTAACACGTTAATTTTGATGTTCGTCACTAGCTCACATATGATCGATGAGAATTTGAGAGTTACTAATTTTTCGTATGTTGAAGTTTTTCTTACTTCGCCATGGGTCTCCAGAAGAATTAAGGGTGACGAGTGACATAAACATTTTTCGGACGTTCGAAATTGGTCATGATTTGATCAACAATGTCTTCCCCATACCTAAATATCCATTTGATTTTCCTTTTGACCGTTTTTCCTTTCCTTCATTATATTTTCCTTGTAAAAAATTGTCACAACTCTCAAGATACATTCAAAGTTAAAGAATGGTGCTAGATACCTCAAGCAATAAGTCTCTGATGTCAACATATGAATGAATATCCAAATCTCTGGAGAAGTAGGTTTTTGTGTCGGAGATTTCTAAAAACTAATTAAACATCGGTGTGACCGATAACTATCACAACACCAAGCAACAGTTTCATGTTTGCCTTCTTTATTACTGGAAACGACAGTAAACGAAATGTATACAAAGAGAAAAAATTGGCTCAAGGTTGATTCCTGATCTCGATGTTATACGTCTTCAAATTCAATAGCATTATTAAAGAACAGGTAAATTTGCAGCATGAACCTGACATGCATAGTATGCATAAAAAAAAGAAAAAAAAAAGAGCTTTACTTAAATATGCTTACTCTAGCTGTTTTGCCCCTATTTTGCATTATCGAAGAGAAATTCATCAAAATTTAATGGCATTTTTCTTTTGAACTTTAAGGTAAAATGACTGAATCCTAAGTAATGTATACTTAGGTTTCCTTCATTTTTGGACTTTTTAATCTCAGATGAATGAAAAGTACATACAAACATAAAATGATTTTCCACGAGGGCTTAAAGTTTATGAGGGCAATATTACTATGAGATTAGAGGACATATTAATGGTGATTTGTACATGATTTGGCTGACTGTCGGCTCATTTGGTTTACACCTACGCTCCTTGGTGCTCAAGAAATCAAGATGATATTATTAAAGGACGTCTTGAGGCAAATTATATAACGGCATTTTAGATAGGGGAAATTGGAGAAGTACGTCTTGTCTTACAGATAACATTTGACTTTACATACAAAATGAATATTCTTCTAAGGTCTTGGTATTCCTTGATGACTAATTCGGAATTAATTTGGTAAATTGTAGGACGAGGGTTTCTCCAAAAGTGTTTCATAACTTACAAAATTATTGCAGAATACAAATGCATTTGTTTTTAAAAGGAGTTAGAATAAAGGGCCCGCTAAAGATATCTTTATGAAAACATGAAGGGCAAAATGATGAAAGAATTAAAAGATGGAATTTACGAATTCAAGTATCCCTTGGAGCACTAAACAGCATCAAAAGGATAGCCTTGAAGTAAAATCACAAGCGTTATTAAAATACATTTGTTCAAACCCAAGAAATCAAGGGACTTATAAATGAAGTAGGAATTGAGAAAATTAAAGTAATCAATTTGTTATGTCTGATGTTTTATGTAAATTGCGTAATGGATAGCGCGTATCTTCCAATTTCCACACAGAATAATTTCTTTAAAATGCTCCTTTGTTAAATAAAAAAGAAAAAGAAACGTAGATTTATAAATATGCATTGCATTATAAATTTTTCATTTGGCTTTATTGTTTGACTGTTAAACATTTATTCATTTCCCAGAAGCAATTTACAACCATTATGTAAGAGGGATCGGGTTCACGATAGGAACAAAGCGTCAACATGACGAAGGTGCAGCGGTTACAGCGGATCTCACACAAATCAATTAAACACGAAGGACAACTCTATATATGTGTATAAACTCAACAGAGATCTATTGTTGAAACGAGGAATTGCTCCCTCTGGACACATAAGGTTACTAAATGTAGAAAGAATATGCATCTCACTTCAAAATGATCTTTTCATCACTTATCACTTTAATACGCTTCTGAATAAACCCTACAGGAAATTTGGAGCCGCTCATTTTGGCAAGATGAAATTAAAAGTCTACATTGTACATGTAGATGGCGCCAGGAAAATTCACTTTGGCTTTTTTTAAACTGATTCAATATCCGAAACACGTGTTTAGTACATTAAAATTGGTACTTTAGAAAATATATTTCAATATTGAAAATTTTTCCTATTACAAGCTCAATTGAAGCATTTTCTTTCTGACTTTCATTAGCCCTTCATTACGTATCTATGATCGGGCGGTCTTCACCCTCTATATAAGGCGAGACATTTATTTTAGGAAATGAAAAAGGAATCGAGGATTTACACAGGAAAATGACATCCATCGAAACAGACATTTATTGTTTTGGCTAACAAATCAGGGACCTACATTTATATTTTTTAAACGCTGACGAAAGGTTAAAGAAAAATATTTTCCCAACAGAGTCGTATTTTTACGGTTTATATTTGGTACTGAGATTCATCTTCCTACTTCAAACGACAATAAAAGAAGGAAGGGGGTCTCCAACCAGACCCTGTTGAAGCACCAACAGTAAAACACCTAAAAACCCGATGCGAAAACACAGAGACGAGCGGCATGTAAACATGAAACACAAAAAACAACACATAACCCAACGAGACCAATGCCGACTTTGGACGGCCATTTCCCACAAAAGTAGCAAATGGTGTGGTTATCCTGGATTACATGCACACAACCCTCTCATTTTCTCCATTACCCAGAGGTCTCGAAGAACGTACAATTGTGGTGTAAAACAACCTTCTCACTGTTAGATGAACACACACAAACGAGACAGAAAAACGCAGGGGCCCAAACAATACAGATGAATGTGTAAATAGATATAATGTGTATATAGATATCTTTCAGATAAGCTTCTCAGTCAGGGATATGTTTGTGACCGACTAACATCGTCACTGAGGAAGTTCTACGGTCGATATTGGGAACTCGTCATACACTATGATGTTCCACTCTCAAGAATGGTGGATGATATTCTGTCATAGACCATTTGAACCATCCAACCAAAGATTGTACTCTATATCTTCCAAAATGGAAGTAACCGGATGTGACAGTTCTACCGAATTGAAGCGACGGGTGTTGCATGCAAGCAGGAGATGCTTACTCTTCCTGGGTACCTGGTCTCACTCCCATATCGGGAGTTCGCTTCTTTTCATATGGTGGAGGTTTTTGTTTGTTTGCTTTGGTTCCTGTTTTGTCCTGATTTTGTATGCCTTCGGTTTCTGATTTTTGAATTATCGATTTTGTGCTGTATACAGGGATATGGTCATTATCCATATTTGTCATAAAAAGAGGGCTGTAGCCGGCTGCCGGCTGTAGCGAGCTCATATATGTTATCACCTGAGGAGTCCGACTGACATTCAGAGAGGACAAGTGGTCGGGGTCCTGTCGTCTCTAAAGACGCTTGGACAGAGCCCGTCATGGAGTCCCGTCGTCACAGTCACTTAGAGTGTAAGTCTGTCTTAAGCATGCGCTTGTACAAGACTGTATATTGGTCAAGTACCAAGTCTAGAGTCCGTCTGGTGATATAAGGATCATATCCGCGGTATAAAAGGCGTTTGATTATTCTGACGTATTTTCGATGGTTATGCTGTCTACCTTTGATCCTTCTAATTTTGTTTATCATATCACCATTAAAGGCAGATTGTGTAATACTCGAAGCAATGTACTTTGTTGCTTGTATAGATCCGAATTTTAAAAGAAATGGACTGTTATGTTTGTAATATTTCCATTAAGTCATAACTAGTTTATGAGAGCGGAAATCTTGACCAAAAAGTTCTTGGTAATTTCTAAATTTCTACTGTGAAAATCTGAAATATTGATACAGTTTTAAGAGTTCCAATATGTTATATGTTTTATGAAAGATCGACAAAAATATTGTGGAGCACACAAATGATTTCATGTACTCCAAGATTGCTCTTAGATATAGTTTAAGAGTTGTCCCAATAATACAATGATAAATCCTGACAAAAACAGATGGTAAACAAAACACAAATGCACCAATGATTTTACCCACATATTTACTCGACATGAAAGCCGCTCACTCTAGAAAACAATATGACATATTTCTGGACGTTTTAGCACTGTTGCTTGGTATATTACCATATAAAAGGCAACAAGAAGCTCATATAAAGGTGGACGAACTTAACTTGTGTCAAATAATCGAAACCAGACGTTTAATTCAATAAATCTTGAGTTGGATTTAATTCTTCTTCAATATGCTGATTACATTAGACGACTTTTAACATGGTTGACATGAGGACCTATATGTAGGTAATTATGTCATAAAAAGGTCTTATTCATTTCGTCTTACAGGGAGCTGCACCTTAAGTCTCTACGTCTTCTTTTCTTTAATTTCAAGAATGACGTAAAAGTATGTTGCCAAGTACCAATCTATCAAATTCCCATTAAGGTTTAAGGATTCAACGCCTCGGTCCAAAAGTGGTATAATCACAAGTTTAAAACATGCAACAGAGATGGAAGTGATAGAATAATGGTTATCGCCAACGTCTACGACATAGGGTATTAAATCAAAGGTAGAAAATGTAGGTCTGTATTGGAAGTGGATGTAAGTATTCTACATATATTATGTGGTTTCAAAAGAAAAAAAAACCCTAGGATATTCATAAACAGAAAGCCAAAATGAGAAGAGCTCTGTACGAAATTATATAAATTCAACAATAATGAGAAAATGTTATAAATGCAAAAGTCTGGCCTAAATCTCTCTAAATGCTAAATGCTCTCCTAAGTTTTAGAATATTGTACAAAAATGTTCCAAGATTAATAAAGTAAAATTCAAGTAAGAAGAAAAATATTGAAACTCTAGAGATATCGAAGACAAACTGGAAAAGATGTAGCGCGATGAAGTATTGAGGAAAAATGCAAATGTAGTTTTCTCCATGAGAAACCTTCGATTTTTCAATTTTGCCTAGATATAAGAGCAACTGAAAGCTTTCTTTAAATGGTTCTGTCCTCAATCAGTGAATGAACGACAAAAACAAAACCCGAAATCAGAACCTCAAAATCACAATCATAAGGCTTAGAAATTTTTGAAAAATATAAAACAGAACTTCTTTACAAGATAAGAACAACTTGACAAACTGAGGGTGACAATAACACAACTCCACAGAAACACTAAGGACAACTTTATCTATGAACAATCTCCAATATGTTTAGTGCATGAAAATCACTTAAGGTGGCGCTGTTAAAAATGCGCCGTGCTAATCAGTAAAGTTAAACATAATCAATTATCGTAGGAATCATTTTTTTCATATATTTTGCAATCAGCGAATGAAAGTCAAACACAAACGCCGAAATCAGAGCTCAAAAATCGATATCTAATGTCTTATGAATTCTTGAAAAAAATATCATAAATTTCTCGCAAGAAAGAAAAAGCGGATAAACAGACGGTGCCAATGACACAGAAACACGAAGGATAAATAAATATCATGGACAATCTCAACAGTCTAGTGCACATGCGGAATGCACTGTAGATGGCGCTTTTAAAGTTTTAGTATCTCTTATAAAGCAAGAGGGACCAAAAACGAAGCTTACCGCTGACTCTGATTTATCTCTGTCGCTGTTATATTAAAAAAAAAGGGGGGGGGGGAGTTCCCCATACTGACGCCAATATTAAAATCAAAAATAATATAATTCTCCAAAATACAGTAAGTGGTGCCTCCTTGGATAAATTCAATGAAGTGATTAGATGTTTTAACAGATTATTATATATTTGAATAATGTATTCAGATTTGAATTGTCCTTTAACAATAATTTGTACTTGGTGTTTCTAAAAATCAATAGCCCCCTATTAAAAAAAAAATATTACTGAATGAAGAATAACGCGATCAAATGATGCATCAATCGCACCAGCTTGTACATTATAAGTGATAGGAAAACTTAAAAGTCATGTCATTTATTGTTTTATTCTAGTTTGTGTCTTTGGAAATAGCGAATTAGGGTAAACACAATACAAAACTACATTTCTATCCATAATAACAAATCCTTTATCAAACTGAATTAACGTAATGCATTTTGAATAAAAGGTTGAATATATTGAAAAGCTACTATAAACTTAAATAAACATTACAGAAGTACCCATCAGTTATTCAGTTTCACAGTCAAGAAGGCAAGGCAAAATCATTAGATTTTCCACAGGAACCTTGCGAACCTCGGAATGAACAATAGTTCATTGTTTGGATTGAGGATCACTGACGAGGATAAAGTTCCCAAAGCATGAATGTCTCGTCCATGCTGCAAATCTATCTGTTCCTAAATGATGATATGAATTAATTGCAAACTAATTGCACAAAATTTAATTCAAAAATATAAAACCAGCGGTCGCTGCTAAAAAGAATTTAGGCTGTGTTTGCTACGTCTTACGATATACTTTGGACACAGTTTAGTCTTTGACCATATTTCATTGTTTGGATTGAGGATCACTGACGTGGGTTGAGTACCCGAAACGTTCATGTGTGAAACTTCTTCAAATTCAATATAATCATATAAGAACAGAATGATGTAGTAAGCAAGCAGGAGATACCTTCTAGTCCGGGCCTCTAACATCACTTCCCTTTTTGGGATTCACAATTGCTCGATATACGAGTACTTATTACCTTGAGATTTGTTCTATTCTTGTAGTTTTCCCCCTTACTTTGTCTGTCCCTCATTGTACTTATTTTTGAAGAGAAAATGGTGCATTTTATTTAAAAAAAAAGCAGTACTGAAATTTTGATTCAGCAAGTCTCCGTCACATGATATACGATCATACTTTTATAAGCCACAAATTATCAATAAAACATCTACAAAGTGTATGACGTATTTGTATTACATACACTTACGGCCGTGTCGTGTCGGTAATATAACCGGATTGGGACAGCAATCATAAAATAAGAAGTCTGGCTTTACCAGGATGGACATTTAAGCAGCTATATAATGTGTCTTATAATCATATACTAGGAAACTTGTCCCACGGAATTAATGTCATTGTGTCAATAATCAGTAGGGCTCGCTTGACAGGAAATCAGACTAATTACTGCTGAAACATGAGTTATAGCAAACTGTCAATGAAAAACTGATGGACAGAAAAAGACTTGAAATCAGTTTTCCTCAAAACATATAGCCAAGGGACCAACGAATCTACGAAAAAGAAAAAACAATAGACAGTGAACATAGTGTAATTTACAAATTAAATGAATGAAATAAAATGTCCGGACAGAGCGAAAATCTCCTTGTAGCTAGAAAAATTTAGCAACTCGTAGTTGATTTGTTTCAAATTTTATTTTAAAGTATTTGTATGTTCCAGATTTTGTGAAGATATGGCCGTACAAATTCTTCCAGGTATAATTGCTAGTAATTTTGGTCATGAATATTCTATTTATGTATTGGAGTTTGTTGTATGGACACTATTATTTTGTTTAAAAGATGACGTTTACCAACTGATTTATACAAATGAGTCTAGATTCTTTGAAGTTGTTGAATCTGCTGACAATGTTGATACCATACTGCAATGTTATACTATTGTCATAAGTAAAATTATTTGGACTGTGTCTGAAAATCACTTTGGCTAGAAGCATCACTGGTGAGGATTTACTTGTCTGGTGAATTGACATTGATTTGAAATTTTCTTCAAGAGGGTAAAGAGTTGGAACACTTCCGCATTTTTGGTTAACTTTGAAAATGTATCAGAGACTGAGAAACAGTTTGATATTCTATGAGTTTTCTTCAGGAACATGGATACGCTGATACGATACACTCTCTGACCTACTTCTTTGGATTCCATTCGTTAACACTCCATCAAGTCTCACTTACATAAAGTTTGTCCATGCTGCAGCTTATTTGTTATCAATGCCAGATTAGCAGACGAAAGAAGAAATTGTTCTGTAAGGGTCATGGAATTAAGGAAGGGTCGACCAAAGCGACTTGATTGATTTTAGATCCGTCTTTCAATTCATCACGATCCGGTGAAACGACAAGTCTAGCAGTAAAGAAATCTGCTCGGACCGAAAGTAATAAACCAATCTTAAATGCAGCATATAAAGAGCACATTTATTTGTGGTTAACTACCTTATTATTCGAGAAGAGATTTCAGTAATGTCCATGCATGTTTAAAAGTACATGTTTTGTTCAAAAGGCTCTCATTTTGTTTACGTTTGCTTGAATTTAAAGTGCTTTAAGGGCTGGTACACAAATAAAGTGCATATTAAGCACGTATGAATTTTCATAAAATGACTGAAACTTGCTGTGAATGAGACATTAACGTGTGGGATCCTCCGTTTTCTATCCAATTAAAGTATCTAAGTACATGCGGTAATATAAAATCGACGAAAAACATTGTATGAGGAGGCTCGTTTTTTTAATTGCATATGAAGTTCAATAACTATAAAGATGTACCTATCAGTTATTCAGTCTCAAAGTTTCAAGAAGGCAAGGCAAAATCATTAGAATTTCGTTATAGCAAGTAATGTAAAAGTACATACGTATTGAAACCCCCTTGTAGTCGGCACATGTAAAGATTCATACAAGTGTATATGAAAAAAGAAATGATTTTGGATTCAACATAGTAACTTTCCCCTGACACGACGATGATATTCCCAAACTACCGTCATACGGCATTTACATATCACAACTCTGCCTGTACGCTAGAGCATGTACTAATATTTTGGATTTTCACAACAGAAATTAACAAATTACAAAGAAACTTCAAGGTCAAGGATTCCATTTTCATAAACTAGTAAAGACTTTCTTGAAATTTTGCAAAAATTACAGTCAGCTTCTTTTAAAATTCGTATCTATACAAGCAACATAGTACATTACTTTGGATATTACACTACCTGCCTTTTAATGTGATATGATAAACAAAATTAGAAGGATCAAAGGAGGACAGCATAACTATCGAAAATGCGTCAGAATCATCAAACGCCTTTTATGCCGTGGATGTGATCCTTATGACACCAGACGGACACTAGGCTTGACCAATGTACAGTCTTGTACCAGCGCATTCTTCAGACTTGCACTCTGACTGACTGTGACGACGGGACTCCATGACTAGCCCTGTAAAAACATCTTTAGATAAGACAGGGCCCCGACCACCTGTCCTTATTTTTTGTCGCATTATTGAGATATTATGTCTAATGGGAAGAGGGGGATATATGTACATGTGTATGTAAAGCTAAGGGCAATGTATAAGGCACATGGATTGCAATTACTTCAATATGCGTCAACGGATTTTCTTGATATGAGTTAAAGAAGATCCTGTACACATTGTGATCAGACTGTGAAGAGAAATTGCCTTTTGATTTTCAGGTTCATCCGATTTGTCGTTACGGATTAATGGGACTTAGATTTTTTTAAATACAGTGAAAATTTACTTTGTAAATATGTATACGTTAAGACTGTGGAAAGGAAGCCGCCTTTCGATTATCAGGTTCATCCGATTTGTCGTTGCAGAGTTATGGGACTTTTTAAAAGACAAACATGGATAATGACCATATCCCTGCACACAGCACAAAATCGATAACTCAATCAGAAACCAAAGGCATACAAAATCAGGACAAAACAGGAACCAAAGCAAACAAACAAAAACCCCCACCATATGAAAAGAAGCAAACTCCCGATATGGGAGTGAGACCAGGTGCCCAGGAAGAGTAAGCATCTCCTGCTTGCATGCAACAGCCGCGGCTTCAATTCGGTCACATCCGGTTACTTCTGTAAAAATATTAGAAAATAGTTAAAAATTATTTGAAAATTAATTTTGGTGAAATGTATTGAATATTTGTATACTTCAAGAAGAAAGAATGTTCTTTTACATATGTAACGGGTATTTAATTTTTTTGTCGCTTAATAGAGAAATTATGTGTAATGGGAGGGGGATATTACATTGTACATGCACATACATGTTAAGCTAAGAGCAAAGTATAGGCACATTTAACGCAAAGACTTGAATATGCGTCGACAGAACATTTGCATGATATTCTTACTATCGACAATCCTGTTTTTGAGAAATATAAAAATGTTATTTATCCACAAGAATTGATTCTAAACAAGGCAAACGTTTCAAACACAGAAACACCATTTTTGGACCTACATATCAAAATCGTTAATGGAGAGATCCATGCAAAAGTGTATGACAAAAGAGATGATTTTGGATTTAACATAGTAAATTTCCTCTGGCTTAACGGTGATGTTCCTAGATTACCGTCCTATGGTATCTATATTTCACAGCTCATCCGGTACATTTATGCTAGAGCATGTACTGATGTTTTGGATTTTCATAGTAGAAGTTTACAATTTACCAAGAAACTTTTAGGACAAGGTTTTCGCTTTCACAAACTAGTAAAGACTTTCTGGAAATTTTACAAAAATTATTGTCAACTTCTTCTGGAATTCGGACCAATAAAGGCAACAGAGTATATTACTTTGGGTATTTCACAACCTGCATTTTATGGTGACATTATAAACAAGATAAGAAGGATCAAAGATAGACAACATCACTATCGAAAATGCGTCAGAATCATCAAACGCCTTTTATACCGTGGGTATGATCCTAATGTCACCAGACGGACACTAGGCTTGGTACTTGACCAATCTACAGTCTTGTATAAGCGCATTCTTAAAACGACTGGACGCCATGACGGGCCCTGTCCAACCCTCTTTAGAGAAGACAGGGCCCCGACGACCTGTCCTCTCTGAATGTCAGTCGGACTCCTCGGGTGATAACATACATGAGCTCGCGGCGGCAGAGCACGGATTGTATTACGTACGCCCTCTTTTTATATCCATTTACATATTCATCTGTGTTGCTTGGGCCCTGCGTTTTGCGGTGTTGTTTGTGTGTGGTCATCTGACAGTGAGGAGATTGTTTTACACCACAATTGTGCGTTTTTCGAGACCTCTGGGTAATCAGAAAAGTGGGAGGGTTGTGCGCACGTAATCCAGGATAATCATACCTTCTGCTATTTCCGTGGCAGATGGCCGTCCTAAGTCAGCACCGGTTGTCCATTGGTCTCGTTGGTTTATGTGTAGTCCTTTGTGTTTGATGTTTCTGTGTTGTGCGTTGACGTTCCTTGTCCCTTACGCGTCTCTTCTGTGCTTGTCTGCTTTGTGTTTTTGCATTGGGTGTTTTGGGGTTTTGCTGTGGGTGCTACAACTGGTGTTGTTGGAGATCCCCTCCTTTGATTTATACTTTGTGATATAACTATGGAGAGGAAGCTCCCTTTTGGTTTTCATGTTCAGCTAATTTGTCATTACGGAGATATAGTACTTAGATATTATGGTGTGAAAATAAATCCGAACAGGCGTATCTTGCTGCGTAAGCGTTTGCTTTATTATATCCATTTATATATCATCTGTGTTCCTTGAGCCTCTGGTTGCTTTACACTATAATTGTGCGTACTTCGAAACCTTTTGGTAACCTGAAAAGTAGGAGGGTTGTGCGCATGTAATCCGGACGACCACACCATCTGCTACTTGCTTACATGTAGCAAATGGCCGTCATAAGTCGGCACTGATTACCCATTTGTGTCGTTGGTTTATGTGTGGTCTTTTGTGTTTCTGTGTCGTATGTCTCGTTTTCGTTTTTTGCTGTGCTCGTCTTTATGTTTTCGCATGGGATGTGTGACGTTTTGTTGTTGATACTGCGGCAGGGTCTGGTTGGAGATCCCCTCTCTTCTCTTATATTATAGTAACATTAAGTTACAGAAGGACTTCGTTTATAAGACTAAATTGAAAACACTTTTTCTTAGACACTGTCCTTTTTGCATTGCTGTCGATTAAAATTATTGGATTAATAACGTTTATTTCGCGCCAAAAAATCCTCATCTGTCATATAAAAGTGTTAAGTTACGTTAAATATACCGTTTACGATATCACTCAATTAAATGTATGTATGTTCTATAGGGAATGATACTGTAACCAATATTTCTAAAACTTTGGGCTTTCGTTATGACTTTTATTCACTGATTTGTATTACACAAGACTAATTCAATAGGGCTGAATAATACATGTACATACAAATGAAAACATTTTTAAACGTATATGCCGTCATAGAACGAATCCTTCCAGCCTAAGTAATGGCTACTCTGAAGAATGTACAATGGCTATCAGAGGAACGAGACTTAATGACGATCCTTCACAAAACGTCCGAAAATACAACCCTCTATAAACATCAAAGAAACTCTACAATTACGCTCTGGTAGCAGAAATGAGGGCTCTTCTGTCATATATTGGGAAAAAAACTTCATTTTCACTTTCTTTCACTATTGACTGCCTTATGTCGTTTGATTTAATAAAACTGGCTTCTTCACTGAATCATAAAATTGGAGTGCACAAAAACTATTCTTGTTACCGAATCAATACCAGATTTCCATATTTTGGTACTATGTGGAACAAGGTTCAGAATATCAATGATTCAGAGTTTTTTGCATACTTCTCCCTAAAGAATGAGAATTCATCGAGTCTCGGTCAAATGAATATTTATTTTTCATAATCGAAGTAAATATTTACTAAGTAGGATATAAATTTACCCTCCCATCGCGTAATACTGAAAGGTTATCACTATGTATACATGTATAATATAATATTTCAAAATGAAATTGAGTATGCCCTCGTGTAGTTCTATGGCATGACATGATCATGATAAAAGGCAGCCCTATATGGATATACCCATGTGGTGACTTAACAAAACCATCAGTAAATGTCCGCAGGCGATACACGATGGGCTTTAGTCTGAGTGATATCATTTCTTACGTCATGTCCGCAGCGATACACGATGGGCTTTAGTCTGAGTGATATCATTTCTTACGTCATGTCCGCAGCGATACACGATGGGCTTAAGTCTGATTTATATCATTTCTTATATAATATCAGTATCATCTTTTGTTCCAATATAAAAGATTCGATTTCAAAAATATAATTTATTACAATGTTCACTGGTACAATTTCTGATATTCATTCAGACAGTATAGCAAAAATATCATTTGCAGTTCGAAAATTCCTATAGTTGATTTACTCAATTCTTGATTTCATCTTCCTTTCTCATTAGAATAGAAAAAAAAATGAATTCGTGATGCATGTATCTCCAATATGAATAGACAATAGATGTATATGATTTGAATTTCGTGATATGTTTCATTTAAATAGGGGTCTTAAATATAAAGAAAATTATAAAAACCATTTCTCAATCTCCTTGTGGGATGATCAATTCGAAGATTTTTAGTAGATTGAATAGATTGACACTGTCTATTGAGTTGATCTGTATGAATGTGAGACATTGGTGATGCTCTGATGGTATTTCCTAATGAAATGTTAAACGTCTTCAAATTGAATATTAGCATCATTCAATAACATATATTTGCAGCATGGACAATGAGTTAAAGAAGATCCTGACGATAATCTCAACAGCACTCACAATAGAGCACATGTGTACAAAATTAAACATTAAATTACATGCACGTTTTGGGTACTTAACCCTCGTCGGTGATCCTCAATCGAAACAATGTAATATGGCCAAATATTTTGAAAGTTATTATGTCCAAAAATGTACTGAAAGACGTAGATGGATATTGAATAACAGGTTCTCCTAGGAAGTAGGAAATATATACTTTTTCTCCCACTGTGGACTGGGGTATTCATGGAAACGCTGGGAAAAGATATCCTTGTCTTACCCCTATGGGATAAGATAACATTTTCACGTGCCTTTTGACTGTATCGTCAATTGTGACGTCATACATGATTGCTGCGGTAGCCGATCAAAATATGAAAAAGAATACATAAAATCTCATTTTTTAGGGCCTTTCGACAGCGGGAGAAAAATAATCAATCCCCAGATGTGATCAGGGACACGGAAATCCAACCCTCGTGTCCAGGATTTGCTTTTGTCCACGACTCGGCAAGCCTTGTCGTGGTACAAGCAAATCCTGGACACTCGGGTTGGATTTCCTTGTCCCTGATCACATCTGGGGATAGATTCTATTAATCTTGGCATCTGATCTCATTTCCCTTGAACACAACAACCATTTTGTGGTTACATGATAATTTCTATTCATGCATCAATTATTTCTTAATAAAAATTATCTTTCAAACTAAATGTATCTATCGTTGTGCTGTTTTATCTGATTTCGTTTTGTCCTTTAGTTGGGTTTTTATAGATCCCCTCCTTTGTTTTATTGACTGATTTCCAATCATTTGATAACAGTTTGAAACAACATCTGCAATACGGTTAAACATACCTCTTGTTATGATATCGTTTTGCACATCATGGTCACTAACAAATCCGGAACACGTCCTGTATCAATTATGCACATGACTCCCAGTATAATGAATACTACTGTGCTGTTGAGATTATCGTCAGGATCTTCTTTAACTCATTTGTGTCACACTTATGCCCTTTGCCGTGTGGAGCTCGTCAAAAAGTTCCCCGCGAGGGGTTTGACAGTAAGTGTTTTGAATATTATTCCCTGACATTGTCGCCATAGCACTTTCTATATAGACGTGGCCTAGGACAGTGCATATATTTTATATATTCTTTTCATTTTCGTGCATGAACATCGACGGCGGGTGCGGCTAGCCAACAGGGGATGCTTACTCCTCCCGGGCACCTGATCCCACCTCTAGCTTGCTAGGGGTCCGTCGATGCTCAATTTGGTGCTCTATTGTGAGTGCTGTTGAGATTATCGTCAGGATCTTCTTTTACTACTATACAATTATTTTCTTTCATTTTGATTTGTTTTTGTAGTTTCAATAATAATTGAGGACACGGAGCCTCATCGTGATACTTTGATTTCTCGCGCGTTTCATGGAACCAATATATTATTGCTCATAGGGACTCATTTAGTTTTTCGTTACTATGACTTTAAGCCTCTATCAAGATTACGATTAAAGGTAACAGTTATATTACAAAATAGATTTTTCTTCTTGGAAAATCCTAATCATTTCAAGTCTTATCGTCAAAAACACTCATACGATTGATTTTTTTATATCGTTCCTTTACTTATAAACGTGATTCTTACATACTGTAACAATAATCTATTAGGTAAAAGACATAGCTTGAATAATAGATCAAAGATACACCACTTTCTTACATTATTTTTGAGTGGGCAAGCTTGCTGTCAAATTTCTCTTTTATGGATGGCCGGATCATTCTGAAATCAATGTGATTATAAGATTTCTGGTTAAAGCCACCATACAATATTTATTGTTGGTAAGGACATGTATTATCATCAAAGCGTGTGCGGTACACTAATTAAGAACAGCTTTATTGGTGTCTCATTGGAGGAATTGCACATTCCAATGCTCAAATCAATTAAGCCTTCGCATTTAACCTCAACATGGATTTTCTTATTCGATTCGACCCTCATAGAATGGTGTTGTTTATTGCTTTCTTTCATCGGAGGACCATGATTTCCAATATTGCTTCTTGAAGATGAATCTTTATTGCATTAGAATATGACTTTCAAAACAAATGGATCGGATTTTTGGAATTTCAAAGGAAAGCACATGGTGTACTTTAATAACTTTACTGCGGATGCGTACGTTTATACCCTTGATAGTTTTTCAAATATTTCGAGTTTTGGGGGAAATTTAACAGATATTAATCTTAGGGATTTTATAGTGACTTTCGTCGGAGAAAAGCGACCAAGTTCTTTGACCGTTATCGCTTTGACAGTAGTTTACGTGACCATCTTCCTGACGGGCCTGATGGGAAATTTGTTTACATTTGTTGTGATTTTAAGGAACGTTTATATGAGGACAGTGACAAATTATTACCTAGCTAGTCTGGCTCTATCAGATGTTCTGGCTCTTATCTTTGGTAAGTTTATTAACTTTAATCTGAAATCGCGTAAATTAAATTCACTCCTTTAAAATATCTGATTCACTTCTTATTTTTATCAGAATAAATGCTAGCTGATTTATTCTATTGAATTAACATGATTAAAAGAAATGTATTGCTTGTCGTATTGGGGGCTTGATACATTGATATTTCTGTTCGTGTATGTATGTTTGAAAAGAAATCTAAATTTCAATTAAAATTAAAAACAGGAAGTCAATAAATGTCTTTGATCAGATATTCAAATTTGAATTATTTTAAAATTATAAGAGAATCATTAAAAAAAATTTATCCTTAATGAAAAACAAGGAAGTCAGAGGAATAAAATAAACCATTAAATTTGACAACCTTGGATTAAAGAATTTTTATCTTTTGAATTGATGAGCATGGGGAAACATCAACTTGAAATTTTAAGACGTAAACTTCTAGAACTACTAATAGAAACTAAAAGACCCATACTAGGTTATGTGCACGAAAGAGGACAATTCACCGTATGATATAAAATGGTCAGGTCAGCTAATACAATTCTTATTTGACTTCACATCAGTGTTCTTGCAATTCCAATATAGATTACAGATCACAATTAATTTTGAATGTTCGTTGACCACGCAAATAGTTCCTGATTATTTCAATCCCTCGTCTTCTTACATTTATTTTCTACGACTCTTTTTACACTAGATGATTCGATTTTTACGTCAATGAGTCGCAGATGAATTGAAAAAAAATATTCTAGCATGTTGAATGATACTGCATCATCCTAATCGCGGAATGACAGATGTGTTATGAGGCTCTAGAATTGATAGATTGTAGAACATTAGAGCCACAGATACCCCCTTTCGGGTTTAAAAAGATATTAAAAGTCTACTAAGCGACAGATTTTTGCATGAATCCATTTCTGACCTTATTTTGATACTATCTAGCAAATATAAAAGTTTCAAGCAAAAAATGGTGGTGCGATTCGAGTATTTAATCGTCATATTAGTACTTTTTACAAAGGAATATATAGGAAAAAATAATTGGGGTCTGATACCTATACTCATATCTGAACGTTGACTTTATTTGGAATCTTATGGTCAGTGCGATTCGTTTTTGGTGGCGCCACTAAATTTTCTGCTGGAGCGTCGCTTTAGATGGGGAGGAATGAGGTGTCCGGAGCGTGCATAACAAAAATTGACTATTTTTCAAGGACGTATATATATACGCGTAGTTTTTCGTTGAATTGCTTGAAATTTTTTTGATTAGGCTGTACATGTATGTTTTTGCATTTTCGGAAACTTGTCATTTCATCCAAAAATTTCATCGACATCAACGAAGGTTAACATCCTAGCACCATCCCTCCAATGTTATTTTGGACATATATTTTATCTAATTATGCTACTGAATCGACCCTACAGGAAATTTGGAACACTTTTTGCAAAACTGATGTTCAAATTGAAATACATTCTATTCATTCTCCCGATTCAATTGCGAATATATTCTGAGGATGTTACAATTCTACCGAATTAAAGTGACGGGTGTTGCATGCAAGGAGGAGATGCTTACTCTTCCTGGGCACCTGGTCTCACTCCGATTTTGGGAGTTTGCTTCTTGTCATATGGTGGAGGGTTTTCATTGTTTGCTTTGGTTCTTGTTTTATCCTGATTTTGTATGCCTTCAGTTTATGATTTTCTGAATTTATCGATTTTGTACTGTGTATTGGGATATGGCCATTATCCATATTTGTCATACAGTGTACAGTAGGCCTTGAAATGTAAGTGATGTTTTCTCTGTTTCATTATACATTTTTTTTTTAGGAAATTCGACTCTGCAACCAGAGAGTTGAAATAATGACGAAAGCATATTCAATCTTACCAAAAAAAAAAAAAAAAAAAAAAAAAAAGAAAAAGAAAAAAAAAAATTAATAAAAATCCGCCTTGTTGAAAGTATGCATGTTATCGTTCATGCTATTCATAACATTTCAATATCATATTCCATTTCAGAATCGTGGCAATGAAATTGATACAACTAATTTTACATTTAATTTAGGTCTTCTTCAATAATGAATGACAGAAATGATAGGAGAAAATGTTAAACGTCTTCAAATTCTATAGCATCATTTAAGAACAGATAACTTTGCAGCATGCACCAGACATGCACGTTCCGGGTACTTAACCCTCGTCAGTGATCCTCAATCTAAACAACGTAATATGGCCAAAGAGTGTGAAAATTATTATGTCTAAAAATGTACCGAAAAACGTAGCAGGATGATGCTACAGGACCCACGTTTTAGAAATTTCAAGAAATTTTGATAACAGAAATTTTCGTTTGCGTTGAAGAGATAGACGATCAACCGAAGTTGATCGAACTTGGCTACATGTGCCCTCGGGGAATCCTGGTCCACCAGCAGTCACACTCTCCAAGTGGTTCAAATGTTAAACGTCTTCAAATTTAATAGCATCATGTAAGAACAGATAAATTTGCAGCATGGACCATACATGCATGTACTTAACTATGAATGAAATTATTATCATAATGTATGACTTTTCTCAATTTCACGTTATTATTCGATGGTGTTTCAATAAAACAACACTTGATCATAGCAACAAAAATTTTCAGAAATACCACCTAAAACACGGAGATACAACGCACGTGTCAATCAATGACATATAAAGCAAGATAAGGTTAAAATAGGTAATAAAACAATACTTTATCTTAGTTTTTTCTTTGGCTTTATGTATTTAATACAATGTGAAAATGAAGTATGTGGATGAGGCTCAAAATGAATAAGGCTAAAATCAAAACGAAATGAAAAAAAATTGTTTGTATGGCTACTATGGAGGAAAAGAGATGATCTCCAACGGGACCCGGTTACATCACCCACAGCAAAACATCAGAACACCGTAATTTGAAAACACAGAGTGGACAAACACAAAAAGAGACACAGAAGAGACAAGGTACATCAAAACACAGAGTGGACATACACAACAAGAGACACCGAAGAGACAAGGTACATCAAAACTCAGAGTGGACATACACAACAAGAGACACAGAAGAGACAAGGATGACTAAACACCAAACACGACATCAAAACACTGAGCATTTATGAATTTGGTCATACATTAAACCTTGAGAAAGCGCAATGCTTAGGCTCTTTAAGATCTCGGGATCGATTCTGGCATTCTGAGATATGTCTCTTGTGATACGTTATAGTGATCATCCAACCAGTCTTGGAATCTTGAGGTTTCTTCTGGGTTCACATATTCCGGTTTCCTCCTATACCGCGGGACCCTGGTCAACTTTTTTGTTACAAATAATGTTAAAATTTTTGGCGAGATAGTTTTACTGCTTTGATTGCTATAGTTAATATATCCGACAATAAATGATAGGGACTACATGTATAAAGCAGTTCATAATAGATAATATGATATCACTTCATTTGACGAATGAATAAACTTCTTACTGTCATAATTTTGCGATTAACTATAAAATTGCTCCATATTAATATCATTATATTAAAAGTTCTAATTTGTTAGCAGTTCAAATTGAATGATAAATTCTATAAGACTTAAAGGATACAGTGTAAGCTTGCGTGACGAGAACAATGTAAAGTAAGGACTTTGGCTTCTATTTCTATTTTTCAATTTCCAGTTGTCAATTTAATTCAATAAAATTTGATACATAAGGCGTAGGATAATTCAAATAATAAAATTTTAGGAATGACAAATGAATCAATGTCATCAGCTATAATTTCAGTTTATTCCAATAAGCCTGTTTCTTCAGAGTCTGCCGGAAGATGGCATGTCACTGGCATGCCGTAAAATTTATAGCCCTGAAAATAATGGAAAGGAAATAGTCGTATTTAGAAATCCCTTTATGTTGATGGTCATATAAGGAAGGGAAACAAAAGCAAGCAATCTTATCTGCAAATTGGGGTCCGTCTGGATGTGCAATTGTTTATGCTTTGCACGACAAACATTTCTATCATAGGCTTAGAAATAGATTTAATGTCGTTCTAAATATATCCAAGGGCAGATCCAGAGGGATAGAGGTGGAGTAGGGGGTTCAGGACTCTTGGAATTTGCCAAATTCTTTATTTTTTCTTCGTTCTACGTAATTTTTTTTTCAGTTTTATGGTTTGGACACTCTCCTTCCCTCTGGGCTTGACCCCGTCATGCCTGGAAATTTCCGCCAATGTTATACTACATAAAAATCTTTGAATTATCATGTCAATAGAATTAGAATGGACGGATATCGTATAATTAGTGTGACAACTTCTAAGAGGGAAGTGATGTAGTCTGAAAGCAGATTTTTTTTCAGTCGCAGACAATCATTGGCATTCTATTATTGTAAGTTACTTTCTAAAAAGAAACGAATAATTGATCATTCCACAGAATTGGCTTTATTTTGGATTAATTTCAGAATGTACATTTGAAGCCTGAAAGCAAAATTAATCTTATGCAAAGTTTTCCTTGTTATGAAATTAAAATAAGTTTCTAAAGCCTACCGTTCAAATAATCATTAGGGCGATTTGTAATTTTATTCCTGGCCCCATACTAAATAGATAACCAAAACAATTTTCAACATGCTCAAAAGCAATTAGAATATTAGCAATGAAGACCAAAAGAAATGAACAAGTTTTATATGCAAGCTGAGTGAAGCATCGAGTTTGACATAACAACAAAACCGGAAACTGCTGACAGCTTGATAGAGATTCATCAGAATAGATGAGAATATTTATAGCGTTCTGTGTTCTTATTAGTTTACTGAGTGCAGAACTGCTTTCTTCTTTGATGTTCTCTGATACGTACACGTACTGGTATCACTGGTTTACATGTATGAACGGCTCTGACAATGTTAAATCAAGGAGAATCATGTACAAGTCAACTTGGAATATAAATCAAGTGCTTTAGGATGGTAAAATACTGGTAGAGACCGAACCTTTCTTTCGTGATTCGTGAATGTAACTCCAAGACTTTTGAATAAGGGGGTGGATGAATAAAAAAGAATGATGTATGAATTTGTGAAGCACGATGGTACGAAAAAAGCATCAAGGAGTTCTCTTTCAGAGTAGATATTTAGGGATAAAATTGATCAAAATGTATGCTGAAATTTTTTTCTCACATATTGGGCACACCACTTTTAGATAAATGAAGGAATTTTTGTTTGAAATATTTAGCCATGGTTGAACTGTGGTCATTTACGAAAAATCCGTCCCTCTCGGTAGCTAACCAGGGTCCAATAACTGCTTCTTTGCTTATTGAAGACCATGCTTAAAATGGAATTTATGCATAACGCATGTAACTTCAATAGGATATAAAAAAAAACCATTTTTGGTGCAAAAACAAAAGAGAAATGAAGTACTCAGAAAGGGTAAGTTTGCTGATCATGACCTTCACATGGTCTGAAGATTCTGAAGTACCAAAATGATACCTCTAAGTCAATATAGTACCCACTCCTACGTAATACTATATATAAATCGTATACAATGTAGCAAGAATCTGATATTAGACTGTCGATATTAATTAAATTAAGGTGGATATTTTTACACCATTCCACGAGGAAATGTCCTTTTTCATTAATTAAAGTACAAGGAATGAGATAAAAAAAACCTAATTGTATCAGACACGGATACCTTACAAGTTATTTTTTTTTTTTTTGCAATCGTCTTTCGCGGGTAAAAATGTATCACTTTAGTACATATGTAATAAAAGAAAAATGAGAGAGGACCTTGACCAAGCACATGTTATACAATTTAACTTATCATAAAATAATGGAGAGGGCTTTCTACGGTCTAATCTGCACAGAAGCTTTGTAACAAAGCGGATATTTGACCGTAATTAAAAGAATAAAACGCCCTTTTCCAGAAACAGCGACGGCTGTCTATGTTAAGGCAATTACTTTGTCTTTTTTATTTAATTATTTCCTCAATAAAGTCGGTTTCCTATTCATGCCATTGTTAGACTAAGTCCATTTGACGTCACTTGTTGCATGTCATTTGCTTGTAATTCTTTAAGATACTGAGTCTAGAGAAATCTAACTAATGCTGGCACGTATTACAGGTATTTGTAAAAGGACGTAACCAAAGATCGACAATTCACTGTTAAAGTAATTTCCTTCATAAAAAGCTATATTACTTTACCTTTGCCTTTGCCTTCGGAGACACGCTTTATCATTATTTCCAGAGGAAAACAAACTGTTTCTATTTTGCATTACCACAAAGAGGTACATTTGTAATCTCTCCTAACAGTCTTCTCGCACCACCAAGTACAATTGACATAATGATTGATAAAACACCAATTAACCAAAAATTACATTCGACTCTAATGCCTGCTGGAAAACATGACACATGTAAAGACATAACACAAAACAAAACCAAATAAAATAAATAAATATTGCATAAAAAAATCAAAGAAAACATTCATTCACAGGATCAGTATTTCATTAACTCAGAATGGTCATTTGTTAATTTGTTGCATATTCTCATGCCGCTGAACTATAAGGTTCTGTTTGGCAGTTGGTTGCAAGATAGTTAGCTTTGTTATCAGCAACTGTATCCATCTACTGTAAACGATGATTTTTTTTTCGCGTATGGGTAATTTGCGCGATTGTAATATAATCGTGAAAATAACCCTGCTTGAACGGTACAACCAGTAAAACAGACTATATAGGGAATGCGAAATTAACACCAGCGTACCGTTCAATTGTCATTTCTTGAAAATCGCCCCAAGCGAAAATAACCTCGTTTAGTCTCCACTTTTGATTTCAGCTTCATTTCTATCAGAACCCGTGAATTACTATTGGTAGGATTTTCTCTGGCTTCTTCAAATAATAACTTGCATTGAATTATATGTCCTAAGTTAGTGCTCGCCGTTATTACACGTATCAATGGATGCTTGAAGCTTTGGCCAAATTAATTTAATTCAAATCTATTTAAAACTGTACCGTGGAAATCGTATGAGAATTATCAAAGCAGTGTTAAAGAATCGTACCAAAATAACCTGCTTTGACTACTATTATATCGGTATTGCATGGAAATGATTGGATGTATGCAAAGTATGATGATATGTACAGCTAAACAACAGATTTGACTTTCCGACTCTGTTATGAGAAAGGGTGTTTCCCAGGGGCCTAGTACATGCAAAATGTCGATAATTTTGTTTGATAACATCATCCCTTTATTTCAGAAGCAATGTGTTAAAATTGCCAAGTAGAAAATGCAAAGAAAATTTTAAAGAGGCAAACATCCTAGCTCCACCCTCCTAAAAGATTTAAAGCGCTGCAAAAGCATATGAACGAAGTCCAATCGAAATACAAATAGTACCTCTTCTTAGGCCATTTTTAGAAAATGGTACTGATGTCAACATGCAATTGATAATACCAAAAGGTTCTTCAATAAGTAACGATAATATGAATTGTGAAAATAAAAACAGCCCAAAAGCGGGAGGCCACATTTCTTGGAATTCAGTTGTTTCAGTTCAATATTGCCTGAGATACAGAAATGAAAAAAAATTGTATGTACCAATTTCTTTTCTCTCATCTGTATCACCAAAGAATCAATATGTAGCCAAGTCCGATCAACTTTGGTCGATCTTTTCTTCAACGCATTCGAAAATTTCTGTTATCAAAATTTCTTGAAATTTTAAAACATGGGTCCCATTGCATCTTATCCAACCCATCCTACTACGTCTTTCGGTACATTTTTGGACATAATAATTTCCACACTTTTTGGTCATATAATATTGTTTAGATTGAGGATCACTGACCCGAAACGTGCATGTCTGGTCCATGTTACAAATTTATCTGTTCTTAAATGATGCTATTGAATTTGAAGACGTTTAACATTCCTTGAAAAACAACTTTTGAAAGCAAAGCTTTCAATTTTCGACCGTATCACCTTGCAAAGAAATAAAATATCTTAATTACGACTTTGGTATCGAAACGGCATGAGTAAGATTTTTTTCTTTTTAACTCGAATATTGAAGTGTACGTTGATATAATTAAATTCTAAAAAAGATCTTATTCTAATATTAAGTTTTATTCGTGTAAAGAAATAATTTTTGTCATGTTACATGAAGCACAGTTGCATTCAGACTTAGCTAAAATCGATTGATGTAAAGTTTAAAATATGTATGCCAAAATTGATTTTATCTATGTCAATTCTTACATAATTATGCCCTTGCCAAAAAAATTATGCCGTAGGTTAGATCTCTTTGTGAATCGGTGAGGTCTACTTATGCGCTTATATAAAACAATAGATGTCCTCTCGGTGACGGGACTTGAATCCCTGGATGAAATTGCTACTGATTGCTTCCGTATTAGATCATTAGTGAGATTATATTCTATGGTAATTCAGTGCACCATGTGCATATTGTGCATATTTCAATAAACAATGTCTCATCATTGTTAATTGATAGCGAAACTGAGGAAATCCAAGTAGTGAAAAAATTAAAGTAATAATCAGTAATTGAAAGCCAAACAATAAACACGAATTTAGAATCAACAAATAACGATCACAATGACACTTCTTCATAGAAACACAATGAACAACTTTATCTAATGAACAATTTCCAGAATATGTTGTAGGTGGCGCTATTAAAAACGTGCCGTGCTAATTATAGTACAGTGACAATTTAAGCAAATTCACATGCTACATATCTATAACCCAAGTTACAGCATCTAAGTTGCTGAGTTGCAGCAACTCTGTGAAACTAGGCAAATCCAAACTTTTTTTTAAGTGACACTGATTGTAATAGAAAGATAAGGGAATCTGTATGTGGAACGACCAACTTTAGAGAAGAGGGGAATGTTAGTTAATATAATGTGTTGCTATGGAAGTTTGACTTTTATGTTTTGCCAGAAATTGAAGATGGCTTGCTAGGTTCTTTGCAATAGGTATCAATTTCTTAGCTTAAAGTCAGACCTCCAATCCTTTCATCTTTGTTCAACGTATACGGAATAAATTGGTTTATCGGACGATAAAATTCTATTGTCTTTTCTCTTTTTATCGCATTAAAGTGCCGGAAATACAACGTAAAGTAAATGAGGAGAAACTCGCTTGGAATTACCTTATGGAATTGTAATTGAAGGGGAAAGGAAGCTTGACTTGTTTAGAAATCCCTTTACGGTTATGGGTTTGTTACGCAAGAAGAATATTCTAAAGATTGTGCCATAAAGCCGTCTTCCCTATGGACTGCTATTATCATAGTTAAAAAGAATTGTGAAGATCCATCCAAATGTGTACTAACCTATCATCTCTTGAAGGCTTTTGAAAATTGAAAAACATATAATTTGTGTCAAAAAAAGAAAAGAAAGCAAGATGACAAATTGTAAATAATATCAATCCAAATGTGTACTAATCTATCATTTTTTGAAGGCTTTTGAAAATTGAAAAAAAATATAATGTTTGTCAAAAAAAAAAAAAACCCCAACATGATGACAAGTTTAAATAAACAAAGAAGACATGTTCATTTCCCCTTTACTTGTTTATTTTGTGTGTGTTCAACTGTGCTCCCTTCGCCTTCATTGCATAACGACAGATGGAGATATAAATGAAAATTTAGTACCTCCTTACTTTGCTGCCTGCGTGCATGACTATACATCGTTGTTTCATTATCATGTTTAAAATAAAAACGTAAAATAATTTCTTTCAGTTTTTATGAGTAAATGATGTAGATACATACGATACGGAGGCTTATTTTCTCCGAATCATACGTCTCAATCTACTTTTCCTATAGATAATATCGGTTGAAAAGCTGAAGAATGTTCACCGCGGAACACACACGAATTAAACAAGCAAAGGGTAAAACTCGTGAAATAATCATCAAAGAAGTAACTATTAGTTATTTAGTGTCAAAGTCGAGATGGTAAGGCAAAATCATTAGAATTTCCATCGGAAGAGTTGCGAAAATCGGAATGAACACACTCATTCTAGTTAAGACACTAACACGTCTGTCAACAAGAAGAAGATAACAAGAAAAACCACACCAAAACAACTGACAAATAAGACAAACACGATTTTTGCATAAGGGGCAACTCAGAGACAGGAGAAGAATGTCTGCATTATATGGACTGAAAATGGAATTCATTGTAGATGGCCGCTACGAAACAAACACCTACAAAAAAAAGCCCACAAGCAACCATATGACAACTTACTAAAACAAGTTTATTAGTCTACGTGATTATTTTGCAAGAAACGAGTTTACTATTACTACTCCTCAAAATGTTATTGACATGGCAAATATCTGTTAGAGCCCATAGCATTATGATTAATAAGTATCTCCTACACTCTGCCTTCTTCTGTTATATTTTAATCAGAATATATGCCTGTGGTACTTATTTTCAGAGTGACTGAATAAAAGTAGGAGTTGAGTCGTTTTGTATATCATATCTTTGAAAAAAATCCAGACAAAATCACGTAGATTCTGACCTGGATATCTTAATGAATAAAAGTTGATGTGTGCATTTTAGAGTACTATATTCAGAATGCAAGAAAGAAAATATTAAACGTCTTCAAATTCAATAGCATCATTTCAGAACAGAAAATTAGCAGCATGAACCAGACATGTACGTTTCGGATACTAAACCCTCGTCAGTGATCCCCAATCTAAACAATGTTATATGGCCAAAAGTGTGAAAGGTGAAAAGTTTGCAAACCAGTCTAAGAACAAAATCCGAAAATCTGAAGTACGGATAGTTTCTTGCACGGTACATATGTACTTGTCCCCTGTTGTTTGTTCAAGTTGTTTTTTGCCATGCTCGTTGTTTGTTACAATCCTGAGATTCCATTCCGTTGTAATCATTACAGAGTAGTCTTACCAGACATTGTCTCATAGCCTTGATTGACTTAATATTAGTTTTTAATGGTATCTTCTATTACAATTTTTTGACGATACGTTTGGAAATCTACTGAAAACAAGATTTCAAATATTTTGATAAAAATGTCACATCAATGAAACCCGATTCTTTATCGTTACATCTATATTAAAACGACCTTCAAATATGACCTAGTCCAAGTTTTCAATCTATAAAGATATAGCTATAGATCACTTCTATAGTGTCTATACAAAGTCTGCTCGGGGCTGCATTTATTACATTCGGAGGTAAAGTTACATGAAATATTCGACGTGCTGCTACAAATATTCATAAAAGAAAAGTTATTCCCAGAATTTATTTCAAATGCTATAAGACAGATAAAACGAAATGGATTTAGGTATAAATTCCCATACGAGATTGTATCCCCTTAGCTTGTCAGCTGACAAAAGCCATAGAATAGGTTGTTGATGTATCACTTGATTCTTTTAGTATGACATCCTACCATTTCTGATTCAATTAAGATATACAGAATCTATCACTTTGATTCCACTGTTTTATTGATATCTTGTCCTTTGAGTTCTTATTTCCGGGAATAAGATATTGTACTAGCTTATTCTGTCTAACTCATTTCTTTCTATAATCACAGTGAAAATGACGCTGCTGAATACAAATTTTGATTGATGCGATTTGCACATAAAGCATCCATACGCATTCTATTTCTATATGCTCCCTGTTCTTTATCATGCTTATGTAACCGCAAATATTCGAAATAGATTTTATGTGACATTGTTTTTTTCTGATGTGGTGAATACTTTGAGTACCATTATTGCCTACATGGACTTTTCGACTCGATTGTACATAATACATTTCGTAATTAGGCCATAGTAATTAAATATTTTGTTTTACGTCCCGAAGTCTTTCTGAAAGGTACCGTCCCGCCAGGCATGAAAACACACAAACACATAATCAATATGAAGGAATTCGGAAAGGAAGGCTTCCAACATAAAAAAGATAACTTTCTTCAGGTGAGGTAGATTTTAAGGAAAACCGCTATCATCTCTTGATGTCATATATGGTACAGGCAGTTTTTAGTATTCAAGACCATTTACTGGTATATTTCAACTCGAAAAATGCAAGTTTGCATGAGTTTTTTTTCTGAGGAATTCTCCTAAAAGGACGTAGAACAAATATTTATTACTATGACCTTATCAGTTTTTGCTAATTTATGACTGAGCAACACTGTCTTTGTATGACCTCACTGCAACGTATTCTTTTGTGGGATCATCTCCATATTTTTTCTCTATCAAAATATTCTTTTTTGTTCATCTATTCTATTACATCAAACTGAGACTGTAAAACACAATCAAATCGCCTTCTTTACTGAAGATATGATCCTGTATTCATATACCAATAATTGTATCGGCATATTAATTCTGCATTGCATACAGGCAAACTGAGGACGGGAATCCATTACGGACTCTACTCAAATCCCATTAGAGAGGGCTGGGTCTTGATCCCTTGTCCTATCTGAAAGTTGGTCAGACTTCTTGGGCGATTGATCATGAGCTTGCTTAAGCTAGTAGAGCACGGACAAGCTTATCGTGTGCCCATTGCTTTGTTTATCTATTATGATAGCTTTTGTGTTACCACGGACTCTCGCGGATTGCTATGCTGTTTTTAATAATTCAGATCCCTTCGCCCTTTATTTGTAACGGCATGAAAAGGCTCGGACGCCAATGGTGGAAGGATTTACATCAAATCCCTGATTTCGGCAAAATGGGAGAGACGTGCACACGTAGCCCGGGTAACCATATCATCCCTTTATATATCGGATGGTTGTCCATAGTTGGCCCCGGGTGCGCATTGGTCTAACTTATGTATTGTTATTCGTTTATGATCTGCTCTGATTTGCTCTTTTTGTGCAGTTGTTTTCTCTTGTTTCGTGTTGAATGCTGAAGATGCTTTTTTCTCATGTCTTTTTTATTTGCATTCTTCGAGTTTGTTTCGCTGTGATCAGTGAAGGGTAGTCTTGATTTAGATCTCCTCCATATGAAAAAAGGATTAATTCGCACACAATTTTCATATAAAATTCAAGTTTATTATTTAAGTCTACATAGTATAAAATCGTTAGACTAGTGTCATCAACATCAATACTGTGATATTCTGATTCTAATATAATTCTCACGAATTAATGAGCTGTGCATTCAGACTTTCATATCAACGTCTAGACTTATCATGACGATTACTTAGCTTCTTAGGATATGAAAATATGGCTTTTAATAGACGATCCTAGTTTCCTTTTTGATATCAAATCTCGAAGACACGACAGAGAAGATGACAGACAGATTTTCGTTCATAGGAAATAAATTGGTATATCAAAGTTTCAGCATTTCAAGAATGAAGCTGCTTTGAATTTTACTGCCTTAATGTCCCCTGAATATATAAAAAGGTTGGTATGCAATATGCATTAATGAATATCGTGTTAGCTCATAGGTCCTACGATGACATGGCAGTCAGGTTTCAGATAGAAAAGTTATGGAATGAAAAATTAATCCCTATTTATTAAGGTGCCAAAGGGTTGTACACGTCTCTATTACTTCTATTTATCAAACAAAACGGGTGCATGTGAATTCAAATTCAATTAACATCTTTCGCAACAAAATTAGGAAGCAAGAATTGCCAGATATTTCATAATTCATTTAAGCACCCTCCGATTTTATATTTTGAATTTTAATTTGTGCATTTTCTTTACAGAGAGTGTGCGGCTCCAAATTTCCAGTAGGGTCGATCGATTCAGTAGCATATCAAAATAAAACTTGTGTTCAAAATAGCATTGGAGGGATGGTGTTAATATGTTAATCTCCTTTAATTTCGATGACACTTGGATGAAATGACAAGTATTCGAAAAATCAAAATAATGTATATGATGTTAAATTGATAAAAGGCCGAAAAATAGCTTTTTCAGTCGACAGAGTTACGTGTAATACACTTAACAAACATCCAGTCACGGGGAACGAGTTAAACTGCTCCACACTGCAAAAGGAAATAAGTTTTTATATTGATAATACGGAACTGTTCCAACTCTACACCTTCTTGAAGAAAATTTCAAACTAATTAATTATACACCAGACACGTGTTTCGGATATTAAATCTTCATAAGTGATGCTTCCAAGCGAAGTGATTATCATGTACGTACGGTTTTTTATATACTACATAGTAAAATTTCCCGTTCTTTCTTTAGAAAACCTTATAGAATTTACGACATTATAATGTTACTTAATCTTCAAAGAAATTTAAAGATAAATAGAATTATATCTCATCACGAGGTTCGTCTATTACAATGTAAAAATCAATTTTGCCTTTGATCTTATAGAAATAATTTTATGCATCTTTGCACCAAATTCTGCATGCATATGTACGACTTTTTAATTATGCATGAAATTGCGTCGCGTAACTTGCGTGTAAAAGAAGGGCCCATACCCTAGATGTCTAATAAATAAGAGCATAAAAAACGGGAATCAGAATAATTTAATATGCTCAAATATCTGTTTTGTTTATTTAAAGAGAAATGGATGTGTGACTTCTATTGATGTATGGTATGAACTTGAAGATTTTTTCCCTTAGACTAATTAAACAGTTTTATTCCATTATCTCTGGAAAGGGGGCATAGTTATTTTACAAAAATACCATATTCACTTATCTGTTTCTAATGAAAAGAGCTTTCTCATAATATCGATTACAAATAGCTTGACCTTTTTTGAAGTTTTACCTGTTATTTAGAGTTGCATCACTTTTGCTTCGCACGGGGCCATCCGTGTTTTTCAAACACATCTTACTTGTTTTGAACATTGAGATAAACATCAAAGAAGTACCTATCAGTTATCCAGTCTCAAAAACGAGAGGGCAAGGCAAAATCATTAGAATGTCCATTGGAACAGTTGCGAGCCTCGGAACACTCCGATGTGAACTAAAGTCTAAATGGCTTTTTTTTAATTCATCAATACCTATATCTACAAGCCACATCTGGCAGATTTACAGCCATACGTATTGTGTATATCATGATTTATTTTTCGCAAGCATTAGCGTTAACTTTTCAGAATGAATTTCCTCCAATGGGCTTGTGATTTCCGGAATTCAAAGCGAAAGATTTCCGACCTAACGAAACGATACCATGAATTGAAGGAAATGAAATTGATACTTTTACGAAGGACACTTGACGTCTGGAGTCCTACATCGTGTGACACTAGCTTTAAAAATAGCGTATCTCAGTTGATACGCTATGCCAGAGCAAATACCAAATATACGGATTTTGTTCTGAGAGCTAGGCGTCTTTCAGATAAGCTTCTCAGTCAGGGATATATTTGTGACCGATTAACATCGTCACTGGGGAAGTTCTACGGTCGATATGGGGAACTCGTCATACACTATGATGTCCCACTCTCCAAAATGGTGGATGATATTCTGTTATATACCATTTGAACCATCCAACCAAAGATTGTACTCTATGTCTTTCGAAATGGAAGTAACCGGATGTGACAGTTCTACCGAATTGAAGCGGCGGGTGTTGCATGCAAGCAGGAGATGCTTACTCTTCCTGGGCACCTTGTCTCACTCCCATATCGGGAGTTCGCTTCTTTTCATATGGTGGAGGTTGTGTTTGTTTGCTTTGGTTCTTGTTTTATCCTGATTTTGTATGCCTTCGGTGTCTGATTTTCTTAATTTTCGATTTTGTGCTGTATACAGGGTCATATATATGGTCATTATCCATATTTGTCATTTCTGCTGATATGTGCGCGATTGACTGAGACACTCAGCAAAGATGTTTTGAGGATAAAATCAAAAACCATTTATCTCAGTTAAATATAAAACACTTTTAACATCTTGTCCTCAATGTCGAAAGATAATTATCTAAGTAAGATGTTTACTATCCCAATACCGATCGTTTCACATACATCGGTTTTCTGCACAACTTAGTGATGGTTTTGCTAGCAAGCGGGAGATGCTACTCTTCCTGGGCACCTGATTTTATCTCCATCGGGGATTCACTTTTGTTCCTTCACAAAATATTGTAGTTGTTTTGTTTTGTTTGTTTTCCATAACCCTAACCCATGCCTAGTAATAATGAATTCTGAACTCTGATACTGGCTATTATTCTTGACGTTCTGATCTTAAAAGAAAGGAGGGGATCTCCAACAACACCTAGTTGCAGCACCAACAGCAACCTCCCAAAACATTAAAGTCGTAATATGATATACCGTCAACCATTGCCTCAAGCAATATGATGCTCTATGTCATATTTAAGAATTCCAAAAATTGTGTGCAATTTTTGATTCATATACATTTGAAAAAGAAGAATCTATCTTACACAGTGATAGGTCTGCATATATCCTATCAGTGTTTATATGGCAAAAGTCTAGTAAAAATGAATATGCGTGCAAAAACACTTGGTATGAAAATAAATGATAAGGTCAAATCCAATAGCATCATTTAAGAACAGATAAATCTTACACAAAATATTAGTTTATGTGTCCTAACGATTTTACTGAAAAAAATATTGGGATTTCAAGTTTCGTAACATCAAATTACATATCTCATACTAGATCAAGTTTCAATCCATTCATTATAAAATTTCCAATGGCATATAGGAATCAAATGAAGGAACAAAAACGCCCTACAAAAGACATATTCATTCCGCTGCTTTAAGAGTTTTCTTCATTTACTCCAGATAAGACGGCGAACCTTTAAGAATCAAACAACGTAGCGATATTTCTAACGAATATATCTGAAAAAAGAGAATTATGTCTGACATCTTTTTTTTCAGTGAATTGGATCACTTTCTAGTCCATATAAAATGTCCTTTTACTAAGATGCCCCAATTTCTGACTGATTCAAACGAAATAAAACTTTTTACTGAGAAGAATTTATTTTGCACTTTCTCAATTACTTGAACCATAAAACCTCAATATAATCTAATGGGAAAATCCTAGGAATAGAAAAACAGAAAATAAGTTATTTATCCATGCTAATTTTATTTTAAAACTTAAAAAAAATCCTCATCCTCATCTTAAATTCTATACTGGCTGTATTATATGTAAATGGTAATGAAATGTCCCACTTTAAATTGACATAGCTAATCTGAATATTACATCGTATCAAAGATCACACCTCAATGTTGCGTACACCCAAACTGGCTATCTTAAAAGTTCTTTGTTTGTACATGTAAGACCTTGTAATGCTGATGGTATGCTATTGTGTGTCGTGTTGAACACCGCCTATAGTTGTTTATTAAAGTTATTTTATGTAATGTCGTTATTTGTTGCATTCTGTTTGCGTTCTGCTATGGTCAGTACAGGGTACATTTAGTCTTGTTGAAGATCTCTCTCTTTCTGTGTGTGTGTGTGTTTGTGTAGTCTTGCTGGAGCTCTTTTCCATTGTATGTGTGTTCCACTATTGTCAGTTCAGAGAACATGTAGTCTTATTGGAGAGCTCTTCCACTGTGTTTGTGTGTGTGTTCTGTTGCGGTCAGTACAGAGAACATGTAGTCTTATTAGAGATCTCTCCGTTTCTGTGTGTGTTCCGCTATGGTCAGTACAGGATACATGTAGTCTTATTGGAGAGTTCTTCCACTGTGTGTATGTGTTCTGTTGTGGTCAGTACAGGGTACATGTAGTCTTGATTGAGATCTCTTCCTTTCTGTGTGTATGTGTTCCGCTATGTTCAGTACAGGATACATGTAGTCTTGATGGAGATCTCTTCCATTGTGTGTGTGTTCTGTTATGGTCAGTACAGAGTACATGTAGTCTTGTTCTCTTTCTTTCTGTAAGTGTGTGTGTTCTGCTATGGTCAGTACAGGATAAATGTAGTCTTGTTGGAGGTCTCTTCCATTGTGTGTATTTGTGTTTCGCTATACTCAGTACAGGTAACATGTAGTCTTGCTGGAAATCTTTTCCAATGTGTGTGTATTCCGCTCTGGTCAGTACAGGGTACCCATGTACATGCTGTCTTGTTGGAGATCTTTTCCATGGTGTATATACGTTCCGCTATGGTCAGCACATGTAGTCTTGTTGAAGATATCTTAATTCCTCTGTGTGTGTGTTCTGCTATTGTCAGTACATGTAGTGTTGTTGGAGATCTCTACCATTGTGTGTGTGTGTGTTTCGCTATGGTAGGTACAGGATACATGTAGTCTTGTTGGAGATCTGTTCCATTGTGTGTGTACCGCTGTGGCCAGTACAAGGTACAGGATATTCTTGGTGGATATCTTTTCCAATGTGTGTTTGTTTCGCTATGGTCATTACTTGGTACATGTAGTCTTGTTGGAGATATCTTCCATTGTGTGTGTATGTGTGTTCGCTATGATGAGTACAGGCTACATGTAGTCTGGTTGGAGATCTCTTCCATCGTGTGTTCAGCTATGGTCAGCACTCTCTTTCACATTGAGATTCATAAAATCATCTCTGTTGGGGCCTAAACGTAAAAGAGAAAACCAATGACGTGATGTTGCTAGGAGAGTACTTGACGTCTTGTTGATAAACGAGCTTCGCATGGCATCACAACGTAGTAACCGTAAACAGTAATTCAAAATGGCGACTAAGCGTTTTCATAACGGGATAAGATTGGACTAAAAAGACTTTTTACTAAGTCCGTGGAAAAGTTTACATTTGCGTCCTCTTGATTTAAGGTATGCTGGATGATTTAGCAATGCGTAACTTTTGAAACAATACATCTATGTCATTTTTCTTGACGCCTATGGGGTCACCATAATTATGATAATGCTGCAGGTAACAGAAGTAACGTGTTCTCTCGACAAAACGTGCTTGCATGATTTAACGTTGGAATCTACTTTTTTGTAATTTTTTTTATAATTGATATGTATAAAAGACATCAGATAAAGGAGAAAATGTCAAACAATTGTAAGTATTTCAAGGAGGGTCTAGTTAGGGCCGGAAGAAGGATGAGTCCGTTGCTTCTTTTTCTTGTCATCAAGGAACGTAACTCTGTATGGGAGATTGTATGGTCAGTACATGGTACATGTAGTCTTGTTGGATATCTCTTTCAGTGTGTGTGTGTGTGTGTTTTCCGCTGCTGTCAGTACAAGGTACAGGGTAACCTTGCTGGAGATCTGTTTCGTGTCCATTTCTTCTTTTTGAATTTGAATTTATCAGAAGGATTTTTTTTTAAATTATCCGTTTTGCTTGATTAAATTCACATGGAAAGGAAGAGAATTTAAGATATTTGATTCAAAATTCCTTGAAAACACTGAAACTTTCCATGAATTGAAATGATGTCTGAAAAAAATAGGCTGTCCAAAAATTGTGTTTATTGCTAGAGTATCAATCATAAATGAAACTAATTTTGACTATCTAATTATCTGATTTTGGAGTGCCCGAGTACTTTAAAAATTTAATAAAGAGGGAAAAAAATTCATATATATGAAAAAAGACATCGAAAAAAATTGGATGGGCTACATATTTCTTATGGGTTTCTCTATGTTTATTAGGAAGAGTAAATCATATTCATAGTTATTATTGGAATGGATTCTAAGAAATGAGGCACTCTTATATAGTAAAGATCACTCTGTCTAGCCGTGGCCTAACGTGATTTCTTTAGTTTATTTTTATAGAAACATAATGCACTTAAAGATATTCTCTCATTTATACAGATTTTTATATAGTTCATAGTCCATGAAACTTCACACAAATATAATTTTTCATTGACAAAACACGAGTTCATATGTAAAGGATTTTATGCACATGAAAATATTGTCTTACAATAATAATGACATAACATATTGTAATTATACCATATTGTAATTATAGTTTAAGAATGTCGTCATAATGGCAATTTACATTTCCCTTCTCATGGCACAGTAACATGTATATGCAACTAAAGCCTTTCACTAGTGCTGAAGAACTTTATTCCGAGTTGTAGCAAATGCAATTTCCTCACTTGCAAAATGTACCGTTAACCTTTACTGTGCATTGTGGAGACGTTAAATGAAGTGGTAACTTTTCTTCTCATGTGAAAATGAAGAGAAAATGGAGGAGGGTCGTGAAAGAGGGGGAGCTAGAAAAGAAGGGAAAGTCATGAGATGGGTAGGGGGAAGGGGAGAGATGGGGGAAGAACGGATAGGTTAAAGATAGAAGGAAACGGAAGTAAGGGAAGGAACACTACGCATTGAAGAGAGAAAATAAGGGAAAGAGGAAAGTTGTTGTAAGGGAAAATCAGGTGAATAGACGGGGGAAGAAGATAAGATGAAAAGATTAATCGAAAAACAAACAATGTTTGTCAATGTCATTGTCAAAGCATTTAAAAAAGTAAAACATTTTTCATTCAACATACCTGTCCTTTAAAATACTAGGTTTTGTACTAGTTTTAGGACTGTCCAAAAATAAGGGAATAGTTCCATCCTTTTAAGCAAAAAAGGAAATGCCGTAACAAAGTAATTTGGCGTTTAATAAACCTAACCTAGTAATCTGGCTTTTTATTAGTACCACTTAAATGAGGAGAATTCTTCTGTAATTACGCAATACTGTGTTCTAAGAATTTACAGAAGAGGTAAGGTTCATTACACGTTGAAATCAATGCCTTGGAGTATAAATCAATTTAGTAGAAATAAGAATCACTATAATAATTCCCAGCTTACATTAGCACAAAGAAGTCAGTTCGAATGAAGCTATAACAAATAACTGACGTTTCTTCAGATAAGATTTAAGTACCACGAATGTTAAAAATTTTTTACAGTTCGAAATCTTGAATTTGCATCTAGGATTATTTCTATACATTGAAATATGACTTTTTTCCTTGCTATGATTAGAAATAGAAGGATGAACTGTAAAAAAAAATACTACCTCAAGAAAATCAACCTTTAAAAAATGCATTCGTAGTACCTTCGACATATAAGCCGTATACCAGCGCATTCTTAAGATGAAGAATGACTATGACGACGGGACTCCATGAGGGTCTTGTCCAAGACAGATTTCCGATCACCTGTCCTCTCTGAATGTCGATCGAACTCCTTGAGTGTATGCATGTTTGAGCTCGCTCCAACCAGCGGAGCAAGAACTGTATTTCGTATTCCTTCTGTTTTTGATATTCATTTACATATTCATCTGTATAACTTAAGCTCTTGTGTTGCTGTCTTATTTGTATCAGCATCTCCGTACAATTGTGCGTTCTTCAAGATCACTGGGCAACCAGACAAGTGGGAGGGTTGTGCACATGTTATCCTGATAACCACACCATTTGCTACTGATGTGGCAGATGGCCATCCTAAGTCTGAGCCGATTCTTCTTGTTGGTTTCTGTGTAGCGCTTTGTGTATAGTGCTTTGATTTTGTGTTGAGTGTTTTTGTTTGTTCCTTTTGCGACTCTTTATGTGCTTGTATACTCTGAATTCGCCTAGGGGCGTCTCGATATTTTGTTGTGCATACTGCATCCTAGACTTGTACGAGATCTCCTCCTTTCTATGACAAATAGATATGATACTCAAACCAAAATTGTCACACTATTAGTAAAAAGGCATAAATTTGTGTTTGAATGATACATGTATTTGAACTGTTTCTTCCTCTATTTGTAATCGTGACAAGGGAGAAATATCATATTTTAAAATTTAGAAAAGATTGAGGGTGGTCTAGGATTTGATTCCAGAATTCAGGAAGCAAGCCTATTTTTAAAAAAGGAGGGAGGAGATCTCCAACAAGACCCCGTTGCAGCATCAACAGTAAGAAACACAAAGGGGAACAGGAGGAACAAACAACAAAGATGGCATCAAGATACTATATTTATTTAGGCGTAATAAATGGCAAATGGATGTCCAAAGTCGACACCGGTTACCCATTGGTCTCGTTGGTTTTTATATGTCGTGTGTCTCTTTTCCGTCTTCGGTGCGGCTAGCCATCAGGGGATGCTTACTCCCCCCGGGCACCTGGTCCCACCTCTAGCTTGCTAGGGGTCCGTCGATGCTTAATTTTGTGCTCTATTGTCAGTGCTGTTGAGATTATCGTCAGGATCTTCTTTAACTCATTGGTATGCTCGTCTTTAGTGTTTTCGCATCGGGAGTTTTCGTGTTTTGCTGTTGGTGCTGCAACCAGCTCTTGTTGGAGATCCCCTCCCTTCTTAAATACAAAAAAAAAAAACTACAAACCTACCAACCAGACCAATGGGCAATCGACGCTTACATTATACGATTATCTACCATGCCAGTAGCAAATCAGTGAATAGAAGTCAAGTACAAAATCCAATATGAGAATCCAAAAATCACAGTCAACAGGCATACAAATTACGGAATATTTAAAACAAAACAAAGATTGGCATGGGATTCCAAACAGTAAAAGCATCGTAGAATTTTCTCACGAAAGGAGAAAACTGTGGACAAGCAGACGGAGACAATAATACAGCACCGTAGTAACAAGTAGGAGGCACTATCAAATGAACAATATCAACAGAGGCAAGTTTAAGGGTTGAGGTTGGGGTAGCGTTTTTAAAGTTATAAAAGGCGGTCGTACTATGGACAATGAATTCGAAATTATGATAAAATACTGCCATAATATAGGCTAGCTGTATGGAATGGTGTGGTTTTACGCATTGTATGTGCACAACCCTCCCACTCAGCTAGTTACCCTGGTCTCGACGAACACATAATTGTTGTGTATGATACCCTCCTCACTACAAGAAATTATCCTACATGAATTGTTTAGGATGTCGTAATGTAGGAAATAATTCTATTTGATGATGGAAGGGTCTTTACTAATTGAAGTTCGCATGATAATTGTAATGACATCATGTCTTTAAACTCACACCCTCTCTTCCTGTAAAATGCATTTACGTAGGACAGTTGCAAAAAAGTGTATTTGAGGCCAAGCGATTTCTAAAAGACTCTTATATGGATTTCCATTTTGTTTATGGGCTTTGCAGTTAAGACAATTTGATGTCGATAATTGCAGAATATTACCGTTTTATGTTGTAGACAAACCAGTAAAGGAATAAGGATGGGAGGAAGAAAATAGCTATTGGGAAATTGACTAATAACTTTTATTTAGAAAGATGCAGTATATCCTATTTTGAGTTTAGGGTGAGGTTTGATACCTCTTATGATGTAGTGTAGAATGATATTATAACGAATAAGATAATATAACGTTTTGCCTTGTATTCTGGACTGGTAAATCTTTGATGATTATAACGTCTAGTATTCAATTTTCAACCTAACACATAGTGACTGGTACTACATCATTCCTCCGATATGCTCTCCTTTATCTGGCTTTGTATGTGTATTTATCACCAGGTATCTAGCAGTTATGGCCGTATCTACATATTGCGGATGAAGAACCGGTCAATTTTCTCTTTCAATCAGTATGCATCCCGATAATTCCTCTCGTTTATGACTACATATATTGATAAGAAGTCGATTAAAAGCAAACAGTTTTCTGAAAAAAATATGCTTATTAGAGAAAATGACAGCAGAAAAATACGCAAGGATGGCTTAACTTCTGTTTCAGTTTTTTCGCAGGAAGATCATCCTCTTACACCCAGTGATTTATTGAACTAAATAATGAAAATTATATATTACATGACGGGGTTGCAATGGTCACAGCAAACTCTTGCACAACATGTACACAAATTTGTAGTAAACAAAGTGCTCCAAGTGAGAGAAAAGGATAAAAATAGGCTAGAAAGTATACTTAATATGAAACATTTATAGGTCTCATACTTTCCGCAATTTATTGATTTTTTTTTTACTTTTTCAGCCCTTCCACCAGAGCTGTATACTATATGGGAAGCCTACCCATGGCGCTTTGGAGAACCTTTCTGCATCTTCAAGTCCTTCCTTCTTGAATCAACATCATACGCCTCTGTACTGACAATCACAGGGTTCACCATAGAACGCTACATCGCCATTTGTCATCCAATAAGGAGTCAAAAAGTCACATGTCAATCACGTGCCATCAAGTGCATCATTTGCATATGGATTGTGTCTGCAGTATGTGCTCTCCCGTACCCGATCCATACCAGAACATTTTACTATTTGACAGATCCCAGAACTATGAAGCCTATCAAAGAAACCCTCCTGTGTAACATTCCAGTAATTTGGCACGAAAGAGTGATAATTATGTTTCAGGTTTCTACTTTCGCTTTCTTTTTCCTCCCCATGGCCATAATTACGATCATGTACATAATGATAGGGCTGAAGTTGAGAAATAATGGACCACTGAAATCAGCATATCAGTCTAAAGCAGCCAAAACAACCACTACTAGAGCAAGGAAAGCAGTGTTAAGAATGCTTGGTAAGACTACACTGGACAGTGTAACAAGTGTTTTACTTACATATAAGCAAATGATACAAAAGAATACTTGCGATTTTGTTTTGTTTTATTTTACTTCTCACTGAAACCATCAGATATTCGGTATGATATGCTTTATTGAATTTTTATGATCAGATCCTTTCGCCACAGTGTTACAGGGGCTAAGGTTTCTGTTCACCATTTTTCTTTTCGCCTTTTAGAGCCTAGCTTGAAGCTCATTGTTGACATCCTTACATTGGTGCTACGGTTATAATAAGGTTTGCGTCGAGATTCTTTCCTTAATTTGAAGTCACACCAATGAAATAAAAGGAATTAGTTTGTATTTACAGTTGAATAACGAAGAAAATATTTGATCCTAGCAATTGTCTCATTCGTAGTAATTTCCAATTACTGTCAAATGATGAAATTGATTATGCCAATCAATTTTCCCCTTCCTTATTATCATGTCGTTGTTGTGCTAACATCGGTCTCATTTAACACGCATCAAACTCAGTAATGGTGTGAATTTTCAAATTCTTACATAACGAATACAATATATTAGAGTAACACTTTTTATCTGGAAAATGAAACTGCGTGGATTTTAGAAGTGGACTACTTTTAGCTCATAACGCTCCTTGTAACTTTACAAGGATTGTTTTTCCTTTCTCGTGGGAACTCAAATTATTGAACTGGTAAATCTTGATAATTTATGGCAAGACATTTTTACCATTATGGATCTGCAACACATATAATGCGCGTTAGCACTTGCACTTGCTGTGTGTTGCATACCCATTATAAAACATAAATTATGACATTTATTCAATATATATGCACCATAGGTGTCTGTTTCGTTCTTGTTTTCTGAAATCACGTTGTCTATGTAAAAGGCTGACGTTAAAATTCAGATCACCGCGAGTTCAGCTTGCAGGTTAGAACAGCCGTCGCGGCATGTTTCTTTAGGCCTTATGAATGTGACGTCACGACCGTTAACGTAAGAAATGCAGCACGTTCCTTTTAATAGTTGCATCTCAGGAAATTACAATGGTTGTGCATATATACATGTATTTGATTGATTGACGTTATCAATTTTAAAGCAATTTGTAATGATGATAGGAACCTTGTAAAGGTTGAGGTTTGACGACACAATTTGCTCATATGTTGACTAGGAATCTTTGGTAAAAAATAATGATATTATAAATGTCACTTGACAAAGGGCAGAATAAGCAAAAAAGGCTTGAGATTAACCAAAGATAGACATGTATTTTATTACACGTATATTATATGGAAACTTTCGTTCATTTTTCAGTCGCCGTTGTCGTAGCTTTCTTCCTTTGCTGGGCTCCCTATCACGCTCAAAGGCTCATGACGTTATACGTAAAACACTGGACACCAGAAACCATGGAATTCCACAGTCATCTGTTCTACATCTCCGGTTTGTATCAAAGCAACCCTTATAATTTCATAAACCTAAAAATGGTCTTAATCCAGATGAAATACTAGTCATACAATATTGAGGACACTTTGATGGAATTAGAGAAAGATGATATCATTTCACCTACATAGCATTATTATCTAGCTTAAGGTATTGAAAGGAATATCATAGATTGAAATTTAATTTTACGTTATTTTCTGCAATGTCAATGAAATGAAATTCATACTAATTTGATTTATTTCTCTTGGAATAAAATGCATTATTTCCATATAATAAATTTAATTTCGGTGCTTGAATGTTGCAAAATCTTTTTTTTTTTTTTATTAGCAGCATTTGCTTTATATTTTAGGTGTTCTATACTTCGTGAGTTCCACAGTTAATCCAATTTTATACAATCTACTATCGAGAAAGTTTCGCTATGCTTTCAAACGAACATTTTGTCGATGCTGTGTTGATTTGGAATCATTTCCTACTTTCTACAAGCTAAGAGCAATTTTCATAAACAAAGACGATGCGCATTCCGGAAGTCAGAGTGGCATGAGATATGTCTATCCCCAGAAGCCAATCATACTAGATACGATGAATTCCAGGGGAAACATGGCGGCTCATAACTTTGCAGCAAAGCAACGATCAACGAAAGACACGGTGATTAAAGCGTCGGAAAGAAGTTCTTCAAATAGTGGCACGCATGCGCATTCCGATGGAAGACTACATTATTTATGTCGTCATAAAAGTTGCTCAAGTAACAGGACTCGCCAGAGCATCGAGAGTCAGATGTTTAATAAACAGTTCAATAATGTGTCTTGTCAAGACTTTCAGCTTCTGAGAAGGTACCAGTGCTTCAGAAATGGCGTTAATTTGAATAATTCTCGGAACATTACCAGTTTATCAAGACAAAACATCACCAATGAATACCAAATTTTATAATTTTAAACAAAAAATGTTGGGACGAAGAATGTTTGATGAATTCCATCAGTTCATGTATAAAGGGCAGATGTGGTATCTTTAAATTCATTTTGAAAAGCATTCCTTTAAATGGGTACTGAATATGTACTTTTATACATGCAGAGATCTATTCATTTTATTTATTCTTATGATTATTTAACTGGTTTTTTTTTTTCAAATAATTATGTCTACATGAAATGTCATGGTTTTAATTGAATACTGGATAGAATTAAGGAGTTTGTATGTATATGTTGAAGAGTGTTATTACAAAATATATTCTTATATTTTGAAGAGAAATTAAATTTCTGAAGACTATTCCATCAATATAATATTTTGAATTAAACATGCAATGTATTTGGTATTCCTGATTTAGTAAGAGAAAAAATTCATAAATAATGCAAAGAAAGGAAAGCGAACACCAGGGAGAGGACACTTTGCTGGGTTGAAAACCCTCTGCTTATCCCATTTATGTTATGATTGTATGAAATAAAATATGTTTAAACTTAACCAACAACAACAAAATAAAAAAAATAAGAGTCCCCTTGGGCGTTGCCGGTAGGGGACTAAAATCCTCGAATATCAAACAGAGAAAACAAAATGTATCAATATCATTAGAATTGAATTTAAATATGATATGATATGATATAATCTGCAATTATTACTGAATCTGACATGCCATGCTCTCTAAACATAGATATTCAGCAAATGATATCAGCGGAACACACTTGCAAGAGGCAATAAATACCTAAATCAGGTAAGGCAACTTGAACAAACAACAGTAGACAACGAGACAATTTAGATTTAGATTTACCATACTTATACTGCATACCTATTAAAATGCATAAGAATCCGTACAAACAACGTTTCATCACTGGTTCCTCAAAATGTTCTACCAAATCTGTATCGATCTTACTCACCAAAGTTTTATCTGAAATCAAATCTGGGCTTCAAAAATATTGTTCGACAGTATATTCTCGCAGTGGTATCAACCAGATGTGGATTTTTAAGAAACTTTTAGAACATCTGAAATCCACTCATTTTAGTAGAGTCCATTCGATCAAAGCCTTTGATTTTTCGACACTTTACACTACAATTCCACATTCTAAATTGAAAGAAAGACTCGCAAAAATTATTAGTAATGCGTTTACAAGTAAGAACGGTTATCGCAAATACAAATTTATTTTTGTTAACTATGACAAAACCTACTTTGTAAAAGAAAAATCCGATTCTGAAAATAAGTTAAAGAAGATCCTGACGATAATCCCAACAATAGAGCCCAAAATTAAACATCGACGGACCCCTAGCAAGCCAGAGGTGGGACCAGGTGCCCGGGAGGAGTAAGCATCCCCTGTTGGCTAGCCGCATCCGCCGTCGATGTCTATGAAGCATGGGAATTCAAGTATATGAAATTCATGCACTGTCTGACGTTATGTCTATATAGAAAGTGCTATGGCGACAATGTCAGGGAAGTATATTCAAAACACTTACAGTCCCCTGTTGGCTAGCCGCACCCGCCGTCGATGTCTATGAAGCATGGAAATTAAAGTATATGGAATTCATGCACTGTCTGACGTTATGTCTATATAGAAAGTGCTATGGCGACAATGTCAGGGAAGTATATTCAAAACACTTACAGTCAAATAAGTACACTGAAACAGTCATTATTCAGATGTTAAACTTTCTGATCGACAACATTTTTGTGGTGTTTGGAGGAAAGGTCTTCCAGCAAATAGTCGGAATTCCAATGGGGACCAATTGTGCCCCACTCCTTGCCGACATTTTCCTTTACTCGTACGAAGCTGAATTCATTCAATCTTTGGTCTCTGAAGGGAAAAGATACTTAGCTTCTGACTTCAACTTCACTTACAGATACATAGACGATGTGTTGTCCATCAATAATCCAAAATTCGCGGATTACCTGAGCAGTATCTATCCTTCGGAGCTTGAAGTCAAAGAAACCACAGAGACAAATAATTCAGCATCCTATTTGGACATAATGTTGTCCTACGAGACTGATGGTCTCATGAACACCTCACTCTATGACAAACGTGACGACTTCAATTTCAGCATTACAAACTTTCCTTTTCTGAGTAGCAACATCCCTACATCGCCTGCTTATTGCGTGTTCATATCTCAGTTGATATGCTATGCCAGAGCAAGTACCAACTATACGGATTTTGTTCTGAGATCTAGGCGTCTTTCAGATAAGCTTCTCAGTCAGGGATATGTTTGTGATCGACTAACATCGTCACTGAGGAAGTTCTACGGTCGATATGGGGAACTCGTCATACACTATGATGTCCCACTCTCCAGAATGGTGGATGATATTCTGTCATAGACCATTTGAACCATCCAACCAAAGATTGTACTCTATATCTTCCAAAATGGAAGTAACCGGATGTGACAGTTCTACCGAATTAAAGCGTCGGATGTTGCATGCAAGCAGGAGATGCTTACTTTTCTCTGGTCTCACTCCCATATCGGGAGTTCGCTTCTTTTCATATGGTGGAGGTTTTTGTTTGTTTGCTTTGGTTCCTGTTTTATCCTGATTTTGTATGCCTTCGGTTTCTGATTTTTCTGAAATATCGATTTTGTGCTGTAAACAGGGATATGGTCATTAATATACTCATTAATATACTCAATATACTCACAGAATTATCCAACCAAGAATCAAAGCAGACGCACAAAACAACCACCTCAAAATCCCGACTTAACAACCACATTGCAAGCATTTTAATCTTTAGATTTTTAACAGTGTGTACACCACCACATCTCGTCAAAACTTAAAAGTTAAATTGGTTAACTCTTGGTCCACAAATGGGACAATCGCAAATACGTCGTTTTAGGATGTTCAGATACTTATTTTGTCAAACAAAGGAGGGGATCTCCAACAACACCAAGCTGCAGCACCCATAGCAAAACCCCAAAACACCCAATGCAAAAACACAGAGCAGACAAGCATATCAAAGGAGGGTGAAACGACCCTAATAACGACCGTGCCTAGAGAGTATTCCTAAAAAAGGGGCGAAACGACCCACCTTAAAGAAACGACTCACATTTAAGGGGCGAAACGACCAATCTTGAGGGGCGAAACGACCCACCTTTAGAGACGAATAGACTCGGGGCGAAGGGGGAAAAGGGCGAAACGACCCGACGCCCTGGACACCTGGTCCTGTCTCCATTTGGGGGTTCGCGATTACCTTGTTAATGGAGACTTACTGTCCTTTCTCTTACACAATTATGCCATTTTTCCCTGGATCTTTGACTCCAATGCTCAATGTGTTAGTTGTGGCAAAGTGTTGAAGTTGCCTTTTTCACGAATATTTGGATCCCAGTATCATCTACAAAGCATACATCTAGATGCTATTAAATAAGAATAATAATACGAAAGTGTTCCATCTCTATACCTTCTTGACGAAAACTCCAATCCAATTTTCATGCACCAGATACGTGTTTCGAATATTGAATTCTTATCAGTGATGCCTCCAGCCAAAGTGCTTTTCATAAGCCGCCCAAGTTCATTTCACCAGCACCCTCTGTTTTATTTTTAGAATCAAAATTGTGCATTTACTTTACAGTGAGTGTGCGGCTCCAATTTTCCTGTAGGGTCGATTTAGTAGCATATCGAAATAAAATTTATGTTCAAAATAGCATTGGAGGGATGGTGCTAATATGTTAACCTCCTTCAATTTTGATGATATTTTTCAATGAAATGGCAAGTTTTCGAAATAGTTAAGACACTTTAACAAACATCAAGTCACGGGGAACAATTTTAACTGCTTCAATAATAAATAAAAACACAAATATTCGGTTACACTATTTCGTTCTGCTGCATTTATTTATATATGGTGAGTGTTTTGTTTATTTTCTGTTTACACGTGGTATTTATTGATTTATGCTCGTATCTAATGTTTAATGAAATTATGTTATCGTCTTACCCATTGATCACGTGTATTATTTTTGTTTCGACATTGTTACCTCATCATAATGTCGTATAGTCATATTTTGATTACAACATTGTCTGATTTTTTTCTGACTGTACATACACTAATTCAATAGAATCGACCTCGCTTGTCTGTCTTTGTCATTTTGTTATCATAATTAATACGTTTCTCTACAAGCAATTCCTATCACGCTGACTTTGTACTGACAGCAACGCGTCTTTTGAGAAAAAAAGTCTTCGTTCAAGGCTGTGACATTTTCACTCAATTCCAAGAACAAAGGAGATATTAAAGATAATCTGAAACGCCAACAAAGTTATCTTCTTCATTGGAATAATGAGTCAGATATCTAGTGTCAAAGGGTTTACTCACAAGATCTTATACGTAAGATCCCCTCCCTTGTCTTATTGAAAGATTACCATTTGTGTAGATTCTTAACCTGAATAAATAGAATAGCTAGTGAACACTATTTGTATAATTCAAGCAATACAAACACTACTCCGACCTCTCAGTGAGACATCTTCAGTTTCTTTTAAGCTTAAATGTGTATCAATGGCAGAACGAACTTTTTATCCCCCTCTGGAATACTAATTAAACCAATTTAATTCACTTTTGTGGGCCATAAGTTTACATGCTAAACGTGTGCTATTTTTATTATGATTGAAAACATTCTTTTTAAGGATTTTTTTTTATCGGTATACATAAGCCCTGTAGAGCTTTTGACCGACTTTCTTTGAAAGCACGATTCAAATGTTAAACGTCTTCAAAATCAATAGCATAATTTAGGAACATATTAATTTGCAGCATGGACCAGACATACTCCAACTATTTATACGCACAAACATGCACAACACATTCCCATTATTCCTGGGTTCGCAACCGCTTCGATGGGAATTCTCACGATTTTGCTTTGCCTTCTCGGCTTTTAGACTGAATAACGGTTGGGTACTTCTTTGATGTTTATCCATAACGTCCAAAGATTATTGTAGGGCCTTTCTGTGCAGAACAATTGTTGCAGGTTTGGTCGGTTAAGCTACTGTTGTCTACGCTGTCTACATGATACGTGAAATTACAGCCTAAAAACCATAGTTACCTCTACCTTTGACCTCTATAGGGTTCCGACTCTTCATATGAGGAATACTTGTATGTATTACGACTTTGCTGTTCATAAGATTTTTGACACTCACTAGTACACCCACAAACACAACCTTACACATCCGCATAAGAAAACACACACACGCATACACTTAAATTAAAGGTACACATGGTCTAGCAGGGGTTAAACTGTCAATTATGAAGTATTACCGTAATTTTGAACATCTATATATTACTTGCATAAAATATCTCTCATATTCTTGTTTCATATACGTTTTTACTCTCTGGTACACACGATTTCGGTAAACTTCGGGACTTGTCCAAATATACAGATTTTGATTAGAGAGCTAGGCGTCTTTCAGATGAGATTCTCAGTCAGGGATATGTTTGTGACAGACTAACATCGTCACTGAGGAAGTTCTACGGTCGATATGGGGAACTCGTCATACACTATGATGTCGCACTCTCCAGAATGGTGGATAATATTCTGTCTTATATCATTTGAGCCATCCAACCTTCGAAAATACTTGTACCTTCCGAAATGGAAGTAACCGATGTGACAATTCTACCAAATTGAAGTGACGGGTGTTGCATGCAAGCAAGAGATGCTCACTCCGTAGGGACCTGATCTCACTCCCATATTGGGAATGAGGAATGAAGTTTACTTTTCGTTGATAATTTTCTGAATGCATGAAAATATATGAAGAAGAACTTGATTTTATTTTGTCATTGCATAATTCAGTCAATTATAAAAAGATGAAAATAGAAACATTGAGTACATATAAGAGCATATTTAGTTTTGTGCAATGTTTGCCTTGGAGCAGGAAGGAGTTGAAAATGTGTTACTGTAAGATTAATTGGTGACCAAATAGTTTGACAGATTTGAAGAAAAATGTATTTATTTGTTTAAAAAAAACCCTCTGATTCCTTATTCCTGCACAGTTTTATGATAATTTGTGCATAAATTGATGAGATAGCTTAGCAGGTTTTTTGGTAGAAAATTTACATCAAGTTAAGACATTTGCTCTTCATAGTTTTATATTATTTTGAATTCCTCTTGTTCGTCCTCGAGCATCACTGATGAGACATCACTTATTGAAATGCGCATATGGTGTACTGATTTTTTCAATTTTGACAAGCTGTATAGTAAGAGAAAATAGCAATACCTGCATTCTGGTTACTTTGATGAAATTATATTGAACTTGTCCGGGAAAGTAGATAGGAAGCCTAAACAAATCTGATCATTATGGACAATTTATTTGATAGATCAGTTTAGGAAAGTAAATTTCAGTATATGAACTAGTTGAATTTTTCACTTGCTGCGTATGTTAAATTGATCGCAAGAGTCACATTTCAGGTATTAAATCAAGTAGTTCATAACGTCTGAAATTCATACAACATCTAATTTTCACGCTACTTTCATTGATGACTAATAATACTTGATCACGACTATATCGTTTTTTGCATGTCTAAGACGATTGAATATTTGACATACAAAATCAAAGACTTTGGAAATTTCAAGTAGGTAATTTATAGTTCTTTTCAAGCGCATATATGTACGTGCAGCATTGCAAAAGAGCAGAAACAGCAAATTCTGTTCTACATATTGAATGAGAAGATCAAGGCGGAGAAAGGATACGTTCATGTAAATAGGCTTTCGAAAGCATTTCTTAAGATATAAAATCTTACATTACAACTATAAATTAGATGAATATTGAATAACACGAACTTTTTTAATGAAATATACACATTGTACAAATATGAAACTGAAATTTGGCGGCCATCTTTAATTCATAGCCTAGAATGAACTGAAAAAGTCAAAATGGCATCGGAAATGGATTTGTTGACCTGCAAAACACAGATAACATATGCCACGTTTGATATGTAAAGAAAGAATTCAGTTTGACCTATGGGTGAAAGGCATATGACGTACATTTGAATTTCTGACAATAAAAAGAGTTGCCCGAGCGGCATCAAAGCCGGGATTGTACAGTACTAACCCATAGATAGGAATCATTTTAAAAAGTTCATAGGAAAGGACGTTTCTGAAATTTTTAAATCAACTAAACGGTGAACAACTTGAAACGAAAAATTTGCACAAACGATCCATAACTTCAAATTCTTGTATTTGACGTAATTAGCTTGGGCTTTTAATAGAAAGAAGATTGTAAAAATTTAAAGTGACAATTCTAAAAATCAAGACAGGAAAAGTTAAGTCGGGAGATCCATTCTATGTTCATGATTTTATGAACTTAAAATTACGCTTCCTAAAAATATAATAATGAGTCGATGAGACGCATCGCATAGGCTGTGCAAAAGACATTAGCGCCATTTTTGTGTGCCGAACCTGCATAAGTGAAAAAGCCAGTGTATAGGGAGGACAACCTGCTTCCTGTACATCTAATGATTGATCCTAATTTGTAAAGAAATAGAGAAGTATACTACCTTTGATTATGTGATAGAAAATATGTGTATCATTTTGCCGCATGTTTGCAAATTGGTCTCTTTGCGTCTCAAAAATATGTTTCTGTGCCTTGTCAGTACATTTTGGTCAGGATTTATTTTTCATTTATCAATTTTCACCTTTCATATCAGGTGTTGGAGATTTAATATCTGCGAGGAAAGTTAGGATGCAAAAAGCTCTGATTCGACTACGCAAGAATCATTTTTAGTAGCATTTATAAATGTATCTTCAATTTTCATGACCAGATATCCGCAGGGGTTCTGACAGTAAACGATAGGAGGGGACCTCCAACAACACTCGGTTGCAGCACCTACAGCGAAACGCCAAAATACTCAATTCAAAAATTAACACAGCAGGCTCGTACAGAAAGGAACACCAAATCACATCATAGAAACATCAAACACAAATGTCTACACATAAATTAACGAGATCAATGTGCAATCGGTGCCGACTTAGGACGGCCATCTGCCACGCCAGTAGCATACGGCCTAGTTATTCGGATTACGTACGCACAACCCTCCCACTTATCCAGATATACAGACGTCAAATACTTTTTCATTTTTCGAATCACGTGCCTTTTTCTAAGACCATTCTAACATATATTTTGGATTAGCTTTCGCCTAGGTTTTGAGTACACGTGCATGAAACAACTAGTATTACAACTTGAGAGTTTTAAAATTTTAATAACTATGCAGAGATCAGAGGCACCTACGAAATCGATTTGTCTCCTTTCTCTAGCCATTCCTCGTTGTTATATATTGATTTTGCTATCTTAAATGAATTGGTATATGATACATTAATCTTACTTAAATGAAATGCCATATTTCCTATAGAAATTGTATTTTTGATTTTGCAGCATGTGTATAGTGTTTGAGTTGATGGTAGACACTAAACAGAAATAAAATGTTACATGGAAAGCAGCGATTTAGCTCGTTCTCAGCCAGCAGAGCATGCCAAAATATTTTTTAGATCCATTTACATAGAATCTGGGTTACAAGAGGCAACTGTCGTTTAACTAACTCGTTTGTGATGTCAACTTACAGTGAGAAGTTTTATGTTTATACAACAATTGTGCGTCCATGGAGACCTCTATGTATCCGGATAAGTGGGAGGATTGTGCGCACGTAATCCGGATAAGCACACCATTTGCTTATAGCAGATGGCCGTCCAAAGTCTGCGCCGAGTGCACATAGGTCTCCTTTCCTTTTATTTGTTGTCATTATTGTTTGATGTTTCTGTACGTCTGTTTCGATTGTTTTGTATGATGCTCAAGTAATATTGTTGTGTCTTTTTGTGGTGTGTAGTTTTGTCTGATGTCATTTATGTGTCGCTTCTTGTGGGTTTGTTTCGCTGGGTGAGAGAAGGGTGATCATCCTGGAGAACCTTCCCATTTCTTCAGAACCAAAAGAATGAAACTGACAATTGTGAAGCTTATAATACAAGTAGAATAAATGTCATGACGGTTCAGCGCTAGTAAAACTATATATTGCCAGGTAATAAATGGTGGAGTTGGAGGAAGGAGGTAATTAAAGAATAAAATTTTAATGTCATGATGGTTTATCTGCATTGGGTATGTAAAAAACTATCGAATGTAATGCGTTTTAAATGCACTTAGTTTAAACTTATTTATTTGAAAATCAGCATAAATGTACATTTAATCGAACATACAATTTTGGGATAAGAAAGAAAGCTATAAGCTTATTTTAATTCTTCTCCCATGCACTTGATTTGTTTTGTAACACATCAGTCACATAACACAAGACGAGACACTTAATCTGTTCTCCTGGACGTAGAAAACTCTACATAATACCGCAAAGAAATATTAAGCACTAAGTAATATATGTTTTCTTTGAAGGAGAAACCTAGCACATAATTCAGAATGAACTGATCTGATTTTTTTTAATTTTTACACAGTGATGAAAAATCAAAGCATTGCAAAGACTACGTGTTACTCATGGGATTTCATCGACCAAAACTGCGTCTCCATCTTCTTGATTACGATTCCTTCGTCTTTAAATCCTTAAATATCAATGATGCTAACCAAACAGGATGAGATAAAGGTCTCATCATGACAAAAGACAACCTTTCGACGACTTATATGACCTTAAAATGCCATTATTGCCTATTTCCGATTCCTAGGGAAATTGATTGAAATTTCTTGACAAGAGATGACTAAAAGCGGAGCTAACGTTTACGTCATTTCTTTTCGTAATTAAGAAAACAGTCTTGCAACATTTTATCATTTTGTGGATATGAAATTAACATCAAGGATTCCATTTTTTTAATCAAACACAGAACACAGTGATATCTTGGTGCAGTACCAACTTATTTCAGCATCCAGTAAAAGCAGGGGAAATGTAAGAACAGTTTACTGATTTTCTTTCACATGATCAAATTGTGTGATGCTGTATTCTAAAAAACGATATTTCAAATAACTGCTACGTCTTTCGGTACATTTATGACATAACAACTTTCACACTCTTTGGCCATATTACATTCTTTAGATTGACGATCACTGACGAGGGTTAAATACCCGAAACGTGTATATCTGTTCCATGCTGAAAATTTGTCTGTTCTTAGATGATGCTATTGAATTTGAAGACGTTTAACATTGTAAATAAAAGTATCCGGCCATAAGTGCCACTTGCTATATTCTCTCTATATATACATGTCTTCAAACACTTGTAAGCCTTGAAAGAGTGGGATTTTTTAAATTCTGATTTCTATTTTGTGTTTCACTTCTATAACATATTCGTACCATGCAGTGACGTACAGGTATATATTAACCATTCAAATTTGACTGCCATGATAGCTCGATTCCTTCGATTATTATTAATATGTATGTAGCTTCTTACTTTAACTTCACTTACAGTTACATAGACGATGTGCTGTCCATCAATAATCCAAAATTCGCGGATGACCTCAGCAGAATCTATCCTCCGGAGCTTGAAGTCAAAGAAACCGCAGAAGACAAATAATTCAGCATCCTATCTGGACATAATGATGTCCTACAACACTGATGGTCACTTGTACACCTAACTCTATGACAAACGTGACGATTTCAATTTCAACATCACAAACTTTCCATTTCTGAGTAGCAACATCCCTTCATCGCCTGCTTATGGCGTGTTCATATCGCAGTTGATATGATATGCGTACTTACTCTGGCATAGCATATCAACTGAGATATGAATACGCCATAAGCAGGCGATGAAGGGATATTGCTACTCAGAAAAGGAAAGGTTGTGATGCTGAAATTGAGATTTATTAATGAAAGTCAATCACAAAACCCAAAACCAGAATATAAAAATTATGAAAGAAGTATTAGATAATTATTCGATCCGACAGTTGCGAAAAAAATAAAACTATTGAATCCGATGATCAGGCCCGTTGCCTACAAACGTCTTCAAAACGTTGGATGGGGAGAAAAATATGGCGTAACATTTTCACGTTTGGCTTTCTGTAACGTTCGCTGAAATTATGTACCTCAAGTCAAAGTGTAATTTGCGCCTATCAAACAGTACAGTTATCTTCCTTAAAACGTTTTTGACAAGAAAAGGTTGAAGTTGTTGCAGAGGCGATGTGGAAAATGCGTCAGCTAATTAAAGATCATGGCAGATATTTTGTTTGAATGAACTTCTGCAAAGTCAAAGTATGAAATAAAAGCCCTACACATTTAGGGGCGAAGATAGGAAGCCTCATCAAATCTGATCATTATGGATAAAGTTGTTTCATATATCAGTTAAGAAAAGCAAATGACAGTAGATGAAAATAGATGATTCATTTGCTTATCATGTAAAAAATTTTTCGCAAGAGTAGCATTTCAGGTACATGAATCAAGTAGTTCATTACACCTGCATTTAACATATACATGTAACATCTGAATTTAACGCCACTTTCATTGATGATTAACAATATTTGATCATTACTTAATCACTTTTTGAATGTCTATTGAAATATTAGAAATATAAAATCTAACACGTTAATAAGTTGAAGGAGGCAATTCATAGTTCCAAGCACAAATGAGTTAAAGAAGATCCTGACGACAATCTCAACAGCACTCACAATAGAGCACAAAATAAAGCATCGATGGACCCCTAGCAAGCCAGAGGTGGGACCAGATGCCCGGGAGGAGTAAGCATCCCCTGTTGGCTAGCCGCATCCTCTGTCGATGTTTAAGCACGAAAATGAAAACAATATATCAAATACATGCACTGTCTGACGTTGTCTATATAGAAAGTGCTATGGCGACAATGTCAGGGAAAATATTCAAAACACTTACTATCAAAACCCTCGCGGGGAAGTTTTTTACGAGCTCCACACTGCACAGAGCATAAGTGTGACACAAATGAGTTGAAGAAGATCCTGACGACAATGTAGTACAATGAAACAAAAGAACACAAACAGCAAGTTCTGATCTAGATACGGAATAAGGAAATCACGGTGGAGAAAGGACACATGTAAACATTTCTTGCTGAAAATCAGATAACAACCTGAAACTAAAGAATTTGCACAAACGAGTCAAAATTTCAAATTTGTTTATTGGCCTGGGTTTTGCTAAAACAAGTTCGAAAACAAATATTCAAAGTAACAATACTGAAAAACGATAAGTTAAGTGGGGAGATCAATTCTTTTTTTTTTTTCTCTCTTTATTTTATAAACTTAAAACTACGCTTCGTAAAAATCATATAATGAGACGCATCGCATAGGCTGCGCAAACGACATAAGCGGCATTTTTTAAAAATATTGCTTTCTCCAGTATACTCGTAGTTTTATTGAACCTGAAGAGTGGATAAGCCAATGTACAGGGAAGAGAACCTGCTTCCTATGAATATTAATGCAATTCTATTGAGCTCTTATCTAAGTATAAAAATAGAAAATTATGCTACCTTCATTGTGTGATAAATATATGTAACGTTTGTCGCATATTTTACTAATTGGTCTCTTTGCGTCTCATTAAAGATATTTCTGTGTCTTGTCAGTACATTTTGGTCGGGTTCTTTTTTTTACAGGTTATCAATTTCCACTTTTCATATCTGGTGTGGGCGATTTCATTTCTCCGAGGTAACTTTAGATACATTTTTACTTAAATTAGTAGCATTTAAAAATGCATCTTCTATTATTATGACCAAATGTCCGAAGGGGTTTGGACAGTAAAAGAAAGGAAATCTCCAACAACACTTGGTTGCAGTACCTACAGCAAAACCAAAAAAAAAAAAACACCAACCTATCAGTATGCAATAACACTGAGCAGACGTACACTGATAGAGACGAAAAAGGGACATGGAACACAAAATCAAATCGTAAAAACATCAAAGACAAATAGCTAATCATAAACCAAAGAGACCAATGGGCATTCGGTGCCGACTTAGGACGGCCATCTGCCACGCCAGTAGCAGACGATGCGGTAATTCAGATAACGTCCGCACAACCCTCCCACTTATCCGGAAGGTCTTCAACTGTTTCATTTATATTTTTGAATAACTTGACTTTTCCTTAAACCATTCAAACATTTATTTTGGTTTAGCGTCCGTCTAGGTTTTGAGCACATGTCCATGAAAAAAACAGCATAACCACTTGAAAGTTTTCAACTTTCAATAACAATGCAGAGAGCAGAACACATACGGAATCGATTTGTCTCCTTTCTCTAGTCATTTCCCGTTGTTTTATATTGGTTTTGCCATCTAAAATATCCATAGCATCCTGTAGCATCATATCCCACCCATCCTGCTACGTTTTTCGGTACATTTTAACAATAATTTCCACACTCTTTGTCCATATTACATTGTTTAGATTGAGGATCACTGACGAGGGTAAGTACCAGAAACGTGCATGTCTGGTCCATGCTATAAATTTATCTGTTCCTACTAAATGATGCTTTTGAATTTGAAGACGTTTAACATACATACATAAATCTTAATAAAAGAAATAGGCTATAATTCTTAATGAAATTTAATTTTTTTAGCGTAATTTTAAGTTGAAGGTTTTAAAAATAGTTTATTGTAACCTTGAAACACTTAAAAAGGGTAGACGCTAAATAGAAAAAAAATGTAACATAGAAATCAGTGATTTCAGAACAAAAAGAATGAAGCTGACAATTGTGAAGCTTACACAGTCAATTGTGCCTGACGTGAAATTCATGTGAAATTTACATTAACTTTACATGAAAGTTCACATGAAATTTATGTGAAACGAGCACGAACATGAAATTTACATGAAATTTTTCACATGAAATTCATGTGAAGATTTTTACATTGATGTTATGTGGATTCAGTTTCCTGTGAAGGTCACTTAGAAAAATTCATGTGAAATTCATGTGAAGGAAATTTATGTGAAATTCATGTGAAATATTTTTCACATAAATCGTATGTGAAATTTATATGAATTTTACATGAACTTTCATGTGAAATTTACATGATGCTCATTTCATATGAATTTCATGTGAGGCACAATTGACTGTGTATATGTACTGTAGAATAGATGTCATGATTGTTTATCTGCATTGGGTACATATAAAACTTTATTGTATCTTATGTGTTTTTTTTAAATGCACTAAATTTGTTTTGTTTTACATATACCCTTCACATTTCTTAAAAGACAATTCTATATTTATTCTATTATTTCTGTTCTCATGTACGTAGAAAACTTCACTTAATACCGCATACATCTAGCATTGAGCAATATTGTTTCTTTGAATAAACTTAATAAAGAATTCAGAATGAACTGATATGTTCTTTTTTTTCTTATAGTGTTAAAAATGCAATCATTCAAAAAATACGCGTCTCTCTTAGGATTTCATCGACCAAACTGCGTCTCCATCTAATACACTGGATCCCTTCGTCTCTAAATCCTTGAATATCAATTATGCCAACCAAACAGAATGAGATAAACGTCTCATCATGACAATAGGCAAACCTTTGGCGACTTCTCTGACCTTAAATGCTATTATTGCCTATTTCCGATTTCTTGGGAAATAGATTTAAGTTTCTTGGTAAAAACAGAGCAAAAGTTTACGTCATTTCTTTTCTCATTTAACATAGTCTTGCAACTTTTTTTTTCCATTTGTAAGATGACATTCCTTTTTTTCTTTCAAACACAGATCATCATGATCCCTTGATACCAAACAAAGGAGGGGATCTCCAACAACACCAGGTTGTAGCACCCACAGCAAAACCCCAAAACACCCAATGCAAAATACAAAGCAGACAAGCACAAAATGAGACGCGCAAGGGACAAGGAACGTCAACGCACAACACAGAAACACTAAACACAAAGGACTACACATAAACCAACGAGACCAATGGGCAACCGGTGCCGACTTAGGACGGCCATCTGCCACGGAAATAGCAGAAGGTGTGGTTATCCTGGATTACGTGCGCACAACCCTCCCATTTTTCCGATTACCCAGAGGTCTCGAAGAACTTACAATTGTGGTGTAAAACAACCTCCTCACTGTCAGATGACCACACACAAACAAGACCGCAAAACGCAGGGGCCCAAGCAACACAGATGAATATGTAAATGGATATAAAAAGAGGGCCTACGTAATACAATCCGTGCTCTGCCGCCGCGAGCTCATGTATGTTATCACCCGAGGAGTCCGACTGACATTCAGAGAGGACAGGTGGTCGGGGCCCTGTCTTCTCTAAAGAGGTTTGGACAGGGCCCGTCATGGAGTCCCGTCGTCACAGTCAGTCAGAGTGCAAGTTTTAAGAATGCGCTTGTACAAGACTGTAGATTGGTCAAGTACTAAGCCTAGTGTCCGTCTGGTGACATTAGGATCATACCCACGGTATAAAAGGCGTTTGATTCAAAAACAGCACGGCAAAATGTAAAAACAGTAAACTCATTTTCTTTCATATGATTAAATTGTGTGATACATTTTTAAGGTTAGGGTTGCGACTACAGGGAGATATCCCTATTTTCATATCACGTAAAATTTGAAACCGACATGGACGATAAATGGTATAGGCTCAGTTTGTTGCATTATTTCAGAAAAAAATAATACTCCTTGAAATTTTCATTACTAGATGGATATTTTTGGGACAAATGAATGTTTTTTAATGAAAAAACGCCGAAAATAGGTAAAAACTATAATCATTTTTCCAAGAGTTCAGCTCCTAAAGATTCAAACATCAGAACTTTTAGTGAATCTCTATGTTTTTTGGTCAAAATGTTGATTTTTTGTACAATCTTTTGAACTTTTTACAGAAATATAGTCATTTTGCTCAAAAACGAATTCGGGTAAATTTGGTTTGACTGACTGCTTTAGGATAAAGCAATACCATAGCTCTATACATAGAAAAAAAGTTGTGTACTTGGCGACCTTCTAGCTATAAATAAGATTAACGAGTTGCCATGGCAACCAGCAAACCGTATTTATAAGAAAATATACTCCTAAAACTGTTTATTTTAGCAGAATTTTTCAAAATATGCTTTAATTCATACACAAGCTATAAGAATCTAGAAAGATAAGGGTATATATGACTTTTTGAAATTTCATGCATTGCAGAGGTATGTAAAGTTATGATGTGGTATTCTCTAAAATGACGAAAATGTTAAGATATGCCAAAAATGGACGTTTATAGCCAAAAACGAAACGGGCAAATTTCGATTTTTTGGTCTGAATAGTTCGAGGAGATGTTCCTCTACATGTGCACAAATCATTCTTTCTACTACCTCATTTCTATAAAAGTCGCCACCCTGACCTTAAGAATCATATAAGAGAAATACTGGAATATGAATGAAGGCCATTAAAACCAATGGCATAGCTTTTCCTTGCTAATTCTGAAAGTCAGCTCACAAAGCTAAGAACGCATAAGATAGTTTAGTCTACTTCGAAATTTCAACATAATATAGCATATACTTCTACCTAGTCATGATAATTCGATTCCTTCAGATAAAATAGATACAAATAAACATAATGATGTGTTTATCCTAGAATTAAATGCAAAAAAGCAGAAAAAGCACTCGTCTCCTCATTTATCATTGGTAAATTATTATAATTGTTGTTATGTACTGGTGTGCCTGCTTTGATTGTTTTTTGGACGTCCCTCAGACGGGAGCTACTAACAGTTTCAAATTTGCGAACTGGACTGTTTCTGTGTGTGTCTTGTGGGTGTTGTTGGAGATCCCCTCCTTTGTTCTTTGTGTTTTTGCATTGGGTTGTTTTTTTTTTTTTGGTTTAGCTGTGGGTACTGCAACCGAGTGTTGTTGGAGATTCCCTCCATTGCTCTAGATACGTGGATGATATTCTGACTATTGACAATCCTGTTTTCATAACCTATAAGACTGAAATTTATCCACAAGAATTGACACTCAACAAGAGAAACTTTACAAAACAGAAACCCAATTTTTGGACGTAAATATCCAAATATAAAAAGGAAAGATTCAATCCAATGTGTATGACAAAAGAGATGATTTTGGATTCAACACAGTAAATTTCCCCTGGTTTGATGGTGATGTTCCAAGACTACCTCTGTTAGGGATTTACATGCATGTACCACAGCTCATCTGGTATTACGCTAGAGCATGTACTAATATTTTGGATTTTCATGGAAGAAATTTACAAATTACCAAGAAACTTTTTAAAATGAGATGAAGAAGATCCTTAATTACGACAATCTCAACAGCACTATCAATAGAGCACCAAATTGAGCATTGACGGACCCCTAGCAATGTTAAATGCCTTCAAATTCAATAGCATCATTTAAGAACAGATACATTTTCAGCATGGACTAGACATGCACATTTCGGGTACTTAAAACTCGTCAGTGATCCTCAATCTAGACAATGTAATATTAACAAAGAGTGTGAAAATTATTATGTCCAAAAAACTTACCGAAAGACGTAGGAGGATGGTTTGGATATGATGCTACATGACCCACGTTTTAGAAATTTTAATTAATTTTGATAACAGAAGGTTTCGAATGTCTTGAAAAGAAGAAGATCAACCGAAGTTGATCGTCTAACCCAAGCTAGAGGTGGGACCAGGTGCCCGGGAGGAGTAAGCATCACCTGTTTGGCTGGCGGCACCCGTCGTCGACGACCACGCACGAAACTGAAAACAATATCCACAAAACATTCACTGTCCGAGGTTATATCTTTATAGAAAGTGCTATGGCGATCATGTCAGGGAAAGACATTTAAAACACTTACTGTCATGATCTTCTTTTACTTATTCAACTGCTCCATACTGCAACAGAAAATAAGCGTTTATATTTTATTATAATGCGGAAGGATTCCAACTCTATACTTTCATGAAGAAAAACAAATTTATTATGCACCAGATACGTGTTTCGGATATAAAATGCAATAAACTAAAATGCAATTCCAGTAAATATCTCAAATCCTGTCAATTATAATACTTTCTTTCGAAAAATGTAACTTCAAATTTGAAACTCCGCGAACCCGTAGGTCTTTTTACCGATCACAACGTGTGACAGCAAATCCAAAAAATATATATTGAGCAGATTAACAGATTCAGTATCCGGAATCTTGAAACATTCCAAATCAAAAAATCAAATAATGAAATTATCTGTCTACATGCATTCCTATCAAAAGCAAATCTTCAATTCCGATTAGTTCAGTTCATTTAGTTCTTATGCCCACTGGTAGATCAGACATAACATTAAGGATTATGTATTATGAGATATCCGAGTTGAACAGAGTACAATGTTAAGTGTTAAATACGAATCTACATCCATCCACTTAAATCAATTTTAATTTCTATTTCCATCTTACCACTTGTCTGAGTACATGTATTATTTCTTATCCAGGTGTATGTTTTAATGGGGTTTTGTTTTGTTTTGTTCTGTTTTGTTTTGTTTGGTTTTTTAGCTCACCTGAGCCAAAGGCTCAAAGTGAGCTATTGTCATACCGGATTGTCCGGCGTCCGTCCGTTAACGTTTCACATTTTCATCTTCTCCTCTGAAACCGCTTGTAGGATTTTGATGAAACTTGGTATGCATAAAGTACTAAAGGTCCTCTACCAAGTTTGTTCATTTCGGCTCGATCCCTTTAGGGGTGGATCCAGGGCGGGGTCAAATAGGCCCCGGAGGGTACCCCTCTTCAAAAATCTTCTTCTCCAGTTCCACTGAATGGATTGAAAAACTAATTGTATCTATGTGATCTAGAAGAATGTATGATTCAAGTTTGTTCATTTCGTTAAAATCCGATAACTAATTTTTGACGCGTTTTTGACGTCTTTTTCGACATTGTATTTTTAATGCAAAAATTTATCTTTCTCTTAATATTTTCTTTCTTACTGAAAAATTCTGCTCCAGTTTAGTTTAATTTCGCCATTTTTAAGCAGATGAATGCTTTAGTGAAAGAATTTTGCTGAAAAGTTGATATTGGAATTTTCAATGATTTTTAACACTGTAAAAAAGGGAGGGGGGATGGTCATTTTCATCATTTTTGGTATTTTATGGTTCTTCCCATGAATGATTGTTCTAACATTTATCAGAATTATTATAAGGAATGTAACAGTGTTGGATTTTTTCAATATCTTGACTTTTAGATATTTAATGATTTTTTATTACTTTAAATAGGTATGTTTTCAGTGTGTCAATGAGTCCCAAGGTAGCGAGTTCAAATCCCAACTGGGGCATAAAATGTTTTTTTCTTTATTTTTCATTTTTCCTCCACTTTTAAGCTTTGAATGCAATTTTTAACTTTTCTGAATAATTTTAATGCCAATTTGGCCATTTTTTTGACTTCGGCATTTTTTATGAAGTTTTGCATTATCTCCATATTAATTCCCCTTGGGTTCATATTGATATATTAAAAGCTATATTCTAGGTAAAATTAAATTAATAAATGTTTGTGTGATAGCAAGATTATAAGATTATAAAAAGAGGGGGGAGGGGTTTCAAAATTTCTATAACAACATCTGTTGTCAATTTTTTTTCAATTAGAAGATAGGAACCGGACAAAATATTGTCTTTTTAGCTTGAGCCAAAGGCTCAAAGGGAGCTATTGTCATACCAGATTGTCCGGCGTCCGTCGTCCGTCCGTTAACTTTTCACATTTTCATCTTCTCCTCTGAAACCGCGCTGAGAATTTTTATTAAACTTGGTATGCATGAAGTACTAAAGGTCCCCTACCAAGTTTGTTCATTTCAATTGGATCCCTACCGGGATGGATCCAGGGCGAGGTCAAATTGGTCCCAGAGGGTATCCCTCTTTAAAAATCTTCTTCTCCAGAACCACTGCATGTATTGAAAAACTAATGGTATCTGAGTGATCTAGAAGAATGTATGATTCACGTTTGTTCATTTCATTAAAATGCGATAACCAATTTTTGACGTGTTTTTGACATCTTTATGGCCTTCATTATTTTCATGCAAAAACTTCTACTTTTAGCTCACCTGAGCCAAAGGCTCAAGTGAGCTATTGTCATACCGCATCGTCTGTCTGTCCGTCCGTTAACTTTTCACATTTTCATCTTCTCCTCTGAAACCGCTTGGAGGATTTTGATGAAACTTTGTTGTCATGAAGTACTTAAGGTCTTCTACAAAGTTTGCTCATTTAGGCTTGATCCCTTTAGGGGTGGATCCAGGGCAGGGTCATATAGGTCTAGGAGGGTACCCGTCTTTAAAAATCTTCTTCTCCAGAACCACTTCAAGGATTGAAAAACTAATTGTATCTGAGTGATCTAGAAGGATGTATGATTCAAGTTTGTTCATTTTGTTTAAATCCAATAACTAATTTTGACGTCTTTATGGCCTTAATTACTTTTATGCAAAAACTGATATTTTTATGCCCCCGGAATCACAGATTCGGAGGCATATAGTTTTTGGCCTGTCCGTCTGTTTGTCTGTCTGTTTGTCTGTCTGTTGTCTGTTTGTCCGAAAAAACTTTAACATTGGGCATAACTTTTGAATGGAAGGTGATAGAGCTTTCATATTTCACATGTGTATTCCTTGTGACAAGACCTTTCCATTGATACCAAAATTTTTGACCTTTTGACCTTGACCTTGACCTTTGACCTACTTTTCAAAAAAATTAACATTGGGCATAACTTTTGAATGGTAAGTGATAGGGCTTTCATATTCCACATGTGTGTTCCTTGTGACAAGACCTTTCCATTGATACCATAATCGTTGACCTCGTGACCTTGACCTTGACCTTTGACCTACTTTTCAAAAACTTTAACATTGGGCATAGCTTTTGAATGGTAAATGATAGGGCTTTCATATTCCACATGTGTGTTCCTTGTGACAAGACCTTTCCATTGATACCAAAATTGTTGACCTTGACCTTTCACATACTTAACAGAAAATGAAGTTTATACTAACAAAGATGCCACCGGGGGCATTCGTGTTTCACAAACACAGTCTTTATTCTTATTCTCTTCTCTCATGCTGCCTTAATTTATGTGCATGCATTTTTTATGTCATATTACTAACTGTTGTTTTGTTCAGTCTTGTGTGCTTTGTTTAATTATATGTTATTTTATGTCTTGTGTTAACCTGTTTTCATAAATGACAACTTTTAATACATATTGTCTTCTCTCAACATACCCATTAACCAGTGTTCTCAGGTGAGCGATGTGGCCCCTGGGCCTCTTGTTGTTGTTTTTTTTTTTTTTTTTGGATTTTCGAAGAACTTAAGATATACCTTAAAATAGACAATCTGTATAAAATTTAGTAGAGAACGAAATGTTTATAGGGCTCTTACGTGAATCTTGTGTTCTTGACTTTGAGACTGAATAACGGTTAGGTACTTCTTTGATGTTTATTAGTATAGCATGCAATCAGGAGACGCTGTCTCTCCCCGGGCACCTGGTCTCACATCGGAATGTTGTTTATTCCCAGGTTCACAACCGTTCCAATGGGAATTTTAACATGTTCAAAATTTCCCACGACTCCGCTACTGAGAGATTTGTCGTAGCGGAGTCGTAGGGGAATCTTAGCAACCCGTAGTCGTAGCTATCCATAGGGGAGTCGTAGTAACCCGTAGCGCATCCGAAGCAATCCGGTACCATTTTTGTGATAAAAATAGCAATACGACTCAGATTGCTACGACTCTGCTACAGATTGCTACGACTCTGCTACGGATTGCTACAACTTTCCAAAGGGTTGTTACGACTCACCTACGGGTTGCTACGAACTAAATGGGAAAAATTTAGTTTTTCCAAAAATTTTCAACAGAACGATGAATTATCAAATACCGATTGGTCAAAATTTTCTAAAAAAAATATATATTTCATCAAATTTCGCTGAAAAATCAAAAGTTCACCAATTAGTTATTCTGCAATTATTTTTTTTTTATATTTTTCAACAAGGGGAGATGATTCCCAAAATGACCCTTTTCAAAATATTTCTTATTTGGATATCTACTATGGTAGTTGAAAAAGTTGTTGAAATACCATATGACACAGAAAGATATTCAGTAATGAATAAATTAATTTCAATGTTCTTGACATAATTTCCTCTATTACCCACTGAATACCTCAAAAAGATTTCCAATGTTCTAGTAATATGTATGTTTTCAATACGAAATAAATATGTTTAAACTAATACCTTAAAATCATAAGAAAAGAAAAGGCCAATCTTTTAGTAATAACGAAACTACAAGGACGGAACACTGACAAACATATCAATACAAATACATGTACAGCAACTTTGTGAAATGATACTTTTAAAAAAAAAGTCTGCATATCAAATCATGTTCGAAATCTGAAAAAGGCGATGATCCACAATGAGACTCTGTAGCAAAACAACGAAATATCCCTACGTGAAAACACAAAGTAGTCCAGCACAGCAAGATATACGAAATGGACAAGGAACACCGAATAAGGACATCAATCAAAACAAAAATCACATAAACCAATGAGACAATGAGCAATTGGTGCCGACTTCGTAGCAAATGGTGTTGTTTATCCGGATTACATGCGCAAAGAAACAAAAGAATGAAAGTGAATGTCAGTAATAAATAATACGCCAGAGATTTGTAACAAATGTTTCTTATTTCATCCCTAGAAATATTATTCTCCAATTGGTTTTCGCTTTTACAGACTAGTAAAGACTTTGTGGAAAGAAGCTTCTTTTGAAATACGGTCCCAAGCAATAGAGTATTATAACTTTCGGTATTTGTCAATCTGCATTTTATGGTGACATAAGAAACAAAACAAGAAGGACCAAAGGTAAACAGAACTACCATCGAAACTGTGTTAGAATCATCAAACGCCTTTTATACCTTGGATATACTCATGCGGTCACCAGTCGGACACTTAACTTGGTGCGGGAACAATCTTCAGCCTTGTACCAGCACATTTTAAGGAATTGCACTCTGACTGACTGTGGCAACAGGACTTCATGACTGGCCCTGTCCAAACCTCTTCATAGAGAAGAAAGGGCCCCGACCACCTGTCCTCTCTGAGAGTCACTGGGTATGGCACTGGACAAATCTACAGTTTTGTACCAGTGTCTCCCCCAACGGGACTCTATGACAGGCATAGTTCAAATCTCGTCAGAAAAGACTGGGTCCTGATTCTCTGTCCTATCTGAAAGTTGGTCAGACTTCTCGGGTGATTGATTTTGAGCTCATTTCAGCAAGCAGACCACAAACTGTTATACGGATGTCATAGACTTTTTATATCCATTTATATAGAATCTGTGTTTCGAGGCCGCTGCGTGTAACTATCTTGTTTGTAATGTCATCTTACAGGTTTTATGTTTATACAACAATTGTGCGTCTATTCAGACCTCTGTGTATCCGGATAAGTAAGAGGGTTGTGCGCACGTAATACGCATAACCACACCATTTGCTTATAGCAGATGACCATCCAAAGTCGGCGCCTGGTGCACATTGGTCTCCTTTCTTTTATGTGTTGTCTTCAATGTTTGATGTTTCTTTACGTCTGTTTCGATTGTTTTGCATGATGTTCTAGTGAATATTGTTGTGTCTTTTTGCGATCTGCAGTTCTGTCTGATGTTGTATGTGTCATTTTCTTGTGGGTTTGTTTCACTGGATGAGTGCAGGGTAGTCATGCTGGAGATCCTTCCCTTTTCGCAATATTTCCCAATCTAATTCACGCTTTATGAAATAATCATTTCATTGACTGACTCCGTTCAATTTGACAGCAAGGAAATCATAACGTTATTTCCTTCTTTTAAAGGACGACGTTAGAATCCAAGCAAATACAGGAAGGCTTTGCACACACATGATCAAGTTAACTGTATCATTAGCTATAGTCAAGATGAGATTCGCATCAGGTGCACATCGGTAAGCACCAATTTATGTATTGTAGTGCATGTTTGATGTTTATCTTAATGTCAGGTTGTTCAGCATGGGTGTTTCGTAGTTACATGTAGTTGTTCCCATTGGTTTATGTATAGTCCTTTGTGTTTGATGCTTCTGTGTTGTGCGTTGACGTTCCTTGTCCCTTGTGTGTCTCTTTCTGTGCATGTCTGCTTTGTGTTTTTGCATTGGGTGTTTTGGGGTTTTGCAGTGGGTGCTGCAGCCTGTTGTTGTTGGAGATCCCCTCCTTCCCATGTTGTATTTGAGGTTGTTTGCCTGATGATTGTTCATCCTGCTGGTGTGTTCCGCTGAGATCAGTATAAGGTAGCATTGTTGGAGATCTTTTCATAATTATGAATAGTTTTCGACAATATGCTTGCTCCCAGATGTAATTCGCTATGATGCTATTGTTCTGCAAGGTTTTCACATTTTTTTTTTCTCTCTTTTAATTCTCACGACAAATCAGTGGCATAATTATGATTTAAGGATATTGAGTGCAAGTCTAGATTAAAATTGTCTATCTTAGATTTTGATCAAGACAATATAATGCTTCCTTGCAGGATGCCAAAAGAAAAAGAATTCTTTGATCTATACAATGACCTAGATATATGACAAATTAATACTGTTACTAGATAAAATCCTGCAATTTTTTTCCGATAGAAGAAGACAGATTACAAACCTATTACACTATTCTTCATTCTCGCTAAATGTTATTCAAATTCTTTACGTCTACAACCAATATCAAAAGTATATGGATACTGATTGAATGAAGTTCAAACATAAAACCCTAAATCTGAAAAAAATAAAAGACAGAAAAGAAAAATCGGACACACAGACGGATACACAAGGATACAAGAAGGACAACCTTATCAAATGAAAAAAATCTCCAGAGCCCAGTGTAAGTACTGAAAGTTAAAAGCGCGCCGTGCTTAATAGAAAAGTCCATTACATATACAAATATCACATAAAATATGTTACAAACATAATGCATCCAATCAAGTAGGACCAAAAAGGTGGCTTTAAAAGCATATTTCAAATTCTCTTGCTGTTTATTTAAAATCACGGGTTGACTCGTTGGCCACGGTAGTATAATAATTAAGAATACAGAAAATAACAAAAATCATTGTAAGTGGCGCCATCTTTAACACATTTTATGCAGAAATGAAATGTACACTATCATTAAAAAAAAATGTTTTTCAGAAGAAAAAAGAACAGATGTACCCCTTTGTCACATGACCTTGGATATAGGTGATATGAAACCTATTGACCATGAGCAACAACAAATTGAAATAGTGATTGGATACACAGTTCAAAAGATATAGCCTGGACATGATTAGCATGTACAATTTCATTATTAAAGTTAGCTTCAATATTTCGCCCGTCTCACACGTTATTTCTATTCAGTTATTCTGTGTGTGAGAAAATTATGGAAGGGGATTAGGGTCACAATGCTATTTGACTTGCTTATATGCTTCATGCTATGTTGCTTCATTCAATGTGTGATTATTCCAAGTTCATTCGTCTTACTTTCATTTCAAATTTCATTTAAATCTTTCTTCTTTGTGTAATTTTGCTTCCGTGCATTTCACATTTGTCCTTCGTCAATGCATAGTTGTCGTTATGCCATGCGTTATGACATCTTTCATTGTGCCATCATTCTTTCGTCCTAATGCTATGATTGCTTCGTCGATGCTAACTTTAATTTTGATACCAGATGGCGCTTCGCGCGACCGCAAGTGCCCGTTCCTTGAATGAACTTTGAAACATCCCCTGTCGTTGGAAATCTCTTTTACATTCTACTACAGTATCGTTCGAAAAATAAGTTATATTATCGCATGAGAGGACAGAAGTAGATTGATGACGCTGTATAAATATTTGAAAAATTAGTAAAGATTTGCTTTTGTATGCATCAGATTTTTGTAAGTTTTAACTCTATAAAATACATGTGGAAGGAAGGAATCTCCGTGGTATAGTGGTTATTGCGTTTGCCTGTGATGGTTGTTTTTACACCTTTCCGAGTGGGTTCGAATCCCGGACGAGGATTCATTTTTTCAATTTTATGTATAGAAGAAAGGAGGGGACAATGTAAACTGTCCATGTTGTCCATCTGCCCATCAGAGGATTTAGAAAAAATTGGGGTACTCATAAAAATAAAACGTTTTTATGCAAGTTCTTATTTTTGATTTTTTTTTCAGTTTTTCTTTCTTTTTTTTTGGGGGGGGGGGGGGGGTTCAGTGTTTTGGAAAAACATATGGCGGGCAACTGTACATTATCACTATTAAGTTGAAATAAAAAAAATCTTTTTTTTCATTAGAAAACTTTCCAAAAGCTTCGTTGGCTCGCCGTCGTCGCTTGCAAGTCATCTATGCGTCGCTTGCAAGTCATCTATGAAACGTTTAAAGTCATAATTTTAATTAATTGCCTTTTTTAAAATTCAATTAAAGACATGCCCGTCAATGTCGTTTCTGTACCATAAATCGGGTGATTGTTGCATAAAAGTTCTATAATAATTGACTTTGAAGTATGGACCTATGCAGGTTAATGTACAATCCTTGCAAGCATCAAAAGCTTGATCTTGGGTCGACCAACAATGCTGGATTTAGGGGGTGTGGAAGGGGCATCCTCCCCTCCTGCACAGACCCAATATGCTCCCGGCAAAAACAGGTACATATATTTTGGTCCATTTTCAGTAAAATCGGCAAAATTCGCCCCTTGACCCCTGGCAAAGGGGGCGCTGGATCCGCCACTGAACAAGAAGAATCTGACATGTTTGCCATAGTGCAATCTAATCAAAATTAGACCTTCCTTGCGCTCCTAACACGGAGTATAGGATCACAATAAAGGTCTAAAGTTTGGCCATTGTTGAAAAAGGCTGTGAATGACATGTTTTTGTGCCACGTTCCTGAACATGCGTAGCCCTGTACAACATCTTGAAGAAATTTTGGCATACAGAGATGTCAAAAAGTACATTTTCAAGGTCAAAATTATGAAAGGAGACTAGAAACTGCATTATTGACTGAATTAATGGGGCCGGGGGATGTTGATATCTAGGCTCAGTGTAGGACGCACGGCAGCTTCAATTTATCTAAAAGTTTTCGATATGAAATACCGCCTTTCCCACGATATCTCAGATAAAAAACTGACTTTCCCCACTCATATTTCAGAAGAAAAAGTTATGTAGCCGATGGGATTCGAACCCAAGCGGAAAAAAATATAAAGGTTGTCCTACATGTTAACCACTGAGCCAGGAAGCCATGACTTCTTCTACGGAAAATTTAGAGATTCCAAATCCCCAAGTGGCTATAACTGTAAATAAATAAAAAAAAAAAAGAAAAAGAAAAAACAAAACAAAACAAACAGAAAAGGCCCAAATATTTATCATTTAATGATTACTTTTTTGTTCAAATATTTCAATCGGCTTTTGCTTTTTTTTTGCGCTATTTATAACTCATTTTTCCAAGTACAGCAGCAGGGGACGTCTCAAAGTTAATTTCCAGGAACGGACACAAACGGAGCGCCACCAAATTGAGGTTAGCATTGACGAAGCAATAATGGCATAAGAACGAAAGAATAATGGCACAATGAAAGATGTCATAACGCATTGTATAACGACAATTATGCAATTGACAAAGGACAAATGTAAAATACACGGAAGCAACATTGCATAAAGAAGAAAGACAAATGCAATAAAGTCAATTTGAAATGAAAGCAAGACAAATGAACATGGAATAATCAAACATTGAATGAAGCAACATAGCATGAAGCATGTAAGCAAGTAAAATAGCATTGTGACCCTAATCCTTCTCCATAGAAAATAACCTAATAGAAATAACGTGTGAGGCGGGCGAAATATTGAACCTATACTAAAGTAAGAAGCGACCTTGGGACAATGTGATAAGAAACATTTAATCCTCAGAAACAACATACTAAAATACGAAAATTGTAAAAACAAATCAAGAGATATTGCTAAGACAGGATTGGCATGTACATGTACAGTTTCCGTAAAAAGAGCTAAAGCTTGGACACATGACCTAAGGTCAAGGTGATAAGAAATCCATCGATCATGAACAACAGCATACTAAAGTATCAAAATGATCAAGTATATGATTCAAGAGATATAGCCTAGACACGATAGCATGACATGTACAATTTCATTAAAAAATGTAATAGTTGACCTTGACCTTGGTCATAATTATGACCTTGGATCAAGGTGGTATGAAACCTTTGTGTCATCAGCATCATCATACTAAAATATGAAAGTAATACGGTAAACGATTCAAAAGATAAAGCATGGACACGATAAAACGTACAATTTCATTAAAAATGTCTTTGACCTTGGTCACATATAACTTTGAGTCAAGGGGATGTGAAACCTTAAGATCATCAGCAACAACATACTACATTGTACATGTAATTTATGAAGGTGATCCAGTAAACAGTCAAGAGATATGTTGTAGACTGGATAGCTTGACGTACAATTTCATTGAAATGTACTAAATGCCCTTGACGTCGGTCAATATGACCTTTGGACAGGGTGATGTGAAACCTTTGGATCATAAGCAACGGCATACGAAAATATGAAAGCGATTTGGTAAACGGTTCATGGGAATGTATGATGTACACTTTCATTAAAAATGTATAAATGACCTTGACCTCAATGTGTTGAGAAACCTTTGGGTCATCAACAACTTACTATAATCATATGAAAGTGATCTGGTAGATAGTTCAATAGATATAGCCAAGACACGATAACATGTACAATTTCATTAAGAATGTACTAAGTAACCTTGTCCTTGGTCACATTACCTTAAGTTAAGGTGATGAGAAACCTTCGGGTCATAAGCAACAGCATACTAGAATATGAAAATGATCGGGCAAACGGTTCAGGAGATATACAGGAGATATACCCCCGCGAGGAGATATACCCCCGCGAGGGGTTTGACAGTAAGTGTTTTGAATATACTTCCCTGACATTGTCGCCATAGCACTTTCTATATAGACATAACGTCAGACAGTGCATGAATTTTATATATTTTCATTTCCACGCTTCGTAAACATCGACGGCGGGTGCGGCTAGCCAACAGGGGATGCTTACTCCTCCCGGGCACCTGGTCCCACCTCTAGCTTGCTAGGGGTTCGTCGATGTTTAATTTTATGCTCTATTGTGTGTGCTGTTGAGATTATCGTCAGGATCTTTATTAACTCATGTAGCCCGGACACGATGTGTGACAGACGGACAGACAGATGGACATATGGGCGCGAAGGCAATGTCTCCTCCCTGTTGGGGAGGGGAGAACATATCTCAGTAGTTATCCCCAATAGAGATGGAGATGGGACCAATAGAGATGGATATGAGATGATGTGTCCGGGGAGAGTAAGCATCACCTTTTTGCTGGCAAAATCAAACGGTCTAAGAAACGATCAAAGCAAGCGTGCTTTTACAGTTATATGCTATATTTGTCTACGGCTAAACTGTACAAAAGGTATATCTGATGGGGATACACTGCTTTAGGAAACTATTGAGACTGGAGATTCATTACATTGGATCAACTTATCTTATGAAGGCTGAAACAGATACCTATCGGAAATTGTGTCTAACAGAAATAAATCAAATGTATTATATTGCAACGGCAATATATCCCCTTGGTTATTCGTGATTTACATGTATAATTCTATTTGTATTCTTTTCTATTTCTTTTTTCTCGATTTTTTGGTCTTTTGTCGTTTGACTCTATACAGTCATATTTTTCTTTAGTTTCTCCTATGTTTGTTTTATTCAATTTTGAGCAAAACTTTGGACTTGATCAAAATTCACTTTCCTATTTCTATTATTTATCTCCACTGCGGCAAAAATGAGGCATAAATTATGCAGTCATATGCTTTCTATTTCAAAATTGCGACTTTATTTTGGTATACACTTGTATATGCATGTGTATGAAAAATCTCGTGTATCAAAAAAGCAACCATTGATCAACGCTCTGTAATACAACGGGACTTGAACGGTCAAACACATCACCGAAAATTAGAATCCAAATCCCACAATTAATAGGCATGCAGTCCCTCGAAAAACATTAAATGTTAAAGAAAGAAAGGAAGGATGTTCTTACAAAACCCGTGAACACGGACGAAAACAGCCAGTAAAACAATGAGAGTCAAATTTAAAGTGAATTCCCAATGGAGATGAAATCAGGTGCCCTGGGAGAGTAAGCATCTCCTGTTTGCAATCAATTACTGAATACGTGAGGAGAAAACGGTGAAGTATCAAAGTCTGTGTTTTAGGATGGTTTTAACCTAAAATATCTTCAAACAATGATGATAACGAGGATGTTCTAATGTTTTATGTTTTCGTTGTACCGTCCAAAACAGATTTTGCAGCACTGTGACAAAGTCAATCGCTCACAAATATATTTTTGGTTCAGTAGTTTTTCATTTAGTGTCCTTGCCCTCAGAAAGAAGTTTGAGTTTACTCAACAACAACAACAAAATGCGTTTCAATGGCGATATGAATTAGGGGTGAAACAATACCCCAGAAGTGTATAGCGATATATTGCGATATTTCATTGCTGTATTGCAATATATTGCGATATATCGTATTTATTTTCATTTTTGTCATTTTTAATGAAAAATTAGGTTCGTCTTTATGTATGTACATACTATTCGTATTTTCTGATTGAATTTTTCATTGTTAAATAAATGTCATTTGCTTGAAAGAAACACACATATATAAGTAATTGAATTCTTGGTTACATTTTTCATTACATATGTCGAATGTGAGCGATGTCGAGCATGGGTCTCTTGTTTTCAATGAAATTGATTAAAATCAATGTGATTCAATGTTTTATTTGTATACATGTAATATATACGGGCGCGATATATTGCAATATGCATTTTGGATCGCGATACGATACGAATTTATGAAATATCGCAATATATCGAATATATTGTTACACCCTTAATATGAATACGTAGGAGACGAATGAATGTTACTACCTAGAAAAGGAAAATTTGAAATTTTGAAGTTGAAATCATCACGTTTGTCATACATGTATTTTTAAAAGTATTTAGATGACCATTGCCGTCAAAATTACATCTAATATAAAGCAGAGGTAATGCTTTCAGTGATTTCTTTCGCCTTTAAGATCTAATTTGTCTTCGACACGAATCCCTTTTTACTTCATGCCAGCTTTAAGAGAAGGGCATATATGCCAAGAAAGCTAACTCTTGTGAATAATTCAGTATGACAAATTATATTTTTTAGCTCATGGGAAATTTGTGCGCAATACTTTAAAAGCGGTATGATAAATTAATTGACATACATGCACAAGTAGAATCTCCAATATGCTAGGCGTTGTTTGGCCTAAAGTCTGATATGATGTCCTTTCATCATTCTTTTCATTGATATACAGTTGGAGGGAGAGTCTATCAACTAAACCCTTAAATTCCTCTATGGAAAAAACTCTTTAATTAAAGTAACTAAAAAAAAAAAAAAAAAAAAAATGAGGTGCAAACTATTCAACAAAGTATTGTATTATCAGTTATCACTGCAATTTTTTTAATCCTTAGGCCATTCCAAATTAATTCAATGTTCTATGGATTTCCCGCAAAATATTTTTCAAAGTTAAAAAAAAATATGTATATATATAATTATGAAAATAAAATGCTCGCCCGCACGACTAAACTTCTGGCTCAATTATATTTCAATGTCGGTTCCGATTTCTGCAAATCTTAAAACATGTACTAGAATGACAAATATGGACCATATCCCAATATACATTACAAAATCGATAATTCAGGAAATCATAAACCGAAGGCATACAAAATCAGGATAAAGCACGAACCAACGCGAACAAAGAAAAACCACCACGATATGAAAAGAAGATCGTGCAAATTTCGAAGAAATTGATATTTCTTGTGTTTGAAATATTTTGTTGGGAGCAAATTTCTTGTCCCATATACATGGCACTGAAAGTCAAGGAGGGGGGAGGGTGTTCGAAAATCTTTTCCGTACTGCTACGTGCCAGGCTTCCTAGTCGCCATATTCCTATTGGGATTACTGTTTGAGTACAGAAATTATCAGAAATATATTACTGGGATAACCTATATCAAAAATAAAATTATACTACTCGCTCGCACCTTATAAACTGCAATACTTACACAAAAAAATAATGATAATTATATTTTCGCTCGCTCTTATCCTTTTTTTTCACAAGAAAATCTGAAGAACATTGAATTAATTTGGTATGGCCTAACCTTCTAGATGACTAATGGACAATTCTTCGATGTTTGTTTTTTTCTATTATAATAGTATAATAATATAGCACACTATAACATCTTGTTTTCCACAATATATTGACATCTATTTAAGGTTAGAACCACCCGTTATCATGGATTGACAGATTAGAGGTAAAACCTTTATGCATGGCTAATAAGTCGGGTTTTACTACCACTCAGGGATTGCTTACTTTTGCCATACACTTGATCCCATGTCCACTTCTTTTTCTTTGCAGAAGTTTTTAAACATTTCGTTTTGTGATTTTTTTTATCAAGGTTCTGTATGCTCACTGATAATGATTTCCAGATTCTAACTCTTCTGTTTGTCTTTGACATTTACTCACTGATCTGCCAACTTTAGTTAGGAATTATAGAGATACGAAGGGGCGGGTGTCATTGAGGGTTGTTGGCATCGAGCTCCTATGGGTTAAAACCTTAAAAGTGTTTATCATTTTTATCTCAAGAAACCTCTTTGTAATATTTTCTTGCAAACTAAGACGTTCGAAAAAAATTATTACCTAACTCCACGCCATCATAAAAATTCACCTAGACGTCATACTTCGACGTTAAATTACGAGAAATGGGTTTTTTAAAAGGCGTGAAAATGTTCTGAAGAAGGTCTACGACATTTAGTTTAAAATACTCCTCTTAAAACTGAATTTCTTCTGACCTACGAATGTTGACGACGGCTAAAAGTTCACATTTGATTTTCATCTTAGAGGGTATTTATCTAACTGATTTTATGAGAACACAGTGTTAAATGTCCACAAGTTTTCCATTGTCCGGACACATTTCGAAATGTAAGGTACACTTGTATTGATGTAGACCCCAGTAGATTGTTCACACACAAAAATCATTATTCAAACAGATTTTGTCTGGCCAAACAGTAGAGAGGATGAGGTAGGAATATATTATACATTTGTATACTATTCTAACTAAAAGATATAAGAAAAAAAAAGATTTTTAATTTTATTATCAATCAAACGTACTTGTTAAATAATAACATTGACGAGAAATCCTTACTTTTTTCGGGAGGGGGGGTTAAGACTTCTGCCTGTCAGAAATTTATTTTCAGAAATTTCAAGAGCCGGAATTTTTTTTTTTTTTTTTTTTTTTTTTTGTCGCCGGACTTTGGGCCGGACTATTTTTTTTTTTCAAAGTGGTAGGGCCATGGAAACCTCTTAATCGGCCTTGCAATTTCCCTTAAAAGTAATGGTAATGAGAAGAACTTTGTATGGGTAATATGGATAATTTATTCTTTTTGTTAAAAGCGGCAAACATTTTTTAATTATCTGGCTGAAGACTGTTCATGAATAATCAACTGAGAAGTTTGTCTAACGATCTTCTCTGGTGAGATTTGGACGGTGCCCTGCATGGAGTCACAAGTTGGTCACAACCTTGAAAGTCTTTCTACGACACCCTTAGTTGAAACCATTTTGAGGCGCGATACAATAATGTTGAAATCTTATAAACCCTTTTCTGGTGAGGTCATACCAAATTAGTCAAATGTTCTTCCGATGTTATTGTAAAAAAAAGGTGCGAGCGAAAAAATAATCCTTTATTTTCTTAAGTATTGTAGTTTATAAGGTGCGAGCGAGTGAAATAAGTTTATTTTTATGTAGGTTACCCCAGTAATACATTTCTGATGTTTTCCTACTCAAAAAGTAATCCCTATAGGAATTTGGTGACTAGGAAGCCTGGCACATAGCAGTACGGAAACGATTTTCGAACATTTCCCCCTCCTTGACTTTCAGTGCCATGTATATGGGACAACAAATTTGCTCCTAACAAAATTTTTCAAACACAAGAAGTATCATTTTCTCGAATTTTGCATAATCTGAAACTTCTAGAATAAACATCAAAGAAGTACCTAACATTTATTCAGTCTTAAAGTCGAGAAGGCAAGGCCAAATCGTGAGAATTCCCATCAGAACTGTTGCGAAGCGCGGAATGAACAAACATTCCGAAGTGAGACCAGGATCCCGGGGAGAGTCAGCGTCTCCTGATTGCATGCAACACCCGTCGCAACAGCTCCATGGAAACCTGTCAAATTCGGTGATTGTCTCGATGTACATTTTAATGTACAGATCAGGCAAGAGTGTCTTGTTTGGTGATGACGACAGCCATTCAGGCACAATGTAGAATGTCACTGATCATTGTGGAAACTGGGATCTGATATGCTTTTATAATATCCCCATAGCGACCGAAGAATTTCCGCAATGATGATTTCAGCCGTTGTGTTATATAACCCTGTAGCTTACTTGGAAGCCGTCTGGCTCTAATGATGAAATTTCCATATTTGGAACATGCCGATGCGTACCGTATGAGCTGAGAAACAAAAACGCCATAAACAGGAGGAGACAAAATGTTGCTACTCATGAAAGGGAAGTTAGTTAATATATGGAAGCTGAAATAGTCATGCTTGTCATACAGTGAGGTGTTCAAATGGCCGTTTGCGTAGCTTTAAAATTTGCAGAAATCAGAACCGACCTTAATTGAAATATTCTTGAACCAGAAGTTTAGTCGTGCGGGCGAGCATTTTATTTTTATTATTATTATATTTATTGAATTTTGAAAAATATGGTGCGGGAAATCCAAAGAACATTGAATCAATTTTGTATGGCGTTATGAATGTGTTCCGAGATTCACAAGCAGAGCTCTAACTTAAATTTTCTTGGCCTTATTCCATTATAAGTACATTAATTCAATCTTCTGAAATAAGCAATGTTTGAATAGATCAAACATATAACAACAATATAATGAATCTCTGTGACATGGTTGTGACCGTATTTACTCAAAAGTAGAATTTTGTTTACAGAAAACCTATGACAGAATAGTTCGTTCTTGAAAAGCTGTTCATGCTTTTAAAGTATTTCAGAATCAAAATAAAACACCTATATGTTACTGAATGAATAGAAACTTCATTGCACTTTTAACCCATATTTGTACGGGTCTGGATGGAGATCCCCTCCCTTCTTTTGGAAACAACCTGTTATTACTTAAACTAAATGACAAATATGGATAATGACCATATCCAAATACATAGTAAAAAAATCGATAATTCAGAAAGGCATACAAAATCAGGATAAAACAAGAACGAAAGCAAACAAAGAAAAACCTCGATCACATGAAAAGAAGCGAACTTCCAATATGGGAGTGAGACCAGGTGCCCAGGAAGAGTAAGCATCTCCTGCTTGCATGCAACACCCGTCACTTCAATTCGGTAGAATTGTCACATCTGGTTAGATAAAAGTATATTCGGTGGATGGATGGTTCAAATGGTCAAATACAGAATATCATCCACCATTCTGGAGAGTGGGACATCATAGTGTATGACGAGTTCCCCATATCGACCGTAGAACTTCCTCAGTGACGAGGTTAGTCGGTCACAAATGTATCCCTGACTTGAGAAGCTTATCTGAAAGACGCCTAGCTCTCCGAACAAAATCTGTTTATTTGGTACTTGCTCTGGCAAAGAGTATCATCTGAGATATGAACACGCCATAAGCAGGCGATGAAGGGATGTTGCTACTCAGAAAAGGAAAGATGCGCGGTGATTCTTCAAAGAGTACAAAAGTTTGTCAAACGAGCATAAATTATTCGTAAAACATAATTGCGCAAAACTAATGCACTTACAAGTTAAAACTGAAAAAAAGTTAATCATGAAAAATCTAGATGGGCGTACATTTTTATTATTACTACGTGTACATTTTTTTCTTTTTGATACTGATAATCAGGACAATATTTATCATTCTTATAAAGAGATTTGGAATAAAATTAAAAGGGCATGAATTCTGTAAACAAAAACGTTGAGAAAACAACGAAAGTATTAAATTTTAATAAATAATAATGAACACTATAAACGTCTTCAAATTTTATACCATAAATTGTTTTTACAATGTCTATTTCTGTAGTGAGAGTATACACAGGCAAAATGGAATCAAAATATTAAGAAATGATTGCAACCGGAATTCATGATCATTTGTGATAATCATAATTATCAGTAAAAGAAGATATGAAAACATAATTAAAATTACTGCGATATTATACAATTATTGACTTTTATTTACAGACCTGGTCAGGTATTGGTTGACCGAGGCCGAAGGCGGAGGTTAACCAATGCCTGACCATGTTTGTATAGTCACGAGTAGACCGAAATCAAAAGTCAATAACTGCTTTATTAAATTATCAGGATTTTAATAAAACATTTGTATTGTAATGAGATCTAACTCTACAAAAATCAACGCAGGCGCAGGTCACGCACGCGCTAATCCCGAATAGACCGCTTTGGAGCGTTAGCGGTCAACTCACTCTGAGGTACACTCTTTCAAACAGTGTCTCCACCAATCAGAAATAAGCACAATCGGCAATAATCCCTGATCATTTAATAAAATCAAATGTATAATACAATATTTAGCAAACTGGCACTTCCCCATGCAGTATTCATAGGAAATTGGGTCCTATCTGTGCAAACATAGTCAAATTTGTCCCGTGGTGAACTGGACGAGCCCACTGGAACCACATTGATCCCACAGCATTTGCAATTTAAGGTCCCTAGGCCTATGGGTCAAATGAACCTTGTTGATTTGATCTGTACTTTATTATTCTTTTCTTTTCAGAATTGTGTACAGAGTGGCAGTGATATTTTTATCAGTGTGTTTTTCTGAGAGCTACAAAGGTTTTCAGAATCGTATTCCTAACGGACAAAATGTTCCTCATCCATGTAAACCAAACTATCTGTGGCCGGGGGTAGGGCATCTAAACAGGAATGGAGGGGGAATCAGAAATCAGTTCGGACTGGATTTCTATGAAGCCAATATGGTGAGAAATTAATATCACTTTGTAGATGGAGACTCTGGTCGTGTATTTATATATTTTCCATATACAATCATTGTGTTTTCCATGCACAATGTATATATGCAATCACGTAGATACATGTATCTGTTTATTTTCATACACACAAGAATTTATTTTTATACATATAGCAATGGACGACAACTCTGTGTCAGAAAGACTCGGACGGTGATGGTCGGACTAATGGAGAAGAACTGGGTGACCCCAACTGTGTCTGGACAGAGGGCGCCGCCCCAGAACTGACCATTGGTCTATCACATCCAGGTACTGAGTTTTATTTTCATAGAATATACGAGTATGTGTCTACCCACATCGTTTTAAACCCATTTGCGTACATGCTTCATCGGGCTCATTTAACATGTAACGTTCAAGGACATTTTTGTTTTGTTCTCGTTGTGTTGTTTTTCACAAATAAAACGAACAAATAAAGAAAACAAGAATATTAATATCTTTAATGTTTTATGAACATAATATTTTCTATTCCAGGGATATGTGAACCATTCAATAGTGCTACGTGTAGCGGGAAGAATGATGATATAGATTGTAGCACTCCTGGATTAAATTGCCCGTCTCTGGATCGTGAAAACAGCAATGGTAAAGTCAAACTTAACATTCATAAAACAAAAAAAAGAAGGAAAATTATCAAAGTCTGAGATAAATATCGAAGTACCCATCAGTTATTCAGTCTGAAAGTCGAGAAGGTAACTTAAAGGCAAAGTCATTAGAATTTGCATTGGAACACGATTGCGAACCCCGGAATAAACAATATTCCGAAGTAAGACCAGGTGACAGGGAGAGTCAGCGTCTTCTGTTTGCCTGCAATACCCGTCGATACAGTTCCATGAAAACTTGTCAAATTCGACAAATTGTCTCGATGTTCAAGTTGATTGAGACAAGAGAGCTACTTTCTTGCACAAAATAAGCTACATTTTGTGCAAAAATTACAAGATGGACCTATAATTATAGTATGAATTATCCTCTCAAAATATACTATCTTGAGGCGAAAAATTCAAGCATTGCCACCAGATAACATTCGAATCCTGGAAACAGTAAGCACCATACAAACATGTTAAAGATATGTTATCCTAATCTAGTAATAGTTCTTAACAAAAAATACAACAACATGTAGACCTATATGTTCATTTTATGCTTTGATTTTTAGTACTGAGTAAATATGCTGATAAACATAATTATTATAATATTATTTTCTCTCTTTCTGTCGTAGATTTGCTGAATGTGACACTGCGATTTCCTGAGACACCGGTTCCTGCAGTAGAGACGACATATTTGTGCATGACCTTTGACCTTCCTAACGATACAGACTATCACCTGATTGCAACACAACCAATCATCAACAACGAATATGTCATGCATCATATCCTCCTTTATGGGTGTGATGATAATGGTAATTCTCAAACATTCAGTCAGAGTGTTAGAGTATGAGCATCTGTGCTTGTGCATTGAAAGGGGATTGGGGATGGAAAGGGGTTATTTTGTCGATAGTTTGATATTTTCTATCTGTAACAAATGCAACGGACAATTGTTTTTGTTGTGTCTTCTTCAGAAAGGCATAGTTCGAAATAAATGACCAAACCAAGCCTTTCCCGGTCATTCGGATGGTTGAGGGCTTGGTATCCTACATAAATAGTTAAAACCGTTGATTTCAGTGAACCTGCTAAGAGTCGCACGTTTGCACTTTCTACCTCAACTTGAAACATGTTTGAGCAATTGCCACATCACAATCGTCAGATGAATGATCTATTCACCAACCTCTGTAGTATTTTTGCAAAAGAAATGGCCTTAAACAGGCGTGCTGCAGCTGAAAAGTTTCAATTCTGCTCGAATCCACCACCATACTGTCCTTTCACTTGATACAACGTATGTAATTAGATTTAAAGCAATGGGAAACTTGAACATGACAATTGTCAAAAAAATAATTCATTTTTTATGATACTTTTACAGTACGTCCTCAGACAGTACCAGGGGAATGCAATATGGGGAGTTGTAACATAATAATCGGAGGATGGACTGTGGGGAGTTACGGGGACTGTTCACATGAAGATGCCGGATTTCTGGTTGGTAGGAGTGGCTTCAAGCGGGTCATGATGCAGGTAAGAAGATCTTAAGCACGTATGCACTATATTCAAGATATAGTTTGCTGAAACAAAGAGTCACCAGGAATACTTTAAACAACTGATTCAGAAATGACCATGCTTTGTCAAGTTGTAATCACCACCTTGAAATAGGAAACAGATAAAGACAGATTGCGTTCTCAATTAGATATAAGCGAATCCCTTCTTTCCTCAAAAGTTATCGTTTTGTCAATCAAAGAAATGAAGTTATCATTGATAGTAATTCCTCAATGTATAACGTTTTTGCAGTTTCACTGGAACAATCCAATGCAGGTTACCAATTACAAGGATTCTTCTGGTATGCTGTTACATCTCACACGGAACATGCGCATGAACAACGCCGGAGTTCTGATGGTTGGACAGAGTTATCTGCTCCTTCCTCCAGGGGAGGAGCGTATCAATGTGGAAGGGGACTGTACCGCCCAAATGTCACGTGCATTCCTGAAGGGGCCTATCCGCTTTGTTTCTGCTGTCAACCATATGCATTACCTAGGTTTGTAACACTGTCGCTGCAATGCAGATTAAAATTTTGAAGCATAATGAAACTAATATTAATGTGATATACAAAATGCATGAATATCAAAAACATTGGCTTGCATAATTTCTCATCATCCAGTTAAAACTAAGTGAACTTTTAATTTCAAGATAAATATCACCCATTCCAACAATTGTTATGATCTGACTGTGTGCAAATCTGATTATAGAAGTCTTATAGATATTAAATTCGCAGTGTAATTGATATTGTTAAGGTAGATGCCCGTCCTAAGTTGGCACCAGTGGCCCATTGGACTCGTTGGTTTTTGTGTGGTTTTTAGTGTCTCATGTTTCTATTGTGTGAGTTGGTGTTCCTTGTCCCTTTTGCGGCTCTTTCTGTGAATGTCTGCTATATGTTTTCCATTGGGTATTTTGGGTGCTGCAACCGAGTGTTGTTGGAGATCCCCTCCTTTCTTTTAGAAGAAACACTACTTTCTTTTTTAAGGTCGATACATGAGAATGGAGCATTACAGGGCGAATATCAAACTAAGAGACTTCACATACGAGGAAAACTTCAGTTACGACTCTCCGAAAGGATTCGAGTGAGTCTATGGTCATGTTGCATCACGTGACATGTTTTATATAAACTGTACATGTAACATGTGTAAGGCGCCTTCATATTTTTCTAAAGATTCTGCAATTTTTGCAACACGTCAATGAACATATTTGTTTATTGATACATGTATATTTGAAATATGCTGATTCAACTTTATTTTTCGTTATAATGAATGTATTATTGAATTAAATCAGAGCACCTTCTATTTGACAACAGGTACCCTAATTCCATCGAGTTTTTACCAGGAGATGAGATCAGGCTGACATGTGGATTCCAAACCAAGGACAGGAGTAAGACGGTGTTCTCTGGTGAGGGTACCAGTGACGAGATGTGTTACGGTTTTCTGACCTTTTACCCACTGGAGAACATTAACTACCCGCACTGTGTGAAATGGAAGAGCTTTGACATAGTATCATTGTACACAGAAACGGAAATCGACAACTGTGGTTTTAAGGACTTCGTGAATGTTACTCACCCGACTACAGCCGAACTTCACCGAAGGGTTATGACGCACTGTGGCTATCTAGGACAATGCAGGGAAGAATGCATCAGCATCATTAAAGAGGTCAAACAGAATCCTTGCATGCAGGGTGACATCAATTTCTTTCTGAGGGAACAAGCCAGAATGAGGCCGGAACTAGCGCAGATCGCTTTATTTTTCTCTGCTATTGACTCTTGTAACACCGAAATCACACAGCGAAGCTGTCCAAGAGCTTAAGATCCAGATCTTTACAGAATATCTGTTATTTTGTTGGTGATACATGTAATTTGTTAAGTTTTCCGTTTTCTTTTCTTAACCTTTGGTATCTATGACGTTTCCATTTGTCTTAAAAAAGAAGGTCAGAATAATACATGTATCTTGCATGTACACGGACATTTATGAGTGAAATTCAGGGTTAAAAAGATTAGAACAGTTCATCTTAATTTTTATTGATTGTTGTATTGTCTATTATTATAAATACTTCAGTTTCTTTACCTCAAACGGTGTCTTTTGAAAGATATTTATAAAATATTTATTCACCAGAATAATGCACACTATGACGAATTAGATTAATATTAAACCTGATGAGCATTTAAATTTTGTGTTTTGTTGTATTTTAGCCTCTGCAAAGTAGAATTGCTTCTATTGATGTTGATATCCAAAGTGTCAGAAGCTTCGATCTCCTTTCCATGATAATTTATTCAAAATAATTTAGTAATAATCATAAAAGAATACCTATCATTTATTCAGTCTAAAAGTCGAGAAGGCAGGGTAAAGTCATCAGAATTTCCATTGGAACGGTTGCGAACCTCGGAATGAATAACATTCCTTAGTGAGACCAGTAAGAAAAAAATCAAACTGAATGTCTGACGAGTTTGCCATAAAAAACCCTTTGATCATTTATTATACCGGGAATATGACCCTAAAGTCATCAAATAACATTGTGCATTGTACAAGAGCCCCTAGGCTTGTACAGGCAAATTGTGGATAGATGTACATTGAACAACGTTAGATACTGGACTCCATCATGAGTTTCGTCAAAGACAAAAGAAAGGAGGGGATCTCCAACAAGACTTGGTTGCAGCACTGACAACAAAACACCGTATGCAAAAACAAAGAGTAGACAAGCATACATATAGCAAGAGACGCCAAGGGGTAAAAAAACTCCTAATATAACATAGAAACATTAAACATAAAAGACTATACATAATTCAACGAGACCAATAGGCAATCCGCTACGCCAGTAGCAAACGGATAACGTGTACAAAACCTTCCCACTTTACCGTTTTCCCAGAGGTCTCTAAAAAACACCAATGTAGTGTCAAATAATTCCCTCATTGAAAGATGACCATACAAACAAGACAGCAAAATGCAGGGGCCCAGGCAACACACAGATGGGTGTGAAAAAAAAAAGATATATAAATCAAAAGGCGTATGAAACACAGTCCGTGCTCTGTCGGCTGCAAAATTGTTAGAACTGCTTTCTATGTTGCCTAATGGTCTGATAATGTGATAACGAAAGTTTCAGTACATTGCTCAGAACTTCATGAACTGCCCAAATCCAAACAAAGAATCAAGTCCCGTTCCAATTACTACAATATTTGATAGGCAATGAAAGGGACAAAGACCATATTTTTGTAAGAAAGAAAGACAGAAAAAGAGAAATCAAAATATTCATTTACAAATCGATTTGTTTTGAATTTGGCCCTGAAATCAAGTTGAACTTATTTAAAATTTGACACGAATGTTTGGTAAGTGTACTCTCCTATGTCTTCCATGAAAGAAATTTTAAAAGGCTGATATGTGGAACACCCAAGTTTCCTCCGTTGTTTGTTTAGAACATTGCTATACATACATGAATATGTAAAACCACGCATTCATTATGAAATTCTATGTAAACAGAAGTTAAAGATCTAATGGCGATACAATGATTTTTGTCACTCACGGGAGTATAAATGTACCCCTGCCCTCATCTTCAAATTTGGCAAAAGTGGTGATTTTTTTTCTAATTTTTACATAAATAATAGATTGGAAACCCATCTCCTCCGGCCTGACGAAGCCCATACTTGTTTTCTACATCCGCGCATGCTTGTCATAGAAATTGACCGTCGATACTAATTGCATAATTCTACACGGACCACCAGTCTTTCAAGTTCAGAATGTGTATTGGCAGTGGGTTTCTATACCTGACAAATCTTTTATTCAAACACAAAGGGATGAAATATAAATACATGTATAAAATAGAGTTAAAAGGACGGTGAAAGGTAAATGCTTCACAGTTAATTGGGTTTTAAATCGGGGAGACTGGACTTCAGAATATATAATAGGTCAAAGAAAATGAGGTAGGATGAACGTACAGTGGTTTTAAAAATTTTAATTCTGCAGTTGGTATTTAATATTGCATTGTTAGTGATCGTGGACTAAATACATGTAGGAAAATGAGGTAGGAATAATAGCTCTGGTAGTTTCTGATATAATACAAGTGCAAAATACAAGAGGTAATAATTAAAAAAGGGTATTTAACGAATTTAACAAGCATCTGAAAACTGTCTGTGAAACAATGGACAAAAATAGAAACCAGAACGACTTCTTTATCGGCTTATCGTAATAATTAAAGTGTAGCGGCCATATTAAGCTTAACCAGAATGATTTTCATTAGTGCCTTTGATTAATGAATTAGTTTTTCTATGATTCGTCTATGTCACTGTTACATGTTTAGTATTGTGATTTTTAAAGAATGCTCATGCTAGTTTGTTATATATTAGAATAATTCTAACATAGCAGCACTATTTTTTCATATTTGAATTGTTAAGGAATACTTCAGTATAATCGAAATACAAGTTGTTGGAGGATGGCGATTTGATGTAGGTTGTTTCTTCTAGAGTTTCTCACTTGAAGTTTTACTTTTTATGTCTATTGTCAAGATATGGTGACAATTTATTTTGAAATTTCGCCATAACTGCATCGCTGACGTAAAATCATCACCTGATCCTGAATATGAGAAATCGTTTGATTTCGAAATAAGTTCTCTGAGATTCGAGAGCAAAACCCTTTTAACTTATAGCGTATGAATTGAAGTACTTCATATCACAATTTTTTCTACATTATTTTTTCTTTAGCTTTTATTTTTGTTTTGAATTTATTTTGTCATGGTATTTTTGCAGGCACTTAAATTGGATTCTATGTTTACTACTAACATTCACAGCTGCCAACGGTTATAAATACTTCCAAACTAAAATTCCCAATGGAGAATCGGTACCCCACCCCTGTAAACCAAACTATCTATGGCAGGGGGTAGGGCATATGAACATTGCGGGAGGAGGACAAAGAAATCCATTTGGACAAGACTTTCATGATGCAGGAAAGGTGGAATTTTTTTATTATTATGAAGATATGTAGTGTATATGAATATTAGAAAATATATTCTTTTCTTGTTGTCACCCTTTAATTATAACTTGAATCCATCTCTGAAGTGATCAAGTATTTTACATTGTAGTGAAAGAATTGCGCTGTCATATATATCACAGCCATTTGTGCATATGAAATTCATCATGAAATTTACTTGAGCTTAAAAGTTCACATGAAATTTACGTGAAACGAACACGAACATGAAACCGTGATGAAATTGTTTACATGAAATTCATGAAGTTTCTGACATGGGTTTCATGTAAATTCATTTTCGTATGAAGGTCACAAGGAAAAATTCATATGAAATTCATGTGACGTAAGTTTATAATATGTGAAATTCATCTGAAATATTTTTCACATAAATTTTATGTGAAATTTATATGAATTTCACATGAACTTTCATGTAAAATTTACATGATGCTTATTTCATATGAATTTCATGTGAGGCAGGCTGTATACTTGAATAATGCACAGGCGCCAGATTCCAAGAAAAAAATTTAAACCACATCTTAAACTCCCGTTTCTCTTCTCTTTACTCAGAGATTAGAAGAGAAAGGGTGTTTCAGATGGGTTATAATTTTTTCTCTAGGAATCTGGTGCCTGTGGAATAATGTTGACATTTAATGTTTTAAAGTTTTCCCTGAATATACTCGATATTGTTATAAAAGTAAAATGAAAAATCTAGGTAACCAAAACATTTAAAATAGACCCAGACTAAGACTGTATAAATTCTGAAGTGCATTTGTCGAGGATGCATTATGATACATTTGTTAGTTTCAAAATAAACTTAGAATTCCACGGACAATTTGTAATCCTTAGTACTACATGCAGGACCTGATTTTCGTACACTTTTATGACGTGGATCCATACATTATTGATAAATCTGTACAAAGTTTTTTGTTCAAACAGATCTTTCATAAACATGTTTATGTATTTTAGATGGAATTTGAGTACTATAATATATCTTTCGTTTCTTTCTATTAAGACTTGGACTCAAGCTCTTTGTGAAAAGGATTCTGACAATGATGGGAGGACAAATGGACAGGAGCTTGGTGACCCTAACTGTGTATGGACGGAAGGAAGTGTTCCAGAAATCACCGTTGGGCTGTCCCATCCAGGTACGTATAATCTCTCCTCCCTCCTTTTGGTTGGAATATCCTTTCGAAAAAAAGGGAGGGGGGCACTAGCCTATACGAAGAACATTTCATATAAACTCTTCCACCTCCTTTCGGCTGGAATATCCTTTCGAAAAAATAAACCAATTGGTCCTAGCCTATATGAAGAGCATTTCATACATACACTATTGAAAAAGAGAGTAATAAAGTCCCGGGTAGTCATTGTCATACGTCGTATGTATAATTTTCATTATTTATCTGTGGCTATGACCTGCGCACATTCATATGTGTACCTCTCATTGTTAATTAGGGACGCAACGAGCAAGGTTTGCAACCCACTCTGGTGTTAAAATGATCTACGTGTGTTAGAAATGCTATATAAAAGACAGAAACTCGGCAAATTCAACTTTAAATAGTTACATACTTTTATAGGCTTACACTTTAAACTGCTTGTTTGGTACCAATATATCAAGTACCTTATTTTGCCGGACCCGCATTCAAGGTACATGGGCATGACAATGACAGATAATTGAAGTGTTACATGTACTTTTAACAGTTTTGCCACCAAAGACGTGAACTACAACTTTTTGGAAAGGAAAAGGTCATTGTCCATAAAATTCACCAAAGTTTACAATTGGTTTTTGCTATTACATGTAGATGTATCAGTTTGGACCAAATGCTTAAGCTTAAAAGCTTAAGACAAAATTTAAAATATGTAACTAAATGTAATTAAAGGATTTTTGTTTTTTGTTGCATTTTGCAATTGTTTCTTTTGCTGTGGCCATTAGGACATAGTGCTTATTGGTCATCTTCTCGAGACAAGTGCATGTAATATAATAATTACGTAAATGTATAATATTTATGATATTGTCTTGAGAAGATGAACATTGGTACATGGATACTCTCTTCCTTCGCCCGAGGCCATACATGTCTTCGCGCGCAAAAATTCCGACTTGCTCTATCTACGTTCTTGTACTTCCAGACTTGGACACTTCACAAGTTGAATCTGAAAAACATTCAATCCGATCATTAGAAGTACGAGCTGATTGATATGTTGTGAGCCTCGTATCTAAGGATTTGAATTTTATCAGACATTTTGCATTATTTTCTACATAATCCCCTTCAGTATCTATACACTTTTGCCACCGGTGTTGAATGGCCTCAATACAACTTTTAATGAACTCCTTATTTTGATTGGTCAGAAAACCATCCACTGCACGTATGACGTGATCATCGGACTGAAAGTGGATGCCAGAAATAGGTGCTTTCAGTTTTTGGGAATACATGAAAGTCGATCAGGTGAGTAAGGCGGATGCTGAATCAAATTAAAGCCACAATCATGGGTGGCAGACATGGTAGTGACATACTTGTGAACAGGAGCATTGCCCTGTTGGAACAACACACCTTTAACTAGTGAGCTTTCCGCAATAAGTTTAATATTTTCCTGTAACTGTGTCATAAGTGAAGCATGGTATGTGCCATGATTATTTGTTTGTCCTTTTTGGAGATAATAATCTCTCGGCAGAATACCTTCTGCAACCGAGAAAACCGAGGCTCACAACATATCAATCAGCCCACGTAGGTCTGTTATAGTCGGTCATTTGTTACTAGTATATAAGGCTATCAAAATTATCGGCGATTTGTATACATATTCTTGTTTTTTTTTCACTTTTAAGTAATTTGATATATATGAAAAAGCATCCAGCAAGACCATTCTGCACTGACTACAGTAGAACACACCCGCAAAACTGAGGGAAAAAACAATATCGGACAAAACAACCTCAACAAACAAGAAAAAAAAAGAGACATGAAACGAGACAAGACACCAAATGTAGCAACAAACGATCGGATCAGACACACTGAAACAATACATGAACGGAGCAATGCACAATATCTTGTATATTGTAGGAGAATTCATTGGAAAAAAATGCTATGTCTACTAAAATAACCATTCTTCTATCATCCTAGGTGTATGTGAACCATTTGATAGTGAGCTTTGTCGTGGGAGAAATGACTGGGTAGACTGCACTCTACAGGAATTCAAATGTGATGCTCTAGAAAGAGAAAGACCTGAAGGTACAATTCATATGCCTACTTAAAAAATGAATTTAGTTAATGGTTATAATCTTCAAATTTGGAACCAGAATGCAATTTTAGCATTTATGTATAGAACTTCTGATTGCACAATTATTTCGTTTTTTCTATTATCAATTACTGATAATTATTTTTTTCTGACAATTCAAAAGATGATTAAGATTTTTTTAATGTATTACACGTTTGTCTATCTTTGATATACAACATGTGAAGTATTCGCTTCCGGTGATGGCACGGATTGTATGTTTCTATAATTTTAGACTTGATGAATGTGACTGTAAAGTTTCCACCAACACCAGTTCCTTCCAAGGAGACGAGTTATTACTGCATGACCTTTGACCTCAATCTTAACGAGGAATATCACATGATCGCCACTGAGCCAATCATTGACAACGCACATGTTATGCATCATATAGTTCTATATGGATGTGGGGCAGAAGGTAATGATGATGATGATGATGATGATGATGATGATGATGATGATGATGAAAGAACAAAAAACAACACAAACTATTTAAGATTAATTATCCTGATTTCAATTTATCTTTCATTCTTTCATATTTTCAATGAATTTTTTCATTTTCATATTATTCAATGGAATTTGCTTATATCTTAGTGATGCATTTCTAATTCACAAGTAATGAACTATCATAAATATGGCAAAATCAAAAATGTCCTGAAATTGCATGCCTTTGTGCCTCTTGTATTACAGTGACCTCAAATGAATACACCAGTCCAAGGGAGTGTGGGATGGGCCTGGATGGATGTTATAGTATTATAGGTCTGTGGACTGTGGGTACATTCGGCGAGTGCTTCCATCAGCAAATAGGATTTCTTATGGGAGGGTCTGGCTTCAGGAGAGTGGCAATGCAGGTAAGTTGATTTTTTAATTGCCAAATAGATGGGGTTTTTTTTAAGAATTAATTCCTGATTGTATTGTTATGAATTAAAAAGAGACACATTTGTTCGAGGAATAAGACCTGTCAGATTCCATTCTTCACACTGTTTTTGTTGACTTTAAAAAATCTACCTGTATTAGTAATTTTGATCCCTGATCTTTCTGAATTATGTCTCCCCCCCCAACGGGGAGGAGATATATTGGTTTTGCCTTCGTCGTCCGTCTGTCTGTCTGTCCGTCTGTCACACATCGTGTCCGGGCTATTTCTCCTGAACCGTTTGCCCGATCACTTTCATATTTCAGTATGTTGTTGCTTATGACCCGAAGGTTTCACATCACCTTGACCCAAGGTCATGTGACCAAGGTCAAGGTCACTTAGCACATTGTTAATGAAATAATGCATATATTCCTATCCGGGCTATATCTCTTGAACTGTTTGCCGGATCACTTTCATATTTTAGTATGTTGTTGCTTATGACCCGAAGGTTTCACATCACCTTGACCCAAGGTCATGTGACAAAGGTCAAGGTCACTTAGTGCATTTTAATGAAATTATGCATACATTCCTGTCCGGGCTATATCTCTTGAACCGTTTGCCGGATCACTTTCATATTTTAGTATGTTATTGCTTATGACCTGAAGGTTTCACATCACCTTGACCCAAGGTCATGTGACCAAGGTCAAGGTCACTCAGTGCATTTTTAATGAAATTATGCATACATCCCTGTCCGGGCTATATCTCATGAACCGTATGCTGGATAACTTTCATATTTTAGTATGTTGTTGCTTATGACCGGTAGGTTTCACATCACCTTGACCCAAGGTCATGTGACCAAGGTCAAGGTCACTTAAAGCATTTTTAATGAAACTGTACATACATTCAGTCCGTGCTATATCCCTTGAACCGTTTGCCGGATAACTTTCATATTTTAGTATGTTGTTGCTTATCACGTAAAGGTTTCACATCACCATGACCCAAGGTCATGTGACCAAGGTCAAGGTCACTTAGTGCATTTTTAATGAAATTATGCATACATTCCTGTCCGGGCTATATCTCATGAACCGTTTGCCGGATAACTTTCATATTCTAGTATGTTGTTGCTTATGACCCGTAGGTTTCACACCATCTTGACCCAAGGTCATGTGACCAAGGTCAAGGTTACTTAATGCATTTTTAATGAAACTGTACATACATTCAGTCCGTGCTATATCCCTTGAACCGTTTGCCGGATAACTTTCATATTTTAGTATGTTGTTGCTTATCACGTAAAGGTTTCACATCACCATGACCCAAGGTCATGTGACCAAGGTCAAGGTCACTTAGTGCATTTTTAGCTCGACTGCACTTTAGTGCAAAAGAGCTATTGCAATACCCCCGGCGTCGGCGTCCGCGTCGGCGTCGGCGTCGTCCGAACTAGATGATAAGGTAAATGTTAAGATTACACATTTACCTTTCCTATATTCATATTCTGTTGGGTTTTTTTGTTGCAAATGTTTAATTATACATCATTTAATATATCCAGATGAGGATATAGCCCCTGGGGTTGGAATTTTTAAAATTATTTCAAATGATAAGGCAAATGTTGAGATGATAAGGTAAATGTTAAGATAGCAATAAAGTCCTTAAAAGCCAATATTGAGCAAAGTATAAGTGCTACATGTACCAAACTTACATATTTGATGTATCTTTGATCAATTTTTCAAAAAATGACCTTGACCTACTTTTTTCCGCTTGAATGATTTTGCCTTTAAAAGCCAATATTGAGCAAAGTATAAGTGCTACATGTACCAAACTTACATATTTGATGTATCTTTGATCAATTTTTCAAAAAATGACCTTGACCTACTTTTTTCCGCTTGAATGATTTTGCCTTTAAAAGCCAATATTGAGCAAAGTATAAGTGCTACATGTACCAAACTTGCATATTGGATGTATCTTTGATCAAACTTTCATAAAATGACCTTGACCTACTTTTTTCCGCTTGAATGATTTTACCTTTAAAAGCCAATATTGAGCAAAGTTTAAGTGCTACATGTACCAAACTTACATATTTGATGTATCTTTGATCAAACTTTCAAAAAATGACCTTGACCTACTTTTTTCCACTTGAATGATTTTGCCTTTAAAAGCCAATATTGAGCAAAGTATAAGTGCTACATGTACCAAACTTACATATTTGATGTATCTTTGATCAAACTCTCAAAAAATGACCTTGACCTACTTTTTTCCGCTTGAATGATTTTGCCTTTAAAAGCCAATATTGAGCAAAGTATAAGTGCTACATGTACCAAACTTGCATATTGGATGTATCTTTGATCAAACTTTCATAAAATGACCTTGACCTACTTTTTCCGCAAGAATGATTTTACCTTTAAAAGCCAATATTGAGAAAAGTATAAGTGCTACATGCACCAGACTTGCATATTGGATGCATCTTGGGTTAGACTATTGAAATATGACCTTGACCTACTTTTTCCGCTTCAGTGATTTTGCTTTAAATTGGCAATATTGAGCTTACTATAAGTGCTACATGCACCAGACTTGTAATTTATAACTTTGAATTTTTTATGTGACTTGATATATGTTGTTGCCTGAGAAAGGGAGTTTAAATAAATTGGCTGTCATGAGAGATATTATGCTATGCAGTCGACCATTAGGTGACTCTGGCAACTATTTTTTAATGATATTATGCATACATTCCTGTCCGAGCTATATCTCTTGAACCATTTGCTGGATCACTTTCATATCTAAGTATGTTGTTGCTTATGACCCGTAGGTTTCACATCACCTTGACCCAAGGTCATGTGACCAAGGTCAAGATCACTTAGTGCATTTTTAATGATATTGTGCATACATTCTTGTCCGGGCTATATCTCTTGAACTGTTTGCCGGATCACTATCATATTTTAGTATGTTGTTGCTTATGACCCGAAGGCTTCACATCACCTTGACCCAAGGCCAAGGTCACTTACTACATTTTTAATGAAATTGTAGATACATTCTTGTTTAGGCTTTATCCCTTGGACCGCATACTGGATTGCTTTCAAGTTTAAGAATGTATTTAGTCATGACCAAAAGGTTTCACCTGGACCCATGGTCATTTGATCAAGGTCAAAGTTACTAAGTACATTTTAATGAAATTGTACATGCTATCCCATTGGGGCTGTATCTCTTTTAACTATTTATCATATTTCAGTATGTTGTTGCTTATCACGTAAAGGTTTCACACCACGTTGACTCAAGGTCATGTGACCAAAGTCAAGGTCAATTAGTATATTTTAAATGAAATTGTATTTGTTACATGTATTATGTCCAGGCTTAATCTTTTGAACCGTGATCGGATCACGTCATATTTTAGTATGATGGTGCTGATGACCCAAAGGTTTCACACCTCCTTGATCCAAGGTCATATGACTAAGGTCAAGTATTACATTTTTTAATGAAATTGCAAATGCTATTGAGTCTGGGCTATATCTGTGGAATCGTATACTGGATCACTCTTATACTATAGTATGCTGTTGCTCAGGATTGGAGGGTTTCTTATCATCTTGACCCAAGGTCATGTGCCCAAGGTCAAGATCATTTAGTTCTTTTTAATGAAATTGTACGTACTAATATTGTCTGGGCTATATCTCCTGAACCCTTCTTACAATTGTTTTCATATTTTAGTATGTGAGTCACATGGTTAAGGTAGCTTCTTACTTTGGTAATGAAATTGTATATGCTAAGCATGTCCAGGCTGAAATTGTCTATGCTAATAATGTTTAGGCTTTATATTTTGAACCGTGTATCCAATCACTAATTCAGTTTTTTGTTGCTCATGATCCATACAATGTTAAACCTCTTCAAATTCAATAGCATCATTTAAAAGCAGATAAGTTTGCAGCATGGACCAGACATGAATGTTTCGGGTACTTAACCCTCATCAGTGAGTGTAGGTTTCAGATCACCTATATCCAAGGTCATGTGACCAAAGTCAATTTCTTGAAATATGCTTATAATGAAATTGTATATGCCAATCATGTTTGGGCTTTACCTCAAACAATGTAATGAATCACTTTCATGTTTTAGTATGATGTTGCCCATGACTCAAAGGACATCATTTTGCATTTTGGCCTAAGGTCAAAGTAACTTAGAGGGAGGGGGGAGACATCTGTTTTTTTATGAAAAACATTTTGTTTAATTTAATTTCATATTTCAGTTCCACTGGAACAATCCTCAATTCTTGACCGACTACACTGATTCCTCTGGAATAGTACTCCACCTTACAAAGAACAAGCGTACCCATAATGCCGGAGTCCTAATGGTGGGTCAGGAGTATATACAACTTCCGCCCGGCGAGGACAGCGTGGACGTCGTAGGCAGATGTAGATCAGATATGTCAAGGGCATACCTCACGGGACCTGTCCAGTTCACAAGGGGAATAAACCATATGCATTATCTAGGTAAGAAGCAACAATCGATACACTTATCAGTATTTGTGTGTCCTTCATACTACAAGTACTATGCTTACTCTTAGACTGTGATTTTTTAATAATGAAATTTTCAATTTAGAATAAATTGTTTAGTACGATGACAGTGGGCTGTCTACATTCTGCAAGTTCTAAACCACTGTATATATTTTAGGGAGGGCCATGAAGATTGAGCAGTTCAGAAATGGAGTCAAACTAAGGGACGTGACATTGGACGTGGTATACAGCTACGACTCACCTGTCCTCTATGAGTAAGTTTCACTGTACATTGACATCACATGTCTCGCGAAAACGAGGCTGATTGGTTAAAAAGGGCGAGGGGTTACATGATATGATTAATAGATAACATGCAATGTCGACTTGAACATATGGCATATTTAATTACATGTAGATAACTTAATAGTTGACATTTTACATGTAACTATCTTTTTGTTTGATATACATTTTGCACGTCAACATACATTTTTAATCTGTAGAAAGAAATGTATAATATAAGGAATTCATACTATGCCACTATTGAATAGCAATGAGGCACACTCTGATCAAATTTATACCTTCAGCTACCTGGATACTATCGAGTTTTTACCTGGTGATGAGATCAGGACAACCTGTACGTTTAAGACAAAGGACAGGAGTATGACTGTGTTCAAGGGAGATGGTACAAACGATGAGATGTGTTATGGTTTCCTGACATTCCATCCAGTAGAAAACATGCTTTTCCCTTACTGTACAGAGTGGAGGGGCCTCGATGCCATGCAGTTCTACTACAAAGATGTCATCAATGGATGTGCCTGGAAAAACTTCACAAATACGAGTATCCCAGAAATCCAAGCCCTCCACACTAAGGTTCTATCTCACTGCAGCCATCTTGGTCTGTGTTTGAAGGAATGCATTGATGTCATCAAGGAGGTCAAACAACACCCATGTATGGCAGGGGACATGCAAGAGAGGTTCCGACAAGGAGTCCGCCAAGATGCAGGACACTACATGCACATGGCTCTATTCTTCTCCGCCATTGACTCATGTGATGCAGAAATAGCCAAGGAAAGCTGTCCTAAATCACCCACAGTTACCGGGGATTCTCCCATCTCCAGGTTTTCATTGGCTCTTACCGCTGTCTCTTTGCTTTTTGTCTTGATAGTGTAGGAAAAACTTAATGACAATGATTGATTCAGGCATATTTGGACTTCTTTGAATTACAATGAATCTACTTTAATAATTCTTGTCAAACATATTTGAACTAAATTCATATTTACACATTTATATCATACTCGTACTCAGTAACATCAAAATACTGACACATGTAACATACTGATAATACTGAGAAAATTATAAGAGAGAACACCGTACAACAGCTATGTTTATGAAATGTAATTTTATTTTGTTTTTTTTTTTTGTGGTTTCGTTTTCTCGTGTAAAAAATGCATAGATATTTGTCCAATTGAAATGTCTGGAACTGAAATAAAACAAATACTTTATCAACACTAAATGATAAGTATACAGAATACATCACTAAATCACCCTTCTTACAAATTCCAAAATTTTGAACATATAAAAATAGTGTAATATTTTTTTACAAATGATTTTAAAGTAGAAATTGTTGAGAAATGTAATATTTTCGGTTTGTTCTTCCCTTACTTTGCATGAGGTTTATGTTTCCCATCGTAATTTGATTTTAAAATATGATAGAGATTGTTCTCCAATTTTGGTCGCTCAAAAACCACCATTTCAACACATTGTTTATTGTGTACATATAATGCTATGTCGAATCTATTAAATTATAGAAAAAAGCGTCACACGTTTTATTTGTCAATGGCATTTACGACGAATTTGCTGAAAATGACCCTGTTTGTATATTACTGCCTTAATATACATGTATTTTTTTTTCTCATACACGTATTTGCAAGGCAGTAGAGAATCTGAATTGAAGTATTGTAAATCCAGGTCCTCTCAGATTTTTTTTCCATGCAAAGGTGATTCATTTGCTGTGTTGGTTAATGAGCTTCAGAATCATGATAATTCAGTACATCGGTTCCTGTTTGTATGACAAATATGGATTAGACCATATCTCAACACAAAGTACAAAATCGATATATAATTCACAAAATCACAAACCGAAGGCATTCAAACTCAAGATAAAACAGGAACCAAAAAGCAAACAAACAAAAAACCTCCACCACATGAAAAGTAGCGAATTCCCAATATGGGTGTGAGACCAGGTGCCTAAGAAGTCAGCATCTCCTGCTAGCATACAACACCCGTCGCTTCAATTCGGCAGAAATGACACATCCGGTTACTTCCATTTCGGAAGATACAATTAACATCAAAGAAGTGCCAATATTCAGTCTCAAAGTCGAGAAGGCAAGGCAAGACGTTCAGAATTTCCACTGGAACGGCTTCGAACCTTGGAATGAATAATATTCCGAAGTGAGACCATATGCCCGGGGAGAGTCAGCGTCTCCTGATTGCATGCAGCACCCGTCGCAACAGCTCCATGAAAACTAAGTCTTGTCAAATTCGGTGATTGTCTCGATGTACATATTGATGTACATGTCAGGTAAATATCTCTTGTTTGGTGATGATGACAGCCATTCTATCGCAATTCAGATGGTTCAAATGGTCTAAGGCAGTATTCATCCCCATTCTGGACAACATAATGGGATATCATACTGTATGACGAATTTCCCGTATCGACCGTACGATAGAACATCCTTGGTGACGATGTTAGTCGGTCACAAACGTATCCCTGACTGAGAAGCTTATCTGAAAGACGCCTAGCTCTCATAACAAAGTATGTGTATTTGGTACTTGCTCTGACATAATGCATCATTTGAGACATGAGCACGCCGTTAGCAGGTGATAAGGGGATTTTTCTACTAAGAAAAGGAAAGTTTGTGATTCTGAAATTGAAATTGTCACGTACTAGTATTGTTCTATTGTTCAAACTCAAAACCCAAAATTGGAATTCAAAAGTCAAATAAAGCAATGGGCTTACAGAAATCTGTTTACACAGAACAACCAAAACACTCTACAAATGAGGGAAAGTTAATTCCATGTTCCCGGTCAGAGTAAGCATCACCAGCTTGTCAGCAAGTCCTGTCATATACGGTTAACAGTGCAGAAAAGGTCAAACCCGGCCACAATCAATGTTTTTGGATGGTTCTAACCTAAAGCATCTTTCAGTATTGTGATAACGACTTGAAATTAACAGCTAACATTCAATATCGGTTCATGTACATTTTTTGTATATTTGACAGTTTTACATATAAATGTACATTTACATAACGGTGCTCAGCATTTTTTTCTCTTCATTCTAAAATTGTTATGAATAATTTTATACGTTGATGTCATACATGAAATACATATAAGCAAATATTGACAATTTAAAGGACTGATATTTGCTTATAAAGCAATCCCTATGAGCGCATTTATGAAATACATGTACGCCCATCAAACCTACATGTATTCAACCAATGTAGCACACTACAAGAATAAGGAAGCAAACAATGTTTAAAATTCATAAAAGTACCTTCAAATATTAATTTTAGAGGGCTTATAAATGTTGATAATCTAATTCTGAACTGAATAGATTACTATAGCACTTAAAGTAAAATGAAAAGATGATAACAACATGTTAAGAATAACCAGTAACTGTATTTACATGTTTATGTACCTTAGTATAAAAGGAAGAAAGATTCAAAGCCACTCTTTATGCGTTTTTATTTGTATGTTTTGTACATTTTATTTCGTATACCTACATGTACATGTATAATGCATATTAAGGTATTCGATGGGCAATGAAAGGAATTATGGAAAAAACATTGACATTAGGTGTATTCATCATTTAATGACAAATATGGATAGTTTTCCATGCAAATGTATCCGATTCATTTGCTGTGTGGGTTAATGAGCTTCAGAGTCATGATTATTCAGTACATCGGTTCCTGTTTGTATGACAAACTTTTGATTTTTCAACGAAATTTGATAATACTGTGTGTGTATACATCGTTCGATTTTAACTCTACGGTCGCATATATATAACTCTTTATGTAACCTATTTTTTCAATATCTAAGTTGGCCAAACATCCACTTGTCCGTGATGTATGTCTCTGTAATTCCCACAGCTTGGCCTAAGATTATTTTAGGCTTTCAGTTCTTGCTGGACAACAAACAAATGTTAAACGTCTTCAAATTCAATAGCATCATTTAAGATCAGATAAATGTGCAGCAGTGATCCTCAGACTAAAAATGTAATATGGCCAAAGAGTGTGAAGATTATTATGTCCAAAATGTACCGAAAGACGTAGCAGGATCGATGGGACATGATTCTCCAGGACCCAAGTTTTAGAAATTTAGTGTAGAGCAAACATGTTTGGAGTGCATGTTTGCTCTTAAGGGGAAACGAATGGCTGGTAAGCGAGATAACTCGCACAGACAATACAATTACTTCGTTTCAGTCCGTGTTCCCCGTTTAAGTGAGAGTCACAGTTTACAAATTATCGGAATTCTTTCGACAAAGAGATACATAAAACGGTTACAGGGTTACTCGCACCAAAAAGTTTTCGCACTGGAAATACTCGTCCTGGGAATTCTCGTACCTGACAACTTTTACCAGCTCACCAGGAATGCACACATCCACTTTTTAAATGACTTGACCACTAAATCATAGGTATATTCACTTCAATATTTTCAATTAAAAGACTAGCAGAACTATTTTTTTTTATCATGTCGGGTTCTGGGATTTTGTCATTTGAAGCAACGGGGGAGCAATACGAACTTCAAGGTGTCTGAACTCTGCATTATGATTACAGCCTGCCGAGAAGGCAGTTCAAGTGGCTTATACCCCCCCCCCCCCATGTTTATGCTAAATATGTGCGCGTATCTGAAGGAAGAGGGTCGGTGAGGTCTTGACTCCTCCTTAAATATAATGATCGGGGGGATGGGGTGATTTTTCCCCGTTTTTTTTTTTGGGGGGGGGGGGGGTATAATTGTATAACAACAGTAGGTTGAACAATTGTAAATTGATGTATACATAAACATCATGTCATTGTCTTTACATTATACAGGGAAGATAACTCTAGCAAGTTTTGTACTTGAATCTTTGAAGCTGATCAGTTTTGCAGTTTTGTTGAGGAGCTATAACATAAGGTATTGATGGATACCTTAGTGTTTTATGCTTTTATCTAGATTTTGTATCTTAGAACATAAATATTGCATATGTTACCTGCCCAAATAAATTCTCTGCATCATTAAATTCTTAAAATTTCTATTAGGTGTGCGTAGTTTATGCATTTTCTCATCATCTTCAACATCAGTTTCTGGTGAAGTTTTGATGTATCAATTGTTACTTTAACGTCTCTCTAGCAAGCATATTGAATAACCGCACCTACGTTTAAATGTAAAAATAATTAATACGATACAAAAAAAAAGTATAATCATATCGGATTGCTGTACATGAAAAAGGATGGCAGTCACTGTGGCGGTTGAATATTTTACAAAGTTTTGAAATAAATTCGTCAACAAAATTGAAAATTTCGAGAAAAAAACACCGTTGTCGAACTGGAAAATCACCTTTTCTTTAAAAAGAAGCAACTGATAGCCTTTTATTCGAAAGGAATTTGCGTTGTTTAGTACTAAAAAGTCCATTTAAACGATGTGAATTAAGAATTTTTGAAAAATAGATCAAGTTTTTGTATTTATAAATATTTTATAAATTTATAGAATGTAAATTATGATATGAAATTAATATATACATGCTCAAGAAATGATATGAAAGAGTTTCAACTCTTTACACTCTTTACGAAAACTTAAAAAAAGTGTTCCCTTTTTATAAGTACAGTAGGTGCAACTTCAATGTGATTTTGTTATAATAATTATAATTCCCACCAAAGAAGACCGTGGACTATGTTCCTCATTTAGTGACTAATTATGTATGGTGTTAAAGATTAAAGCATACTTTAATCTTCTTTATTGAGTTAAGTAGAAGTACTTAATGTAACCAAAGATGTATGATTCCTGAGTAACAAGTAACAGTAACTAACCTACCTCCATATATTCTCCTTCAATACAGCATCACTGATTATCATTTCCAAAATATGTCAATTGGGATCGAAACGTATGATGTTTTGATTCCTTACGGATATATTTTACATGTATTATTTGTTTTTGGTTTTTTTTTTTTTTGTGATGTAAGCGATTGATGATGCGTTGCAGTGGGCCAGTGCCTAATAAGTAAGTCCATATCGTTTATGTACCTGAAGAGTCTATTGTTTTTGTAAACACTCCAAGAGTTCGTCAAAAGGAATGATTTTCTGTCGTTGACAAACTATTGGAAGTGTTTGCGAAAACACTTAACTTTTCACATATCTGGACGATATGGATGATTTATTAGGCATTGCCCCACTGAAACGGCTCATAAGTTTTGTAAAGTTTAATTAAGAAAATGAAAAAAAGATACCAAAAACTATGTAAGGAATCACAACACCATAGTTTCGATCCCACGTGGTGTTACAGGCATATTAAATTTAGTTGTGGAGTCATTCAATATGACGACTCTAAACATGATGAGTTGTCTTGTCGACAGAAGACCCTTATCCCTTTCATACATATACCTATTATATAGGTCTGAATGTTTTAATCTTCTCTCTTCATGAAGTCCGTCCCGCTTTAATCATTAGTGTCATAAGGCTGTCATTTCTTTTATTTGTTACAAAATGTTTCAGAAAATGAAAATGCTATAATAGTTACAGTCTTCAAATAAAGAGGACATACAAAGAAGAAGAAAAAGTCAGTCTAATGCTGTCACAAAACAACATTCTAGTAACCATAGGAACAATGTTCACAACGAGAACTGCTGGTAAGAAGAAAATTATAGACGGCACTACCACCAAAAAGTTCGACAGTTGAGCATAAGTTCTTTTTTAAATAAAAAGAGATAACGTAAAAAGAAAAAAATGTATAGAATACAATTTTTTTCAATATAATAAATAACAATGAACACTCTATATCTATATCTTTATGTAGATATAGAGTGTTCATTGTTTTTTTTTTTTTTTTATTAAATTAAATTTCACTACGGAGGACACTTCTTCAATTTTTTTCAGATTTTCTGGACTGCAGTTATTTTATTTCTTCCTTGACAATTTTCCCATGGACCAGTTACGAAATACTTTCTGGTGTCATAGCTCTGTTGAATACTTCAATTCGTAGTGATGTATGCCTATAAGAAACCAAAGTACATGTACCTTGTACCATCAGAAAGTGTTTCCTAAGGAGTTTTGTCAAAATCAAAGAAACCGCTTAAGAAAGACGTAAATAATACTATCCAATACGTACATCACAGAGAAGAGGAGTGTAAAGCACGTGATTCTAAAGACAAAGATCAATCCAAATATTTTGAAATCTTATTTTGCATTTTTCTTAATCGGATGGTTCACTCAATTTGATCGAATTTCGCTAAGAAATGAGGTAAGATTGTTCATGAAGTTTAAAATATTTGCTGATTATGTTGAATGTTGGTTCAATGTATCAAGGTCTTGTCCTTTGAAATAAGTTTGTTTGTTTCTTCTCGTTTCCTTTCTTCTCTCTTTCTCTCTCTCTCTTTTTTTTTTTTTTTTTGTGTGTGTGTGTGTGTGTTGTATCATTCAAATAACAAACAAATAGGTAAAAAAGCAATATTGGTGATAAGAATGAAATAGAAATCCTTGAGTTTTGAAGTCAGCATAAGTGTTACAAAAATTCTTAATTTTGAATGGAATTTTTTTTTTTTTGTAAAAATGAAAAGAGCAAACGAAATTGACCAACCAAAAGATAAAAATTATGTCTCTGTAAAGGAAAGAGAAATCCAGAAAGAAGAAGTTTTTTTCCTATATCAGGCATACTGTGCTAGTGGCTTCTTTGATAGTTGCGGTCACCACCGTCCATGGATACAAACATTACCAGACCAAAATACCAAACGGGGAGTCAGTCCCCCACCCATGTAAGCCAAACTACATGTGGAAAGGAGTAGGGCATACTAACGCAGCCGGTGGAGGGGAAAGGAATCAGTTTGGAAAAGACTTCAAAGAAGCTGGAAAAGTAGGCATTATGGATTATTGCACTATTATCTACATGTATTAATAAGATATGGAATCATCTGTTTCCTATATACTGTTATAAGAAGATTAAGTATCCATTTTCTGTTATAGAAAGTTTGATTGCAAGTTATTATATATAATAGTTCTGTATGTTTATTGCTCTTTTTCCAATGTTTCTTCAGGGTGACAAACTGCAACTCAAGCTACATCTTTATAAAGTTGCAATTTGTAGCCCTGATGAAGGCTTCGCTGACCCGTTGAAACGTTGGCTAAAAAGAGCTTTTACATTCCCTGTAGGAATTTACAAGTTTATAATTTATCTTCAACAATTACTTGTATTCTGAAAAAAAAAAAATACATGCATTCGCATACAAGGATATGTAAACAATAAAACCTTTTTTTTAAACGGAAGCCTATTGTCATTCCATCCTCTTATTTGAGCTTGAAAATTCAAAAAAAAATTTATGAATAAAAAAAAATACATCAACAGACATGGACACAAGCTCTTTGTCAGAAGGATTCTGATAACGACGGGAAGACAAATGGCGAAGAACTAGGTGACCCTAACTGTAAGTGGACGGAGGGAGGAGGTGCTCCAGAAATCACTGTCGGACTATCTCATCCAGGTATGCTTCTGTACTGTTTATATAATTATAAATTGAAATATTTTGAATGCCTTTGTATGTGTTCTTCTAAAACAATGAAATGATTTTCTCCGAACTGAATGAGAAAAATCTCAAACAATAGACCCAAGATGGCAACATCCTGAGTTGCAGACGAAGGACTGAAAGAGGAAAAATGCTGCTTCTCAGTTCTGATCTGAGCGATTGATCAGCCTTGTTTGTTGACCAATCGGCACAAATACTTGGTAGAGTGGTAGAGGATCTTGAGTATTTGCTTCCTGTAAAGTTTCGTGAAATTCTATGTAATGGTTGCAGAGAAGAAGTCGAAAACTGAGTCAGCCAATCAGATCCCTCAGAGGCCATAATTATTTAACTGATCGGCGTGAAAAACACAAACTTGGTAGATGACCTTGAGTTCTTGCTCACTGTAAGTTTTCGTGAACTTCTGTGCAGCGGTAGCTGAGGAGAAGTCGAAAATGGATACCATTTGCGCCCCACTGCTTGCGGACTTATTTTTATATTCATACGAAGTTGACTTCATCCAGACCTTATTCTCGACTGTAAGAAAGCATCTCGCATCTCAGTTCAATTTTACCTTTAGATACATTGATGACGTTTTGCCCATCAATCATCCGAATTTTAAGGATCATCTACATGAAATCAATCCTCATGATCAACAGATTCGCTTCGAACTTGGGCATACTTCTATCTTTCAACGCAAACGGCCATTTCAACACCACGCCGCGCACAGCCAATTTTGCCATACATGAAATTCATATGAATTGAGCATCATGTAAATTTCATACGAAAGTTCACGTGAAATTCATATAAATTACACATAAGATTAATTTGCATTTTTTATAATGAATTAACTTCACTTGAATTTCACATGAATATTTCTTTGTGACCTCCATGCGAAATTGAATTCACATAAAATTTATGTCAGAATCTTCACATGGATTTCATGTAAAAAAAATTGAATTTCATGTTCCTGCTCGTTTGACATAAATTTCATGTGAATTTTTAGGTAAAGTTTATGTAAATTTCACATGAATTTCAAGTGAGGCACAATTGGCTGTGTATGACAAGCGTGATGAGTTCAGTTTCCACATAACTAACTTCCTGAGTAGCAACATTCCATCTTCTCCTGCTTATGGAGTTTTTGTTTCTCAGCTGATACGGTACGCCAGGGGTATGTTCCAAATATGAGATTTCATCGTTAGGGCAAGAAGACTTGCAAGTAAGCTAATTGTTCAGGATTATATTACAACAGCAAATCATCTCAGTCTGAGGAAGTTCTTCGTTCGCTGCGGGGATATAATAAAACATATCAGATCCCCCTTTCCAGAATGATCAGTGACATTCTGGACTGCGATTGAATGGCTGTCATCATCACCAAACAGGAAATATTTGCCTTATTTGTACATTAATATGTACATCGAGACAATCATCGAATTTGACAAGTTTTCATGGGGCTGTTGCGACGGGTGTTGCATGCGAATCAGGAGACTCTGACTCTCCCGGGCTCCTGGTCTCACTTGTTCACAATATTTTTCAACCCGAGATTCGCAACCGTTCCAATGGAAATTATAATGATTTTGCCTTGCCTTCTCTTGAGACTTAATAACTGATAGGTACTTCTTTGATGTTTATTTGAAGGCCATACTGAACGACATTTCATACAAACACAATTATAAGTCATCATCTCTCTGTATCTACATGTATTTGTATTATTATTTGACAAAAATATAAAAGAATTCCAATTCGGCTACGTGATTTTGAAAAGTAAAAATTTTTATCTGAGCGTTGCGGGAAGGTTAATCTATTAAAGATGTTAATAAGGAAGGGAAGTTCATATCACACCTTCGATTTTATTGTGGGTTACAAGTTTAACTGCTTCTTCACACTACTTGAAAACAGGAAGGAAATAAGGGATTTTGAAAATAAAATTTCAGTTTTTGTGTAAGTTATGATACGATGGACCATCAGATACATGTACATTTTTAGAAAGCACAAAATGTAATCATTTTTATACAGGGAGGAATTATGAAAATTAATCATAAGAAATATTAAACGTATTGTATGGCTGCATTTTGTTATAACTTCAGGAAGTACTAGTAAATATGTCATATATTTTTGGTCTGTCTGTTTGTCTGTCTGTCTGCAAGAATTTTAACCACGGCCATAAATTTTGAATGGTAAGGCTTTCATATTTCACATGTGTATTCCTTGTGATAAGACCTTTTCATGGATAAAAACATTTTTCACCTTGACCTTGGAGTTTGACCTTCTTTTGACAAACTTTAACCTTGGCCATACCTTTTGAATGGTAAGTAATAGGGCTTTCATATTTCAAATGTGTATTCCTTGTGACAAGAACTCTCCGAAATACATTCGAAAGATTCAAAGTTTGACAAATAGTTTTTGAATGATAAGTGATAGGGCGTTCATGTTTCAAATATGCATTCCTTGTGGCAAAACCTTTCCATTGATACCAAATTTGACCTTGTGATCTTGACCTCAAAATGTGAACTAACTTTCACAGATAATCTTTTTCACTGACAAAGATGCCAACAGGGGCATTCGTGTCTTACAAACACATTTTTTTTTCAATCACCATAGACAAAAGAATACTCATGGCAAATGTTGTGATAATACGGGGATAAAGGCTTAAGGACAATGATAAGTGAAACAAAATATGCTATTATCTGCTTATTTCCTTTTAATAATTTCATAAACAACATCGTTTACCTAATCTGAGATGTAAACGTTGTAGTAATGCATATTTTTTTCCATCTACTTTCGAATATACACAGTAAATTATTCATGAAGGATCTGCTTAACTTTGTAATCCATATCTTGTGTAGCATTTGACAGTGATCGTTCCAGGTATATTGCTAGATACCTATATGACGTGTATGTGATCATGACGTTTATTACAGGTATATGTGATCCTTTCGATAGCGAGCAATGTCGAGGACGGAACACGTGGGTAGACTGTTCTTCACAAGAATTTAAGTGTGACGCTTTGGAAAGAGAAAACCCAGAGGGTATTTTTTTCAGTTTGTTTATCTCTGAAATTTAATGACAAATAATCTTTGTTAATTTTGCAAAAATATTGAGTTGAAAATGATTGATCATTTACGTAAAAAAATGTATTGACAAAGGAATCTTTTCAACCAAGATTGCCTTCCCATGTTCAAAATGATCTTTTTACAATGAAGGTTAAGATATTTCAGTGTTTCACAAGCAACTTTTGTCTTTTTTTTTTGTGATTTTCCTATGTGCCAAATATGTAAGTACGATCTGTAAGCTGTGATCTAATTTGATTTGAACATTTTTGTGTGTAACGTAGCTTACTAATAGACTGTGCCAATTTTTTCAGACCTCATGAATGTCACGTTAAGGTTCAAGCCCACACAAGTTCCTCCAAAAGAAACCAACTATTTTTGCATGACATTTGACCTCAATCTAAAGGAGGAATATCACATGATCGCCACAGAACCTGTCATAGATAACGAATATGTTATGCACCATATGGTCCTCTTTGGATGTACCGGAAGTGACGGTAATCATATTGCGTTCGAGCAAACAACTAAAATCGAAGACAGGAGGTGATCTGCAACAAGACTCGGTTGCAATACCAACAGCAAAAAGTCAAAACACCACAAGTAAAACAGAGATGAGATACACAGGAAGAGACAGAAAAAGCACAAACAACACAAAATAAAAATACCAAACACAAAATACCAACAAACTTCAACCTAAAGTGTAAGAAAATAGTCGGTCGCCTGCTTTACCGAGGATATGATCCTAAAGTCATCAAAAGAACACTGGGTATGGTACTGGACCAATCTACAGTTTTGTACCAGTGTCTTTTCCAACGTTGCAAACTGGGCGACCGTGACGACCGGACTCCATGACGGGCCTTGTTTAAATCTCATCAGAGAAGACTTGGTCCTGATTCTCTGCCTAGTCTGAAAGCTGGTCAGACTTCTCGGGTGATTGATCTTGAGCTTTGATTCAGTCAGCAGAGCACAGACTGTTATACGCATGCCATATACTATTTTAGAAACATTTACATAGAATATATGTTTACTAGAGGCCATTCTCGTTTGTAATGTCACCTTACAGAGAGAAGTTTAATGTTTATACAACAATGGTGTGCTATGGAGACCTATAAGTATCCGGATAAGTAGGAGGGTTGTGCGCACGTAATCCGGATAACTACACCATCTGCTATCCAAAGTCGGCACCGGGTGCACATTGATCTCCTTCCTTTTATGTGTTATCTTTGATGTTTGAGTACGTCTGTTTCGATTATTTTGTATCATGTTCTAGCGTCCTTGTGCGGTTTGTAGTTTTATCTGATGTCAATATGTGTCGGTTTCTTGTGGGTTTGTTTCGCTGGGTGTCTGCAGGGTTGTCATGCTCTGGAGATCCTTCCCTGTTCTTTACGTAGATAAACCAAATTGCAGCGGAGCCGACTTAGGACTGTCATCTGCAATGTTAGTAGCAAATGGTGTGGTTATCTATATTTCATACGCACAACCCTCCCACTTAAGTGGTTATCCAGAGGTCTCTAAGAATACACAATTGATGTGTAGAAAAATATCACTGTAAGACCATGAAAACAAGAGAGCTAACTGCAGGGGCCCAAGAAACACACAAATGAACATGTAACGTATATATATAAAAAAACACAATAGGTACGCTTCATGAAATGTGTCGTAAATTGCTTGATTCTTTGTACTATTACCGCAAGTATATCCAGATTCTTTTGAAAGTGTATAATTCGAAACATTTATAAACATATCCTGACAGCGTCCTGTAACCAAAATAGATCACATTCATCAATACCAATGTGTCTTAAAATAAAAACATACGAGGGAAAGGAAACCAATTACTTGAAGAGAAAATAAAACCACTTATATAAAAACACAACACCAAAATTTAGACATAATACCGACGAGATGGTTATATAAAATTTAGTATTTTTTCGTTAACAGCTCCTGATTTAGATGTTCCTACATCCTGTAATATAATGGGGGTACCAGGCTGCTTTCACATTATTGGCCTTTGGGCTGTAGGAACATTTGGTGAATGCTTTCATGAACAAGCTGGATTTCTACTTGGGCAAGGAAGTGGATTTAAGAAAGTGGTAATGCAGGTTGGTAAAATTCATTAATTTACCATAAATTTTGGTAGTTACTATATATAGAATTACTTTACACTAGAATCAGTGAATGAGAGTCAATCACTTAAATCAGATTCCAAAAATCACAATGGAAAGCAGCGCCACCCTGAATAGATTCGATGAAGGAATTAATTATTCCATTCATCCCAAAGCCTGCCAAACATAACAATTTCTTGTGGAATCTTCTATTACAAAATACTTTTAGAAATATTCTCTCAACAAACTGTTGTTTAAACACCAGAAACGAATACACAGAGAAGATACATACGACTTAGGACGGTCAACTGCAACGCAAGTGTGATTATCAGGATTACGTGCGCAACACCCCCCCCCCTTCCGCCGCTTTTCCGTTTACCAAACGATCTTGAAGAACGCACAATTATAGTGTAAAATACCCTTACTTTTCGTTGACCACACAAAAGGGACAGTAAAACACGGGGACGCAAGCAACACACAAATAAATATGTAAATGGATTATAAAAAAGGGGCTATGGGGCTTACGTTATATAGTCATTGCTTTGTCGGCTGTAGCAAGCTCATGCATGTTATCACCCAAGGATTCCAACTGACATTCAGAGAGAACAGGTGGTCGTGGCCCTGTCTTCTCTAAAGAGGTTTGGACAGGGTTCGTCATGGGTACGGCTTATTTTTATATTAGCCATGTAAACACCCACCCGAGATAGTACATAGAATGCCGGTAATGCTCCCCGTATCTATGCTGTTGTATCGTGTTTATATTTTCTGACGTCTATTCCATAAAGAGACTAGTCATGACTCTCAAATCCGAAAAAAAGATATAAATAATTCCCGTCATGTTAATAACATATTGAAAATCATACAACCAAAACAAAAGAATTGTTTTCCCTCTTACAGTAGCTCTTATATTTTTACTATTTCTTAGAACTACGCTGGCAGTCATTTTGTACATCTTATCTCCATTGTTTTAGTAAGGTACACAAACTTTAGAACTGTCACTCTACCAAGTCACATGATCTTTTGCAGAGTCTTGTTTTGATTTGCATTTTACTGATTTTGTATGCCCCTTTTCTTTGATTGTTGCATTCTTTGTTTTGGGTTATGTGCTTAATTTCTTCATTTTATCAAATACTCAAGGAATAATAGACATCAAATTGAGCTACGTCTTATTCATCCTTAAATTGGTTTCTAAGAATATATCAAACATCACTAGCATTTCTATGTATGTTGCACACATTTTCACCTACCGATTTTGGGTATAGATATAAAACTTTTTATGGTGTTAGAAATTATCATTTGAAATTCTAATGCAATGTCGCTATAAAGTTGAATTTCATTGGTTGTTTGCTCCTTAGTTACGGCTGTAAAACAAGAACACACTGGGCTAACATTGCTAACGTCACATTTCGTCTTATATTCACTAACGCGTCACCATGAAAACTCAGTTTGCCACAATAAAATCAGCATTTACCGTCCGCAAACATAACGTCAGAAGCCAGACATTCCCTAAGTAAAGCACAAAACCCAAAAACTATAATTTAAAAATCGTATAAGTCTTCGGGAAACAAGGGCATGCTCGAAAGTCAAACAGAAAAAATAAAACATTTTGCAAAAAGCGTCGAATTCCTAACGGCAATGAGATCAGATACCGGTGAGAGTATGTACCTTTTGCTTCCTAGCATTATCTTTCACATTTTTAATTAGAAAATACGATTTTGATTTATTCTATACTAGTATCTTCAAGAATATTATTAGATATATATTTACGTTTTGATATTTCTATGTTAGTTTCACTGGAACAATCCTCAATTGAAAGCAGACTATGTAGACTCTTCCGGTATGGTTCTTCACCTAACAAAGAGTAAACGTACACACAACGCCGGGGTGCTACAAGTAGGGCAGTACTACATACAGTTATCCCCGGGGCAGGAGAAGATAGTCGTAGAGGGCAGATGTACCCCGGATATGAGTCGTTTTCGTCTCAAAGGACCAATTCATTTTACGACCGGCATCAATCACATGCATTACCTAGGTAATATAAAACATTTCACATTCTAAATTTATAAATACAATGTAGTACAGTTCGAATAAGCATATTTTTTCGTTGTATCCGCAATGATTTAACATCGATATGTTGATGAAAGAAGGGAGGGGATCTCCAACAAGACCCTGTTGCAGCACCAACAACAAAACACCAAAGCACCCGATGCAAAAACACAAAAGACGAGAATAGTATGAGACGAAAAAGAGACATACGACATATAAACATCACACACAAAAGACTACACATAAACCGACGAGACCAATGGGCAACCGGTGCCGACTTTGAACGGCCATTTGTCACGCAAGTACAAATGGTGTGGTTATCCTGGATTACGTGCGCACAACCCTCTCACTTCTCCAATTACCAAGAGGTCTCGTAGAACATACAATTGTGGTGTAAAACAACCTCCTTAATGTAAGATGACATCACACAAACAAGACTTCAAAACGTAGAGGCCCCAGCAACACAGATGAATATGTAAATGGATATAAAAAGAGGGCGTGCGTAATACAGTCCGTGCTCTGCCGGCTGTAGCGAGCTGTTTCATATACTAGTACATTGACAAATATGAATAATGGCCATATCCCAAAACACAGTACAAAATCGATATATAGAAAATCATAAACAGAAGGCATGTAAAATCAATATAAAACAGGAACCAAAGGAAACAAACAAAAACTCACACCACATGAAAAGAAGGGAACTCCCAATATGGGAGTGAGATCAGGTGCACAGGAAGAGTCAGCAACTCCTATTTGCATGAACACCCGTCGCTTCAATTCATTATCTCTACCCGTTGTTTTTTCTTTCTTTTTATTATTTTTTACCTGTTCTATACGTCAGTGAATACGAATCAAACACATAACCCGAAATAAGATTCTGAACCACACATGCAAAACGCTTACAATTATTGAAAGAATATAATCCAGAACTTTCTCATGAGAAAAGAAAAATAGGACAAACAGACGGAGACAATAACACACAGCTTCACTTCATAGACATAACTTTACCTAATGATCAATCTCAAGAGTCCAGTCAAGCATTTGGTGGAGGTTTTCGTTTTTGTTTGCTTTGGTTCCTGTTTTTATCCTGACTTTGCATGCCTTCGGTTTCTGATTTTCTGAATTATCGATTTTGTACTGTAAACAGGGATATGGTCATTATCCATATTTGTCATTGTAGTGGCGCTCTAAAAGCGGCGCCGTGCTAATTAGTACAGCTGAAACATATTGAAATCATGTCCATGCTAATTAGAACAGTTTAAACATATCATAGGAGTCATATGTATGCTGTAGGGTCATATAGATTTTAACTATAACAACTCATTTAAGGATTTTTCATTAATAAATTTGTTAATATTCTGATTCCAGGAAGGGCTATGAATATGGAGCATTTCAGAAATGGGGTAAAACTTCGAGACTTGACGATGGATGAAGTTTACAGTTACGACTCTCCTGTTTTTCATAAGTAAGAGTGCATACTTACAATGCTTAACGTCTTCAAATTCATTAGCATCATTTTAGAGCAGATGTATTTTCAGCATGGACCAGGCATGCACGTTTCGGGTAATAAACCCTCGTCAGTGATCCTCAATCTAAACAGTGGAAAATGCATATGAGCAAAATCTGTGAAAATGATGTCCCACATATACCGAAAGACGTAGCAAAATGGCTGGGGTATGATGCTACAGGCCCCAGGTTTTAGAAATATGAGAAAATTTTGTAATGCGTTTGAAGAAACGACCAACCGAAATTGATCGAATTTAGCTACATGTGCCCTCGGGGACACTTGATCCACCAGCAGTGACACTCACCAATTGGTACAAATGTTTAACGTCTTTAAATTACTTATCCTATTTTCCTATTTTCTATTTTCCTATTTTCTGTTTGTATATTCATTTGAGATGAACTCCATTAAGTGTTTGAGAGTTTTTGGCATGACATATTTTGGACATAGTAACTTTCACACTTGTTGACCATATTACATTGTTTGGCTTGAGGATCACTGACGAGGGTTTTGTACACGAAACGCGCATGTCTGGTCTATGCTTAAAATTCATCTGTTCTTAAATGATGCTATTCAATTTGAAGACCTTAAGCATTTGTACCACTTAGTGAGTATCACTGTTGGTGGACCAGGAGTTCCAGAGGGCACATGTAGCCAAGTTCTATCAATTTCGGCTTATCGTTTCTTCAATATTTTCTATATAGACGTGGCCTCAGACAGTGCATGTATTTTATATATTATTTTCATTTTCGTGCGTGAACATTCGACGGCGGGTGCGGCTAGCCAACAGGGGATGCTTACTCCTCCCGGGCACCTGGTCCCACCTCTAGCTTGCTTTGGGTCCGTCGATGCTCAGTTTGATGCTCTATTGTGAGTGCTGTTGAGATTATCGTCAGAATCTTCTTTAACTGATTCAAAGCATTCGAACATTTCTGTTATCAAAATTTCTTGGAAATTTCTAAAACGTTGGTACTCCAGCATTATATCCCACACATCCTGCTACGTTTTTCGGTACATTTTTGGACTTAGTGACTTGTTAGCCATATTACATTGTTTAGATTGAAAATAACTGACGAGGGTTAAGTACACGAAACGAGCATGTCTTGCCCAAGCTTCAAATTCATCTGCTCTTAGATTAAGCTATTTAATTTGAAGACGTTTAACATATTATGGTCGTTTTTTGCTGATTTTGTCAAAAATAAAAAAGGTGTCTTGTTAGAAATAGTTATGTAGATGTATCTAATGTCACCTTTTCCTGATGTGAACTATTAGTATTCATACCTTTTTTACCTCATAACTATATTACTTGCTCTTGCATACAAATAACGGAGAACTCATCAATATTGCTTGAACCATACTGAAAGTATCAAAAATCGATCAAAATTGAAAACGATTTGTCCTCGACGGTGTTCCTATTTACTTTTTATACGAGGACAATACCATCATATTGTCTTTGGTTTTTTGTTTTCCTTGTCGCGTTGGTGTCTCTTCTTGTGCTTGCCAATTCTGTATTTTGGATATTCCCTCCTGTGCTGCATGTATTATTCACCGTTGTTCTTAACCCAACACAAGGTCGGAAGATCAAACTCCACAAATAAAGTGTTTCATATCAGTTTGCCTTTTAAGTGTAAGGGTTTAATTATAACCTTCATAGAAATTCAAGAAAAACAAAACAAAAGGGAAAAACCTGAGTCCGTTAAACTTTCCGACAAATACATATATGTAGGATTGTTAAAACTATAATCCATATGAATTTCTGTTTTAAAACTAACAAAACATTGGCTCAAGTAAATCATGCAACTTGATGTGTAATTCTAGCTATGCAGAGTCCGTACGATTTGAGCCTGGAGATGAAATAAAGACCTCATGCCATTTCAAGACCACTGAGAGGAGTAAGACGGTTTTCCAAGGCGATGGCACTAATGACGAGATGTGTTTTGGTTTCCTCACGTATTACCCAACAGAAAACATGATCAATCCTTATTGTATACAGTGGAGAGGGCTTGATTATTCAAGTTTCTATTATCAGGAGACTATCAATGGATGTACTTGGAAAGATTTTCTAAATACCAGTATACCGACGACCGAGGCGCTACACACAAGGGTTCTCTCCCATTGCAGCAAACTTGGACTCTGTCTAAAAGAATGTGTCAGTGTTATCAAAGAGGCAAAGAAGCATCCATGTTTACAAGGAGACATGCATGAATATTTCCGACATCTTGCTCGTGAGGATGGTGCGAAGAACGCGCCATTAGCACGTCTATTTTCTGCATTAGACTCTTGTTACACAGAAATGGCTGTGGAAAGCTGTCCGAAACCGTTAACCGACCCGACAAGCACGTCCTCCACTGTTCAGTTTTCCGTCTTTTGGATTGGAGCTGCATCTGTTCTCCGTCACATTATGAAATAATAGTCATTGAATTAAAGCAAAAAAAAGTTTTAAAGATTTTATCCGAATGACTTTTAATAGAATATTCATTGACTTTGTTATCGTTAGTTTTTTAAAGAATGAACTGTCAAATACATTGCATGCTTTTCATGATTGTTTCATTTTATTTCTTATTTCAATTTAGTTATTAATGATAATGTTTATTCCTACTGTCAAAGTTTTTAATAATGTTTTTTCCGTATTTTTTCGATATTTTAGCAGTGCTGTAGCAGTATATACCTTCAAACTTAAACATAGTCCTTTTTCAATTGATGATACTTTACGATCTTCACCGATGTCTTCAACATTCGATATAATTAAAATTCTCAGCAACATGCATAAATTATCTATGCAATTCAAAAACAGGTTTTTATCATAATTTTTACAATAAATACAGTGCCACTTATGTTAACCGGAACTTTTCTAAAGCGGATACTTGTCTATACCGGTGTATTTCTGTGGTCCCGGCAAAATCCTTATTTATTATGTTTAAACTCACCTCTATACTACGGATCATATCCTGGGCACCTGGTCTCACTCTCATATCGGGAGTCCGCTTCTTTTCATGTGGTGGAGGTTTTTGTTTGTTTGCTTTGGTTTCTGTTTTATCCTGATTTTGTATGCCTTCTGTTTCCGATTTTCTGAATTATCGATTTTGTTCTGTATACAGGGATATGGTCATTATCCATATTTGTCATCTATTCTGAATACCGGACGATTTTCTTGATCAAACATCGTTACATGTTATTACTACCGTATATAACCTCCCTCCTTAAACCGGCCAACTCTCAAACCCCCAAAACTAATTAGGGTTAATTTATTTGCGCGTATCATCCGTGAGTAGATAATTACTTGACTTAATGTATCGATCACTGCTTATTTCAAATCTGAATTTTAATCAAGTGCCCAAGTTATTTAGTATCTAATCACAACAGAAACTTATCCAAATACAAAATGTTGGGGACAATTTGGGAACAATTTGGAACAAAAATTTGAACCAATTCGTTTATCAGAGAAATTTCCAAAGTCGACTCTAAAATATTTATCTGTAAAATACGTTGTAGGAACATCGACGGTATCAGAAATATTAAAAAAAAAGAGAGGATTATTTACGGCAGTATGAAGAAAATCTGTCCTCGAATAGAGAGAGATTGAATAGTGGAAAATCTGGGGATTTGAACAAGACTCTATCAGTAAATGAAATTAAAACACAGAACCCGATATCAGATTCCAAAGATCCCAATCAAAATGAGATAAAGAGGATCCTGACGACAATCTCAATAGTACTCACAATAGAGCACCAATTTTAGCTTTGACGGACCCATAGCAAGCTAGACGTGGGACCAGGTGCCCGGCAGTAGTAAGCATCCCCTGTTAGGCTAGCCGCATCCGCAGTCGATGTTCATGCATGAAAATGACAACAACATGCACTGTCCGAGGTTGTGTCTATATAGAGAGTGCTATGGCGACCATGTCAAGAAAAAGCACTTAAAACACTCCTGACGACAGTCTCAACAGTACTCACAATAGAAGCACTCAAAAGGCTTATAGATTCTTCAAAGAATATAAAACAGAATTTTCGTAAGAGAAAAGAAAGTTGGACAATCAGACGGAGACAATAACACATCTTCATAGGAACACGGATGACAACTTAGTCTAATGAACAATCTCCAGATTCCAATGCAAATATGGAATGCATTGTATGTGGCACTTTAAAAGCGGTACCATGATAATTTGTATAGTTTAAGGTGGGTCCCTACTCAAAGATTTAACTGATGAAATTTGAATTTAAGGGTTTTTTTTTCTAAACACAATGGTCCAAAGGGGAAATAAAACACAGACATAGATATGTAATTTTTTTTCATCAAAGATACAGTACATTATAGAAAGGTACCCTTGCACATTAAGATTTAGGAATATCAAATATCCAGCATATGCTTTTGAACCCTCCAAATTCAGTTATGATAATGATATGTTTATTTGTTTTGTTTTATTTTATGATAACAAGTCATCTAGAATAAATATAAGACATAAAATGATATTCAAACATAAATCTGAGTATGATAAGTCTCCAAACGTAAGGGTACCCCCTTAAAATTTCATCACAATATTTACCAATAAAATATACTAAATCCAACTTTTTGCAGAAAAAAACTGATGAATATCTTTCGTTTTGCAATATTTCATAAAATTATGTATGCAGATGAAGAAAAAAACACATACGGGTTCACAGTTTTATAAATGATCAAGGTATGACTCCAAACATAAGGGTACCCCATTATAATTTCATCGCATTTTCAACTAAGAATATATAGTATATACCACTGTTTGCATAAAATACCGGATGGAACTTCTTCATTTTGCATTATTTCGTACTATAATGTCTATAGATGGTGAAAAAAATCACAAAATTTACAGGTATATAGTTTTATAAATGATCAAGATATCGCTCCAAACATAAAGGTACCCCGATATAATTTCATCGCTTTCTCAGCTAAGAATATACCGGTATAATATATCCATCTTTTTGCGTAAAATACTTAATGGAAGTTATTCAAATTGCATCATTTCATAAGATAATGTCTTTAGATAAAGAAAAAATCGCATAGAGGTGTATATACGGTTTTATAAATGATCAAGATATCACTCTAAACATACTGCGTAGAACGAAAAACCTATAACGGTTCGAGTAGGGTCCCACCTTAAACACAAAAAATGGCATACAAAAGAAAGGGGGATCTCCAACAACACCCGGTTGCAGCACAAACAGCAAAATCCCAAAACACCCACTTCAAAAACACAAAGCAGACATGGACAGAAGGAGACGCAAATGGTACAAGGAACACCAAATCACAAACAAACATCAAACAAAAATGACTACACATAAACCAACGAGACCAATGGGCAATCGGTACCGACTTAGGACGGCCATCTGCCACGTCAGTAGCAAACGGTGTGGTTATCCTGGATTACGTGCGCACAACACTTCCACTTTTCTGATTACCAATGGGTCCCGAAAATTGCACAATTGTCATGTAAAATGAACTCCTCAATGTAAGATGAACATACAAACAGAAAGCATGACGCAATGATCCAAGAAACACACAGATGGATATGTAAATGTATATAAAACAGAAGGCATAGGAAATACAGTCCGTGCTCTGCCGGCTGTAGCGAACTCATGCATGTGGCCATTCGATGAGTTCGACTGAGATTCAGAGAGGACATGTGATTTAGGTCATGTCTTTTCTAAAGAGGTTTGGACAGACCCCGTCATAGAGTCCTATTGTCACAGTCAGTCTGATGGTAAATGTAATTTAATTCGTTTGAACAAAATGAATTACAATAAAACTTATTTCTCCTGATTAGTTTTCACACTGATAGGGGGCGCTGTTTTTCGCGCCAAATTGTTACGCATGGAAAGAGAGTGTTCCATTCGACCGTAAGCGCTCGTACTGTTAACTTCGTAAATTTTAAAATTTAGATTTTGAAATGATTTTCTTGTTCTGATTTTTATGGACTTTTGATTATGTAAATTTAGGGATCGGGTGACCGGCTAAATTTTTTATCGTTAATTACATTTAGATTAACTTAGTGTACTTGTATATTAATTCCTTTTCCTGCGTGTTAATTGTCTACTTAAATAAAATAATTGAATTATCAATGACACTTTATTTAGGAATATTTATTTATCACTGACATTTGAATATGATGAGATGAATTAGCATGAAGTGATATATTGAACTCAATTTTTCTCGAGATTCTATGAGTTTGTGAATGAGTAATTGGTATTTTATTATGCTCTATGCGCTATAAGGTAATACATGAGAAATGAGTTAAGATGATTTAAAGAATAAAGACGAGCGCTATATCGGTTCTCATGCACTTTACATTTTGTTTTTGTCTTTTTTCTCAAAAAGAGCAGTGTGATTTGGTCTGGAGAATTCTGTCTACCTTTGATCCTTTTTATTTTGTTTATCATGTCACCATCAAATGCAGGTTACGAAATACCCAAAGTAATATACTCTGTTGCTTGTATGGGTCCGAATTTCAAAAGAAGTTGACATTAATGTTTGTAAAATTTTCAGAAAGTCTTTACTAGTATCTTTTACAAATATCACATGAATCTGAATCTGAAAGGGGAGTGATGATAGTTCAAGACCTTTTTGATAGTAATGGTGACTTTGTTTCATACCATGATTTTTGTAGACTTTATGAAATAAATTTCCCCTTTACACTTTTTATTGGTTTAAAATACTCAGTGCTAAAAACATGGCCCATACTGGAAGAACTTGATAGTAACTTACTAATACCACTTCCATACCAACCAAATTTTGTCAAACTTATTTGCAAAGATGCTAAAGGTACGCGTACTATCAGTTCTGTTTTTCTAGAAAACTCTAAAACGCCTAAAAAGAATGAAATTAGATGGAATTCCCTTCTTAATTTATCTGATAACTTTATTTGGAGTAAAATGTATAGACTAACTCATATATGTACAAAAGATACAAAACTTATTTGGTTTCAATACAGAATATTTTATAGAATTTTGGGTACCAAGAAATATCTAGTTAAGTGTCGCATTGGTAATAATCCAAATTGTTCATTCTGCAAAAATGAAGAAGAATCAATTGAACACTTATTCTTTTACTGTCCTTTTACTTCAAATATTTGGGAAGAGATAAAATATTGGATAAATTCACATAGTTTTTGTAGCATCAATCTTGGAATAACTGATATTCTGTTTGGAATACCTGGCAAACAGAACAATGCATTAAATCACATTATACTTCTTGTAAAATACTCGATCTTTTCATATGCTAAAAATGATAATCAACTTTCATTTGAAAAGGTAAAGCAATATCTGAAATATCACTATTTAACGGAGAAGCTTCAATATAAATTAAATCAGAGTTATACTATATTTGATAAGAAGTGGCAGACTCTTCAATCTCTCTTCGAAACTTAGAACAACTTATGAATTAGTAAGTAGATTATATTGAATCATCATTATCATTATTATACTCATTAGCTTATACATGCAGGAATCATTTCTGAATAAATACTGCTTAAACTACTACTTTGTGTGCAAGGTGTGTGAAAGGTGTGTATCTGCTATATATATATATATATATATATATATAAAAGCTCTATAATGATGAAAATAATTACTGAAAATACATGTAATATGTACTTAGAGCAACAAAAAAAAATGTGAAAAGAAAAATCACATGAATCATGTTACATGAAGGAATCATGAATCATGTTACATGAAGGAATCATGAATCATGCTACATGAAGGAATCATGAATCATGTTACATGAAGGAATCATGAATTATGCTACATGAAGGAATCATGAATCATGTTACATGAAGGAATCATGAATCATGTTACATGAAGGAATCATGAATCATGTTACATGAAGGAATCATGAATCATGTTACATAAAGGAACTTTAGAATCATGAATCATGTTACATGAAGGATCTTTTAGAACATCTGAAATCCACTCGTTTTAGTAGAGTCCATTCGATCAAAGCCTTTGATTTTTCGACACTTTACACTAATATCCCACATTCTAAATTGAAAGAAAGACTCGCAAAAATTATAAGTAATGTGTTTACAAGTAAGAACGGCAATCGGAAATACAAATTTATTGTTGTTAACTATGACAAAACCTACTTTGTAAAAAAAAATCCGATTCTGAAAATAAGTACACTGAAACAGATATTATTCAGATGTTAAGCTTTCTTATCGACAACATTTTTGTAGTGTTTGGAGGAAAGGTCTTCCAGCAAATTGTCGGAATTCCAATGGGGACCAATTGTGCCCCACTTCTTGCCGACATTTTCCTTTACTCGCACGAAGCTGAATTCATTTAATCTTTGGACTCTGAAGGGAAAAGATACTTAGCTTCTGACTTCAACTTCACTTATAGATACATAGACGATGTGTTGTCCATCAATAATCCAAAATTCGCGGATTACCTCGGCAGTATCTATCCTTCGGAGCTTGAAATCAAAGAAAATACAGTGACAAATAATTCAGCGTCCTATTTGGACATAATGTTGTCCTACGACACTGATGGTTACATGAACACCTCACTCTATGACAAACGTGACGACTTCAATTTCAGCATTACGAACTTTCCTTTTCTGAGTAGCAACATCCCTTCATCGCCTGCTTATGGCGTGTTCATATCTCAGTGCAAGTACCAAATATACAAATTTTGTTCTGAGAGCTAGGCGTCATTCAGATAAGCTTCTCAGTCGGGGATATGTATGTGACCGACTAACATCGTCACTGAGGAAGTTCTACGGTCGATATGGGGAAGTCATACACTATGATGTGCCACTCTCCAGAATGGTGGATGATATTCGGACTTTACTTCTGCCACTGCCACAAGTCCCGGTTGTCAATCGGTAAATGTGACTAGCTTATTCAACAGATCACAAAGAAGACCTCGAAGTCATGGCATTCGAAAATATAATAGGCCTGAGATACATAGTTTCTCCTTCGATGACTTGGTTCCATTTTTGAATGAGCCTCTAGGCCTGCATTATATTCGTACCAAATTATACTCTGTTCCTTTACGGAAGTTACACGAAATCTACGATTATACGAAGGACCTCGCATATACCGATACACGTTCCCCAGAAAACAGACTACAAGGAGTCATCTTGGACATTTCTACTTTTCGTTTATTTCAAGCAGTTAGATCAGATAAATCAGAGGAGAAAACAAACCGCCCTTTCATTAAAGTAAGATTTGCAAACAAAGGTATTGATAACTTGAATCTTGGTCAAATTTTGAATCACAAAACTGTCACAGAAAAAATCCCACCATATTTCAAAAGAAAAGAAACTCCTTGTATTTCCTATAGCTAAACACCAACAGTTGCATCTAAAATTTACAATTACAAACGATTCCTGCAGTGTATTGATTTAAGTAATCCCTCACTACATCCACTTCCCTGCGAATGTTCTTCATCGGATTTCAACTACTCTCCTTCTGGACACGTTATTACTGGTGACCTTAGTATAGTCAAGAACGACAAGTTGAGAGAATTGTTAAAAAAGGGTCCCAAATACAGAGAAAGTATGTCCTTTACATGGAACCAAAATGTCAAAATTATCATGGACTCTTGTGAGGAATATGCAAGACGATGGGCAAAGAAAGAGGATGTACAGCTCGACACCCTTTCCGAATGGATAAAATCAATCAGAGGGTTACTTTTATCTAGAATTAACCGATTAAAATCAACTGTGAACACCAGATTCGTGTCTATATTTAAAGACCCTGATGTTATCACAGAACTTACCTACCTCCAAGAACATTATGTCATCACACCAGCGGACAAAGCCTCAAATAATTACACATTTACTTGCAAAAAGTACTATTTCGACAGTCTAGTTAAAGAGTTGGGTTTAAATTCGATACCTGGAAATCCCACTTACACCCCAACAAACCTTTCTGCCTCTGAAATAATAGATAACCACAAATCAGCTCTTGCTTCCTTTGGCTTCGACACTACTAAATTAGATTTAGATTTACCATACTTATACTGCATACCTAAAATGCATAAGAATCCCTACAAACAACGTTTCATCGCTGGTTCCTCAAAATGTTCTACCAAATCTGTATCGATCTTACTCACCAAAGTTGTATCTGAAATCAAATCTGGGCTACAAAAATATTGTTCGACAGTATATTCTCGCAGTGGTCAACCAGATGTGGATTTTAAAGAATTCGAAGGAACTTTTAGAACATCTGAAATCCGCTCAATTTAGTAGAGTCCATTCGATCAAAGCCTTTGATTTTTCGACACTTTACACTACAATTCCACATTCTAAATTGAAAGAAAGACTCGCAAAAATTATAAGTAATGCGTTTACAAGTAAGAACGGTAATCGGAAATACAAATTTATTGTTGTTAACTATGACAAAACCTACTTTGTAAAAGAAAAGTCAGATTCTGAAAATAAGTACACTGAAACAGACATTATTCAGATGTTAAACTTTCTGATCGACATCATTTTTGTGGTGTTTGGAGGAAAGGTCTTCCAGCAAATTGTCGGAATTCCAATGGGGACCAATTGTGCCCCACTCCTTGCCGACATTTTCCTTTACTCGTACGAAGCTGAATTCATTCAATCTTTGGTCTCTGAAGGGAAAAGATACTTAGCTTCTGACTTCAACTTCACTTACAGATACATAGACGATGTGTTGTCAATCAATAATCCAAAATTCGCGGATTACCTGAGCAGTATCTATCCTTCGGAGCTTGAAGTCAAAGAAACTACAGAGACAAATAATTCAGCATCCTATTTGGACATAATGTTGTCCTACGACACTGATGGTCACATGAACACCTCACTCTATGACAAACGTGACGACTTCAATTTCAGCATTACGAACTTTCCTTTTCTGAGTAGCAACATCCCTTCATCGCCTGCTTATGGCGTGTTCATATCTCAGTTGATACGCTATGCCAGAGCAAGTACCAAATATACGGATTTTGTTCTGAGAGCTAGGCGTCTTTCAGATAAGCTTCTCAGTCAGGGATATGTTTGTGACCGACTAACATCGTCACTGAGGAAGTTCTACGGTCGATTTGGGGAACTCGTCATACACTATGATGTCCCACTATCCAGAATGTCGGATGATATTCTGTCATAGACCATTTGAACCATCCAACCAAAGATTGTACTCTATATCTTCCAAAATGGAAGTAACCGGATGTGACAGTTCTTCCGAATTGAAGCGACGGGTGTTGCATGCAAGCAGGAGATGCTTACTCTTCCTGGGCACCTGGTCTCACTCTCATATCGGGAGTTCGCTTCTTTTCATATGGTGGAGGTTTTTGTTTTTGTTTGCTTTGGTTCCTGTTTTATCCTGATTTTGTATGCCTTCGGTTTCTGATTTTCTGAATTATCGATTTTGTACTGTAGACAGGGATATGGTCATTATCCATATTTGTCATTCTGTCATAGACCATTTGAACCATCCAACAAAAGATTTTAACTTTATTTCTTCAAAAATGGAAGTAACCGGATGTGACAGTTCTACCGAATTGAAGCGGGGGTGTTGCATGCATTCAGGAGATGCTTACTCTTCCTGGGTACCTGGTCTCACTTCCATATCGAGAGTTCGCTTCTTTTCATATGGTGAAGGTTTTTATTTGTTTGTTTTGATTCCTGTTTTATCCTGATTTTGTATGCCTTCGGTTTCTGATTTTCTGAATTATCGATTTTGTAATGTATACAGGGATATGGTCATTATCCATATTTGTCACAGTATATGGTGCAAGTAAAATTTGACCGCGGCATTATTAACAAGAACGAGGAAATTACCAAAATTGATCGCAAGCAGCGCCACCCTGAATAAATTCGATGAAGAAATTAATATGTAGTCATTTCTTTCATATCTGAATGCCGCTGAAGAGAAATTAATCAGTTCTAAGTCACAAAAACAACTTCAACAAACAAAAGAAGACAACCATGAAAATAATTTCCAACTTTATACCTTTCCGAAGAAAATTTCAAACCAATTTATTATGCACCAGACACGTATGAACGTAGCAATACATAGTGGACATATGATAAATAAGGGGGGTATCAAAACAGTGATTACAACGGGTCACACACAGAAAAAGGGAAACAGACACACGAGGACAACGAGAATAACACCATTTACCACACAAACACAAACCCAAAATACTCGAACACAATGCCTTTCAGTGAACAATTATGACTGTAAATAAGAGTTGTTTCCACTAAATTTCTAGCTGATGGTGTTAACATACATGCACACAACCCTCACACTTGCACAAATGTCCGTTAGCAAAAAAGACTTTTCACTGTAAACAAAACGCAGGGCACAAGACAACAACCAAATCAATATAAATGGATACCAAAAGAAGTGGACATTGTTTTTAAAAAGTATAAAAATGTTATTTATCCACAAGAATAACTCTAAACAAGGCAAACGCTACTGAAACACCATTTTTTTTTTACCTAAATATCAAAATTGTTAATGGTAAGATTCATAGAATTGCGATGATTTTTGATTTACCATAGTAAATTTCCCCTGGCTTGAAACTGATGTTCCCAGATCACCGTCCTATGGTATCTACATTTCAAGGCTCATCCGGTATGCTAGAGCATGTACTGATGTTTTGGATTTTCATAATAGAAATTTACAAATTACCAAGAAACTTTTAGGAGAAGGTTTTCGCTTTCACAAACTAGTAAAGACTTTCTGGAAATTTTACAAAAAAATTGTCAACTTCTTTTGTAATTCGGATCAATACAGGCAACAGAGTATATTACTTTGGGTATTTCACAATCTGCATTTTACGGTGACATACAATGTAATTAACAAGATAAAAAGGATCAAAGATAGACGACATAACTATCGAAAATATGTCAGAATCATCAAACACAATTTATACCGTGGATATGATCCTAATGTCACCAGACGGACACTAGGCTGCTCTAAAATGATGCTAATGAATTTGAAGTGGTTCAACATTGGTACTTGACTAATCAACAGTCTTATACCACCGCATTCTTAAAACTTGCACTCTGACTGACTGTGACGACGGGACTCCATGATGGGCCCTTCCAAACCTCTTTAAAGAGGACAGGACCCCGATCACCTGTCCTCTCTGAATGTCAGTCGGACTCCTCGGGTAATATCATACATTAGCGGCGACAGAGAGCAGATTGTATTACGTAAACCCTCTTTTGATATCCATTGACATATTCATCTGTGTTGCTTGGGCCCCTTCGTTTTTCGGTCTTGTATGTGTGTGGTCATCTGAAAGTGAGGAGGTTTTTTTACGTAACACTTGTACGTTCTTCGAGACCTCTTGGAGGTTTTACATGTATATTCTGATATTTTAATTGGCATTTGTTTTTGACCTTTTAAACTTGACTTACATATCGACTTAGCACCATCCCACCAATGCTATTTTGAACATAGATTTTATTTGGATATGCTACTGAATCGACCCCACAGAAAATTTAGAGCCGCGTGCTATCTGTAATGTAAATGTACAAATCTAACTTGGAACGCTGGAAGCATCACTGATGAGAATTTATTATTCGAAACACGTGTCTAGTTCATGGAAATTGGCTTGGAATTTTCTTCAAGAAGGTATACAGTTAGAATCCTTTGACATTATTGTCACAAAACTCAGCTATGCAATCAGATTTTTTTCCTAATTTCCCTTCTTATTGTATAAATCTTAGTACATACAAATGTGTACATGCCTGTCCAGTCAAAAGGGGAACCAACATTGTTAACTATTGCTTCGAAACTCACAATCAAATTTGTCTCTTATCAGACGGCTAATTGTGTTTTAATTGTATGTCTGCATTTACATAGGCTTGTTAACAAGACTACAATGTCCTAATGTTTTATCTTTATCTCGTCTTCCATCATTTTCTGTGATACATTTTGAAACAATTACATAAAATCCCAAAGCATTTGTATTGAATCATGGAAAAATAAGTATCATCAAACATGTAATCAACATATAGAAAAGTAAGAGTGCTGAAATACGAAACAACAAAAATGCACGGAACCCGCTCAAATAAATAGGTCTACATTTTTGAATGCTATATGTAAGTCAAGTATTATGTGAGTTCCCCCGTACCTATAGACTAGTACATATACGCATAATTGCTATTTAAATTCAATGTTTTCTTTTTTGAACCACAACGACGATGATTCAAAGTATTTCGAAATTTCATTTACATAATACATTCCTTGTTTTTTTACCATAATGCTCGTGATAGTGCATTTAAGATAAATAACGTAATATTTCAATATCATTAATATCTTTTTCGTTTGTATTTTACTACGTCATCAGATTGCTAAGTGCTTAAAAGTGAATGAATAACAGTCATCACAAAAATCCAGGCCTCATCATCATTTTAGAGCAGATAAATTTACAGCATGGACCAGACATGCACGTTTCGGGTAATAAACCCTCGTCAGTGATCATCAATCTAAACAATTAATATTACCAAAATCTGTGAAAATTACGTCCTAAAAATTTAAATGCTTAAAATATGTGGACCTATTCTCCGCAAAATTTAGCTCACAAAATTGGTGCCTAATAAATGTAGTGTATCTAGAATTTAAACTGTCAATTGGTGTTAAATCTGTAGCCACAAGGTACTTTTTTTCCTGGAGGAATTTTAAGGAATAGGTTAACACTTTGTCAAATTTATTTATACCTTTCAGTCAAAAGAATTTATTCGAAATCTTCAAAAGTAAAGAAAACATGATGATGTTAAATGTTTCATTGGTACTTCTAGGTACATGGATGATATTCTTACTATCGATAATCCTGTTTTTGAAAACTATAAAGATGTTATTTATTCACAAGAATTGACTCTAAACAAGGCAAACGTTACAGACACAGAAACACCATTTTTGGACCTAAATATCAAAATTGTCAATGGAAAAATTCATACAAGTGTGTTTGACAAACGAGATGATTTTGGATTCAACATAGTGTTGTGGGTCATGTGTTATATTAGTTTTACTTTATGTGTAGGTACATATGTACTTCGTTATGTTATTTAATGATTTCATAATAATTCTTTCTAGATTTTACTATGTCATGTTTATCTCATAAGAGAATATTCCAGTATGTTCTTTGTTACATCATTATCATCACATGACTGTGATTTCTAGAATTTACTCTACTGTTAATCATTTGTAATGAGTCATTGTTCTTGAAGCTTCTGGTAAATTCAATCGATATTAAGTATAAATACCTCTGAGGAACTGTGTTGAGGGGGCATTCGTACACATTCGTGGACGCGATTCATTCATCTATTCTGATATACTGGGGCACTTTATTTGTTGAGACTTTAATCCATTTAACAACGTTTGGACACCGATCTTTCGAGAACGTTTGTGATTATCGGAAACCATACATTCGATAGACTTTGTGGACCGTAACGGACACTTTGATCCGGACATTGTATTGTAAGTTGTAATCATTGTTAATATGTATATTTTGTACATAATTAAACTTGTAAATTTATATTCTGTCTTTGTCTGATTTTTGCTGGCGTTTTGGGGTATTCTGACCCATAACAATAGTAAATTTCCCCTGGTTTGACGGTTATGTCCCTAGATTACCGTCATACGGTATCTACATTTCACAGCTCATCCGGTATGCTAGAGTTTGGATTTTCATAGTAGAAAATTACAAATTACAAAGAAAATTTAAGGACAAGGTTTTAGCTTTCACAAACTTGTAAAGACTTTCTAGAAATGTCACATAAATTACAAATGTATGATTAACTTCTTTTGAAATTCGTAACTATATGTGTAACTCATCATACTCACGCTGAAAATAATTTAATTACCTACTGTGAAAGCACAAAAACGTCCTTCGACGTAAATTATGTCTGGTTATTTCAGCTTCTCTATTGTCAAGGAATTGCTTACGTTGGGTTATAACTTACGTTATATCTATTTTCTTTGCTGAAAATGACAATTCTCTTATATGCATCATCTCGTCCAAATTTGACTTCATATTAATGATTACTATCTTGTGCAACACTTTCATCCAACATATTCATCTGTGTTGCTTGGGCCCCTGCGTTTTGTGGTCTTGTTTGTGTGTGGTCATCTATCGGTGAGGAGGTTGTTTTACACCATAATTGTGCGTTTATTTAATTTTAAATAATACTTTTCGAAACTAAGCTATGAGTTTGTATGGGGGGGGGGACTTCTAGCAAATGGATTTGTTTGGAGGAGATTTGCTTTCTGGCGTTTTGCTTTTAAAAGGGTGTTGCCCTTAAGTAGTTAGACTTCACTATATGTATGATGATAAGGAAGAAAAGAAACAGTCGGTTGCAGCACCCATATCAATACAACAAAACACCCCATGCAAAACCACAGAGCAGACAAGCACAGAAAGAGCCGAAAAGGGACACCAATGAACACCAACTCTCCGGGAATTCGATTCTTTTCATATGGTGGAGGTTTTTGTTTGTTTGCTTTTGTTCCTGTTTTATCCTGATTTTCTATGCCTTCGGTTTCTAATTTTCTGAATAATCGATTTAATGCTGTATACAGGGATATGGTCATTATCCATATTTGTCACACAACATAGAATCATCAAGCACAAAAGACTACACTTAAACCAACGAGACAAATAGTCAACTTGTGCCGACTAAGGACGGCCATCTGCTACGCATGTAGCAAATGGTGTGGTTATCCGGATGACGTGCACACAACCCTCCCATTACCCCGGTTACCCAAATGTCTCGAAAAACTCACAATTGTAGTGTAAAATAAACAGCAATTATTGTAAGATGACCACACAGACATTATTGTAAGAAGGCGACACAAACAGACAGCATAATACAGGGGCACAAACACACAGATGGACACGTAAATGGATATAATTACCTATTAATGCCCGTTTGTGTGGGTAATATTTTCTCATAATGTTGCTTTTGGAAGGAAAAGTGCCCGAGTGTCAGCATTAATACATGTAGGTTTAGTGCATCACATGTTCTCGATAGCAATTTTTAAAGAACAGAGTATAGCTATTCATGTTTTTACAAGGAAGAGGCGACACCTATATATAGCGCATAATAGTCTCGATCTAAGCGACGTAACTCTGTAAAGCAAAAAGCAATAGTGCCCGATACCCGTGTGCTCATCCAATGGAATTCCAAGGATTTATCATGTGATGCACTAAAAATGGATGGCATGTGAAATACTGTCCGTGCTCTGCCGGCTATAGGATGCTCTTGTCCGAGTAGTCCCACCGACATTCAGAGATTACAGGTGGTCTGCACCCTGTGCTCTCTTACGAGGTTTTGACAAGGTCGACCATTGAGTCCTGGCGTCACAGTCAGTTAGAGTGCACTTCTTAAGAATGCACTATTACAAGACTTTAGATTGGTCGAGTACAAAGCCAAGTGTGCGTCTGGTGACATTAAGATCATATCCACGGTACAAAAGGCGTTTGATGATGTGATCCTGAATTTCGATTGTAATTCTACATTTGACCCATTTTATTTTGTTTATTTTAAAGAGAGGTTGTGAAATACCCTTAGTAATATACGATGTTGATTGTATGGGTCCGACTATCAAAAATGATGCCAATAACGTACAATGTACGTCTTAATCTGGACTCTAGAGTAGAGTGTTTTTTCATCTATCAATTACCGCCACTGCTTACAGTGAATCAACCATGCGACTTTCACAGATTGACCTTGATTGCGAAACGTGATTATTATGACGATGATCAAACTCGCCAACGTCGTGTTGCTGGTGGAGTACAGACTTAAGTGACCACATTCGACTTTGGGTCAAGACATGAGTTCTCGATAAGACGCTTAGCTGTAAACACACACATTAGACATGAAAAAGGAGACGGCTCGTAAATCGTCTACAAATATATTGAGCGAATGAAAACTATCACATCAGGAAGGCTTAGAAACACAAAGCACAACACGACATAACGGCATAAAGAAAAACACCCCCCATTTGAAGAAAAAGAATCTTCAAATGTTTCACGTCTTCAAATTCATCAGCATCATTTTAGAGCAGATAAATTCACAGCAATGACCAGAAATGCACGTTTCGGGTATTTAACCCTCGTCAGTGATCATCAATCTAAACAACGTAATTTGGCCAAAATCTTTGAAACTTATGTCCTAAATATACCGAAAGACGTAGCAAGATGGCTGGGATATGATGCTACAGGACCCAGGTTTTAGAAATTTGAGAAAGTTTTGTAAACAGAAATTTTCAAATGCGTTCGAAGAAACGACCAATCGAAAATGATTGAACTTGGCTACATGAGCCCTCGGGGACTCCTGATATGAAATAAAAAGCCATTGCTTACTAGCTTATATGATTTGATATTCAATGATATGTCAAGATTTCAAGATAAATTCATATTCTTACAACGTACATATACCGAATATATTCTTCGTAAGAACAGCAGACCTAGGTGACTATTAAAAGACAAGTGGTTAACCAAACCATGGCCTTTGCCACTGCTTCAAGCCTGAATTTACAGTCACATATTATTCTATTCTATCTTAAGGAAGAAAGATATAATAAAAGATGGCTGTCATTTAAAGGTTATTCATGGAATTTGGATTTTGTTCTGTCATGTGCTAATTCCGCTGAAAGCGATACGAATCTCGGAAAATTGGCAGATACCGTATACCAATGAAAGAAGGGAGATAATCTCTCTGACGAGGGTTAAGTACCCGAAACGTGCATGTCTGGTCCATGCTGCAGATTTATCTGTTCTTAAATGATGCTATTGAATTTGAAGACGTTTAAATCCAACAGGACTTGGTTGTAACACCCACCGTAACACACCCAAATGAAAGTTTGAGATTGAAATTTTCTAAATTCCCTATTTTCATGTAAATTAATATATGAAATTTAAACATACGTGTCCAAGACAGTTATGTTTTCTTTCTTTTAGAGTACGTGCGACCTAAATGTAACATATTTCCCATCATGATCTATTTAAGTTCAGCAATTGTGAATGGTGTCAAAGAATCATACATATTTTCATCATCTTTAGTGACTTAAGTAGAGGTACTTGATGCAACAAAGGACCTATGTTTCCTGAGTAACAAGTAACAATAACTAACCTACATTCGTATATACTCTTAGCTTAATGGATTTACATATTCAAAATATGTTAATCTTAAGGCAGAAATCTATTCTTTGATTCATTCTATTTGTGTTTTTAATTATGTTTTTTTACATACATGTACCCTTAATAAGGTCAGTTGTGCTGTCGACAGGAGACGCTTATCCTTCCCTTCATTTTATGTTACCTCCCGTTGTGATACATATAAAATGTACCTATTCCATTTGTCTTAATGTCTAATCTCTTTCTTGAAGTCAGTCCCGCTTTAATAGTCTGTATTATTTGTGACAAAAGATTGTCATTTCAGAGGAAATGATAATTTAAAAGAAATGAAAGAGTAACAGTCTGAAAATAAATAGCACATGTGTGGAAGCAGAAGATGAAGAAGAAGTTAGTCCAACACTGTCATAAAACAATACTTTTGTAGCCACAGGGACAATATTCCCAACAAGCATATAAAGCAGCTGGTAAAGGGAGACAATTATAAATAGATCGGTTACTTTAAGAGTTACGGGCCCTTACAGTTTACATTGAACCCTATGGAAAAAAGTTAATTTTTCCTAAAATTTTCAACAGAACGATGGGGCATCAAATATCGATTGGTCAAAAAAATTTTAAAAATATATTTCATCACATTTCACTGAAAAATCAAAAGTTCACCAATAAGTTTACCTGCAATAAATTTTGTTCTATATTTTGCAACAAGGGGAGGTAACTCCTTAATTGACCCTTTTCAAAATATTTCTTATTTTGATATCTACTAGGCTAGTACGAAAGTTAAAAGATAGATATTTTTAGAAATAAAAATGATGAATAAATTTAATTTCAATGTTTTTGGCATAATTTCCTTCATTACCCATTGCATACCTTAAGGCCTGTCCTGTTTCTCCGACATTATTGGGCGCCACTCCCCCTAGAGTTTCAAGTAATAACATAAATGACACTATCGATGTCGTTAACAATCTCTATTTTCCCATTACACTTGAAAATGGTTGAGAACCCTCTATTTTTTGTTACACGTCTACGGAGGTGATAGAAGTACCCTTGGTGAGGAAAAAAGTTTCTTACTCTTAACTGTCGACGATGGGAAAGTGACTGTAGTGATAGAGAGTAATCTCAAAGGAGTTAATTTGACACGAGGCGACCCTATAAATGCCATAGTGAAATGATTGAAGGCATTGTAAAATGCATTGTAGGTGGCGCAGTTAAAAATATGAAAATAATTATTGAAGTTCAGCTTGTATTTAAAGATGTTACTACGACGGCGGGTACGGCTAGCCAACAGGGGATGCTTACTCCTCCCGGGCTGTTGAGATTATCGTCAGGATCTTCTTTAAGGTATCCGATGTACAATTGGGCATTTTTCTATGCCTGGTAAGGTACCATAAACTTTATATTTTCTGAAAGGTTATAATGCCCACTGTTCAGAAATGATAACTTTTGGGCCAGAAAAACAAAGGGGAATAACTGATGAAGCATTTAAATTGTCTATTTTCTCTATATAACATATGCAAAATAAAAAGTTGTACAAGAGTTTTTCATCTTTGATTTTTAAGACCAGGGGGTCTTATATCTGTACTCAGGGCATCATTACCTTTCAGAAAATATATAGTTTATAGTACCTTACCAGGCATACAATTTACCATAGTTTACAATGGAGATGATTAAAACGCTATGTAAAATGACTCTATTGTACAACGGATACCTTAACTCATGTAATGTATGATTTTTGAAAGGGGTATATTGTAATCAATTCCGGTTCTGAATATTGTTTTACGCAATATATATGCATTAGAGATGAGGAGCAAACTGACACATAATCACATATTTTGTGAACACAAAAATCAATATACATGTATGTAAATACAATGTAAATCGATAATGAGTGTCCGTTACGTGTTAGAGGTGTGGCTTTATGTTAATCAACAAACATACTATTGGCGCTACTTCTTTTTTTTTTTTTTCTTTCAAGGAGAATTTGTCATATATCTATCTCTTACTGGTTTTCAGAATTAGCCATAGCAAATTGCGACCATACCTGAATCAAGTGAAATTAATCATAATAACCGGGTTTCTTTTGCATTGTTCAACCCGAGCTCATCGAAGGTGGTGCGTTTTAGTTAATTTTGTAAGCGTTTTGAGGTTATAGGGATCGGAAAGTTGTTGTTCAGACGTAGATCAAACAATGTATAAGGTCATTTCAATAAATTTTCAAATTCGAAAAACCTATTTTCATAACCTTTCCTGAATGTCCGGAGACCTTTCTTATTTTCACGGACCATTAACGAAACACGTATGTTCTGATGTAATACTTATTTGCGTACAATAGGAGATACTTTTATGTGATCTATTTCAATAACATAAACGCACATATACCGTATACCCAAAGTGAACTTTTCCTACGGGAAATTTGTAAAATTAAAAACAGCCATTTAGAAAAGACGGAAATAATACTATCCAGTACTTACAGCGTATCAACATAGGGGCATTACAGTTTAAAATCTAGTTCACCTCCATAGAGGAGTGTAAAGCACGTGATTCTGAATACAAAATCCACCCAAATATTTCGCAATCTAATTTTGCTTTTTAAACCGGATGGTTCACTCAGTTGAATCAGATTTTGCAGAGAAATGGGGTAAGATTATACATTGCTTGTTGTATTAATTATGGTTAGTTGAATTAATTATGGTTGGTTGTATTAATTATGGTTAGTTGGTTCGAAGTATCAAGCACCCAGCTGTTGTTTTGTTTGTTTGTTTGTTAATGCACCTTTTATTTTATTTCATTTTTTCAATTGTGCGAATATGAAAAACAAAATTAATAAATATCAAATAATGAAAATAATTAAATTGAAATCCTGAGACCTGAAGTCAGCGGAAGTGTTATTAGAAATTCTTATTGTTTTCTTCATTCAGGTATATTGTGCTAGTTGCTTCATTAATATTTGCGGTCACCGCCGTCAATGGATACAAATATTTCCAGACCAAAATACCAAATGGGGAGTCAGTCCCCCACCCATGTAAGCCAAATTACATGTGGAAAGGAGTAGGTCATACTAACGTAGCCGGCGGAGGGGAAAGGAATCAGTTTGGAAAAGACTTTAAAGAAGATGGAAAGGTAAACTTAATGGATTATTTACTTGCGAAGAAAAGGAATAATTTGTTTCCTATGAATTATTATGTTTTAGGAAGTTTTATTGCAACTTTGTACATATAATTAGAATTGTTATCATATGGTCATCTTCAAGAAGTCTTCTGAAAAAAATACAAATAAATAAAGCTAACCATTTTTCCATCGTTTTAAAAAAAATTTTATTGTTTAAAAAATTGCATCAACAGACATGGACACAAGCTCTTTGTCAAAAGGATTCTGATAACGACGGGAAGACAAATGGTGAAGAACTAGGTGACCCTAACTGTGTGTGGACGGAGGGAGGAGGTGCTCCAGAAATAACTGTCGGACTATCTCATCCAGGTATGCTTCTGTTCTTATTATACAATTTGAATATTGCCATTGTATACATGTGCTCTTCTAAATATTGAAATAATTCTCTCTGACATGATTTAGAAAAAATGGTAGTATATAGGATGAGGATCCGGGAAGAAAGGTTACTTTTGTATAAGGATTGTTTGGCCGATTCCTCCCAATAATTTATTTTCACCATTCCGGGATTGTATAACGAAAAGAAATGTTGTCGTCTGCTGACAACGGAAAGTTCGCCCGACGTCGTCTGTCGGCGACAGGAGCCTGAAATGTTGGCGCGTCGCTGGCCGTATTCCCGAAGCGCTCCAAATAAGATAAGTAATAAAGACGTTAAGGATCAGTCAGTGACATGAATCCTAGTTTCGATGATTTATTACATATTTCAACGATGGATATTGAAAAGTCCAAGATGCGATATTGAATAAACAATAACAAAATCAAACTTTATCAAAGACTAGACGGATGTTGTCAGTTCAACATCTGACCTCCGAACTAATATTAATTACATGAAATGGCATGTTGAGTCAATATAATCGAGAGTTAAGAAACAAGTAAATTAATTCGGTAACCAAAACAAACAAATCAATAGGTATAGTAAGTGGACATGGCACTCTGTCCCTTTTGATGTAAAGAATATATTAGTATACACATTCTAATAGTCGATTTGATAGCCTTATATGACATGTGGCCGACCTAGAAATGTCCTTTCCTATGAACTTTTTTTTATGATTCTTATCTATGGGATATTACTGAACGATTCTAGCTTGGTTGCCACTCTGGCAACCTTGGGCAACTCTTTTTATCGGCAGAAATTCAAAATGGCCGCCAAATGCTTTCCACCAATATATGAAATTAAATTCTTTCTTTAAATTTTAAGTGTGGCACATCAAATCAGGGGTTTTGAGGGCCATCAAACCCATTTCCGGTGTCATTTTTACAATTTGAGTTCATTTTGGACTACAAATTCAAGATGGCCGCAAAATTTCAACCTCATTATTACAATGTGAATATTTCTATCAAACGTTCGTGTAGCGCATCTTATTTGTTGTTGCAATGGTCCTAGAATACATTTATTTTGCTGTTTTGGTTGTTTTCAGTTGACACATGCTTCTGGGACAACTGTGCTTATCGGGGGAAATTCAAAATGGCCGCCAAACGCCTTCCATCAATAGGTGAAATTTAATTCTTTCTGTAAATATTAAGTGTGGCACATCAAATCAGGGGTTTTGAGGGTCAACAAACTCATTTCAAATGTCATCTTGACATTTTGAGCTCATTCTAGTCTAAAATGTCAAGATGGCCGCCAAATTTCAACCTCATTATGTTACGACGTGTAGATTTCAATAAAATGTTCGTGTTACACATCTTATTTGTAGTTGCAATGATCCTTGAAAACTTGTATTTTGCTGTTTTGGTTGTTTCCAGTTCACATATACTTGTAGGACAACTTTTTTTCATCGGGGGAAATTCAAAATGTCCCCCTAATAGTCCCCTACCACTGAGTAAAATGTAATAATTTTCTAATATATATCAAGTTTGGTAATCTATTCAGTGATTTTAAGGGCCACAAAATCCATACCTTGTGTCATAATGTTAATATGAGTTTATTTAAGGCTGAAAACTCCAAATGGCAGCCAAATTTCAGCTTCGATGCAAGAACATTTTTTTCAATTTAATTTTTTCAAAGAAAAAGTAAGGACAACTCATCATATTAGTAATTTGAGGGTCGTAGTATTCCCTCGCATGGATCTTGCTACGACATGAGCTTATACATGCTTATTTCAAGATAACCACCTTAGTTGGGAACTAGGAATTACACAGAAGAAACAATAAGTAAACAATGAAGTTTCCCTATTGATCATGTTGATATAAGACCAGTTTGTTTGACGCAGATTATTCTAGAGTAAGCAAGTAAATTCGAGGTAACTTGGCTATTTTGGCTCCCTTGACCATCATAGCAATTTCATTTTTGACCTTTATAGTTTTTTTTCCAATCAGCAAGAATGCAATAGAAAGTGTTTGGTGTTTCCTTTACAACAATCGGTGAAATTTGTTTTGAGTTGAGCTATCTACTATACTTATGTATAACGGCAATGATGACATGTACCATTTTTCAATGAAATTCTTAATCTTGCATCTTTATCCTATTTATACTTAAAATGGAACTTCGTAAAAGAATGCCTTCAAACGTGGCAAAGCAACATTAATTTTTTATGCTTCTTTGAATCATTTTGGCTAGAAGTACCACTAATGAGCATTCATTGTCCGAATCATGCATGTCTGGTGCATAGAATTTATTCTTCTATGTAGAGAAGGCTGCTCAATAGTAACAGGGTTAGCACTCTCCTTTTTCTTAATAAGGCTGGTTAAGTTTGTAAATGAACAGGCCTTTCAAAATGTCTTCTGCTTTAATTACATCTTAGGATAATTTTCACTTCTGGTTGGAGGTTCCCTCCGTTTTTCTCTACAGTGATTCAAAATTGAATCTGCGCTAAGAGTCTTCAACTGTGGAAAGATGAAATGATACTACGTATGTTTTGGCATGTTAAACTCGAGTGGGTGAATCTTGAAAGCAATTGTCTTGAATATCAGTGTTCCGTATAGTTTGAAGGTTGTTTCTACATCATATCTTAAAAAGGTTTTCATTCCAAATGTTTTCTTACAACACAGAGAGTATTTGGTTGAAGAGTAAGACGTATAGTCAGTGTGACCAGCTAGAAATGAATCTAGAAAAAAACAAGGGCATAAGTCAAAAGAACTGCAGTGACAAGGAAAATGATCTATTTCAAGAATACAGATCATGCAGCAATCCTGGAACAACTTTTCTCCTTTGAATTCCTTTTGTAGACTTTCAAATAGGACAATTACTTAAGCATTTGCCACGATATCTTGACAATCCATAGCCCTATTATGTGGACTCTTGTTTTAGGTCGACTCTTACATTGTAACCCCCTTTCATAAAGCATTCAATATTTGCAATTTATTTTAATCTTTATACAAATATAAAACAAAAGATTCTTCACTTTTACGGTTTCAGAATGTGCAATCTATGTAAAAAGAGCGTCTATAAGCCCATATCGACAAAAAGACATTGATTATACTACCTTTGAGATCACAAATAAGATGCACCACAGTTATTCGTAACGAAATGTGAATATTGAAGTGAGGTTAGCCTTTAATGAACTAATTAGCAAAATGACACCAAATATGGATTTCTTGGCCCTTAAAACCCCTGATTTGGTGTGCTACACTTGATATATGAAGTAATTATTACATTTTACACAGTAGTAGGATACTATCTGGTGGCCATTTTGAATTTCCCCTAATAAGCAGAGTTGTCCCAGAAGCATGTGTCAGCTGATAACAACCAAAAACAGCAAAATAAATGTATTCTAGGACCATTGCAACTAAAATAAGATGTGTTACGCGAACGTTTGATTGAAATATTCACATTGTAACATAATGAGGTTGAAATTTGGTGGCCATCTTGAATTTTCAGTCCAGAATGAACTCAAATTGTAAAAATGACACCGGAAATGGGTTTGTTGGCCCTCAAAACCCCTGATTTGATGTGCCACACTTAATATTTAAAGAAAGAATTTATTTTCATCTATTGTATGAAGGCATTTGGCGGCCATTTTGAATTTTCGCCGATAAAAAGAGTTGCCCAAGGTTGCCAGAGTGGCAACCAAGCTAGAATCGTTCAGTAATATCCCATAGATAAGAATCATCAAAAAAAGTTTATAGGAAAGGACATTTCTAGGTTCTGAAATTTTCAAATCGACTATAAAGAAGGATCAATTACGCAATGTGAAAGTTTGAGCTATAGACGTTGATTTCACTAATGACCGTAGGGCAGTTTTACAAATAAACGAAAATTGAATTAATCCTTAAGAATGAATCATCTAAAGAAATAAAGATTAACAAGAAAGTTTTCTGTAAACAAACACATTAGAATCGAATGTCATAAATATGATCAAATGAATGTCTGAATATAAAAATGAATGTCCGAATATAAAAATACAAATTATGGTAAAAGTCCAAATTTCCTCCATGACAATTCATCCGAATTTCGAAATGTTATGATTTTATAAGGAATTTTCCCTTTCGTAATTTTCTTTCTTCTATCTTTTGCACTAAATGCATTAATTCTTTTTTTTTAAGAAACACCGTAAACACACCCTCATCAATACAGGTATCAGGACCCAAATCATGAAATGATATAAATTCACAAGCCATTATTTACTACAAAGTATACCTTTGTAAAATACGCCCTGATTGATCACACATAATACCCTCTCTTTTTGTGAAAATAAAGATTAGAAATTTGGACCTCTGTTCCAATTATCCATTTTCCCTTAGGCATCTTGATGATTTGTTTAGGAGGACACACTATACCATGCTCCATACAAACTTTATTATACCACGTAAACATAGACGTCATCTCTCTGTATGTACATGTACTTCTAGTATAATTTGACAACAAGATAAAAGAATTCCAATACGGATACGTGATTTTAAAGTCTTATTCTTCATGGGAGCGTTGTTGGAAATTTCATGCGCTGAATATGTAAATAAGGAAGGGTATTTCAAATTACACCTTCGATTTTATTGTGGGTTACAAGTTTAACTGCTTCTTCAAACTACTTCAAAACAGGAAGGGAATAAAGCATTTTGAAAATTAAAAAAAAATCTGTTTTTGAGCTATAAAACCGATGTACATGTTTTATGTAAGTCACGATCTCAAAGACCTCCAGACTCACTTTGTATTTTTAAAAGTATTGAATGCTATTATTTTTGTGCAGAAAGGAATTATGAAGACTAATGACGAGACACAGTAAACGGAATATATGAATGCATTTTATTATAAACTGAAAAATAATCATAGATATACGTTTAAGTGTAATTGCATAGGAAGCCATATTTTCATCGCATTAAAAAGACATGTCAAACAAACAAATCTTCCAAATCAGTGAATTAAAGTAAAACCATAGCTCAAAATCACAATCCAAAATCGTAATCAGGGAACATACAAAATCATAACTATAAATACAAATCTATACAAAATGTATTTAAATCATCCTGCAAAGAAGCAAAAGGGACTCCCCAAGTGCCCGGGGCGAGTAAGCATCCCCTTCTTGCTTGTAAAACCCGTCACTGCTTCCTTGTAGAAAAGTTTAAACCCAGCAGAAATAGTCAAATTCCCTGTTTTCGGATGTTACTTACCTTTAATATATTTCAACATTAAGGATAACGTATTGCAGATTAAAGTATTTTATTTGAGATGGTACATAGTATTTCGTATTCGCATTGTATCGTCAAAATAATTTTTGAAGTGAAAATGTCCTGACAGTCGCTCACAAACCTATCCCCATGGTTATACATGCTGAAGTTTCTCAGTAGACTTTCCGTTGATCTTGCCCAGGAATATCGTACCAATCATATCAGACAGGGTGCAAAAGACTGCATTGTAAATGGTGTTGCAATCCGGGGTAAAGGCGTTTAGAACTATGCATAAGGAAAACAGCATATGATATCCTTTATGAGACAATAGAGCCCGGCTTGTCATTTTTTATTTCTTAAATAAAAGTCTCCAGGATCCACACTCTTACTCGCACAATCACTACTCAAAATAGATGCATGTATTTGGATTGTACTTGGTAAGTCCTCAGTACAGTTTATATTCATAAGTCGGAAATTTCCGGAACAACTGCAAATCACACCCGGTCAGCTCCGTGGCGGGTCACTTACATTGTAACTCCCGAGATCTCTCATTCTTTCACACGACAATCCAAGAAGAAGTGTCAATACAAAAAATAAAAGATTAAAAGTAACAAATAAGACAAGCAGCATAATAATGAAAATGACTTTCTTGAGGAAATTATTTTAAAAACAAACAGTTTTAGCTTATGCAGTCAAATAGATTACTTTTGACGGAAATGATAGTGTTTTATAATAGTCCGAATTGTCACATTCCTGTGAAAATGACAACCATGGTGTTTTAGAAATGAATTAAATACAAATCAATTTGAAAAAGAAGAATGTCTAAATTTTTGCTGGAACATAGCATGACATTTGGAACATTTCTATAGAGCCTCATTTACCTAATCTGATGTGTAAACATTGATATGATCCGCAACTAAAGCTAAAATTAAAATAAAAATCGCCCGCAATGCTATGTGTCTGGTAGTCACACTTTCACATATTTTTTTCTATAACTTTCTTAATGCTCGTCAGACATCTTTCAAACTTTCATGGATGTTAAAGCTATGATACTCAGCACTAAATATAGGTCAAGTTCACTATTCATGTCAAGTACTTAGGATCATCATGCGACAGGCGACATACATGTTCTTGAAAAGTTTTTATTTTATGCACTATTTTCAAGGATCACCTGCATATCTTTTTATTTTCTTCATACATGTATGTACATGTATAGCTCGTGTAAGATTTTACCGTGATCGTTAAAGATTTATTGTAAGTTACCTGGATGACGTCATACTTTATTACAGGTATATGTGATCCTTTCGATAGCGAACAATGTCGAGGACGGAACACGTGGGTAGACTGTTCTTCACAAGAATTTAAGTGTAATGCTTTGGAAAGAGAAAATTCAGATGGTATGTCATTCACTTCTTTATTTCTAAATTATGATTCTGAATTTTAATTATCTTTTTTTTCCCGAAAGATCACGAGCAGAAAGTATTTTATCATTTAAAAAAATGTGAAAGAATCAATCTCAACCAAGATTGTCTTTCCATTTTCAAAATAAACTGTTTACACAGGAGGTTTAGATTTGTCAGACTGTGTGTTTCTCAAGTACATCTTGCCTTTTGTACAAAAGAATTAATTCAATCTCATGTATTTTATTTTCGTGAGAGATGATTTGAATGTTCCTGTGTGTTACATATCTTGATAATACACTATTCTAAATATTTCTCTTTTTCAGACCTCATGAATGTCACGATAAGGTTCAAGCCAACGCAAGTTCCACCAACGGAAACCAACTATTACTGTATGACCTTTGACCTCAACCTAACGGCGGAGTATCACATGATCGCTACAGAGCCCGTCATAGATAATGAATACGTCATGCACCATATTGTCCTTTTTGGATGCGCAGGAAGTGACGGTAAATTATATTGCTTCTGAGCGAACACTTGAAATCTGTCACCTGGGTGAAAATTTCCCGATTCTATTGACTAGTATACCATTTTTTTTTAACAAGTTTTGAATTCGGTGAGGTTAGTGCAAAAAAGATATTGTCATATCCTGGCGGCGTCAGAGAGAGATCACATACATCATAACACGCAATGTCTTTGAATAAATATACTTACAAAGGAAACTTTTCGCGGAATGTTTGATTAGGTTTGTAGAATCGAAATGTACTGTAGGAGGCACTGTGAAAATCAATCTGTGCACCGCCGATTACATGTAATTTGCATCATTTATGGAGATTTAACTCTCTTCTGGTTAGTCTGTTTGTACGAGTTTAACATATCCATTGTACAAATGGAGATCTCTCTGACGTCTCGCCAAATCATCTCGGTAATCTTCGGTAGTGTCTCGATAGTTTCCGTGGCAAAGATGACGGTTGGTATGTTGACCTTTGATGATGGAAACCAACTTTTATGTTGTATATGGAATATTTTGATAAAGATATGCCGTGATTCTAACACTTGATATTTTTTTTTTCAACCGATACCTTAAATATCGAAACAAAAAGAATGTTCAAGTTGACTCTTATTTTATTTTTAAAAGAGTTCGCTGTGTTTCCATTTTGTAATTATAGCAGATTCCACGAGACATTATCACGTTTAACAGGGTTTTGGGATCAATGGAATTGCAGTTATCAATTGAAGTTTTATCGATTTTATTCAGGATGGAGCTATTTACAGTTACTTTTGGTGGACAAGCTTCAAAACTTCGGGTAACACTAAAACAGAAATTGGAATGGGCTGTGGGATCCTTTTTAGACCTACACTCTTTGATACTATACTGGAGATATTTCATTATAAGATTAGTTGTTCATAGTGTTTCTGTACAGCTGTTTCATCGTCTCTGTCAGTTTGTCCAATTTTTCTTTTCGCATGAGAAAGCTCTGTTTTGTATTTCTTTCCAAAATTCGTCTTTAAGCCTTTCGATTGTGATTTTTTGGAATTTGGAGGGGGGGGGGGTTTGTTTGTTTCTTGTTGTTTTTTTTTTTTTTGGAATTTGTTTTTTGTTGTTTTTTTTTTTTTTTTGGAATTTGGTTTCTGCTTTTTCGTTTGACTTAATTCACTCATTGAAGAACAATAAAACCACATACATGTACACAAACAAAACACCAGAATCTAAACATAAAGCGACAAGATGGTTACGATATTGTTTTTCTGGTTGGCAGCCCCTGATATAGATGTTCCTAGACCCTGTGATATGGGACTACAGGGCTGTTTCCATATCATTGGACTCTGGACTGTGGGGACCTTTGGTGAATGTTTTCACGAACAAATTGGATTTCTACTCGGCCAAGGACGTGGATTTAAAAAAGTGGCAATGCAGGTTGGTTAAATTCGCCATTGATTTCGGGAAAAACCACAAAACGCAAAAAAACTAGACTTCAAAAATTGTATTAATTGATAGAAAAACCAGAAAATATGAGAATAAAGTAAAACATTCTACAAAAAGCTTTACATTACAAACGGCAATGAGATCAGGTAGGAGTGGGAATGTTCTGCTTCTTAGCAACGTCCTTCACTTTATGGTTAAAAAACAGTATCGTTATTTATCAGTATTTCAAACAATATTATGAATATATTACAATATAAATTTCCGATATTTCTCTCTTAGTTTCACTGGAACAACCCTCAGTTGAAGCCTGACTATGTAGATTCCTCCGGAATGGTTTTACATCTGACAAAGAATAAACGTACCCACAACGCCGGGGTCCTACAGGTTGGACAGAATAACATACAGTTGGCCCCTGGGGTGGAGAAGATAACCGTAGAGGGCAGCTGTACCCCGGACATGTCTCGTTTACGTCTCACGGGTCCTATTCATTTTACGACTGGTTTCAATCACATGCATTACCTAGGTATTTTTAGAATGCATTTTTTTATAATATGTATCATCCGTACCGAGTTTTGCTATCTACTGTTGATATGTTAATAAATGATTATAGAATTTCGTTGAAGTTTTATTTCGTGTATCGAATCAAATGTACATGTTTCCGCTTTGATCTTACTACAAAATTTAAATTTAAAGTTCTATACGCAAAAATAGCTTTCATGAAATTGTTTTGTGACCCTCCTTCTTTTCTAGTTATTTTTTCAGGTTTACTGAGTGTATACATTGTACGTTGTAGGATCATATGGAAATGCACTTTGTCTACTTAATATTCTGAAGGATTTTTTATTATTAATTTGTCATTTATTTAATGCCAGGAAGAGCAATGAATATGGAGCACATAAGGAATGGTGCAAAACTTCGTGATTTGACGATGGATGAAGTGTACAGCTACGACTCTCCTGTTATACACAAGTAAGTGATCATAGAAATTCGATAATTTAAGAATAAAACAAAACAAATAAAAACACAAACACTCAAATACACAAATTTTCGGTCCCTTGGTCTTTATCAAGTGTAAAAAAACGACAGTGTTTATCAATGAGTTAAAGAAGATCCTGCCGATAATCTCAACAGCACTCACAATAGAGCACCAAATTGAGCATCGACAGACCCCTAATAAGCTAGAGGTGGTACCAGGTGCCCGGGAGGAGTAAGCATCCCCTGTTGGCTAGCCGCACCCGCTGTCGATGTTCACGCACGAAAAAAATCAAGACTAAGTTATGTAATTTGATTTTTTGTAATGTTGATTTACATTGAACACCAAGGAAGCAAAGATTGATTTCACTTAGTATTGATATAATTATGGTTTTTTTTACACTTGATAAAGGTCAAGGGGTCGAAAATGTGTGTATTTGAGTGTTTGTGTTTTTATTTGTATCATCCCTTCCCACTGGAGGAAATATTTTTACTTACTAAAACAAAAGGAATTTTTTAAGACCTGAGTTGACGCAACAGTTCCGGTAAATATGTAGATTTTTAAACTATGAATCATGCATATCGTTACACTTGATACTTGTAAATACATGATGTATTTCTAGCTATGCAGAGTCCATACGATTTGAGCCTGGAGATGAAATAAAGACATCATGCCACTTCAAGACCACAGAGAGGAGTAAAACAGTTTTCCAAGGCGACGGCACCAATGACGAAATGTGTTATGGTTTCCTAACGTATTACCCAGCAGAAAACATGAGGAATCCTTATTGTATACAATGGAGGGGGCTGGATTCATCGATTTTCTACTATCAGGAGACAATTAATGGTTGTGTCTGGCAAGATTTTCTGAACACAAGTATACCGACGACCCAGGCTCTACACACAAGGGTCCTCTCCCATTGTAGCCATCTTGGACTCTGTCTGAAAGAATGTGTCAGTGTTATCAAAGAGGCAAAGCAGCATCCATGTTTACAAGGAGACATGCACGAATATTTCAGGACTGTTGCTCGTGAGGATGGTGTGAAGAACGCCCAGTTAGCACTTCTATTTTCTGCATTGGACTCTTGTGACACCGAAATGGCTCTGGAAAGCTGTCCGAAACCGGTAACAGACCCGACAAGCACGTCCTCTACTCTTCAGTTTTCCGTCTTTTGGATTGGAGCTGCGTCAATTCTCCGTTTCATTATGTAATATTCATTGAATTAAAGCAACCAGAAAGATTTTAAGCGGACAACTTTTCATACAAATTAATATTCATGCTCTTTTTTATCGATATTGTTGTTGTCAGATAATATTCATAATTTTGTTGATTGTTCAATGTCATTTCTTTTTTTCAATTTAGTTGTTCATGATATTTTTATATATACATGTATGATTTTAATGCTGTAAATAATGTTTCTTGTATTTTTCGATACTTTGTTTCCTAGTATTGCTTTAATTAACAGTGTATGACTTTAAACTTATTGTTCCTTCCACCTTATTCAAAGAAATTCATTTTCGAAATAACTCAAAATGTTCAGCAATTAAAATTTAAAAAAAACTTGAATGTACATGTATATATTATCGATACAAACCAGAAGCATATTTTTCTACTTTTTTACAATAAATATCTATAAAAACTAGTATCCATAACATGTGTACAATCATTTCTTCTATCGCTGTATGCCTATGTCATATCACAATGGAGAAGATAAATTAATAAGTACTCGGTCAGAACAACAACCTTTACAGTCAACAAACTAATAAGGAGGAGATTCCCAATCTGACGACGATACAGCGGGACACACACACACACACCCTCCCTCACACACACACACACACACACACACAAGAAAATGGGATAAAGATATCATCAACCACATAAACAGACTCCAAAATATACTCGCACATAATATACTTAGATACAACGTACGCATGGATTTTTCAATGAAACAAGAAAAACAGTAAATAAAAGGACTCAAACCAAGATGTATTCATGGTCGCCATAGCACTTTCTATATAGATATGACCTCGGGCGGACAGTGCATATTTTGTAGATATTGTTTTCATTTTCGTGCATGAACATCCACAGCGGGTGCGGCTAGTCGAACAGGGGATGTTCTCCCGACACCTCGTCCGACCTCTAGCTTGCTAGAGGTCCGTTGATGCTCTATTGTGCTGTTGAGATTGTTGTCAGGATTTTCTTTATCTCATTTGTATGTCACTTATGCCCTTTGCCGTGTGGAGCTCGTTAAAAAGTTCCCGCGAGTGGTTTGACAGTAAGTGTTATGAATTATTCCTGAAATGGTCGCCATTTCACTTTCTATATAGATACGACCTCGGACAGTGCATGTTCTGTAGGCCTAGATGTTGTTTTCATTTTCGTGCATGAATATCGACGGGGGTTGCGGCTAGCCAAACATCGGTTGCTTACTCCTCCTGGGCACCTGGTCCCACCTCTTGCTTGCTAGGGGTCCGTCGATGTTCAGTTCGGTGATCTATTGTGAGTGCTAATGAGATTGTTGTCAGGATCTTCTTTATCTCAGTTCCGACTTTAAAGGTAATCCACTTATTTTTTATCAGATGGCGTGGAAATACCGTCTACACGCGCACCACATTTTCTATCGCAAAACCAAGTAGCAAAACGCAAGGACCCAGGACAATATCAGAAAATCAAGAGGCGCAAGGGGACATATTGCTCACCTGAGTTGCAAACAAAAGAATTGTAGTGGACAATTCGGTGGAGGCCCTTGAGTACTTGCTTCCTTTAAGGTTTCGTGAAATTATGAGCATCAGTTTTGGAGATGTCAAAAATGCATCAGCCAATCAGAGCCTTTGGCGGCCATATTTGATGACTGATCGGCACGAAATACATAAACTTTTTGATTTTTTTTTAAACACCATAGACATGTAAACAATGCATAGACAAGGACATTTTTGTATATATACACAGAACATTGAGGAGTATATATCGGCAAATCTATGGTCCTAGCAAGGCTCGAACCAGCAATTTTAAGATTACTAGCTCGACACCTTATCTGCTAGACCATGGCGCCGACATAACACAAACTTGGTGGAGGACCTTGAGTACTTGCTTCTGTAAGGTTTCTTGAAATTCTTAGCAGCAGTTGCAGAGGAGCATTTGAAAATGCCTAAGCCAATCAGATCCCTCGGCGGCTGACCGATCTGCACGAAAAACACAAATTTGGTATTGGAACTTGGTAGTGGACCTTTACTTTTTGTTTCCTGTAACTTAAAGGTTTCGAGAAATTCTGTGCAGCAGTTGCAGAGGAGATGTGTAAAATGTTAAACGTTTACGACGAACGAAAGACGACGAACGGAGGGACGGACGACGGACGCTATAACAATAGCACACTTGAGGGTCGCTCAGGTGAGCTGAAAACTGTGTAAAGGATATCAAAATAATTTTAAAGAAAGGAGGGGATCTCCAGCAAGACTCTGTTGCAGCATCCAAAGCAAAACACCAATGCCATTTAATAAAAATCAAATTTTTCATATTTTACAGCTTTGTAGGTCTTTGGCGATATCTTGTTTGTTATATAAATTTTCGTTTTAGCCATCCAGACAGTGCCCTTGTGTCAAACCTTACATCACATGTCTGTCAAAACTCACAATAAATTTATATCTAATATACAAATAAAAATAATTATCTTTCATAAGGGTGACTGAAACTACTTTAAACTGGTGCGCAGAATTGGACCTCAAAAGTTTTCCATGCAGGTAACTTAAATCTATTTTTATTAAAAAGGAGCCTTGCCAGTAAACGCCGAAAATATGTGTAAGCAATTCTCTGCAATATTAAGTTCGTACAGGTGTTGGCAAGTTAATCGTCTATCTAGAATTTAAACTTGCAATGAACGTTTCCTATCTTTCGCCACATAGTAAATTTCTTATGAAGAAACTTAATAAAAATCATTTAGATTATTCAATGTTTGAGTGAAAAAAATAATTCATAGAATTCATCCCTATAATGTAACTTGAAGAACATGCATAGAATTGTTGGTGCATATGGCAATTAAGTTTGTAAAGATATAATTTCAACAAAGACGTTTACAGCTTACTTAGTTTGTATGTGTAACCCACCATACATGTTAAAAGTCACTCACGCCAAATCTAATTACATTCAGTACTTAATGAGAACACAAAAACGTCCTTCTTCGTAAATTATGCCTGGTTATTTGGGCTTCACTATTGTCAAATAGACCTTATTCACATTACCGTAAGACCCGACATCACTACTTTTGACGTTATTTCTAGCTGTGACATCATAACTCTGTAATCACGTCACAATTAAAAGTTACAGCCCCGACCAGTCGAAAGTTTAATATTCACTTTCAATTCGTAAAGGAATTGAAAGCTTTTTGAAAGCTAAGCTTTCAAAATTAAAAATTTCGTCAGCGATTGCTTTCAAAATTTTGAATACTTAAGAGATGAAGAAATTTCGTCAGCGATTTTTCGTTAACTAATTTTCGTCAGTGATTCCTTAGCTTTCAAAATTTTCGTCAGCGATAGCTTTCAAAAATTTTGAAAGCTTTAGTTAACAAAATTTCGTCAGCGATTATCTTTCAAAAAATTTGAAAGCTATAGTTAACGAAATTTCGTCAGCTATAGCTTTCAAAATTTTTGAAAGCTAATCGCTGACGAAAATTTCGTTAACTAAAGCTTTCAAAATTTTTCAAAGCTAATCGCTGACGAAAATTTCGTTAACTAGCTTTCAAAATTTTTGAAAGCTTTTCTCGTAAGCTATTTTGTATCGAGAAAACCAAGATGGCCGAAATCAAAGCAATCATCTTCATAACTTGCTTGATGAAATAGTGTTAATTATGATGTTTATTCAGATTAAATTATGAAAATACCGTATATATTCCTGGATTAAATTAAATATTTTATCTTGTTTATTTTTATAAGTTTATTTGAAGATTCCGTGTTTCCCAGATCGGTGTGTTCCCCATACACCTACTTGTTAAAATAACATTATGTTAATTGGGGGTGAATGGGGCCATCAAAAGGGTATGCTTTGCACTTATTAGTTACCTGAATTTACCTTTATTTGTATTACCTGTAGAGGTATTCCATCTTTTAGTGAATATATGAACAACTTCCATTTCATCTTAAATCTAAATGTATATATCTATACCAGAAAATATACATCTGACCGGCCAAATTCTGACTAAATGAGGGGAATTTATATTATATCCAGTGAAACCCTGGCTTCTCTGTGACTGTCGGAAGCTTTTTGAAAGATATTTCACAATCGGTGAATTTTCAAAGTGCCACGCCGACAAAGAGACGGCTTCTTTCATCCTCTAAACTGTGTAGAGTAATTCGCCCGCGGCGTGCTGCAGCATTTGCAAAAACAATATGGCACCCGAGCGTTCAAAAAGCTTTCAAAATTTTCGTCAGCGATAGCTTTCAAAATTTTCTTCAGCGATAGCTTTCAAAACTTTCGTCAGCGATAGCTTTCAAAATTTTCGTCAGCAATTGCTTTCAAAATTTTCGTCAGCGATTGCTTTCAAAATTTCGTGAGCGATTGCTTTCAAATATTTTGAAAGCTCCGAGATGACGAAAATTTGAAAGCTCATAGCTTTCAAATTTTCGTTAACTAAGATTAGTAAACGAAATTTTCGTCAGCGATTTTTCGAAAGTTTTTTAGAGCTTTCAAAATTTCGTCATCTCAGTAGCTTTCAAAAAATCGCTGACGAATAGTTAACGAAACTTTCGAATTTAGCTTTCAACATTTCGTCATCCCAGCGTTCAACGTTCGACTGGTCGGGGCTGTACATCGAATCTTGTAATGTCGGATCTTAGAATGTGTAAACTACATGTCAGCAGCGGTAATGTGAAAATCGTCTATTATAAGTAAGCTAAGCATTTTTTCTTTATTGTCATCTTCAATTCTCTGATGATTGAGAGATGTTTTCTTTCATTCCTTTCCATCCTTTCTAAATTTGAAGTCATATATATGCTTTCTATCTCAATTTAAACTTAGTTTTAATGCGAGATATGTCTTTTAACACATTTCATCCAGGTACCAATATGCAAAGTGTTAAGCAGACTTTCAGCAGGACAACCATACACTGACTACAGACGACCAAGAGAATGTTAAAGAAATAACAACTAGCTAGCCGTGGTTTATTATCCAGTAATTTTCCTCACCGCATGAACAAATAAAAGTATCACCTCGCCGCGAAGCCGTGGTTTATTATCCAATTATACTTCCCCTCATCGCATGAACCAATCAAATTATCACCGAGCTGCGAGGGGATAATTTGAATTGTTCATGCGACGAGGGGAATCACTGGATAATAAACCACGACTAGCTAGTTGTTATTTCTATTCTAATATATTCTGATTTTAACAGACGACAAGTAGTTTGTGTAGTTTTAAGAAATTGAGCGCGTGAGAGTATGCATGAGAATGCGTGATTTATCTGACCATGGATATATTGGAGAATAGATCACGGGCGATCTCTATAGCACTTTCTATATAGACATAACATCAGACAGTGCATGTATTTTATATACATTGCTTTCATTTTCGTGCATGAATATCGACGATGGGTGCGGCTAGCCAACAGGGGATGCTTACTCCTCCCGAACACCTGGTCCCACCTCTAGTTTGCTAGAGGCGTGTCGATGATCAATTTGATGCTCTATTGTGAGTACTGTAGAGATTATCGTCAAAATATTCTCTAACTCTATAGCACATATAGGGAGAAAATCGTAAGTCATATCAGAATTAAGGACAACGAAAAGCAAACATGCGACTTCGATCGACAAAAGAGGACAACAAAACATAGTATTTCAAGACTGCCAAAATTGAATTACAAAACTAGCAATCTTGAATCAAAGACACACTAAAGCATTTAAATAATGACTACATGTATTTATGATCCTTGAGCAGATTATTAATTGACATCTGCTGTCAAATTCCTCATTACGATTTTTCAAAACATGTATGCTTTTCGGGCTGTATGAAGCAATATTCTTTCTCCAAGAGGACCTGTCTTCTTTGAATGTCGGTTGGACTCTTCGCGTGATAATGTTTAACGTCTTTAAATTGAATATAATCATTTAATACAGATACATTTTCAGCATGGACCATATGCACGTTTCGAGTACTAAATCTTCGTCAGTTAGCTTCAATCTAAACAATGTAATATGACCAAAGAGTGTGAAATTTAATATGTTCAAAAAAGTACAGAAAGACGTTGTAGGGTGGGTGGGATATGATGCTACAGGACCCACGTTTCAGAAATTTCAACAAATTTTGATAGCAGAAATTTTCGAATGCATTGACAGTAGGGAGGGGATCTCCAACAAGGTGGGATATGATGCTACAGGACCCACGTTTCAGAAATTTCAACAAATTTTGATAGCAGAAATTTTCGAATGCATTGACAGTAGGGAGGGGATCTCCAACAAGACCCTGACCCTGTTGCAGCACCAACAGCAATACACGAAAACATCCGATGCGAAAACACTAAAGACGAGCATACCAAGAGACAGAAAAGAGACACACGACATATAAACATGAAACACAAAAGACTACAAATAAACCAACGAGACCAATGGGTAACCGGTGCCGACTTTGGACGGCCATTTGCCACGCAAGAAGCAAATAGTGTGGTTATCCTGGATTACGTTCACACAACCCTCTCACTTCTCCAATTACCCAGAAGTCTCGAAGAACGTACAAGTGTTGTGTAAAAAAAGATGAAACGATCAACCGAAATTGAACGAACTTGGCTACATTTGCCAACAACATGCATTAGCTCACTACAGCCGACAGAGCACGGACTGTATATCATACGCCCCTCACCTTGCTCTTTCCATATTCATAATCATCTGTGTTGCTGAGGCTCCTTCGTTTTGTTTTTCTTTTGTGTGTGGTCATTTTACAGAGAGGAGATTTTTTACACTACAATTGTGAGTTCGTCGAGGCTTTTGATAAAAAATAAAGAAGTACCTATCAATTATTCAGTCTCAAAGTCGAAAAGGCAAGGTACTCCATTGGAACGGTTGGGAAACTCGGAATGAATAACATTCCGAAGTGAGACCAGGTGCCCGGGGAGAGTCAGAGTCTCCTGTTTGCATGCAATATCCGTTGCAACAGCTCCATGAAAACTTGTCAAATTCGGGGATTGTCTCTATGTACATATTGATGTCTTGTTTGGTGATAATTACAGCCATTCAATCGCAATCCAAAAATATCACTGTTCATTCTGGACAAAGGGATCTGATATGTTTTTGTTATATCCCGTAGCGACTGAAAGACTTCCTCAATGATGATTTTAGCCGTTGTGTAGTATAATCCTGAACAGGTAGCTAGCAGGAGATGCTTACTCTTCTTGGGCACCTGGTCTCACTCCCATATCGGGGATTCACTTCTTTTCATGTGGTGTAGGTTTTTGTTTGTTTGCTTTGGTTCCTGTTTATCCTGATTTTGTATGCCTTCGGTTTCTGATTTTCTGAATTATCGATTTTGTGCTGTATACAGCGATTTGGTCTTTATCCATATTTGTCATTCGTATGGAAACTTAAAGAAGTCCACAAGCTGTAGGCGCAATTAGTGCCCATGGGGATAAAACAGGAAAAGTGGGATGGTTATGAGCATGTAGTCCGGATAAGCAAACCATTTGCTACTCGCGTGGCAGATGGTCGTTCTAAGTCGACACCGATCACTCATTAATCTCGTTAGTTTATGTGTGGTCTTTAAGGTTTCATGTTTCTATGTCGTATGTATCTTTTACGTCTCTTGCTGTGCTTGTCTACTCTGTGTTTTTAATCTGATGTTTTGGTGCTTTGCTGTGGGTGCTACAACCGAGTCAAGTTTTGAATATAATCTCCTTTCAAATAGAAAACTGTGAAGAAAGAATTCCGAAACTAGACACACGAGGATGCCAGGAAACAGATATAAACATTCAGAAATAAAGTCTCCACCATGTACACATATACTTTTTAGACATATTAAAATAAGTTATAGGGATACATGTATATATATTTGGGGTGATGCATTCAAATTTTACAATGTAAGTACATCTATAATGGCTTTTGATCCTCATACTAGGCGTTTACCTAAGTGACTACGATAAGACAAGTGGTTAACCAAATGATGTCCTTTGACACTACTTCAAACATTTACTCCTTACGTAATCGTATCATTTTTAATAAGGACTTCATGAAAGACTTTTTACGATTCACGATTGTATTGGTACTCTCTGGCACATCGATGTGCAACAAGAGGAACAATGGATATAAACCATCATCAAAGCAAGATGCCAATAACGAAGACACAGCTGTCTTAGTCTCGTTCTTTATGTGTACAAATTTCTGTTTATCAGCTGCCGATATTGTGAATAGCAATGTGAGTCTAATATAAATGGTACATTACAAGCAACAGATTATATTACTTTGGGTATTTCACTGCCTTCATTTATGACTACATAATTAACAAAATTAGAAGGATCAAAGACAGTTAACATAATCATCGAAAATGCGTCAGAATCATCATACGCCTTTTATACCGTGAACATGATCCTCATGTCACCAGACTTACACTCGGCATGGTATTCTACCAATCTACAGCCTTGTATCAGCGCATTATTAAGACTTGCACTCTGACTGATTGTGACGAAGGAATTCCATAAACATTAAGGAAGTACCCATCAGTTATTCAGTCTCAAAGTCGAGAAGGCAAGGTAAAATCATTAGATTTACCATATGAACGGTTGCGAACCTCGGAATGAACAAAATTCCGTAGTGAGACCAGGTGTCCGGGGAGAGTCAGCGTCTCCTGATTGCATGCAACAACCGTCGCAACAGCTCCATGCAAACCTGTCAAATTCTTTAAAGATATTTCTTTAAATTCTTTAAAGAGATTTGGACAGGGCCTGTCCACCTGTCCTCTCTGAATGTCGGTCAGACTCCTCGGGTGATAACATTAGCTCGCTACAGCCGACAGAGCACGGACTGCATTTCGTACGCTCCAACCCCTTTTTTATATTTGTGTTGCTTGGGTCCTTGCGTTGTACTTTCTTGTTTGTATGGTCATCTTAGAGTGACTGTGCGTTCTTCGAGACCTTGTTTAAAATGAAAAGTGGAAGGGCTGTGCGCACGTACATGTAATACGAATAACAACACCATCTGCTACTTACGTAGAAGATGGCCGTCCTTAGTCGGCATCTATTGCCCATGGGTCTCGTTGGTTTATGTGTTTGATGTCGTGTTTGCTGTTCCTTGTCCCATTTGTGTCTCTTGCTGTGTGTGTCTTCTCTGTGTTTTCACTTGGGTGTTTGATGTGTTGCTGTTGGTGCTGCAACAGAGTCTTGTTGGATATCCCCCTTTATTACCAATACCAAAGAACACGTCAAACATTACCGCATATTAACAATGAAGTTAGGTATATAGGATAACAAAGAGATGAATATACTTATGAACGTATGTCAATCAGAAAACCCTTATTCAGAATTCAAAATAACAGCATATTGAAATTCGGATCAAGGAAGATTCTCTTGCTAGGTACAATGTAGCAACATTTTGCAATTAATCAATTATACCAAAATTAGCATGGATTGATGTTGCGCGTTTCACGAGTTATAAGTATATCTCACCGCTGGTATTTTCCCTAAAATGTTTACCTGAACTTGGCTTTAGAATTGTCGACAAGGGAAAAAAGAATCAACAATTTTGTCTTACAAGTCTTTTACATAGTTAACAATAGACAATACCTTATTTTCACAACCCTCTTCCAACATAAATATTTTCATCGACCCATGTGATTGAAATTAAAACCATTGAATTTCATTGCAATACTGCAAAAAGTAGATTTTTCAGCGTCCTATCCCGGGCAATAAATAATTATATCAGCAAATATCAAATATAAGTTCAGCATATAGCCTAATTGTTGAAAAATGAATAAACACAGCAATTCATTCATAGAATAATTTTGGCCCTAATCTTAGTGTATGTAATAAGATGTTACCTAGAGAACAAGTATACCGTATTTTAAAACTCATATCATTTTGTCAAGTTATGACAAAAGCCTTACTTAAATCCCGGTCACGTATCCGACGAAATCTCACACCGACTCATGGTTCCGAACTGCCAGTAAGTAAAACTCTAATTTCTTGTCATTTTCTTAACATTTGGTTTTATATGATAATTTCCATGATTTTTTAGTTTTTGTAAAGTAGTTTTAGATTTGTTTTTCATTTGAATTAACGCATGAAGACAACTACATCAATAACCTGAACAAGTATTATTTTTCTATCTTTTCTCAATTCCGTGTTTTTCTGTGAAATATTTAATCTCCTCATAACACGTTTCTAGGTTGATTTCAGCCTTTTGAAGAATTTTGTTTTCGTTCAAATATTTGAGAATTTAATGCATCTTAAGACATCAACATATTGTTGTATCATTTAAGAGTCCTGAATGCATGAGAAAGATCAGGTGATTCTTAAAAGTGCACTAAAATAAACTACTTGAACTGAACAAAACTCGAAAATAAAATTAAATGATTGATGAAGATATGAAATAATTTTGAATGAAAAAGCACTTATTGATACTATAAGACTCTTTCATGGTCTTCTATGAAAGATACATCGGTTCTACCCGAGGGGTCTCAAAATCATGTAAAACCCTAGGCTTGCCGAGGTTTTTGCAAAATTTTGAGACCCCGAGGGTGGAAACGATGTATCTTTCATAGAAGATCATGAACGAATATTTTTCTCTCATATCTAAGGGTCAAAAACAAAACTGAAAGAAAAGGGACGAAATTTGAAAAATGTCAAGTTGATCTATTCGCGATAATTTTGCGATAATCGAATTCAGCGCCCCCGAAAATGGTTTATTCTATAAGAATAAACCGGGAATATAAGGCTTTTCAAAATAAAACGCAAGAGTACATTGTAAAACGATCTTAAAATCGATCTTTTATTGCTTCGTCGCCGCTGACATGCTTGTTTTGCGGGATGAAATCATGACGTCACAATAGCGTAAACAATCGAAACAATAGCGTCACGTGATATGTGATAAAACTGTCACGTGATATGTGATACAGAAGCAGCTCACATAGCTGTATTTCATTGGCCTACTCTGTAACACATACGCGGGTATGAGAGAAATATATGATAAAATATTAGTTTTGTTGAAAATAATCTCAAAAAATATGTTTAAACGGGAAAAGTAACAGTATTTTCATTTTTTCCTCTCCCTCTCTCATTTGTTATGTACTTGTATATATTTGTACATTTTGAAGTAAATAAGGAAGCATGCTAGGTCATTATCACAGCTTTTCTCTTTGTCTTAAAAGCATTAGGGGTATTATACTTAACTGCCGGTAGTTTTGATAACAAAACAATTAAATACCACGGATTTGGTCGAAGGCGCACGACTTCGACAATCTTCGGAACCATACACTTTCATGATTTCATGATGAGTTGAATGATACATTAAAAAATCTCAAATATTTTAAACATATGTAAAATATGGAAGTACATAATTTCAAGCTCTTTGGCGATGGTGTAATTATACCCCAATACCTTAACACAATATGCCATATCCAAATTCTTAGAAGAATACCCTTATTCTATAAGATGATTTCCTATAAATTACATGGCGAAATAGTCTAAAAGAACTGAATGTTAATGGCCAATTTAATAATGATTGGAAATTTAACATTTCATTTTCAGATAAGACAAGGGTCATGCAAGTTCCATCTATTCCAGTTGTGTTTTTGCTGACAGCGGTCTTTTGTGTCGGTGTCAAATCTGATGGTAAGTTTTTTTTAATAACAGCCTTTTTCAATTTATTTTTTTCACTTAGTTAGCCCTTTGTTTGATTGGCATTATATTTTATTTTGCTATTTCGTAACCACACCTTCTGCTATTTCCGTGGCAGATGGCCGTCCTAAGTCGGCACCAGTTGCCCATTGGTCTCGTTGGTTTATGTGTAGTTCTTTGTGTTTGATGTTTCTGTGTTGTGCGTAGAGATTATCGTCAGGATCTTCTTTAACTCATTGACGTTCCTTGTCCCTTACGCGTCTCTTTCTGTGCTTGTCTGCTTTGTGTTTTTGCATTGGGTGTTTTGGTGGTTTGCTGTGGGTGCTGCAACCGGGTGTTGTTGGAGATCCCCTCCTTTGTTTCATTTCGTCCAGGGGTGTCATCGAAATTAAAGGAGGTTTACTACTCCTTCACACAATTCCCATAATGCTATGGACATTTCGTTTGTTTAACTGAACACCAAATATGACGTAACCAGTTGCCCATTGGTCTCGTTGGTTTATGTGTTGTCTTTTGTGTTTTGTGTTTTTATGGTGTGAGTTGGTGTTCCTTATCACTTTTGCGTCTCCTTCTGTGAGTGTCTGTTCTGTGGGGTTGTTTTTTTGCATTGGGTGTTCTGGGGTTTTGCTGTGGATGCTGCAACCTAGTTTTGTTGGAGATCTCCTTCTTTCATCAATACACCGAACACAAAATTCTATACACGAACAAACTAGACCAATGAGCAATCAGTGCCGATTTAGGACATCTAATACGTGCGCACAGCCCTTCAACTTTCCCGGTTACCCAGAGGTATCGAAGAACGCACAATAGTAGACTAAGTGAAAAATAAATTTATTGTAAGATTATCACCCAAACAAGACAGCAAAATGCAAGGATCAAAGTAAAACTCAGGTGAATATGTAAATAGATATGAAATAAACGACGGGCTTATGAAAAACAGTCCGTGCTCTGCCAGCTGGATCGAGCACATGTAATCAGCCGAAGAGTCCGACCGATACTCAGAGTGGTCAGGTGGTCTAGGCCAAGTTTTCAATAACGATGACAGGACCCATTATGGAACATAAAGAAATAACAAAAGATCATAATTTAAAAATGAGCTCGCTATTGAGAGACAGATCACGAATTGTATTTCGTACGCCCTCTGTTTTTTTATAGCCATTTACATATCCATTTGTGTGTTATTTTAGCATTGCATTATACTGTCTGTTTGTGTTTTCATCTTGCAATGAGGAGGTTATTTTCGTCACATTGGGCCAAGTTCCATTAATTTCGGCTGGTCGTTTCTTCAAAAGCATTCGAAAATGTTCTTTAAACAACTGGGTCCTCTAGCATTATATTCCAGTCATCTTGCTACTTTTTTCGGTATATTTTGGACATAACTTTCATAGATTTTGTCAATATTTCATTGTTTGGATTGAGGATTACTGACGAGGGCTAACTTACGTGCATGTCTGGTTTATGTTGTAATCTTATATATAATGCTAATGAATTTGAAAACCTTTCACATTTGTACCACTTAGTGAGTGTCACTGCATGTGGACCAGGAGTCCCTGAGGGCACATGTAGCCATGTTTTATCAATTTCGGTTGGTCGTTTCTTCAAACGAATTCCAAAATTGCTGTTTATAAATGTTCTTAAACTTCTTAAACCTGGGTCCTGCAGCATCATATCCCAGCGATCTTCCTACGTCTTTCGGTATACTTTGAACGTAATCGGAGTAGATTTTGGCAATAGTTCATTGTTGTACGCACGTAATCCAGGATAACCACACCGTCTGCTATTTACGTGGCAGATGGCCGTCCTAAGTCGGCACCGGTTGCCCATTGGTCTCGTTGGTTTATGTGTAGTCTTTTATGTTTCATGTTTCTATGTTGTGAGTTTGTGTTCCTTGTCTCTTTTGCGTCTCTTTCTGTAGGTATCTGTTCTGTGTTTTTTGCATGGGTGTTTTGGGATTTTGCTGTGGGTGCTGCAACCTAGTGTTGTTGGAGATCCCCTCCTTTCTTTGTTGTGACTGATGATTACGGACAAGGGTTAAATACCCGAAACGTCCATGCTGTAAACTTATCTGCTCTTAAATGATACTAGACGTTTACCAATTTCACCATAGTAGTACGTCCTTCGAGACATCTGGATGATCAAAAAAGTTACAGAGTCTTGTGCACGTAATCCAGATAGCCACACCATCTGCTACCTGCGTGGCAGATGGCCGCCCTAAGTCGGCACCGTTTGTCCATAAGTATCGATAGTTTGGGTGTAGTCTTTTTATGTTTGATGTTTCTATGATAAGAATCGGTGTGCTTTGTCCTCTTTGCTTATCTTTCTTTGCGTCTCTGCTCTATGTACTTGAATGAGGGTTTTTTTATTTTGTGTTTTGTGTTTTTTTTGTGCTGTGAATGCTGAGGGCCGAGTTTTGTTGAAGATCCCTTCTTTAACCTAAAGCCAAAATGGTAAAGTGAAGGTCGTCTTAACACAATGTCACTCACGGAATGTCTCTTCGGAAGTTGAAATGATTAATTATGACTAATTCAAAAAGATTTTTTTTCTATTAAAGGTATCTTGGATGACTTAATCATTGAATCAAGTACAGACATTATAATTTCAATAGACAATATCTGACAGACATAGAAATATGTTTTGTAAACAAAAGAGGATGAATTGACCCTTCCGGTTGCGGGAAAAATGCAAAATATCGTGAGGTCACAATGCTTTTACCTCGGACAAACAAGCTTCTAACCTTGGTCAAACATCGAAATTGCATTGTTACGTCATGGAATTTCTCAAATTTTTCCCGCGATCGGAAGGGTCAATTGCATATTGGATCTTGAGTTTCTGCACATTTTCAAATATTGACTCTTTCAATGACGTCCAATTTTAATTTGCTTGGTTTTTGTTTGCCACATTAAGTTTATACATTCCAGTCGAGTTAAAGTTTTGCAGTTCTCATGACTCTGTCCGTGAAAGGTGATTATTTCGACCATCTTGTTAGCATGAAAAATTCTTTAACATTTCGTTGACAAAATTGATACATGAGTTAAATTATTCTTTTGCATGTAACTATATTATATATAGGTCGCTAATATTTTCTAAGAATTTCTAGGACATATTTGTCTGTAACCTTAGAAGTAGAGTCTGGTCCACAATATTTTTGTAGCAAAGACGAAAATATATTTTCCCCAGAATTACGTAACATCGTTGTTGGGCTAACCTTAATATGTGAATAGCTCTTATTAAACACGGAATAGCTTGTAAATCTACAAAAAGACGGAAATAAACGGTACTGTATGTCAAACTTCTATGCTACCTACAATATTATTATCATGCAAGTTATTATTCTTCCCTTAGTGGAGTCGCCGTGCATGTCATATGTATGTGCGCGGAATAACATTATCTGCATTCAACTGGTATATGTTAGTCTGACAGTTCTATATGTTGATCTCTTTCAATAAATTAGAGGCATATGGAACATGTTGCTTCTGATCATTAAATACATGTAATAGATGATACGAAATTTGAGAACTAGCACAAAAAGTAAATATAACGATATCAATGAGATAAAGAAGATCCTGACGACAATCTTAACACCACTCACAATAGAGCACCAAATTGAGTATCGACGGACCCTTAACAATGAAGACAAATATAGATAATGGCCATAATTCAGAAAATCATCAACCGAAGGCATACAAAATCAGAATAAAACAGGAACCAAAGCAAACAAACAAAAACTTCCATCCCGATATGGGGGTGAGACTAGGTGTCCAGAAAGAGTCAGCATCTCCTGCTTGCATGCAACACCCGTCACTTCAATTCGGTAGAATCGTCACATCCGGTTACTTCCATTTTGGAAGATATAAATTATAATGTTATGTTGGACGGTAGAAATGGTATATGACAGAATATCATCCACCATTCTGGAGAGTGAGACATCATAGTGTATGACGAGTTCCCCACATCAACCGTAGAACTTCCTCAGTGACGATGTTATTTGGTCACAAACATATCCCTGACTGGGAAGCTTATCTACGGAAGCCAGTTCGTGCCATGTTATATATTTTACTATCTCGTAGTTACGAGAAACGTTTCTCGTAGTTACGAGAAACTTTTCTCGTAGTTACGAGAAACTTTTCTCGTAATTACGGGAAAAAATTCTCGTAGTTACGGGAAAAAATTCTCGTAGTTACGAGAAACAAATCTCGTAGTTACGAGAAACTTTTCTCGTAGTTACGAGAAACTTTTCTCGTAATTACGAGAAACTTTTCTCGTAATTACGAGAAATTTTTCTCGTAATTACGAGAAACTTTTCTCGTAGTTACGAGAAACTTTTCTCGTAGTTACGAGAAATAAATCTCGTAGTTACGAGAAATAAATCTCGTAATTACGAGAAAAAATTGTAACGCACTATTTCTCGTAACTACGAGATTTCTTTCCCGTAACTACATAAAAAGTTTCTCGTAATTACGAGAAATGTTTCTCGTAACTAGGAGAAAAGTTTCTCGTAACTACGAGAAAAGTTTCTCGTAACTACGAGAAAAGTTTCTCGTAACAACGAGAAAATTTTCTCGTAACTACGAAAAAAGTTTCTCGTAACTACGAGAAAAGTTTCTCGTAACTACGAGAAAAGTTTCTCGTAACTAAGAGAAAAGTTTCTCGTAATAACGAGAATTTTTTCTCGTAACTACGAGAAAAAATTCTCGTAACTACGAGAAAAAATTCTCCTAACTACGAGAAACATTTCTCGTAACTACGAGAATTTTTTCTCGTAACTACGAGAAAAGTTTCTCGTAATTACGAGAATGTTTCCTCGTAACTACGAGAATGTTTTCTCATAACTACGAGAATGTTTTCTCGTAACTACGAGATAGTAAAAAAATATAACATGGCACGAACTGGCTTCCGTACTTATCTGAAAGACGCCAAGCTCTTAAAATAAAGTCTGTATATTTGGTACTTCCTCTGACATAGCGTATCAACTGAGATATGAACACGCCATAAGCAGGCGTTGAAACTAGAGATGGGACTAGGTGCCAAGAGATGATAATGCTCGATCGGGTATGCTTGAGGAACATTCTGCATCAAACCTGTCATCAGTATGATATATCACAATTTCCTTTTTTCCTTATTGAAAACTTTTCGAAAAAAAAATCACCATGTGAGATGTTATCATATGATACATTCTTTCTAAAATTTTGAGATAATCCTGTTATCTTAAGGTCAACTTTAGACTGTCGCTCTTCCTATTATTTAGATTTCCTCTTTTTCAGTCTCAAACATCACTGATGAGACATGACTTGTTGAAATGCTCATATGGTGCACTGTAATTTTATGAAAGAACATATATGTAATTATTTACTTTTCTTACGTAGATTGCAAGACAGCAGATGTAGTGGTCAACGTGGACGCCTCTGATGATGTCAGTGACCAAGATTTTGACAAACTGAAACGAGCCATGTTGATGATGGTACGTGGCCTCAGCATCGATGACAATCAAATCCGACTCGGAATGGTCACATACGGATCCGAAGTTTGCGACTCAATACCTCTTCAAGGCGATAGGCTAGACCTTGCTCGGACTATTCGATACATGAAGAAGCCGACTGGCCCATCCAAACCTTTTAAAGGAATGGGCGAAGCTAGAAGAATGTTTTCTTCAAGAGGAAGATACAATGTGCCACATATTACTATGAATTTAGGAGGCGATATTGTGGATACAGAAGTGAAAGATCTGATGGATGAAACGGATAAGGCAAGGGACGAAGATATTAAAGTTATGGCCATAGGATTGGGGGCAAAGGTAGACAGAGACGAGATAGAGAGCATAGCATATGATAGAGACCAAGCATACTTTATGGATGACGAAGATGATTTAATCAGAAAAGTGAAAGAAATCCCTGATTATCTATGCAAAAGTACGGACTTTCATTTTACTTACCGTTTCTCTATGAGTTGTGAAACAAATATGATAAGAAAAAATAATACAAAATTTGAATGAAAAAAGTAGATTTATTTCATGTTTAATTTACCATGCTTTTTCGCAGTTATCAAAGCTAAGAAGCCCAAAGTATCAGCTGGCAAAAAGTCCAAACCTGCGAAGAAAGTAGATAATGGACCAGCGGGTAAAAGTCCAGGATTCGATGCACTGAAACAATCAGACGACAAATCCGATAAGGCAAAGAAAGTAGAAGTGAAGGGTAAGTCATTAATGCCACCACTTTTCTTTCCGTGATCTGAAAACAGAAGTTATGTTAAAATTTAAAGAGTAATTTTTCAAATATCACTGAACTAGCAAACGTGTCACAAATACAGAGACAACAGATGCATGCGAAAAGAAGAACATGCCAATCTTCTCCGTAAAAATCGTATCAGTCAGTAAGTAAGAGATCAAACTTTGAAATTTTGAATTTTTTATACATGTATCTGTCGCATGGAACAGACACATGGTACAAACTTCATTTTTTTTTTATATGACATTAAAATTTACTTGAATCGTGTTCAATTCATGTACGCCAAAATGGGAAAAAACCATATTCTGATTGTGAAACTTACTTACGGAGTATGGTTGTTCCTAAGCATCTAAGCTATCAATCCTACATGTTACCTTGTTGAAGAAAACATTTGATAATATTCAAAACATGTTGCTTAATGAATCGAGATAAATTTTTACTACTACAAAGCCTTTCTTTTTATTGTCGTTATAGAATAACAGACATGGTAGATAAGTCTTATAAAATTTATAAACATCTCACTCCAGAATTATGTGATGATGCTGAATGGGTAGATGGTGTAGGATATGGATCAGTTCCGACAAGGTGTGAGGATTTTGTAATGTGCCAAAATGTGTCTGGATCCCTTCGAAAAACACTTAAATCATGCCCCTTTGGTCAGTATTGGAGCAAACGACAGACTTCTTGCGTACTGACCGAGGACGAAGATTGTAGCGATGGTATGTACAGTTGTAAGAGTTCCTTGAGTTAAACTAAAAATGGAAGAAGAAAGGAGGGGATCTCCAACAATACTCGGTTGCAGCACCAATAAAAGAAGTACCAATCAGTAATTCAGTCACAAAATCAAGGCAAAATTATGAGAATTTCAATTGGAACAGTCTCGAACCTCGGAAGAAACATTATTCCGAAGTGAGACCAGGTGCACGAGGAGAGTTCACGTCTCCTGTTTGAATGCAACCACCATCGCAACAGTTCCATGAACACTTGTCAAATTCAGTGATTGTCTCGATGTAAATATTGATGTACATATAAGGTAAAACTGTGTTGTTCGATGATGATGACACTCATCCTGCTACATCTTTTGGTACATTTTTGGACATAATTTTCACACTCTTGAGCAATATTACATTGTTTAGATTGAGGATCACTGACGAGGGTTAAGTACCCGAAACGTGCATGTCTGGTCCATGCTGAAAAATATATCAGTTCTTACATGATGCTATTCAATTTGAAGACGTTTAACATTTGTACCACTTGGTAAGTTTCACTGCTGGTGGACCAGGAGTCCCCGAGGCTACATGTAGCCAAGTTCGATCAACTTCGGTTGATCGTTTCTTCGACGCATCGAAATTTTCTGTTATCAAAATTTCTAGAAATTTCTAAAACGTTTGTCCTGTAGCATCATATTCCACTCATTCTGCTAAATCTTTTGGTACATTTTTGGACATAACTTTCACACTCTTGAGCAATATTACATTGTTTAGATTGAGGATCACTGACGAGGGTTAAGTACCAAAAACGTGCATGCCTGGTCCATGCTGAAAATTTATCAGTTCTTACATGATGCTATTCAATTTGAAGACGTTTAACATTCATTCAATCGCAGTCTAGAATGTTATTTATCTTTCTGAAAAGAGGGATCTCAGACGGTTTTATAGGATATTTGTCATCCGTAGAAACAGAAAAACTTCCTCAATGATGGTTCTAGTCGTTGTACATGTATAATACATGTATAACCGTTCCTTTCCTTTACTTGCAAGCCGCCTGAATCTAACTATGAAATAGTCTCATTTGGAACATGCCCTGGCGCACATGTATATACCAAGTTATGACTTATGCTGAAGGCATAGTACTGAAATTATATACCATTTTGCTCTATGTGAACGGTACACATAAATACAAAGATTTATTTATCATCATGATGAAAATCCTTAATTTCTGTACAACTTTTACAGACCTCTGCAAAACAATGTTGCTGCCATCACGTGAGTATGACGTCAGCTGTCGAGCATACTGGAAGTGTGAGAAAGGGAAGTCTGTTGCCAGGTGTTGTCCTAGTGGTATGGCGTATGAACCAGGAAAAGGTTGTGTCTTAGATTTAGATTGTGACGAAGAGTGTCCACCGAAAGATGACGGAGATGATGATGATGATAGCAGTGATGAAGATGATGATGGTTCGAATACATTGTAACTACATATGGAAATAAATGGCAACATTATTCTTGAAACGACAATGACAAATATAGATAATGACCATATCCCTGTCTACAGTACAAAATCGATAATTCAGAAAATCAGAAACCGAAGGCATACAAAATCAGGATAAAACAGGAACCAAAGCAAACAAAAACAAAAACCTCCACCATAACAATAACAGAGATTACAAAAATAATTTTAAATTTGTCTTTTATTTCCGCTATCAGCTAATAAATTTCTTAAATCGACTATGATCAATAAAACCAGATAAGGTCATTAACCATTTATTGAAATCATATCAAGAGAGTTGTTGACTTCTATTCTATTTACTTTACTTTTTCAAAGATGAGATAGAGTATAATCCCAATTGCCCTTTAAGACCAATCAAAGGTCATCCAGAGAAGTTCAAACAACATACGGGCGATGATAATTGGGAGGACTTTGACTGTGCCCCGGGGACATTGTTCAGTGCTCGTGACTGTGCTTGTAGCATTCTTGGTACCGCCAAAAAAGATGACAAAGATGACGATGGAGGTGATGCACATAAAGGTAAGATACAAATACACAAAATATGTTACTTCGTATTTAGTGCTGATAACGGGAAATATTTTATCCAATCATGATCTATTTTTATCAAATACACTTTAATAAGGTTTTTTTTTTTTGTTTTTCCATATTTTCGAAAAAGCTTTAGGTATTTCTCAAAACATCAGTGTATTCCTAAAACATGAAAATTCAAACTAATTGAAGAATACACACAAAAAGAGTCCTTCTTTTGAAATGAACAAGCAACATTTGAAGCAGTTGTAATCATGATTCCCTGCTGTTCTGAAGAGCCTCCAAATGTCATAAACTCGCCTGACCCTACTTACAAAAACTCTTGAGTGAGACATGATGCTTGAAGAAGGGTGCTCATCTATCGCTGTCTAGCAATTCTTGTCTTGTCTAGGCACAAACGACACTAACGTTCTATAGAAACACTATTCATCTTTGTTGTTCAAACGACGGAATGTGTCGTATATGTTAATTTCACCTTGTATTCTCCTTTTTACTTTCAGTATGTGAGCCAGAACTTTACTTACCTTTCTGTGATGATTTACATGATTATTCTGGGAAAGAAACCCATGTTGAGAATGAAGGAGATGCAGTAATCATCGAAAACGGAAAGGCTTATTTCAATGGACGTGCTGGTCTCAAAATACCCAGATTTTCTGGGGTACCTTACGGAAAATCAGTATTTATTAAAATGAAGTATGTTCAAGGTTTAGTCAGCTTTTACCTTGTGTTACATTGAAAAAAAATATTTTAAAACTAAAGGTGTCCTTTTGGTTTGGCGGTCTTCAAGTCTAATCAAAATCATTGAGAACTTAGACAATCTTCTAACATAATGTTAAAGTTTGCTCTTCATTAAAATGAAAAAAGGAAAAGAGGGTTTATCCAGCAATACTCGGAAGAGCACCGTAAACGTGGTTATTTTCGCTGGGGGAAAATTTCGCGTGATGACAAGACGTTACACGTTGGGTTAATATTCGCGATGAAAATGTATTCCCCATTGTAGGAATCCAGCGGTGATATTTTCGCGAGGGGAAAATTTTCGCGAAGTCCCATAATTCGTCAAAGAACGCGCAAATCACATCCATGCGAAAATTTCCACGTTTACAGTATCAAAATTACATTCTTTTGTCAATGAATGTTATACCATTTTATAATACAGGTACAAGGAAGATGAAGATGATGATAAGAACAAGAATGACGATGACAAAAAGCTCAGAATGAAAAGAGACGAACGAAGCAGAAAAGATTACCTAAAAGCTATATTAAAAAGAGATGACAGAAAAGATAAGACAGATGATACAAAAAGAAGGAGAATAATTGATAGAAACGATATAATCGACGACAGGAGAGGTAGAAGGAAAGACGATAGAAAGGATGGAGGAAGAGACGATGGAAAGGATGGCAGAAGAGACGATAGGAAAGATAACAGATTAGATGACATAAAGGATAAAAACGATGAACCAATGACTCTGATTTCAAACGGAGAATGTGACAATTTTGAATTGAATGACTGTTTCGAAAAGCCGTCGATTGCCATTACGACTGGAAAGAAGTCTGCTGGATTCAGCGTTACCTCTTCTGAAAAAGATGAGGTAGATCTAGAAATAGATGAAGACAAGAAAGGGTATCTCTGGGATAAGGAAGATGGACCTGGTAGAAATGGAAAAGATAAAGACAGAAATGGCGATAGATCAGACGACAGGAGAGGCTATTACTGGAAGAAGAAAGATAAAGATGATAATGGAAAGGATAAAGACAAAAAGGGAGATAAATCCGACGATAAGAAAGGTTATTATTGGAAGAAAGATAAGGATGATAAAAATGGAAAAGATAAAGACAAACGTAGGGACAAATCAGACGACAAAAAGAGCCTCGACGACATTGTGAGGGAAATAGAAAGAAGCAAGGTATTTTTCCTAAGTCGGTATCGGTTCTCCATTGGTCACGTTGACTTATGTGTAGTCTTTTTGATGTTCTATGTTGTGTTTTGTTGTTCCTTGTCCCTCTTGCTTCTTTTACTGTGCACTTCTGATCAGTGCTTTGCACTGGGTGTTCGTGGTTTGCTGATGGTGCTGCAGACAAATGCTGTTGGAGATCCCCCTTTCATTTCATATGATAGAAATAAAAAATATGCATTCTTTCATCTACATTTGCATTTCTTATTTACTTTATTGTTATTCATCCAAATGCATTTCTTGTTTATATGTTTTCATATTCAGTATAACATCTACTAAAATCTCTCTTCAATTAAAGATATTCGTTCTATTCCGCATTGGAAGATTCTTATCTGCTATGATTCAATAATTTTGTTCGACTCTGTAGTTCTTTTTGAAAATCAATAACATCAATAACAAGTTTAAAGAAATTGTTAAGAAAGTACAATAATTAAAGAAAAAAGAGGGTCCCTAATCTCCTTACAGACAGTAGCATTCTTGACAAATAATTCAAAATAATGTGCACCACACGTATGTTTCGAAAAAATAATACGTATCATCGGTACTTTCAGAGGTAACATGTCGTCTTCAAATTGAATAGCATTGATACGCCCCTCGTTAGATTTCAGGCATCCTATCAGTCACATGGATTTTGTTCAGTTTCATGTTGACATTCTCTTGATATCATCAGGGCAATGGTAAAGATGACAAAAAAGACGACGAAGATGACGACAAGAAAGGATGGAAGACGGTCTCACTGAAAATAAGTAACGGACATATTAGGGGAAGAAGGGATGATAGAGAAGATAAAGACGTTTTAGATGGTATGAGTTTATCTCAATCGATATAACTTCAACAGCAAAATGCAACTTACATTGCATTATTATTGTATCCTGAATAAATGTTGCGCTATTTTACTTTTATGATTTAGACAGCAACATGATATGTTCTAATTTCAGGTGATTTGAAGACGACGTTCTCCGGCTTCCAAATAGGTCAAGGAGCTAGCAACAAGAACTTCAAAGGTTACATGGATGAGGTAAATCAAAAGTTATCTTTATCATGTAAGAAATCGTTGAGACTATCTATATTATAACTTTAGATACAATTTTAATTTGAAAATGGTACCCGATGTTTTGTTAATTCAACGACTTTTTGTTTATCTTTTTTTATTATTTCTTATATTCAAAGACGGAGTCTTTATCATTTGATTTAATCGGTTTTTTTACTTAGGTGTACATTTACTTTTGCGACCCTGGCAAAGAGGCCGATTACGATGATGAAGATGATGATGACGACGATGATGATAGTGATGAAAATGATAAGAATGACGATAAAAAAGATGGCAAGAAAACCGATGACAAAGACAAAAAAGACAGAAAAGATGGTAGAGATGACAGGAAAGATGGTAGAGATGACAGGAAAGATAGAAGAGATGACAGGAAAGATGATAGGAAAGGTGGTAAAGATGATAGGAAAGATGATAGGAAAGGTGGTAAAGATGACAGGAAAGATGGTAGAGATGTTAGAGATGATAGAGATCGGGGAGACAAATACGACAAGAAAGATGACAAAGACAACGATAGACTGTCAGATAAAGACGATCGTAAAGATGTAGATGATAATGACAAGGACGATGACAACGAAAAGCTATATAAGCGTGCAATGAAAAAATGTGACTATGTTAACAAAAATGTTGCTAAATGGTTAGATAAAAGATAATTCTATACCCCATATGTCTCAAACTGCTTATATACTCAGATTGCTTTCAAGGGTATAACAGTGAATCATTTTCTTTTTAAATTATACTCTAGATTTTTATCTCCAAACTTAAGACTTTATTTTGCAGTGTGTTTTCATTCTCCGATGTAATAAAGTCCAAGTTTAAATTCATTGGGTTGGAAGGTCAAGCATAAAACAAAGAATGACAAAGCAGCATCTTGGATTATATCCTATATTCCATAACTTTTATAGAGTAATTGTGATGGTTGATCAACAATAAAATAATTTTCATATTATTTTCATTCCTTCTTTTCATATTAGTTAGTATAATTTTTAAGAGAGAGTGAGAGAGAGAGAGAATTAAAACATTTTAGATAGTTTGCTTATAACGCACTACTAAGTATTCATGTTAGGGGTTGGATCAGTTCGACAGTAAGTGTTTTGAATATTTTCCCTGACATGGTCGCCATAGCACTTTCTAAAAGATATAACCTCATACAGTGTAATACATGTATTTTATATATTGTTTTTATTTTCGTGCATGAACATCGACGGCGGGTGCGGCTAGCCAACAGGGGATGCTTCTCCCGGGCACCTGGTCTCACCTCTAGCTTGCTAGGGGTCCGTCGATGCTTAATTTTGTACTCTATTGTGAGTTCTGTTGAGATTATCGTCAGGATCTTCTTTAACTCATTGATGTTTTCAGTGTCAAAGTATCTATCGTCACATTCAGATATACTAGGTAGGATAGATTGCTTCTTTCAATATCTTAGATTGAAACCACCGCTGAAGATAAAAATCTGCCTACCTATTGTGGCTTTTGGTGGTATTGATTGTTCACGTAACTGATTACAAAACATAATCTAGACTGAAGAAGTTGAGTATTATGTTCCTGAATCTTGATATCTTGTCCTTGATTCCTAGTTTCGTGTCCTTTTCGTGTCTCTTTTTGTTCTTGTCTACTTTGTTTTCGCAAAGGGAAGTCCCGATATTTTCTTATGGGTGCTACAACCAAGTCATGATCGAGATATCTCTTTTTTGTGTAGAAATTCGGTGCAGCAATAGAAGAAGGGAAGAGATCTCCAACAAGACCCAGTTGCAGCATCAACAGCAAAACACCAAAACACCCCGATGCAAAAACACAAAAGACGAGTACAGCACGAGACGGAAAAGAGACACACGACATGTAAACATCAAACACAAAAGACTACATATAAACCGACAAGAGACACACGACATGTAAACATCAAACACAAAAGACTACACATAAACTGACGAGACCAATGGGCAACCAGTGCCGACTTTGGACGGCCATTAGTCACGCAAGTAGCAAATGGTGTGGTTATCCTGGATTACGTGCGCACAACCCTCTCACTTCTTCAGTTACCCAGAGGTCTCGAAGAACGTACAATTGTGGTGTAAAACAACCAAGAGCATAGGAGCATAGGAAACATAGTTTGTTGCACGGTCTACCTTGTAGACGGTAATTAACACCTTTCCAGGCAGTGAAATTTTTTTTCATTGTGAAGCAGTGATTGAATTAATAATTGAACTACTCATTGAATGATCAACTGAGTCGTTAACTATCCTTAAATGACCTGACGTCCATTGCCTCCCGTTTTGAAAATACAACACGACAAAAAAGGGGGACGAATGTTTTCATTACCATGTTTAAGAGAAACTTAAAAGGACTTTTAAAAAATCTCGCGATTTACCGGTTTCAACTACTTTTTTTCAATGTCACGGACGGATCTCGGATCTACGTTCATTTTCCCCCAGAAGGTTGGTCTAGTCCGCTAGGGAAAGGGGTCTAGCCTATTATTTTGAAAGAAAATATGTAAAAACTTGAAATCGTGTGTGAGAGGATGTGTGTGTGTGTTTTTTTTTTTTTTTTTTTTGGGGGGGGTGACAAATTCCGGAGGGCGAATACCGGGGGAGGGGGTGTCCTGACTTCAATCCCGCTCTAGATCCGCGCTTTTAAAATGTTTCAATATCCATAGGATTAGCCACCAACGAAACCAGACTGACAAAACTCGTAAGATTTCGATTGAATTGTGTACTGACGGGTACCCTTGAATACTTTTGAGCAGAAACAGAGATATGATAATATCATAATAGCGGAATATTCTTATAGTTTTGAATATTTGTTGGGAAACTTGTACAGGGGGATCCACCACCGCATCTCTTAGAATCCGCTACCAATGTACGTAGTCAAATTACACTGCAGTTTAAAAATTCAAATATCATTTCCCCTCATTTAAGAACAAATGCTGGACCGAGTTTACCGTTGTTTTCTTTGAAATCTACTATTCACCCTTCCACAGTTCCCGCTATTTCATTGTTCTTGCTCCAAAAAAAAGCGCTTACTCTAAGTACCTTACCATTGTTACGTGATAAGTAAACAATGAAATGCGTGAAATTCTTGATTGTTTACTGACCACGAGAAGTTTTCTTCTACTTGGAATGACGACATATAATTACTCAATAAACGGTGATAATTCTTTGACGGCCTAACAATTTGCTGTGCAACAAGTTGGTTATTCAACTGCTCCTTGGGCTACGCCCTCGGAGACAGTAGAATAACCCTTACTTATTCATCATAGAGTCAAAGTCCTTGACGGTCGTATATGTTCATTATTGAGTTGCAAGAAAAAACTTATAGCATTAGCTAGAGTAATAGTTTTCTGTAAGAATTTGTGTAATTTCATTTTGTGGAGGAGAAGACAACAATTTTTCAAAATCTAAATATAAATGAAACAGATAGCAAACAAAATATTAGATCTGTGGGTGAGTCACATGGTCCAATTGAGAATTCATAAATCACAATCAAAACACCTTGATAAAAACGGAGGGGATCTCCAACAACACTAGGTTGAAGCACCCACAGCAAAACCCCAAAACACCCAATGCAAAAAAAAGAACACAAAGCAGACATCCACAGAAAGAAACGCAAAAGGGACAAGGAACACCAACTCACACCATAGAAACATTAAACATAAAAGACCACACATAAACCAACGAGACTAATGGGCAACCGGTGCCGACTTAGGACGGCCATCTGCCGCGTAAGTAGCAGATGGTGTGTTTATCTTGGATTACGTGCGCAAAACCCTCCCACTATTCCGATTTCCCAGAGGTCTCGAAGAACGCACAATTATGGTGTAAAACAACCTCATCACTGTTAGATGACATCACACAAACAAGACCGTAAAACACAGGGATCCAAGCAACACAGATGAATATGTAAATGGATATATAAAGAGGACGTGCGTAATACAGCCGGCTGTAGCGAGCTCATATATGTAATCATATCAATACAACAAAAGTAAGGAGGATATCACAATCACAACACCTTGATAAATACAACAAAAGTAAAAAGGATATCACAACACCTTGATAAATACAACAAAAGTAAGGAGGATATCACAATCACAACACCTTGATAAATACAACAAAAGTAAGGAGGATATCACAATCACAACACCTTGATAAATACAACAAAAGGAGGATATCATAATCACAACATCTTGATAAATACAACAAAAGTAAGGAGGATATCACAATCACAACACCTTGATAAATACAACAAAACAAAAATAAGGAGGGTGTCTCAAACAGTCATAACAGCGGATAACGATCTTGAGCGATGAGAAAAGTGAAACAAAGAGGCGGAAATATAACATTCCATCATCGACACATGAAGAGACACTTTTTTAATAATATTCCTCATAGAGTGCAATTTAAAAACGAATTTGTTATAGATGGTTCAACTCTAATGAATCTATGGAAATAATTGCAACTTGAAACTTGTTCAAATAAATATAGTCAAATGTAATCGTTTTATCGCTGTTGTATCGAAACTTGAATAAAAAAAGTATCAACATACATTCTGACTCCGTGGAATGAATCAAGAGTATGGCCTTAGATATACACCTTGGATCTCCATGACAAACATAGCACAAAATCGATAATTCAGAAAATCAGAAACCGAAGGCATACACGATAAGGACAAAACAGGAACCAAAGCAAATCAAATTCAAGGAATTGTGGTCCCCCGCTTTTGGGTGTTTGTCTTTAAAGAAATGCTTACAGACATCCCCCCATTCTTAAGTTTTAATAATATATCTCATATATTATCAACATTCTAAATATGAAAGATTAACTCCAAGAAAAGGTCAAAAGGTACAAACTTTTGTTTTGTTTCCAAGGGACAGGGCTTATAAAAAGGTATGCACATGTGAAATATTTAAGACCTATGATTTAAATTAAAATCAAAAACTTATGGTCGAGGTTGAAGTTTTTAATGTGGGTCAACCTCCATGGACAAGGTCACAAGGTCAGGTTGTTGTTACCAACAGAAAGGTCTCATCACAAGGAATACACATGTGAAATGTGAAAGCCCTATCATTTTCCATTAAAAAATTATGGACAAGGTTATAGTTTTTTGAAAAGTAGGTCGAACTCAAAGGTCAAGGTCACAAGGTAAAAAATTTTGGTATCCATGGAAAAGTCTTGTCACAAGGAATACACATGTGAAATATCAAAGCCCTATCACTTTCCATTCAAAAGTTATGGTCAAGGTTAAAGTTTTTAATAAGTAGGTCAAAGTCCAAGGTCAAAAATTTTGGTATCCATGGAAAGGTCTTGTCACAAGGAATACACATGTGAAATATCAAAGCCCTATCACTTTCCATACAAAAGTTATGGTCAAGGTTATAGTTTTTTGAAAAGTAGGTCAAAGTCCAAGGTCAAGGTCAAAAATTTTGGTATCCATGGAAAGGTCTTGTCACAAGGAATACACATGTGAAATATCAAAGCCCTATCACTTTCCATTCAAAAGTTATGGTCAAGGTTATAGTTTTTTGAAAAGTAGGTCAAAGTCCAAGGTCAAGGTCAAAAATTTTGGTATCCATGGAAAGGTCTTGTCACAAGGAATACACATGTGAAATATCAAAGCCCTATCACTTTCCATTCAAAAGTTAAAGTTTTTGTGACATACGGACAGACAGACGGACAGACGGACGAACCGGTTTTAATGTCCCCGCGCTTTCGCGAAAGCGGGGGACAACAAACAAACCTCCACCATATTAAAGGAAGCGAACTCCCGATATGGGAGTAAGACCAGGTGTAAGACCAGGTGCCCAGGAAGAGTAAGCATCTCCTGCTTGCCTGCAACACCCGCCGCTTCGATTCGGTAGAACTGTCACATCCGGTTACGTCCTTTTCGGAAGACGTAGAGTACAATCTTTGGTTGGATGACCCAAACGGTCTATGACAGAATATCATCCACCATGTAATGAAAAAGATTTTGTCCCTTCATTTTCATTCCAGATAAGCTATTTTCTCAATACCATTAGTGAAAAGTGGATTTACTACAGGTCTTTTTAAACTTATCGAATTGAACGATATACACCAGCAAACGAAATTGATTCTTGATATATTTTATCACATGATAAACCCGCTATTCAGTCACATAAAGCGATTTCATAAATAAATGACAAATGTGGATAATGACCTTATCTCCACACAAAGAAGGGAGGGGATCTCAAACCAGATTGTTGCAGTACCAACAACAATACACCAAAACATCCGAAGCGAAAACAAAGAAGACGAACACAACAAGAGACGAAAACGAGACATACGACAAAGAAACAATAAACACAAAAGACTACACATAAACCAACGAGACCAATTGGCAACCGGTACCGACATAGGACGGCCATCTGCTACGCAGGTAACAAATGGTGTGATATCCGGATTACGTGCGCACAACCCTCCCACTATTCCAATTATCCAGAGGTCTCGAAGAACGTACAATTGTTGTGTAAAGCAACCTCCTCACTGTAAGATGACCACACAAAAACATGATTGCAAAACGCAGGGGGTCGAAGCAACACAGATGAATATGTAAATGGATATGAAAAGAGGACGTACGTAAAACAGTCCGTGCTCTGCCGGCTGTAGCGAGCACATGTATGTTATCACCCGAGGAGTCCGACTGACATTCAGAGGACAGGTACAAAAATCGATAATTCAGAAAATTATAGACCGACGGCATAAAAAATCAGGATAAAACAGGAACCAAATCAAACAAACAAAAACCCCCTACACATGAAAAGAAGCGAACACCTTATATTGAAGTGAGACCAGGTGCCCAGGAAGAGTCAGCATCTGCTTGCATGCAACACCCATCGCTTCAATTCGATAGAATTGTCACATCCGGTTACTTCCATTTCTGTGGTTGGATAGTTCAAATAGTTTAAGAAAGAATATCATCCTTTATTCTGGACAATGGGACATCATAGTGTATGGTGAGTTCCCTGTTTCGACAATAGAACTTCCTCAATGACGATATTAGTCGATCACAAACGTATCCCTGATTGAGAATCTTATTTGAAAGACGCAAAGCTTTCTAACCAAAATCTGCGTATTTGGTACTGCAAATTTGGTATAGCATAATGTATCAATTGAGATATGAACACACCTTAGCAGGCGATGAAGGGATGTTTCTACTCAGAAATGTTATGATTACAAAAGAAAGGAGGGGATCTCCAACAACACTAGGTTGCAGCACCCACAGCAAAATCCCAAAACACCCATGCAAAAAACACAGAACAGATACCCACAGAAAGAGACGCAAAAGGGACAAGGAACACCAACTCACAACATAGAAACATGAAACATAAAAGACTACACATAAACCAACGAGACCAATGGGCAACCGGTGCCGACTTAGGACGGCCATCTGCCACGTAAATAGCAGACGGTGTGGTTATCCTGGATTACGTGCGCACAACCCTCCCACTATTCCGATTTCCCAGAGGTCTCTAAGAACGCACAATTATGGTGTAAAACAACCTCTTCACTGTTAGGTGACCACACACAAACAAGACCGTAAAACACAGGGGTCCAAGCAACACAGATGAATATGTAAATGGATATAAAAAGAGGACGTGCGTAATACAGTCCGTGCTCTGCCGGCTGTAGCGAGCTCATATATGTTATCACCCGAGGAGTCCGACTGACATTCAGAGAGGACGGGTGGTCGGGGCCCTGTCTTCTCTAAAGAGGTTTGGACAGGGCCCGTCATGGAGTCCCGTCGTCACAGTCAGTCAGAGTGCAAGTCTTAAGAATGCGCTCGTACAAGACTGTATATTGGTCAAGTACCAAGCTTAGTGTCCGTCTGGTGACATTAGGATCACATCCACGGTATAAAAGGCGTTTGATGACTCTGACGCATTTTCGATACATATGCTGTCTACCTTTGATCCTTCTTATTTTGTTAATTATGTCACCATAAAATGCAGGTTGTGAAATACCCAAAGTAATATACTCCGTTGCTTGTATGGGTCCGAATTTCAAAAGAAGTTGATCATAATTTTTGTAAAATTTCCAGAAAGCCTTTACTAGTTTGTGAAAGCGAAAACCTTGACCTAAAAGTTTCTTTGTAATTTGTAGATTTCTATTATGAAAATCCAAAACATCAGTACATGCTCTAGCATACCGGATGAGCTGTGAAATGTAGATACCGTATGACGGTAATCTAGGGACATCACCGTCAAGCCAGGGAAAATTTACTATGTTGAATCCAAAATCATCTCGTTTGTCATATACACTTGTATGAATTTCTCCATTGACAATTTTGATATTTAGGTCCAAAAATGGTGTTTCAGTGTCTGTAAAGTTTGCCTTGTTTAGAGTCAATTCTTGTGGATAAATAACATCTTTATACTTTTCAAAAACAGGATTATCGATAGTAAGAATATCATCCAGGTACCTAGAAGTACCAGTGAAGCATTTCACATCATCATGTTTTCTTTGCTTTTGAAGATTTTGAATAAATTCCTTTTCATATGTGTATAAAAATAAATCTGCAACAAGAGGCGCACAATTTGTACCCATAGGAATCCCTACAACCTGCTTGTAGAGATTCTCACCAAATCTTACATAAATGTTGTCCAAGAGGAAGGACAAGGCACTACACAGGTCGCTACATGTCCATGATTTGTATGCTTTGTATTCTGTAGCGGAAAAGAAACCCTTTGATTCAGATGTACAAATATAAATTTTCCCCTCTCGATTATAGCACCATTTAATGAGTTTGGACAATTGATCATTGATCTTGTCGTGAGGAAGCGTGGTGTACATATTTGAAAAATCGTATTAAGCAATCGTATTGGCTTGAAAATTTCTAGATTTTATCTTGTCAATCACATCCCCGGAATTTTTTATAGACCAAAATAAATTTAAATCATTCCTGTTAAGAACAGTTTCACAGTATTTTGCAACGTGTTCCTTTACCGCCGTGAGGGCTGACGTCAGATGTATAGACAAACTTGTAGTTGAGCAGTTGCTAGAATTAGCAATGTATCTAAATTTGTAAGGAGATTTGTGCAGTTTTGGTATGCAGTATATTGTAGGAAGATCCAATTTAGAAATAGGGATGTTGAATGAAGAAATTTCACTGCTATGTTTGCTCAAAATGTTAGGGACACTTTCATTGCTTTTGATATAAGTATTTGTAGACGAAAGTTCCGAAACTAAAGTTGATATATAGTAAAGTTTTCATATGATTATGGTGTTGTTGGCTGCTTTATCTGCAGGAGCGAAGACAAATTTTTCATGTAAATTACGTAATTTGGATTTAAAATATCTTTCAGATCTAGAACTTGGATTTTCAAAAAGATGAGGATTTTTGTGGAAGTTGTCTATTCGAATGTCAGTAATGTCCAAAATGAGGTTTTTCCAGTCATTCAGAGAATGCAGTTCGACTCCTTCCGATTTACACCATCGTTTGGTATAGTTATCTAAGGCTTCCTTTAGTACTTCGCGGCATTTAACAAAATCTATCTTGGATGGGATTCTATACTTAGGTCCTTTTTTGAGAAGACCACGGAGCTGCCTGTCTTGGATAATTGAAAAGTCACCTGTAATAATATGACCAGCTGGTTTATATAGATATTTAGATGTTGCACATTCTCAAGAAGCAGGACATGATTCAAGTATTTTAGGATCTGATGTAACTTTGTTGTAGTTAAAAACGAAATTTCGAATAGGTCTCTTATATTTGTAACAAATAAGAGGAGGTTCTAAATTTTCAAAATATTGAGGAATAGCACTTTGTACACGATGATCCCGAAATATATTAGAGATGTTAAGAAGATCGAATCCTTTGTTAATAAATGAAATTTTTAAGAATCGTTTTTTAGGTGGGATGTTTTTAACAACTGGATAAAGTTTATTCTGTGCAAATGCAACAATGATATTAAGTCTGAATCAATCAGTATTTCTTAAGAATGCAACCAGTGCTTCATCCAACTTCATATACAAGTTACATATCACTGTGGGCGCGTTGTCATTGGATGACGTCACAATATAAACGACAACGTTGGGTGGAATTTGCAAGAAATGAAGTCAAAAGTATAGAATTTTGGCATTATTTTGATCAATTACGTTGTATTTCATATGATAAAAAGAATCTCAAAGAAAGGAGGGGATCTCCAACAACTCATAGCTGTAGCACCAACAGCAAAAACCCAAAATATCCGCTGTAAAAACACAAAGCAGACACGCAGAGAATGAGACGGAAATGGTACAAGGAACACCAAATCACAGAGAAACTTCAAACATAAATGACTACACATAAACCAACGAGACCAATGATTATTCTGTTTCATACGCTCATACAAGTCTCGGTGATGTAAAAATCCTACGACTCGTTTCTCAAATTTCTCAAATTTCTTAATCCTCGGTCCTGAAGCATCATATCCAAGCCATCTTGCTACGTCTTTCGGTATATTTAGGACACAATTTTCACAGATTTTGGTCATATTACATTGTTTAAATTTAGGATCACTGAAGAGGGACAAATACCCGAAACGTGCATGCCTAGTCCATGTTGTAAATTTATCAGCTCTAAAATGATGCTAAAAAACTTGATGACGTTAAACATCATAAATACCGTGTGAAATTGAAAAGAATTTGAGATCCTATGTTTATCATCGTTTGTTAGAGTCCGTACCTTAATTCTTTCTAGGACAAAATATTTGTGTAAGTTTTTGTTGTTTTCTTTGTTTACAAAGGTAATTAACTACTAAATGCGTTAATGCGAGACAAATGAATACAACGCTGTCCGTTATATGAAGGATCGAGGTCACCGTGTGCGAAAAGCGCTGTTTTATTACTTGAACAGTGAACTTCTTATTTTTGACGAAGGAAGGAATGCATAGATAATTACTTTCCTTAACAGGTGTAACTTTACTTAAGAAAGATGTTTCTATATTTTAACAGGGTTGGGAAATATCTTATTTCGTATTATGAATATTCCATTTTGGTGTTCTGTGGAATATACGAGACATGAGAATACATGTTTGAAGTATAAAAAAAACCTGTTTTCCGTTTGAAACAAAATCCAATATCATCAGGAACCTTACTTAATGATTCATGGCATTTCAATTAATAAATGTAACAAAAACGTTCGTCTGCCTGGTATTCAGTGTTAGAGTCATGGTAACAAATGGACAAGGCGTATATAATGGAGTAAAGGATTCTACAGTACGTAAGTATACCAGTATTTTTTAACATTCACTGAGCCATTATGTCTTCATGGTCGCCATAGCACTTTCTATATAGATATAACCTCAGACAGTGCAATGCATGTATTTTATATATTGTTTTTATTTTCGTTCATGAACATCGACGGCGGGTGCGGCTAGACAACGGGGGATGCTTGCTCCTCCCGGGCACCTGGTCCATCCTCTAGCTTGCTAGGGGTCCGTCGATGCTCAATTTGGTGCTCTTTTGTGAGTGCTGTTGAGATTATCGTCAGGATCATCTTTAACACATTCATGTATAAGTTAAACCAAATATTGTCAAATTAAACTGAAATCCTTGAATAAAGATGATAGAAATTCAAATATGTAATTGAAAGACACCTCAATTTCGTTTTAGGAGGCTGTAATCCGCTGGTTGACGTTGCATTCCTACTGGATAGAACTGCAAACATTACATCGGAACAATTCCTAAAGCAAACAGAGTTTATACATGACCTACTGGGAAGCCATGTCGCTCCTTCGGGGGCTGTTATGGTAATACAAAAACTCTCTGTAGCACACATGATTTCTTTTCAAAATCACCAATATACATGTAGTAAACAGAAAATTAAAATGAAACGATTGTTTGCGTATGTTCTTTGTTTGATTGGATTTGAATTCGCTGTTATATTTCTTGCTATTATTTAGTTTATTCCGTATTTACATTTCATTTTAGCTTGGATATGTTGTTTGCGAAAACAATGGGACTACGATACAGAATTTTCATCCTTACATGGATTCCACGTTAGAACAATTAAGAACTGTATCACAAAACAACGCTTCATCGAGTAGGAGAGAAAAATGCATTTCATCTCTTCGGCGTCTTTTCAAGGAGAGCGGTCGCCATGAAGTTGTCCAGATAGCTCTAATGATAATTGCTCATCAAGATCACTGGAATGACGACCATACTCTATCAGAAGCTAAAGCAATGAAGCAAAAAGGAATAACTCTCCTAGTGGTTACGATCGGTAGAAGAAACTTCAAGGAGCTTCACAGTTTGAGGAGTATTGCAACTAGTGATGACAAGTTCTTTGTTTTGCCTTCATTTGAGGACCTTAAGAAGCTGGCATCTGATTTGTCCACAGGATCTTGCTTGCGTAAGTGTCTTAACCTGTCTATTGTATTAAAGTAGGTCTGGAATGTTGTTCAAGAAGGGAATGAGTTGGAACAATTTTCTTTGTATAATTTATCTTAATTTTAAGAAGTGGTGGACTTTCTACCAATAGGTCTTGGGTTCGAAATTCAACGATTATGAAACACAAGTTTTGTAACTGTAACATTGGATAAGTTACTTTGCTATACTTACTACACTAAGGATGAGCTTAAGTGTTATTCTATTAAGAATCTGTGCTTTAACGGAAGCCCTGTTGTAGTAAGTGATAACACTTGTAATACTAGTGGTAACTGAAGCAGTCGCGTGAGATTTCGAAAATACGATGGCGTATACCTCTAGTAGACCTTTCTTGTCCAGCTTTGTTCATACAACATCTGTTAATTTTATTGTACGATAATTTGAAGTAAAAGGTGAATTTTAATGCGTTATATATCAGTAAGATATTGAAGACATTACTTTATTCTTCATGTATTTTATTTTCTAATTATTTTCTAGCTATTGCTCTGAAACCAGGTTCTAGAGATGACACTTCTATTGAAACGGCAACACTTCCATCGAATACTATTTCCGTAAATACAGGTGACTAATATTGTTTCCCGATTTTGATTGTCAATTTTGAATTTCTTTTCTTTTTAATGATAAGCAAAGGGCTCGTTCTGGTGAGCATCGTCGTTTAAAAATTTACTCATTTTCGATGAGATCTAAATATACTGTAAAGATAACAATTTGTATAATGCAAAAAAAAAAATACAGACTCGAGATATGAGGATGCGATAAAATTTTAGGTCATGGACCAATTCTTATTGCCTGAACTATGGAATGATACATTTATTTTTCTTAAAGAAACCGTGACAGAATCTTAACTGAATCAATGATGAGATAGACAGACAACAAAGTGTCCGCAAAACAAAAGAAATGCTAAATAATTAACTTGCAATATCTGTTTAATTTTCAGGTTCATGCAGAGAAACAGAAGGGTCAAACTCTTACGAAAAGTACATACCATTTCTAGGCTGGCTGCTTATGAAGTGTTCTAAGGGAACTCAAATTGACTTACATGACTGTAACTGTAAACGATTACCAAAGAGAAAATCCGGTATGAGATCAAGTGCAATGATGCCGACCGTTGGAAATATAGTTAAAGACAAATTCGGTCATCAAGAGGAGATTGAACGATCGCTGTCTGTTACTAAAATAAACAATAGTAAAGATTCAATCAAAGAAAAAGTTGGACTTCATAAAAGTGACGAAGAGGCTTTCACTTCGCTAGAAAAACATTCCGTCCGGCTTGATGGTAACAGTGTTTCGAACTCAGCTAGAATATTATCATCTTCATTTTCATCATCATCTGAAACAATATCGTCTACAGATTATATGAAATCCAGTACGTTGCATTTGCAATCTTCGATAAACAGTGATCCTGGTTTATCGTCTTATAATGCCAAATACACATTGATGACACAATTTTCAAGTATTTATCGTGAATCAACAATGGTGTCCTTGAACACGGAGTTGGATAAGCCGTATTTTAATTCTGTCATCAGGCAGTCTTCACCTTCAAAAGTGACGAGCTCATGGTATATTGGGGACGATTTACAATATGAGACAGCATCGACTTACTCGGATATTCGGCCAACTCTTTCATCGAATTATCTTCCAGATTCATTTGATGTCATTGATCTTCTTGAGCCAACATAGTGATCGACTGAAATTTGATGATAGCTATACAAGATAAAGGAATTCAATGTGAGAAATCGAGACATTTGTATTTATTTGAGGCTAACGGTAATCAGCTAAAGAACATCTTTCTATTCAGGGTTTCAGTCGTATTGAGGATGTGTTCCCTCCGAGTCACATCAAAGCACTTCTCAGTTAAAAATGGGATGTTTCTGATTCATACTATTCCATTATTAGATTCATCCTGCATTCCATCGTTTTGGTTTTGTTATTGACCATGCACAAAATATTCTTCAAGATTAACTGCTTATTGTTTTGGTTTTTTACGATAAATGCAAATTCAGACGAAATTGTTAACAGCAAATTAAATTGGAATTTTCGCATTCCTGATTTCCACATCAAAAGAATTCTAGAAAATTACATTTTTTCTGACAAATTACATCACAACCAAGAAAGGAATACACATCACCTATGAAATTGAACGTAAATAACGGGGGGAAATTAAGAATGGAGACTTTTTTATGCATACATTGTATGGCGCATCACATATAAGTATATAGGCATATGACCTTTGACCCGTAGTTCTACATGTGTTGAGGGTTGAAGCACCAACCGTCATGATACCGCCAAAACATGTCACCACTAGACCACGGCACGTTTAGATGTCATGGCTGATGGTCTTTGGTCATTTTCGCCATCAAAAAATAGATACAATTTCAGCCTCTTTCTTTTTTCAAAATGGAACGATAGATACAAAATAAATCGTTTTATTTATAGATGTTAGTAAGATAACAAACCAGGTCAATTTTGAGAGGTAATTCAAAGTTTAACAATAAAACACATGTTAGAAATTTACATCAAATATTTTCTTTGATTAAGAAAATTAATATACCTTTTACATATTTAATGAATTAAAAAATGAAGAATGATTCATATACTTTTGTGAAGTAAAATCAATATACATGTGTACATTAAAACAATAAATTTCATTTTGATTTTTACATCTGATCTAAATTAGTGGATAACAATTCATGACAATGAAGTTTTGAACAATGCAGTAGAGACGTATCATATATCATAACTAACGGTGCAACGAATTATCACTTCTAAAATTCAATACGGATTTTATCTCCCTTGATACGATTTCTTTTTCATGCCGTCATGTGACAAATATCTGACCAATCAGGTTCCAACAGATAAGCATGCATTCCAATTGAGGAAACAACATCTGCATAAGCGACAATAAGCAATTCATTAAGAAAACAAAGTAAATAATGAAATACAAAGTATCAAATACATAAGTATATAATTGACTACAGTTCTTGGTAGATTTGCTGTACTTGTATCCATGCTACAAATAGATTGTCTATTACATTTGTCCATGGTGTCCTTAAAAATAGAGTTGATAGAACTTAAAGAACAGGGAGTGTTTTCACAGCCAGGAATGGTTGTTTCTATTTCATTTACAAAGAGTCGCACTACGTTGTTATCCGGCCCGTCGCCACCACAATTATACACAACAAAAGCTGCATTCGTTGACATTGGTAATGCTTTACTAGAGTCAAATTGTCGGCTCCTCATCGACTCGAAATTATCAGCTCTTAGAGGATCTGTGTCTTTAAAAAGCTTCATTGCTGAGTAGAAATGTCCCATCGATGTAGAGTGGGCGAATTTGGCATCACAGACGGTGTATCTGAAAAGCAAAACATGAGGTACGGATGCTGCAAAAAATGGAGAATGAATGTTTCACATACCAAATAAGAGGAGATCGGTCAGTATCAAACTAGACTGCTTAAGAACATTTATGTCGCTTATCGCATGTTTGACCTAAAAGTTGACCTCGACCGTCATTGGATCATGCTTAGTAAGTTTACTAAGTCACAGACAGACGGACTGACTGGTGGATTGTGATTTAAATTAGATGACGTTTTATTTATTTATTTTCTATTTTATTTTATTTATTATTATTATTTTTTTTTTTTTTTTTTTTTTTTTTTTTTTGCTAATAATCCAATATTCGAAGCAATATTTTAAATACAATTACGATCATCCAAGTTTCCACGGTGGGTAATCTCGCAACGAAGAACAATAATTTCGAGTGCATATAGATTATTTTTCACAAAAAGGGCAATGTGATGCAGTGTCCGAATGTCATAGCTATTATTTGTATCCAAAATAAGATAGTAATAAGAATTATCTTCTTTTATAAAGCTGTAAAAACGATCGGCGTGATTCATGTAGATGGAAGTGAAAGTAGAACGCCGATCATTTTTATGCGTTATTAAAAGCTGATATTCACATTATTTTGGATACAACATATAGCCAAGACATTCTTACGCTGCATCACATTCCCTTTTTTTGTTATACATCATCCATATAGCACAAAATTATAGCAAAACGGATTGTTCTGCGTTGCGAGATTACCCACCGTGAAAAAGGGAAATACTCTGGAAATAGCAAATCAATTGGAAATAGGAAATAAAGTTGTGTGGTTTTTTTAAATAGTAAAATGTGTTTAATTATTTTAATTATTCAGTTCATGCATGCAATTAAATTGACAAAAACAAAAACAAATAACAAATCAGATTCATGAATGACTTCCTTGTTTTAAAAGTCGTATTATGTACTTACGTTCTATTTTCATCTTTGGCGTGCATTGCGTTATTCATAGACGTAATCATGTACTTCACCAGTGGACATGCGACTGCTGCGTTCAGATCGTTACCATACATACGGGTGACGTAATCCTTTCAAAATTAGAGCAAAAGATGTGAGCAAAAATCATAACCAAATAAAGATATGTTTTTTTACCCCTTCTTGACTTGCCATAAGGTGGCATAAGATATGGAAATTCAAAGACCGAGTGACACTTATTATTATTCCCCTAGTAATCGGAGATTCGGAGGTTTTCTTTAAGTTCGTTTGGTTTTAAGTCCCCCCCCCCCCCCCCCTCCCCCCCAAAAAATGTTTACTTTTGAATTGAAGTTGAAACTGTTCTACATTACGTCCCGTATGACACGGTCTTTCCAGATCACATGATTTTACATATCATATGAAGACTGGTTCATTCGGCTTTAGCAGCACAAGTGTAACTAAAGATGCAATGGGCTTAAATAAAAATCTTACACTGGATTGAAGGGTTCGCCTGGATGGTTTTAACTGACTTCACTTTCGAATTTTTATCAAATAAACTATGTGCAAATAATTTTGTGTCAAATTTTGAGAAAGTTCGTTTTACCCTTTCGTCTTGTTGTCGATGAAATTATGTTCTCACGTTCACATTACATTAATCACTTATATGTATATAGGTAGACTATTATCTCAGTCGAATGAACAAAGCCTTAAACCCTCTGATCTTCTTTAATGATATTTAAAATCGACTTGAAAATGTCCACAAAAGTTTATGAAATGTTTGGAAAAGTTCATTTTCATCATTCAGCACATTATTTCATACGGAACAATGTTTCTGTATTTAAAACTAAGACAATTTCATATTAATATCTATAAATCAGTTCGGCATTTTTATATTATTATCAATTTTTTTATTCATTTTATGAATTATACATTGTAAATGATGTCTAATAGACTGCTCTCTAGTGGCACTTTAAAACACTTCGTTTCTTTTCTATACTTTTTATAATCATAATTACAAACATGAATTAACTAAATACTTATTGATTTTTACCTCTAAATCCTCCCTGTACTGAAGTATTTCCCTATCATTATCAGTCAGTATAGTACTCCAGTCTGTTTTATTATAAGTACCTATCTCTATCCCACTCAGCTCATACAGCACCCGGATTTCATCTGAAACATAAATGTACCCGTAGCTTATTGCTTCTATTAAAATATCATCTTTTTTATTTTATGTATTACATTAATGTACATTATAAAATATGAAAATTATATTAAGTGAATCCAATTTAATCGTTGCATTACATCTACTTTTTTTGTTTTGTGCATGCTAAAACATCTTTACATAACTTAATGAGTCGTTGACTCGTTAATGAACAACTTCTCAACGAATAATACGAAATAAAATTAATTTCGAATTTGAACTTTTATTGCGTACCAATACCGAGTGTTTTATTTAACCCTAGTCTTGTTGATACATCAGTTGTCATGTTCTGGTAAACCTGTCCGTTTTCAAATGTTGTCATTTCTGTCAGCAGATCCATGTTGTCATCCACGGTTTCCTCGTACCTCTGACATCCGTCATATGACCTCACGATGTCATTCCGGATTTCTACCGATTTATTCCTCATAGCATTTCCGACCACGCTTGCTGTAAGCCCAGCGTAGAATTCTTTCGCACTTGTTTGTGTTCTTATCTTTTCAGATGCAATTAAATTGACGTCCCCAGTTTTAACAGCAAACAAAGTATGTAGTTCTGTACCATACTTAGATCCTAGGTAGTAAAGCTCCTCCCTCCCAAGCCGAGTCAAGCGAGATTCATTTACGATTGGATATTTGTTCTGCCATGAATTCAGGAACCGATAAGAATCGGAAGCACTGTCACGATGGTTTACAAGTTGTTGCCATAGTAACGTGTACGCCATCATATTGTCATCTCCAGTATAACGAGAACCGTGTCTGGCAATGATGTTAAGTTGAATAGGCCGTGCATTGTTTCCCTGATGATGTTGTGGTCATCAAACTGTCCTTAACTTTTGTCTTTTCCGGATATGTCCAGAAATACGCAGTTTTTGTTGAGAATTTGTTGTTACCATACCCCGTATAGATATCTCCATAGCACAGTACAGTGCTCAGAAATAGGATTATACATGATAACAGTGTAATTTTCCACATTTTTGAAATTCTGCTAAGTCTAATAAACTGATACGTATCCTATATATAAGCAACAGAAATGGATTTCTCGTACATCTGCAAAGAATTTGAAAATTATTTATACTGTAATACCGGACAAGGTATATATATATATAATATATATTGTTGACTTGCGTCTGGACAATACGATCGTTACACAGTGTTACAGGTAATGAACGTCAGTGACACATACAACATGTACGATGTAGGTGTCAAAAGTGATCTTTTTTATATAAACGCCCATCATAACACTTTACCGTAGGAAATGTTTTTGACGTACATTGGATGTTTTCATGTGTAGCGATTTTATTTCAAAATACCTTTACTAAATATTGAGTTGAAAATTAAATTGCTATAGATTGTGTCGAGATGACGATTATGTATCATATGACTCATAAAGAGTGTTCTCATTCCCATTTTACATCAGACTCTTCCGATCGCTCGTGTGTATTAATATAATAGTCTTTTCGGTTGCTTCTATTTACAATAAATAAATAAATAAATAAATAGGTAAATGATTAAAAAAATCTTCTGCGTATATTTGATTAAATCCCAACATATCGTACATATATGTAAGAAATTCAAATCAATACTTCAGTTTAATTTTTTCATGTTTTACCTGCTAAATAACAATTTTATTGCATCTGATTCATTAATCTTAATGGGATGCTCGGTTCGTTGAACATTTTAACAAGTAAAAGCACTCCTAACATGACGTAAAAGATGCGTCCATGATACATTCATAGTTTTCTCCCTTTTAATTCCTTTTGATTGGATGATTTATTCAAGCAATTGTTGCTCCCCGCTTTTGCGTGTTTATTTTTAAAGAAATGCTTACAGACCCCCCCCCCCCTATTTTTAAGTTTTCATAATATATCTCATGTATTTTCAAAATTCTAAATATTAAAAGATTAAACTCCAAGAAGTCCTGAAGTTATGGTCGAGGCTGAACTCAAAGGACGAGGTCACAAGGTCAGAATGGTGTGACCAAAGGAAAGTTCTTGTCACAAGGAATACATGTATACATGTGACATATGAAAGCCTAATCACTTACCGTTCAAAATTTATGGTCAAGCTTTTGAAAAGTATATCAAACTCTAGGTCAATTTTACAAGGTCAAAACATTCTGGTATCCATGGAAAGAATACTCATGTGAAATATGAAAGCCGTACCACATTACCATTCAAATGTTATGGTCAAGTTTAAAGCTTTTGAAAAGTAGGTCAAACTCCCAGATCAAGGTCACAAAGTCAAATAATTTGGAGAAATATGAAAGCCCCATCGCTTACAATTTAAGTCTGTCCGTCCGTCCGTCTGTAACAAAAACTAGAGTTATTCTTCAGTGCGTTTTGAAAGACAAAACAACGTGACACTGTAAGGCACAAACAAAACACATACGACATACTCTCAGTAACCATGGTAACCTAAACCCGGAGGTGTGTTAATAAGTAAATAGGATTAGCTTACTAAACCATGTCAACGGGACGGAGACTACCGAGATGTCACCGCTGAGCTCTGATCGTAATGCTTTATTAATCTCATTTAAAACAACTTTGTTTTAGCATAAATTTGAAAAGTACTATTACATGAAACCTTATCATAAAAATTTTACACTAAAATACTATAAGGCTGTCGGCAAGATACTTTTTAAACCCGAAAAATAGTATTTGGCCTGATAATCCTATTTTATCTAGCTCATTTTATCTGTATGGACGTCTATGTACATAGGGCCGGACAGGGTGGTACTATTCTCCCCTCCGAAATATAGGATTCTACTTTAAAACAATTGAATAATCACACGCCCATATTCAAAAATAGTTCTATGCGATTACTTAATTTTAAAAGTAAGATTATAAATGACTGTGATGATAAAAACTCGAAATAGAGAAATGAAGAGATAAGTTTAAAGAAAATACACGGCTTTTACTAAAAATAAAAAAAGAGGTCGAATGCGAAGAATGTTGATTCATTTACTTACGGTATCGTCTTATCTTTATTCGTGTTGCTGCAGTGGGCTTAATTTGTGCATTCTTACCAGCTCACTACGTCACAGACATCAACCAAAATATTTCTATCAAATCATATGGAAATGTTTAATAAATATTCAAAACCATGATTATTTAGAATTTTCTTCCGAGTACAGCAGGAAGGGAAGAGAAAATCGCATACAATTAAAATAAAACGCTATATTTCATTAATCATTTATAGCCATTCTCTGGTAGACTTCCTCGTCCTGTATACATCCGTGATAAAGCCAATTGATGGAAGTGGTTCAACAAAAATAAATAAAAATTGTTTATCGAAAATAAGTGGAATTGTCTGGTGAAATGTAAACCTCGACTTGTCATGAAACAAACTGGTAGAGTATAGCTAGATGTTGTATCCGTTCATCCCTTTGTGTTTTAAATAATGGAATAGCTAAGAGAATCAAACGTGAGTCTTAAATAAGCCCAACCGAGGAAAGGTTAAAAAACTGTTGAATGGAGTTCCATGAATTTAACATCATACTTATTATTTTGCTATTTCTAAAACTTGTAATTTCATCCAATCATATCATCGAAAAGGAGATTGACATCTTAGCACCATCTCTCCAATGTAATTTTGGTCATAGATATAATTCAATTATGCTACTCTACTCCCTACACAAAATTGGGAGCCGCGCACTCTCTACAAAGTTTAATATGTACAATTTGTATTCAAAAAGTAAAACCAGAGGGCACTTCTGAAAGACATTTGACATTTGATAAATACCACTAATGAGTTTCAAAATTCTATGATAGCAACATGTAAGATGCTAGGCTTTCGTATGAACGATGCTATGGGCATATTGTTTCATTAATGATGAAAATCCAAGAAGTGCTCATCAGTTATTCTACGAAACTACGGGTGTTACATGCAAGCAGAAAATGCTGACTCTTCCTGGGGACCTGGTCTCTCTCATATTGGATGTTCGCTTCTTTTTCATGTGGTGGAGGTTTTTGTTTGTTTGCTTTCGTTCCTGTTTTATCCTTATTTTGATTGCCTTAGGTTTATGATTTTCTGAATGATCGATTTTGAAATGGTCATCATCCATTATTTGTCATTCTGTCATAAAGTCGAAAAGACAAAGCAAAATCATTTAAGAAATGAATCTTATATTTTTTCTGTTGTTGCAGGTGTCACACGAAAAACTAGATAGAAAACTGCATCAACTTCGCGTAGCGCGTATTGCCTCTTTTCTCAAATCCCCACCAAGTCTTCATGATAGCTTCAAAATTAGGTGCAATGTTGTAGTTTGCGTATTGATTCTAGGGTGGTCTCGCGAGATCTCATTTTTGGAAATCTAGCTCGTGTATTTTTGTTTTTGTCCACAGACAACCCAAGGAGATTCTTCTCTTTCAGCGTAGTAATGTTAAACGTCTTCAAATTCAATAGCATCATTTAAGATCAGGGCTCAGCACCATAAACTAAGAATTGACTTAAGTCAAATTCTCAAAATACGATTTATAGCAAATTAGTGAAAAATTGAAATATTGAGTTCATCCATTTTATTCTACACTAAAAACAGACAAATTCTAGGAATAATTTCAAGTCATCACTTATATTATAATGAGACAAAAGAAAATTGAAAATTAGACTTAAGTCAATTCTTAGTTTATGGTGCCGGGTCCTGATGAAATCAGCATTAACCAGACATGCACGTTTCGGTTACTTAACCCTCGTCAGTGATACTCAGCTTAGTCGTTTCTTGTTTCCATGCTTATCTGTATGTTACCAAAAGAGCTAGCGCTGTAAGACAACCATTCTCACAAAGCATACTGAAGGGAGTAGACCGTCACATTTTAATGTTATCGATTATACAGCACAATTAAGACGAATCATTGTATATTTTCCTTTGGGAGGTGTATTTCTTGTTTTACCTCAAGTCGCGTATACTAATATGCATAGCCTAGGAACACAATAGCGATTTACAATTAATCAAATCGTTGACATTTTAATGTTCTTGTTAAATAAGTTACATAAATATAATATTTGGAATTGCTCATTATTTCTCTATTCTTACATTTCCTTCAAGTATTTATATAGGAAACTATATTCTAGACAGGCAAGTATTTTTTATTTCTTATATAAAGTCCTCATATCGGTATGGTTTTTAATAAACTACTTGAACGAAGCATTTTTATAAATTCCTGTTCAAAAATTATTATTGACATTTGACTACTATAATGTTAAATGATTTTGTCATATTCGTAATTTATATATAAAGAATGGAAAAAATGAATGTCATAAAACGAAATACATGTAGACAAGTAATACAAAATACTTCTTAACTACTTCATTAAATTTGAAAACATGATTAAATTTTCCTGCAATTGCATTTCTCATCCTTTTTAAGTTTAAGGTTAATGGGTTTTGCATAATTTGATTTTTTTTACTTGCATTCGGAATTTCGAAAAAAAAATTAAACTGTGCGACATTGTTAAAAATGACGCAGAAACGCACTCAAATTCAGATTGGCATTTCGATGAACTTTTTATTATCTGATTTCTTGGTGTTTGGGGGTTTTTTTTTCTACATTTGATTTAAATTGTCTAATTTCCAATCAGTTTAATTACTTCATTTCATGTAACCTTACAGGGAAGTTGTGTCTTTTTACAAGATGTCAAAGTTTTTGGTTATCTTCCTGGTAATATCTGTATTTTTACACATCAATGCATCTCAAACACCGAAAAAGAAGAAGAGGCCTTCTGTGCCTAGTCCACCAAAGAGAATCCACCCTTGTGGTGAAGGTAAGACTTTTTTAATCTAAAGAAAATTCAGAGTAATTACGGAATACAAGTGAAACACAAATCCTAAAATCAGAATCCAGAAATCACGATCAATACGCTAACAAATTGTATTTAAATATATATGTATAAAGCAACTTCCTGACGATTAGCTCTATTCACTTTTGAATCATTAGCTAATATTTGATACAATACCAGACATGCAATGAATATCCAGAGTATATGCATGTATGCTGCCTGAGAAATTGTACGTCATATTTTATAATTGTATTTGCAGGTGAAGAAGTCGGCAGTTGTGCCTATAATGATGATTGTGCGAAATGCGAAATGAAAGCAAATGATAAATGCAGTGATGGAACGCTTTACACGTATTGTTGTCCAGGCTGTCGTTATACTAATATCATTAAGCCCCCTTATAACTGTTTTTGTATGTAGTGAATACTGCCCTAAGAAATAAAATATACTTAACATACATTTTGCTGTCCATCAGTAAATTAAAGTCAAATACATAGGCCGGAATCAAAACTTACAAGCAAAAGGCTTACAAAAGCTTTCAGAAATATACAACAGAACTTTCTCACGAGAAAAGAATTTCAAACAACTAGACAAACAGGTGGAGACAATGACACAACTTAATCTAATTAATTTATCCAGAGTCAAATGCAGGTGCGGAATGGCCTGTAGATCGCGCTATCAAAACACGCCGTGCTAATTTGCAAAGTTTAAACATATTCAGATATATATTACATATCTAATGCCAGTTTAGTATCTTAGTTAGCAGGATTAAAAAGAAAGCGAAAATTTATTTGAATTTTTCTCTTTGAATTATATAACAACAAGGAAACATTTGCCACAAAACCTAGAGGAGGGAAATTACCAAAAATTATTGGTCCATGCTGCAAATTGCCTGATCTATGCTACAAATTTATAGATGTTCTTAAATGATGCGATAAATTTGAAGACGTAACAGGATAACCACACCGTCTGCTACTGACATGGCAGATGGCCGTCCTAAGTCGGCACCGTTTGCCCATTGGTCTCGTTGGTTTATGTGTAATCATTTGTGCTTTATGTTTTTCTGTGATTTGACGTTTCTTGTACCACTGCGTTTCTTTCTGTGCGTGTCTTCTTTGTGTTTTACGGTAGGTGTTTTGGGAGATCCCCTCCTTTCTTCTTAAGAACAAATGAATTTGCAGTCTTGACCAGACATGCACGTTTCGGGTACTAAACCTTTGTCAGTGATCCTCAATCTTTACAATTTAATATGGCCAAAAAATTGACAGCTATTTGCCCAATGACAAATATGGATAATGACCATATCCCTGTATACAGCACAAATTCGATAATTCAGAAAATCAAAAACCGAAGGCATACAAAATAATTTACCATAAGACACAGCAGGATGGGTGGGATATGATGCCACTGGACACATGTTTTAGAAATTTCAAGAAATTTTGATACAGAAATTTTCGAAGGCATTGAAGAAACGATCAACCGAGTATGATCGAACTTGGCTACAGGTGCCCTCGGGGACTCCTGGTCCACTAGCAGTGACACTCAACAAGTGGTCTTCAAATTTGCATCATTTAAGAACAGATTAATTTGCAACATGGACTAGACATGCACGTCCCGGGTACTAAACCCTCGTCAGTAATTTTTCACAGAAATTTTCGAAAGCGTTGAAGAAACGATCAACCGAAAATAGCATAGGAGGGATGTTGCTAAGATGTTTACCTTTTTTAATTTACGAAATAGCAAAAAATAATTATAATTTCAAAGTGATAAAGGGCTAAAACAGAGCTTCTTTAAGACGATGGGGGTGGAAAGAAGTAATTAATACACTTAACAAACATCGAGTCACAGGAAACGATTTTAACTGCCCCACACTACAACAAGAAATTAGTTTTTATATTAATAATACGGAAATGTTAAATAATTTACACAATCTCTGAAATTCTGTCGATGAAATACAAAAATGCATCTAGATATTAACATAGTCATTGCTTTTACATTTTCCGAAAATTAGACAAAAGTCGAGTTTATGTAACTCTGATGTCATCTGACCGTAACATCATGAACATAGTAATACTGATAGAATGACAATTATGGATAACGACCATATCCTTGTATACAGCACAAAATCGATTATTTAGAAAATCAGAAACCGAAGGCATACAAAATCAGGATAAAACAGGAACCAAAGCAAACAAATAAAAACCACCATATGAAAAGAAGCGAACTACCTATAAGGGAGAAAGACCGGGAAAAGTAGACATCTCCTGCTTGCATGCAACACCCGCCGCTTCAATTCGGTAGAACTTTCTCATCCGATTACTCCATTTCGGAAGACATAGAGTACAATCTTTTTTTGGATGGTTCAAATGGTCTATGACAGAATATCGTCCACCATTCTGGAAAGTGGGACATCAAAGTGTGTGACGAGTTCCCCATATCGAATGTTAAACGTCATCAAATTTAATAACATCATTTAAGAACAGATAAACTTGCATTAAGGATCAGACATGAACGATTCGAGGACTTAACCCTCGTCAGTGATCCATAATCTAAAAACTTGAATATGACCAAAGAGTGTGAAAAATATTATATCTTCAACATATATAAACAAATAGCGGCAATGAGAATAATCCCGCCAATTCAACCAGAATTCAAAGAAAATAATTTTTAATGTTTTTAATGAGCACGAAAGAAGAAAATGGAGAGATTATCCGGATTGCGTGCACACAACCCTCCAAATTTTCCGGTTACCAAAGGGTATGCAATGACTGCACAATTGTAGTGTAAAATAACCTCCTCACTTTTAGATGACCTCACAAAAAGCAGCCAAACTCAGCGGCCAAAGATTTAAATGGATATAAAAAGGAGGGCGTATGTAATACAGTCTTTGTTCTACCGGCTGTAGCGAGCTCATGCATGTTATCACCCGAGGAGTCAAGCTGACATTCAGAGAGGATAGGTGGTCGGGCCCCGTCTTCTTTATAGAATTCCCGCATGGAGTCCCGTCGTCACAGTCAGTCAGAGTGCAAGTCTTAATGCGTTGGTACAAGACTGTTGTTTGTCAAGTACCAAGCCTTATGTCCGTCTGGTGACATTAGGATAAAGTTAACGGTATAAAACGCGTTTGACGATTATGGAGCATTTTCGACGATTATGTATCTACCTTTGATCCGTCTAATAAAACGAAAATTCTGTTATCAGCATTTCTTGAAATTTCTAAAACATGGGTCCTGTAGCATCATATCCCGACCATGATCTTGCTACATCTTTCGATACATTTTTGGACAACACACTTTGACCATATTACATTTTTAGATTTTGCTTCACTGATGAGGGTTTAGTGCCCGAAACGGGCATGTCTGGTCCATGCTGCAAATTAATCTGTTTTTAAATGATGCTATTGAATTTGAAAACGTTTAACATTTATACCACTTGGTGAGTATCACTGCTGGTGGACCAGGGGTTCCTATGGGCACATGTAGCCCATCTTCACGAGTCGCGGTGATCGATACGCGTTTCTTCTCTAAGAAACGCGGATCGATCACTGCGACTCGTGAAGATGATGTAGCCAAGTTCGATCAACTTCGGTTGATTGTTTCTTCGATGCATTCGACAAAATTTATTTCCAGAATTTCTTGAAATTTCTCAAACGTGGGTCGTGTAATCATCGTATCCCACCATCCTGTTACGTCTTTTGGTACATTTTTGGACATAATTACATTCACACATTTTGGCCATATTACATTGTTTAGACTGAGGATCACTGACGAGGTTTAAGTACCCGAGACCTGCATGTCTGGCCAATGCCGCAAATTTATCTGTTTTTAAATGATGCATTTGAATTTGAAGACGTTTAACATTTGTTTGACACAATACCATTAAAGAAAAGGGAAGGAACTCCAGCATGACAACCCTGCAGACACCCAGCGAAACAAACCCACAAGAAACTGACACAGATTGACATCAGACAAAACTACAAACCGCACAATGACGCTAGAACATGATACAAATAATCGAAACAGACACACAGAACATCAAACATCAAAGACAACACATAAAAGGAAGGAGATCAATGTGCACCCGGCGCCGAATTTGGACGGCCATCTGTTATTAGCAGATGATGTAGTTATCCTTATTACGTGCGAACAAGCCTTCTACTTATCCGGATACACTGAGGTCTCTATAGACGCACAATCGTTGTATAAACATTAAAAACAGGTTGTGTAATAGCCAAAGTAAAAACTTTGTTGCTTGTCACACTTATGCCCTTTGCCGTGTGGAGCTCGTAAAAAAGTTCCCCGCGAGGGGTTTGACAGTAAGTGTTTTGAATATACTTCCCTGACATTGTCGCCATAGCACTTTCTATATAGACATAACGTCAGACAGTGCATGAAGTTTTTGTATTTTCATTTCCATGCTTCACAGACATCGACGGCGGGTGCGGCTAGCAAACAGGGGATGCTTACTCCTCCCGGGCACCTGGTCCCACCTCTAGCTTGCTAGGGATTCGTCGATGTTTAATTTTGCGCTATATTGTGAGTGTTGTTGAGATTATCGTCAGGATCTTCTTTAACTCATTTGTATAAATTTGAATGTTTAGATCATGTATAGATCATGAATGTTTAGATCACGTATAGATCTGAGTGTTTAGATCATGTATAGATCTGAATGTTTAGATCTTGTATAGATCATGGAGATGTGGTGACCTGTGTATTGCCTTGTCCTTCCTTTTGGACAATATCTTTACATCTAAGATTTGGTGAGAAACTCTACAAGCACGTTGTAGGGATTTCTGTGGGTACTAATTGTGTGCCTCTTGTTGTAGATTTATTTTTGTACACATATGAAAAGGAATTTATCTAAAATCTTCAAAAGCAAAGAAAAAATGGTGATGTGAAATGTTTCATTGGTACCTCTAGGTAGCTGGATGATATTCTTACTATCGACAATCCTGTTTTTGAAAAGTATAAAAATGTTATTTATCCAAAAGAATTGATTCTAAAGAAGGCAAACGTTTCAAACACAGAAACACCATTTTTGGACCTAAATATCAAAATTGTTAATGGAGATATCCATACAAGTGTGTATGACAAGAAAGATGATTTTGGATTTAACATAGTAAATTTCCCCTGACTTGACGGTGATGTTCCTAGATAACCGTCCTATGGTATCTATATTTCACAGCTCATTCGGCATGCTAGAGCATGTACTGTTGTTTTGGATTTTCATAGTAGAAATTTACAAATTACCAAGAAACTTTTGGGACAAGGTTTTCGCTTTCACAATTTCTGGAAATTTTACAAAAATTATTGTCTACTTCTTCTGAAATTCGGACCAATACAGGCAACAGAGTATATTACTTTGGGTATTTCACAACCTGCATTTTATGGTGACATTATTAACAAGATAAGAAGGATCAAAGATAGACAACATTACTATCGAAAATGCGTCAGAATCATCAAACGCCTTTTCTTCCGTGGATATGATCCTAATGTCACCAGACGGACACTAGGCTTAGTACTTGATCAATCTACAGTCTTGTACCAGCGCATTCTTAATACTTGCACTCTGACTGACTGTGACGACGGGACTCCATGACGTGCCCTGTCCAAACCTCTTTAGAGAAGACATGGCCCCAAACCACCTGTCCTCTCTGAATGTCAGTCCTCCTCTAGGTTGCTAGGGGTCCGTTGATGCTCAATTTGATGCTCTATTGTGAGTGCTATTGAGATTATCGATAGGATCTTCTTTAACTCATTGGTAATTTGTAAATTTCTACTGTGAAAATCAAAAATATCAGTACATGCTCTAGCGTACCGGATGAGCTGCGATATGTAAATGGAACATCACCGTTAAGCCAACGAGTCCCATGGGCATCGGTACTTATTTAGGACGGCCATATGCTACGTTAGAAGCAGATGATGTTGTTATCCGGATTACGCGCGCATAGCCCTTCCACTTTTCCGATTACCCAAAGGCTTCGTTCGCTCAGTGCTTTTAAGAGCGAAATCAATTTTTCGATATACACAAAAATACTATGAATTTAGTCAGTTTTTAAAAAGGCCTTATAAAAAGGAGCATTGTTTAGCTTTGTGAGAATACTATTGCTTTAAGTTGGTTTGATTTTTTCTTTGCATACTAGTATATAATCAACGCCAAAAGACGTTTGTTTAATTAAAAGGCCAAGAATGAATATGGATTATTCTACGTAAACTATATAAATAAATCGAACAACAATCGTGTAAATCAAATTATAGATCAAATCATCATAAACGTATATACTTTGAAACATTTTTGAAAGAGATGTCATTTTCTTATCAGAATTTTTTATCTGAAATTTCATCTGTTCTTGAAATGATGCTAATGAATAACATGGTGCTCTATTGTGAGTGCTGTTGAGATTATCGTCAGGATCTTCTTTGACTCATTAATGAATAAAAGACGTTTAACATTTAAAAGGAATATTCATTTACTTTGTCTCAAACATATAACAAATTTACCATGAAAATATAAGGTCAACGTTGAATAAAGCTATTGTATACTTTTCATAGATGTTTTGCTTATCACTTCTAAAGGGAAACTTCCCCGGACACAATAAAATGTGAATTATTTGGTGAATATGCCAGGAACAAATTTCATTCTATGAATAACATTAAAGAAGCACTTATCAGTTATTCAGTCTCAAAGTCGAGAAGTCAAGGCAAAATCATTAGATTTTCCATAGGAACGGCTGCGAACCTCGAAATGAATAAAATTCCGAAGTAAGACCAGGTGCCCGGGGAGAATCAGCGTTTCCTGTTTGCATGCAACACCCGTCACTACAGCTCAATGGAAACTTGTCTAACTGGGTGATTGTCTCGATTTAAATATTGGTGTACACATCAGGTATGATCCTTAAATTTCGGATTTTTGATGGACAACACGTCATCTATCAGAAGGTAATATTGAACTGAGATGCGAGGTTCTTTCACCCATTCGAAAGCAAGGTCTGGATTAAGTCAGCTTCGTATGGATATGAAAATAAGTCCGCAAGCAGTGGGGCGCAATTGTTACCCATGGGGATGCCTACTATTTGCTGGAATACAATTCATTCAAACACGACAAAAATGTTGTCAAAAACTCAAGCAACCGGATGATATCGTCTTCGGTATCCTTTTTTTGAATCGGAGTGTTCCTTCACCAAATAAGTATCTCCTGTTCCCATTTTCTAAGGAAAGGTACGGCGAATAATATTGGCTAGTCTGTTTTTGAGGTTTTGGTGTTAAATGGTAGTGTAGAGCGTGGAGAAGGCAAAAATTTTATGCTGGTAATATGATTGAAATTGGTGCTTTTAAGTTTTCCAAAAAAATCCTTAGAATTCTTTAGGATCCACATCTGCGCCCGGCATTATAAACCTTAAAATTTTCAATAGTCGAAAGTCGCATTACAATATCAGTGATGACTTGCAATTATTCATTTCATTTGTCTTGTTTTTGAGTAGAATAGAATGGATGAACTCAATATTTGAAATTTTCACATCTTTTTCATATATCGTATTTTGATTATTTGTCTTAATGTTAAACGTCTTCAAACTCAATAGCATCGTTTAATAACAGAAAAAAATTTCAGCATGGACCAGACATGCATGTTTCGGGTACTTAACCCTCGTCAATGATCCTCAATCTAAATAATGCAATATGGCCTAAGAGGGTGAAAATTATTATGTCCAAAAATGTACTGAAAGACGTAGCAGGATGGGTGGGATATGATAAGTTAATTCTTAATTTATGGTACCGGGCCCTGATTGATTCCATTTCTGGAATATGCTGTCTCGCAGCATGTTTGAAGACCTTGCTTGATGAGAGTAAATATTTTCATAAGCAGAATTGAAAGAGGTTTTGTGGAGCACATGGACGAACCGGCAATGAATCGGTGTCTGTAAGGATTTTTGTGCACTTTTTTTTTTTGGAATCCAGTAGATATGAGGTAGTTCAAGATCAGAGCCATCAGTATGAATACCGAAGGACTCAGGAACAGATTTGTCGTTGTCAAGATCCCTTTCAGATAGTTTGTAAGTGTGTATGTTGGATTTCCAGGTGCTGAATGTAATCCTAGTTCCTCTCTCAAGCACTTGAAATAGTATGACTCGAAAGTAAAATTGTTTGCCGCCTTGTCAGCAGGAACAATTATGTATTTTTCATGGAGGTCAAAGTTCTTTGGCAACAACAGGGTCATGAAAAATTTACTCGAGTCTGTTGTTAACTGAGTGCCGAAGAAGCCCTGTTCTTCTTTTAAGTAATTCTCCGATGGATTTTATCCATTCGTGTCTAGTTCCACGTCCTCCTTTTTGCCCAACGTCTGGAGTACTCCTCACATGCGTCCATAATAATTTCAAAGTATTCCCGCTATGTGAAAGAACATGGTTCCCTTTATTAACTGACATTTCATAGGGGTTCGACACAACGAACACAGGATGGCATTTTCCTCAAAATTCCTCTATACATAATAAAGAGAAAGTAGATAGAGGGTGGGTTTCATTGAGAGTCGTATGTGTCAAATTCTTGTGTAGAAATGTAAGGAAAAAGTCAAAATTTCCTTTTATACATCAGTTCACTCCCTACCGTAAGGCAAGATACGTACAGTTACCTTCGTTCAAATTAAAAGATAAGGTTTGCGTTCTTTAACTAATGATCTCTAATAATCCTTTTAATCTACATCCTTTGTACTCTGCTGACTGTGACGACAGGACTCCATGACGGGCCCTGCCCAAACCTCATAAGAGAAGACACGACAACCTGTCATATCTGAATCTCAGTCGGACTCCTCGAGTGCACGCATGCATGAGGGAACATGTAGCCAAGTTCGATCCATTTCGGTTGGTCTTTTCTTCAAACGCATTCGAAAATTTCTGTTTACAAAATTATCTCTAAATTCTGAAAACTTGGTCCTGTAGCATCATATCCCAGTTATCTTGCTACGTCTTTTGGTATATTTTGAACAAAATTTTCACATATTTTGGCCATATTTCATTGTTTAGATTGAGGATCACTGACAAGGGTTCAATACCCGAAACGTGCATGTCTGGTCCATACTGTAAATTTATCAGCAGTCTATAACATCTTGAGCACACATAGCAGTGAACTGCCTTTATTCAACATCGCTATGACAAATATGGATAATGACCATATCCCTAAATACAGCACAAAATCGATAATTCAGAAAATCAGAAGCCGAAGGCATACAAAATCAGGGTAAAACAGAAACCAAAGCAAACAAATAAAAACCTCCACCACATGAAAAGAAGCAAACTCACGATATGGGAGTGAGACCAGGTGCCCAGGAAGAGTAAGCATCTCCTGCTTGAATGCAACACCCGCCGCTTCAATTCGCTAAGAACTGTCACATCCGGTAACTTACACTTGTAATTTCGGAAGACATAGAGTACAATCTTTGGTTGGATGGTTCAAATGGTCTATGACAGAATATCATCCACCATTCTTGAGAGTGGGACATCATAGTGTATGACGAGTTTCCCATATCTCGACCGTAGAACTTCCTCAGTGACGATGTTAGTCGGTCACAAACATATCCCTGACTGAGACGCTTATCTGAAAGACGCCTAGCTCTCAGAACAAAATCCGTATATTTGATACATGCTCTGGCATAGCGTATCAACTAAGATATGAACACGCCATAAGCAGGCGATGAAGGGATAATGCTACTCAGAAAAGGAAAGTTTGTAATGCTGAAATTGAAGTCGTCACGTTTGTCATAGATTGAGGTGTTCATGTGACCATCAGTGCCATAGGACACCATTATGTCCAAATAGGATGCTAAATTATTTGTCTCTGTAGTTTCTATGACTTCAAGCTCCGAAGGATAGATATTGCTCAGGTAATCCGCGAATTTTGGATTATTGATGGACAACACATCGTCTATTTATACCACTTGGTGAGAGTCACTGCTGGTGGACCAGAAGTCCCCGAGGGCACATGTAACCAAGTTCGATCAATTTCGGTTGATCGTTTCTTCAACGGATTCTAACATTTCTGTTATCAAAACTCCTTGAAATTTCAAGAACGTGGGTCCTGTATCATCATATCCCATCCATCCCGCTACGTCTTTTGGTACGCCTTTTCGACATAGTAACTTTCATACTTTTTTGGCATATTACATTGTTTAGATTTGAGAATCACTGACGAGGGTTAAGTACCCTAAACGTGCATGTCTGGTCCATGTTGCCAATTTATCTGTTCTTAAATGATGCTATTCAATTTGAAGACGTTTACTATATTCTATATTTTATCTCCCAAAACTAAATTGCATACAAAAATTGCACAAGTCTCCTTACAAATTTCGATTCATTGCTAATCATAGCAACTGCTCCACTACAATCTTGTCTAGAAATCTGACTTCAGCACTTAGGCTATTTAAGAACACGTTACTAGATATTGTGAAGCTGTTCTAAACAGGAACGATATAAATTTCGTTTGGTCTATTTAAATTCAGGGAATCTGATTGACAAAATGAAATCTAGAAGTTTCAAAGCCAATACAATTTCTTCATACGACTTCTCTAATACGCTAACCACGCTTCCTCGCGACCAAACTAATGATCGATTATCTAAACTCATTAAATGGTGTTTTGATCGAGAGCGGAAAACTTACATTTGTTCATTTGAATCAAAGGGTTTCTTTTCCTCAACAGACTACAAATCATACAAATTGACATGTAGTGACCTGTGTAATGCCCTTCCTCTTGGACAATATTTAAATTGGATTTGGTGATGATCTATACAAGCAGGTTGTAGGTATTCCTATGTATAATGACTATCATTTATCTGTGTACCTATCTGATAAAAATTTGAATAATAAAATAAAACATTGCGCCTCTTGTTGCAAAATTATTTTCATACCATTACGAAAAAAGATATCTTCAAAGTCAAAGACAAGTTGATGAATTGAAATGTTTCAATAATACTTCTAGGTACATGTACCTAGTTGATATTCTGACCATTGACAATCCTGCTTTTGAATTATATAAGGATTAAATTTATCCCCAAGAATTGGCAATTAATAAGGTTAACGTTACTAATAACAGAGAACACCATTTTTGGACCTAAATATGAAAATTGTCAACGAAAAGATTCATACAAGTGTATATGATAAAAGGGGTGATTTATTAAACATAGTAAATTTCCCCTGGCTCAACGTAGATGTTCCTAGATTACCGTCATACGGCACATACTTATCAAATATCATCATCCGGTACGCTAGAGCATGTACTTATATTTTGGATTTTTCACAGGTAATTAACAAATTACCAATAATGCGGAATTGTTCAAACTCTATACCTTTATGAAGAAAAATCCAAACCAGACACGTGTTGAACAAAATTTTCGCATATTTTGGCCATATTTCATTGTTAAGATTGAGAATCTCTGACGAGTGCCCAATACCCGAAACGTGCATGTCTCGTCCATGCTGTAAATGTATCAGCTTTTAAATGATGATAATGAATTTGAAGACGTTGAACATTTGTACCACTTGATGAGTGTCACTGCTGGTGGACCAGGAGTCCCCGAGGGCACATGTAGCCAAGTTCGGTCAATTTCGGTTGGTCGTTTCTTCAAACGCATTTCTTGAAATTTCAAAAACGTGGGTCCTATAGCATCATATCCCACCCATCCTGCTACGTCTTTTGGTACATTTTTGACATAATAATTTTGACACTCTTTGGCCATATAACATTGTTTAGATGAGGATCACTGACGAATACCCGAAACGTGCATGTCTGGTCCATGATGCAAATGTTTTTAAATGATCCTATTAATTTGATGACGATTGACTTACTTTTAAAATTCTGGGCCCGGCACCATAAACTAAGAATTGACAACCAAAGGTTGCCCATTGGTCTCGTTAGTTTATGTGTAGTCTTTTATGTTTCATGTTTCTATGTTGTGAGTTGGTGTTCCTTGTCCCTTTTGCGTCTCTTTCTGTGGGTATCTGTTCTGTGTTTTTTGCATGGGTGTTTTGGGATTTTGCTGTGGGTGCTGCAACCTAGTGTTGTTGGAGATCCCCTCCTTTCTTGAAGTCAAATTCTCAAAATACGATCCATAGTGAATCAGTGAAAATTAGAAATATCAAGCTCATCCATTCTATTCTACTCTGACAAATTTTGTGAATAATTCCAAGTCATCACTTATATTATCATGAGACAAACGAAAATTGAAATTTAGAGTTAAGACAAAGGTTCAGTACAGTATTAAGTGGCCAACCTGAAAAACAATCTCAGGCAAGCTAGTTAAATTGGGATTTTTTTTATTATTGATAACGACAATGCTGTGACATATTTCCTTTGGGATTTTCCTTTTCAATTTTAAAATTTTACCTCAAGACTAATGTCACTAGACGGACACTCGGTATGATATTGGACCAATCTACAGTCTTTCACAAGCGCATCCTTAAGACTTGCACTCTGACCGACTGTGACGACGGGACTCCATGACGGGCCCTGTCCAAACCTCTTTAGAGAAGACAGGACACCGACCACCTGTCCTCTCTTAATGTCGGTCGAACTCCTCGGGTGATTACATGCATGAGCTCGCTACAGCCGGCAGAGCACGAACTGCATTTCGCACGCCCCTACCCTATTTTAATATATATTTACATATTCATCTGTGTTGCTTGGGCCCCTGCGTTGTGCTGTCTTGTTTGTATGGTCATCTTACAGTGAGGAGGTTATTTTACACAACAATTGTGCGTTCTTCGAGACCTTTGGGTAACCGGAAAAGTGGGAGTGTTGTGCGCTCGTAATCCAGGATAACCACACTATCTGTTACTAACGTGACTGATGGTTGTCCTAAGTCGGGACCGATCACCCATGGGTCTCGTTGGTTTATGTCTTTTATGTTCGATGTTTGATGTTTCGATTGCTGTTCCTTGTCTCTTGCTGCATGTGTCTTCTCTGTGTTTTTACTTGGGGTGTTTGGTGTGTTGCTGTTGGATCTGCAACAGAGTTATTTTCGAGATCCCCTCCTTTCTTAATTAATTCAGCGCTGCAAAAAATCACTATAGTTCAAATTAATTCATATAAACAAACAAATGACGTTGAAGTATACATTCGTTCAAAATATATTCTGACTGCGAAGAACAAAGGGTTGCCACAACACCCTTGAATATACAATACAATTTGCCTCTAGATTTTCACTTTTTTCTTTTATTTCAGAAAAACTCTATACATTCCACAAAAATCATAAATATTTCTCTCTTTTAATGAAAAGAATAAAGCATCCAACAAAGCACCATTTCAGTAGGGCGGCCAAGCCGGATTTGCACGTGCGGCGTAAAAAGGAAAATGTGAGTCCGCGAATGCATGACGCACTCTTTCTCGTCGGAGAAAATATGGACGCCTCCGAATTTTGGTCCTTTTCCGAAAGCTCTAGACAGCACAATTTTTTATTTCAGCAAATAAGATATCGTCAAACTTTTGCTTTTAGCTTTATATTTTACCCTCAATTAGTTTATTTTAGACAAACCTGACATTTTAATTACTAAATCGATGATTGAAGTTGGCTAAATTTTCCCGGGAAGAAATGCCCCAAAAAGTGGAATATAAAAATGAGGTACAAAAAAATGGTCCCTCACAGATTTTTATAATATTTTCAAAAAATGACATTCACATCGGCATCTTTCAAATATCAAAAAATTACAGAACCACTTTTTCATATATTGAAATAAATCCCGTTTGAAATCAGCTGGTGTTAGCTTCGTTTCGGCATGCGCAGAATCACGATTTTGCACCCAATACACATTGAACGTGTGTCACACTGTAAACATGAATGAATGACTTTATTCGGAGTTTAAAGTATTTCGTGTATGAAAAAGTATAACTGTTGGATGATTTTTATCTCGTGAACCCATTTCTTACCTTGGAATTGCAATTAAGAAGAGATTAATGAAGGTTTCAAGCTGTTTTTGTCCAACCCGACTTCACGAAGGCCGATGTCAGTACAGTGCCAGTGTCGGTGTGATGTAAACTTGATGACGCAAAAACACGGTACGACTTGTGTACTTCCCATACATGTACTTTCTTCAGTTCAGCTGTTTGTTTATATAGTGAAATGGATACTAGGCCGATGCCTCGATGACGAAATTAATCTAGGAACCATTGAAAACATCGACTTTTTCCTCAAGCTCAAGGTAAATAAACAAATTTGTAAACAAATATCTTTTTTCTCTTTCTCGTTCTCTCTCTCACACATACATATACACACTTTACTAATACTACCAAGATATGTAATAATTTTCAAACACTGAAATGATCAGTTTACTAAGTTCATATATGTGCCTTTATTTTTACCAACCAAGCCTACCCCCCCCCCCCCCCACCCCATTGGGCCCTAAGCCATATTTTAAAAATTTTAAAAAAATTACACTTTGTCATTCACAAGTATACATGATATTATAATTTTTTTTTTATTCAGAATATAAAGTGAAAAGAGAAAAGAGATTGAATTGGTGGGGGGGGGGGGGGGGGTACTCACATTTCCATTCACACAATGACATAAACATATAAAATGCAAAATGCAACATGGGTAATTTAAACTATGAATTTCTAGATAGATAATATATCATAATATAATTTGATTATCTTGTAGTTCAAGTCATTAAAAATAATTTTTCATGAATTCCATTGGTTGAGTGTTGAATTTTGATATCAATACTATTCTTTCCAGTGATAAATTTATGATTGCTAAATGAATAACATATACAATCAAATTAATGAATCATTTTGAATTTTTCAGTTTATGACTATGCATTAGTGAAAATTGTATCAAAATAAACAAATAAATAAATGAGTAAATAATAAATGAATTACTTAAAACTAATTGAAAATGTAAAATTACTTTTTCAGGTCAAACTTGTTAGAAGAAATCTTGCTGTCTGAAAATCACCAAGTGGCTTATTATATGGAAGGCATGCATTTAAAAGGAATTATTGATTGGAAATTGTATACTATAGACTAGTATATTGATATCATACTCTACATCGAATTGGTTTGAAGATTGTGCATATTGCCATCATATTCTTCTTTGTGAATTGTGAGTGTGCAAAAATACCATACAAATGGATTATTCACAGAAGATGGAAGAGTTCAAGACCTGTCAACATTTCAGAAAACAATTAACATGATTTATGATTGTGAATCTTATTGGACAATGGCAGATATAGTGAGATAATGAAATAAATATTTTTTTGTGAATTCTTGCAGAGGATGAATTGGTCAATTAAATTTCTTCTTCATGATATAGGAATTTAAATTCAACTGTCATGGATCATGGGCACATCAAGTTAAAATAGTTATTTCTTTCGTAGTGACTATCTGGAGTAAAAAAGTAAATATATAAAAAAAATCACATATTTGTATCTTTTGTTTTCCAATTATTGAAAGCTCCTGCAAAATTGGAATTTTTATATGTATTTTTCTCGGATACAATGAGTATATTTCAAATTGTGGATGTATTGTCTGGCATATCCAAGAAAATGTCATTTTTCCCGTGTGCGTGGCAGTTTTGTACTTGATCAGAGGAAATTAGGAAGGTCGCTTGAAAAATCTTCGGTCTGTTGAATTCTGGTGATATTTTTTACAATTTAAATGTTTGCTCATCAAAAGGTTAAAACAACCTTCCTTCTAGAATGGTAAATTCGAATTTATATTCTGCTTTGTGAATTTCTGATGTCGAAGCGTTCGGTCGATTGACGATTTCTCCGAAATTGTCGAAACTGTGCAGCATGTCGAGGTACATAAATGAGGTACAAAAAAATGGTCCCTCACCGATTTTCATAAAATTTAAGAATTGAACACTTGGATATGTTCTCCACAACATATAAAAAAATTACAGAACCACTTTTTAATATTTTTGAAAACGATCCCCCTGTTTGCGAGGAAGGGGGTATGGGAGTCGAACGTTTAGAGTATTGCTGTCATTTTGTCAGCTGATTTTCGACAAATTTACAGAATAAAACATCACATTTTGGGTATATTTAGAGACATAAAATCTTAAAGAGTTTGTTTAATCTTTTAAAATCCGATGCCATCAATTTGCATCGCTGTTATTAGTATTTTTCTGCTGTGAATGTGTTTCGAAAAAATGCTTAGTAACGGCGACGCGAACTTCGTTCGATATTAATGCGCCGTTCTTAGCAACGGTTGCCGTCACGCGCAAATCTGGCTTGGCCGCCCTACTGATTTGAAATTAATTGACGTCATTAATTTATTCTGTTTTGAAGTTCATGTTAAAAGATGGCGAAAACTGCTGGAAGATGTATTTTTTCTGTTAGAATTTTATATGACTTTTGCCAAATTTACGAAAATTTTACGGAATATTATAAATGTTCAAATTCAATTGCATCATTTAAGATCAGATAAATTTGCAGCATGGACCAGATATGTACGCTTCGGATACTTAACCCTCGTCAGTGATCCTCAATCTGAACAATGTAAAATGACCCAAGAATGTGAAAAGTTATATCCAAAATATATATCCAAAGAGTAGCAGGATGGGTGGGATATGATGCTACAGGACCCACGTTTTAGAAATTTCAAGAAATTTTGATGACAGAAATTTTCGAATGCGTTGAAGAGACAATCAACCTAAGTTGATTGAACTTGGCTACATGTGCCCTCGGGGACTCCTGATCCACCAGCAGTGACCCTCACCAAGTGGTACAAATATTTAACGTTTTCAAATTCAATACACATTCTTCACAAAATTAATTTAACTTAATCATCGGAGATCTTAATAACTTATAAATAAATATTCCATTAAGTACAATGTTTAAAAAATTGACTTATATAGATGTTGTATTCTGTTGATGAAATACAACTATGAATCTCACTGTGAAGAAATAGTCACTTTTGCATTGCTTTCAAAATTTCAATTTTTTTATATAAGCTCACTGAACCTGTGACCATGAACACATAACGCATACAATACCAAGCAAGTAGGGATCTCAAACAAGACTCGGTTGCAGCACTCACAGAAAAACATAGAAATACTCCAAATGAAAAATAAGAGTAGCACATACACAGAAAAAGACGTAAAAGGACAAGTAGCAAAAAATACGACATCAAACACAAACGATTACACATGAACCACCGACATAGGACGGCTACGACACCTTAGTAGTAAATGATGTGATTACCCGGGTCACATGCGCACAACCCTCCCACCTTCTAAGTTAAACAAAGATATCGAAGAATACATTGTGTGTGGCGTGTTCATATCTCAATTGATATGTTATGCCAGAGAAAATTCCAAATAGTCAGATTTTGCTCTGAGAGCTTTGCGTCTTTCAGAAACTCGTCATACACTACGATTTACCATTGTCCAGAATGGTGGATGATACCCTGTCTTAGACCATACGAACCATCCAACCACAGAATATATTTGTATCCTCCAAAAAAAAGAAGTGATCCGGTGTGACAATTCTGTCAATTAAAGAAGGGTGTTGCATGCAAGCAGGAGATGCTGACTCTTTCTGGGAACCTGGAATCATTCCCATTGGGAGCTAGCTTCTATTCATGGAGGTTTTTGTTTCTTTGCTTTGGTTCTTGTTTTATCCTGATTTTGTATGCCTTCGGTTTATGATTTTCTGAATGATCGATTTTGTATTGTGTATTGGTACATGGTCATTATCCATATACCAATACATATATATCCATATTTGTCATTGTGTATAATGATTTTCTCACTGTACGATGACCACATAAACAATAAAACACAGGAGCCCGAGCAACACACAGATGAATATGTAAACGGATATAAAAATAAAGGACATACGACAGTTCGTTCTCTGTCACGAGGAGTCCCAATGACAAGTTGAGAGGACAGGAGGTCGGGACCCCGTCTTCTCCCACTTCAGACTGAGAACTCTCAAATTTTCTTGAGGTGAGATAAAATAAAGAAGGGGAAATCGAAAAATCATAATAGTTAATAATAATATTTAATAAATGTGACACTCTCTGAACGTAATGTATAGTATCTATCAATAAAGCCATTTCTTTGTTATTTTCTGTTTTGCGTCCTAGTGCTGGTAGGTTTTGAGCCCAAAGTCCAAACCAAAACAATATTAAAACAATACAATCTTTTGCAAATTAAATGTATTTTCTACAAAATTAAGTGGAAGTTTTTTTAATATTTCATATTTCATGCAAAAATGTAAAAGTACTGCATTAATCCAAGATATTGAATTATTTATCATTATTTTGTTGACTAAAATCTATCAATCATCAAATGAATCAAGTTTCCGTCAGATTTCAAATAGCACACAATGTGAAACTGAAACTTTGTTTAATATGCTTGTTTGTTTTTCTCCCTGGCAGCCTGGTTGCTTTTCAATTTCAAAAGGACGAAAAACAGAATAAAAACAAGAAATGGCCTTATTTTTAACAACAATAAATCGATTTCACACTCTGACATTATCGATCTCACCATATGACGTGATTACTATTGCTACCAAAGCGACATTCTGGAAGCAGCTGGTAGAAACAGACACTGTAAGTTGTCGGTCCTAGTCGACGACGTGGGAGAAAATAATCAAACACCACCGCGAGAGAGGGAATGTCTAATTTTCATCCCTCGTGTACAAAATTTTGGTTTTCCATGACTCGAAAAGCCGTGTCATGGACTTGCAAAATGTTGTACAGTCGGGTTGAGAAATCGCCATCCCTCTTTCGCGGTGGTGTAAGATGACAAATTTTGACAATGACCATATCCCAATACACAGTACAAAATCGATAATTCAGGAAATCACAAAACGAAGTCATACTAAATCAGGATAAAACAGGAACCAAAACGAACAAACAAAAACCTCCACAACATGAAAAAAGCAAACTCCCAATTTAGGAGTTAGACCAGGTGCCCAGGAAGAGACAGCATCTCCTGCTTGCACGCAACACCCGTCGCTTCAATTTGATAGAAATATCACATCCGGTTACGTCCATATAGGAAGATACAATACTTAGTATAGCATGTGGTTGAAAGATAAAGAGTATAATCTTTGGTTGGATGGTTCAAATGGTTTAAGACAGAATATCATACACCGTTCTGGACTGTGGGACATCATAGTGTATTTCCCGTATCGACCGTAGAACTTCCTTACTGACGATTTTACTCGATCACAAACGTATTCCTGACTGAGAAGCTTGTCTGAAAGACGCCTAGCTCTCAGAACAAAATATGTATATATGGTACTTGCTCTGGTATAGCGTATCAACTGAGATATGAACACGCCATAAGCAGGCGATGAAGGGATATTGCTACTCAGAAAAGGAAAGTTTGTGATGCTGAAATTGAAGTCGTCACGTTTGTCATAGAGTGTCGTAGGACAACATTATGTCCAGATAGGATGCCTAATTATTTGTCTCTTTAGTTTCTTTGACTTCAAGCTCCGAAGGATAGATTCTGCTGAGGTAATCCGCGAATTTTGGATTATTGATGGACAACACATCGTCTATGTATCTGTAAGTGAAGTTGAAGTTAGAAGCTAAGTATCTTCAGAGACCAAAGATTGAATGAATTCAGCTTCGTACGAGTAAAGAAAAATGCCGGCGAAAAGTGGGGCACAATTGGCCCCCATTAGAATTCCGACAATTTACTGGAAGACCTTTCCTCCGAACACCACAAAAATGTTGTCGATCAGGAAGTTTAATATCTGAATACATTATTCTATATTATTCTCTTACGAATTTTGGACCGGATCTGACATGGATTTCCGTCGTCATAGTCAGTAAGAGTACAATTCTTGGAAAAAGGCTGTAGATTGGTCAAGTACCATACCGAGGTACGTTTGAAAGAACGGGGGGTCTCCAACAACAATCGGTTGCAGCACCCAAAGCAAACCCTCAAAACACCCAATAAAAACACAGAACAGACACCAAAAGAAAGAGACACAAAAGGAACAAGGAACACCAACTCACACCATAGAAACATGAAACACGAAAGACAAGACAAATGCGCAACCGGTGCCGACTTTGGGCGGCCATTTGCCATGTAAAATGGATTACGTGCGCACAACCCTCCAACTGTAAGATGAACATGCTAACAGAAAGCATGACACAGGGGCCCCAAAAAACACACAGATGAATATTTAAATGGATATAAAACCAGAAGGCGTACGAAATACAGTCTGTGCTCTGCCGGCTGCAGCGAGCTCATGTCTGTCATCATCAAAGGAGTCCGAATGTCATTCATTACCAACGATAAAGAATTCAAGCAAGCAAACTCTTTAAAATTTACGATTAAAGATGTTTCCACTGTATTTAAATTGACTGTGACGACAGGACTCCATGACAGGCCCTGTCCAAATCTCTTTAGAGAAGACAGGGCCCCGACAACCTGTCCTCTCTGAATGTCAGTCGAACTCCTCGGGTGAAAACATTCATAAACTCGCTCTACAGCCAGCAGAGAACGTATAACGTAAGCCCTCTTTTTATATACATTAACATATTCACCTGTGTTGCTTGGGCTCCTGCGTTTTGCGGTCTTGTTTGTGTGTAGTCATCTAACATAACAGTGAGCAGGTTGTTTACACCACAGTTGTAAGTTCTTCAAGACATCTGGTTAATCGGAATAGTTGGTGGGTTGAGCGCACGTACTCCAGGATAACTACACCGTCTGCTACTTGTGTGGCAGATGACCGTCCTAAGTCGGCACCGATTGCCCATTGGTCTCGTTGGTTTATGCGTAGTCATTTGTGTTTGATGTTGTTTCTCTGTGATTTGGCGTTCCTTGTACCATTTGCGTCTCTTTCTGTGCGTGTCTTTGTTTTTTTTTTCAGTGAGTGTTTAGGGTTTTGCAATGTGCTGCAACTAGGTGTTGTTGGAGATCCCCTCATTTCCTTCACAATGGAGAGTTTCAGTGTTTTGCTTTGGGTGCTGAAGCCATGATTTGTATCCTACAGTGGAGAAGAATGTTGCTTCAGGAGGGCATATTTATGTTTTCTCGCCTAATCAAAACACCATTTTATTAGTTTTGACAGGTTCTCTTTTATTTTGTCATTGTATTATCAAAACATATTTTAAAAAAGTCGTTCGGTGAAAAGCTTATCGTTGAAATTAAAAGAACAAAGCCCCGGATATTTTATTTACCAAAGTCTCGCTGTGAAAGCCGTTTCACAATATTTTGAAATATGATCTTTCACAGCTGAATGTGCTGACGCAATAAATCGCATTGCATTCAAATTTATTTAGTATGGGCAAACAGTAAACAGTGTGATCAGATCTGTTTTTAAAAACTGAAATGTCCATTGAAGTAATTTCGTCTCGTTGCTTTAGCAAAACATTGGACATAATTTCGCTACTTTAAATTTAATTGTTTGTGATAGAAAGTTCCGAATGTAATGTTGATATGTAGTAGGTCTTACATTATGACAACTGATAAGGAGTTCTTTATCATCAAAATACTTATATATCTGCCCTTGCACACGGTGATCCAGAGAAATAATGATCGAACCCTTCGTTTAGTAACTCTTCTATGAAGTTGAGTACTATTCATTACCGGGTTAATTTTATTGAAACAAAAGTTAAATGTAGTATGAAATCTGAGTCAGTATTTTTCAGACATGCGAGTGAGTATCATACAATGTAGACTTTAGTTGTGTAGCCTTAATCAAAAGGTAAGGAAGGGATCCCTAAATTGACGACATTTAATTGCAAAGATTACAGCGGGGCACACACGAGAAAGAGTAAAATTATAAATAGTTCAGTAATACATGAAGGACAACACGATATTTACTGATATATGGAATCATAGACGAAATCGGAACCAAGCCCCACTCCTTGCCAACATTTTTCTTTACTCGTGCGAAGCTGAATTCATTCAATCTGGTCTCTGAAGGGAACAGATACGTAGCTTCTAACTTTAACTTCACTTACAGATACATAGACGATATGCTGTCCATTAATCTTCCAAAATTCGCGGATTACCTCAGCTGGATCTATCCTTCGGAGCTTGAAGTCAAAGAAACTACAGAGACAAATAATTCAGCATCCTATCTGGACATAATGTTGTCCTACGACACTGATGGTCACATGAACACCTCACTCTATGACAAACGTGACGACTTCAATTTCAACAACACAAACCTTCCTTTTCTGAGTAGCAACATCCCTTCATCGCTAGCTTATGGCGTATTCATATCTCAGTTGATATGCTATGCCAGATCAAGTACCAAATAAACAGATTTTCCTCTGGGATTGTCAATATTGAAATATATGTTCTAGAGCTAGGCGTCTTTCAGATAAACTTCTCAGTCAGTTTTCTGACCGACTATAACCTCGTCACTGAGGAAGTTCTACGGTCGATATGGGGAACTCGTCATACATTATGATGTCCCACTATCCAGAATGGTGGATGATATTCTGTCTTAGGCCATTTGAACCATCCAACCACCGAATACACTTGTATCTTCCGAAATGGAAGTAACCGGATGTGACAATTCTACCGAATTAAAGTGACGGATGTTGCATGCAAGCAGGAGATGCTTAATCTTCCTGGGCACCTGGTCTCACTCCTATTTTGGGAGTTCGCTTCTTTTTACAAGGTGGCGGTTTTTCTTTGTTTCCTTTGGTTCTTGTTTTATCCTGATTTTGTATGCCTTCAGCATCCTATTTGGACATAATGTTGTCCTACGACACTGATGGTCACATGAACACCGTACTCTATGACAAACGTGAGGACTTCAATTTCAGCATTACAAACTTTCCTTTTCTGAGTAGCAACATCCCTTCATCGCCAGCTTATGGCGTGTTCATATCTCTGTTGATACGCTATGCCAGAGCAAGTACCAAATATACGGATTTTGTTCTGAGAGCTAGGCGTCTTTCAGATAAGCTTCTCAGTCAAGGATATGTTTGTGACCGACTAACATCGTCACTGAGAAAGTTTTACGGTCGAAATTGGGAGCTCGTCATACACTATGATGTCCCACTCTCCAGAATGGTGGATTATATTCTGTTATAGAACATTTGAACCATCCAACCAAAAATTGTATTCTATGTCTTCTGAAATTGAAGTAACTGGGTAACCCTGAGAAATCAGATCACGACTGACACTTGGATGAATGGACATTAATTGCAAAGACCTTTGGCGATATTTTTTTATTGTATACTCAATAACATATTCACACGAACACAAATGTAGGCATAAATCGCTTACAAACAGATTATAGACGAATGAAATCATATGAGAAGATCCCAGGAATGACGGCGCTGCAATATTCGTTCATTTAATTTCATGAGAAACACCATACAATCAAAATTCTACTTTTCTTATTCTGTAATGAAATGAGTCCTCTGGATGTGTGCTCATTTGTACCTTATTAAATTGATACAAGTAAAAGATTTTAGCCTCGAAACAATATCACGATATAAACGAATATAAGAAAGAGGGGTGACTAAAATCTTTTCCTCTAAAAAAACTTTCAACACGCTAAAATTGATTCAACGTACATGTACTAAAATGTCATACTTTATATAAGAAAAGCGAAGTATCTCCAGCATTACCACCCTGCTCTAACCAAGCGAAACAAACCCACAAGAAAGTGACACATAAATGACATCATACAAATCTACAAATCGCAAAAAGACATAACAATATTCACTAGAACATCTTACAAAACAATCGAAATACATGTACAGAAACATCAAACATATTACATTGTTTAGATTGAGGATGAGGGTTAAATACCCGAAACGTGCATGTCTGGTCCATGCTGCAAATTGATCTGTTCTTTAACTTATTGAATTTGACGTTTAACATTAATGACAAGACATAAAAGGCAGGAGACCAATGTGCACCTGGCGCCGACTTTGGACGGCAATCTGCTATTAGGAAATGGTGTCGTTATCCGGATTACGTGCGCACAACCCTCCCACTTATCTAGATACACAGAGGTCTCCATAGACGCACAATTGTCGTATAAACATAAAACTTCTCTCTGTAAGGTAACATTACAAACGAGATAGTTGAACGCAGCGGCATTTAATAAGTTTTAAAAGCGGCATTTATTAAGGTTAACATGTAAAAGTTAACATCTAATAAGTTTCAAATCTGTAATTTTTCATCAAATTGAAAAATCTTGATTTTTGTGATTTTAAACAGTTTACAATATACCTTGTTTCTGTATCTACCTGAACACAGCGTATTATATACCTGAGTGCACTACGTGACAGTCATTGAACTAAATTAATTAACAGTAATGTTCGAAAGTAAAATGAATTTTCAATTAAGTTAATTTTAAAATGCTTCATTCGAAACATATACCATTCCTAATCAAGTTATACCTAAGCATGACTTTGTGAAACAAAATGTACAAAATATATGTAATAAATCTATTTAAATAATTTTAGATTTTATTAACACGTCTTCGGACATTTTGACTATCAATCTCGATCAGTAGGATTTAAACAAACTTAGTAAAATAGAAAGACACTGACACAATACAAATTAAAATATTGACATAAGAAATTTATCCTTCCAGTAAAATCAATAAAGAAAAGAGGTAATGGGTTGAATTTTAAATTTTAATGATACATTTTAAAGAAAAAAATTCATTGTCATCTCTAACAACATCTTAACATACATGACGAATTTACAAAAAAACAGCACAAACTCGATTTCTGTAATTATCCATCTTGATATTTCAGATGAAAGTCGAAAATTTCTAACTCTCGTAGGCAATGGTTGAGTATTTTCAGACGATACAAAATGAAGGAAAGGAGGGGATCTCCAACACTCGGTTGCAGCACCCACAGAAAAACTCCAAAACACCAATTGCTAAAATATACAGAGCAGACACGCTCAGAAGCAACCCACCTATATGAAATTCTCAGGCGAGCTAGTTAGATTAGGATTTTTATTATTGATTATGACAATACTGTGACATATTTCCTAGGGGATTTTTCTCTTCAATTTTTTTTTCAATTTTACCTTAAGACTTGTTTTCTAATTAGTACATCGACGAAAACCATGACCGATTTACACTTCATCAAACTGTTGACACTTTAAACACATTGATTTATCAATTAACGTGGACTATATTTTTGCGCCTTTTTCGATGTTGTTATCTCAGTCCTAGGTTTTTGAAATCTAACGACATACCGATAAGAAAAGTGTATTTGTTAGAAGGTAAGAATCCCTTTTGTGATTATTATACTGTAAACAAATATTAAAGAATTACGATTTTTTTCAAAGTGAAATGTTTACTTTTATAGAATGTATACTGTTTTTCTAAGCATTTTTGAAATTGGTAGAAAATGGACAATTTCAGTTAGGCATATTTTGAAAATAATGCTTTATATAATTTTTGATTTTTTTTTTCCTTTTTAAAAAATGACAATGTCAAACTCCACTTAACATCTTGTATTTTATATGATTATATGATTATAGGTATAGCCACTGAATTATTTGGATTGAAATACGACTGACAATGATTCAGAAATGCGAATAATACATAACTAATATCAGAACATTTTACACTCGAGTTGCTCTTGAGCAATTTAGCGTTGAATGATTTCGTTGATGTATAAGAACTATGTGATTTAAAGCACCGTATTAATCTATCAAATATTATTAACGACCATCTGAAATGATAACCTGCTCTTTCTGTTTGGTCAAATTGCTAGGATGATCAGATGTTACACGTCTTCGAATTAATCGCATTATTCAAGAACAGAAATTTTCAAATGCGTTTGAAGAAACAATTAAATGAAGTTGATCAGGCCTGAACTCTCTCTCTCTCTCTCTTTCATGGTTATTATTATCTACGATGAGTGAAGTGGATCGCCTTCCGGTTGCCCATTGGTCTCGTTGGTTTATGTGTAGTCCTTTGTGTTTGATGTTTATGTGTTGTGCGTTGGTGTTCCTTGTCCCTTTTTCGTCTCTTTCTGTGCGTGTGTGCTCAGTGTTTTGCATTGGGTGTTTTGGCGATTTTGCTGTAGATACTGCAACATGGTGTTGTTGGAGATCTTTTCCTTTGTTTTGTCCATTATAAAGTGTTGTCTTTCGTATTTCTACGATGTCTGCTTTATCTTGTCATGTGATAGTATCATATAATGTTTCAATGGGTTTTTTTTTTTTTGGGGGGGGGGGGGGTCCTTAGTGGGAAGGATCAAAGGCAGACAGCATAACCATACCGTGGATATGATCCTAATGTCACCAAACGGATACTAGGCTTGGTACTTGAAAAATCTACATTCTTGTGCCAGCGCGTTCTTGAGACTTGCACTCTGACTGTCTGTGACAACGGGACTCTATGACGGGCCCTGTCCAAGTCTCTTTAAAGAAGACAGGGCCCCGACCACCTGTCCTCTCTGAATGTCAGTCGAACTCCTTGGGTGATAACATACATGAACTTGCCCTCTTTTTATATCAATTTACATATTCATCTGTGTTGCTGGGGCCCCTGCGTTTTGCGGTCTGGTTTGTATGTGGTCATCTAACAGTGAGGAGGTTGTATTACACCACGATTGTACGTTCTTCGAGACCTCTGGGTAATTAAAGAAAAGAAAGGGCTGTGCGCATGTAATCCAGGATAACCACACCATTTGCTCCTTGTCTTGCTAATGGCCGTCCAAAGTCGGTACCGGTTGCCCTTTGGTCTTGTTAGTTTATGTGTAGTCTTTTGTGTTTAATGTTTATATGTCATATGTCTCTTTTTCGTCTCTTAGTATGCTCGTATTATTATTTTGGTATCAGGTGCTTTGCTGTTTTGCTGTTTGTGCTGCAACAGGGTCTTGTTGGAGATCCCCTCCCTTCTTTTATTCTCTCATGCTTGATTTGCCGTTGTTTTTTTAAATTGTAAATACTATAGTACATAATAACACAAAAGATTTTATATTTTTACAACAAATATAAATCAATGATTCCGATAAATCTTATCAGTTGCATGCCAAAGGTCAGTCTTTTTGAACTTAAGATACCAAAGGGTCGGAGTGAATGGAAATATTGCTGCCTTCATTTTATCAATACGTTGAGGTTGCTGTCTCTTTTGAAATAAAGTTAATAAAGTCCATGTGTACGTTGATATGTCGTGCTTTGTAAGATAATGTTTTAATCCTTAGATATTTTAAAATTTTTGTTTATAATTTTCTGATAAGTCTATCTATTTTGCAATTCTTTAACTACATTTGAATTATATCTAAATATGTTTATTTAATATGCCATTTCTTCAAGAAGGTATAGAGTTGGAACTCTTCCGTATTATTTCACTCAGCAAAAGAGATATTTCTTTTTTCACAGAATGTCAAAGTTTGGCTTCCTTATGTTCATGTCAGTGATTGTATATACACATGCCATCGCTTTGAAAAAGAAAGGAATTCCAGATCCATGTGGAAGAAGTAAGTTTATCCGTTTTATGCACATCTTCTGAAGACAAGTGCACGTAATATCTTACTCCCCCTTGCCGGATGTCTAACGTTCCACTCGCCACTATAAATTTGTCATTTTCATTGGCTTCGTCGAAAGATAGACCGAACTAATGAGAATCTACCTAAGGTGTCCTAAGTAACATCCAAAGCGATGGTTCGAAAACAATATGGTGGCGCCCAACGAAATCTGCCCATTATACCGTAGCGAATTAAATAAGAGCGGCAGGTATATACATTTCATAGAAATTTCGAATGCTTAATGAAATAAAAAAGATCCTTACGACAATCTCAACAGAACTCACAATGAGCACCAAATTGACCATCGACGGACCCCTAGCAAGCTAGAGGTGGGACCAGGTGCCCGTAAGAAGTAAAATACGTCTGGTACTTGAAATTGTTCCAAAATCGAATGAAAACTATCGCGATATGTGTGCTAATTGACTAGTGACAAAACATTAGAATGCTCACAAGGCGGCGCTTCTTATAGAAAGGTGACTTTTTAAAAAAGATAGTAAACCGCATGCAGCATAGGTAACAGATATTGACTGACTTCGGCCTTTTCTACAAGACGGAAGTGACGTGTGAGACTAGCCAGCAGGAGATACTTATCTCATCTTCATTTGAGATTTAGTTTTTTTCCTTCGAATAATATCTTAATTATTCCGTATAGTGTTGTATTCTTTTTAAGGTTTTGTATGTCTAATGATTTCTTTTTTATTCTAAGGTAGTATAATTGTGTTTTGATCCCTCCAATGCTATTTTGAACATAGATTTTTCTGGATATGCTACTGAATCGACCCTACAGGAAATTTGGATCCGCGCACTCTCTGTAATGTAAATATACAAATCTAAATTCAAAAAATTAAAGAGGACGCTACTGAAATGATTTTTAGTGGCTCCGCGTGAAGCATCACTGAGGGGAATTTAATATTCGAAACACGTGTCAGGTGCATGGAAATTGGTTTGGAATTTTCTTCAAGAGGGTGTAGAGTTGGAACCCTTCGACATGATTAATATAAACACTTATTTCATGTTGCAGTGTGGAGCAGTTAAAATTGTTCCCCGTGACCTGATGTTTGTCAAGTGTATCAATTATTTCTTTCCAGCTCTGTCACATGAAAGAAGCTTTGTTGTGGCCTTTTATCAATGTGACATCATATATTTATTTTTTGCTATTTCGGAAACTAGCCATTTTAACGATAAATATCATCGAAATTAAAGAAGTTTAACATCTTAGCACCATCCCTCCAATGTTATTTTGAACATAGATTTTATTTGGATATGCAACTGAATTGACCCTACAGGAAATTTGGAGCCGCGCACTCTCTGTAATGTAAATATACAAACCTAAATTCAAAAAAATTAAAGAAGGCGCTACTGAAATGATTTTTGGTGGCTCCGCCAGAAGCATCACTGATGAGTGATTTAATATTCGAAACACGTGTCTGGTGCATGTAAAATTGGTTTAGAATTTTCTTCAAGAAGGTATAAAGTTGGAACCCTTCGACATTTTTGACTTTCTCTCGCTGATTAGAACTTAAATAAAAATAATCAAATGCAAAAACTTCAGATTATAACGTAAAGGTTGTATAATCAAATATTTTATTGTAGAGACGCAGTTAAGTGGAGGATGTGCTTTTAACGAGGATTGTGATGGTTGTTACTACACAATAAGAGATGAAAAATGCGAGGATGGTCAGGAATATAAGGTCTGTTGTGGATCGTGTAAAGGGAGCCTTGTTTTACAACGTAACTCGTGTGTGTGTTTCGGCTATAAAATGTTGGAACAAATGTTTCTTTTACTTGGAAAATAAGCTAAAGAGACGCAAACTTAAGGTTTTCGAGTCTCCGTACATGGAATATATCGTATGTTGAATCTCAATAGAATATGAAACTTTGATGTGTTTTCGTTATCATTTAAATTTTCTGAGGACATCGTCTACTTATAAAATCACCTTGAACTGAGAGTTTGACATTTTTTCTGGAAGGTATAGCGTTGGAACGCTTTCGTATTATAAATATAAAAACTGATTTCCTGTTGCAATGTAGAGCAGTTAAACTCGTTCCCCGTGACATGTGTTTTAAGTGCATTAATTACTTCTTCACAGCTCTGTCGCCTGAAAGAAGCTTTGTTTGTGCATTTTATTAATTTGACGTCATAAATATTCTTTTGCTATTTCGGAAACTTGTCATTTCATTCAAAAATATCATCGAAATAAAGGAGGTAACGTCTTAGCACCATCCCCCAATGTTACTTTGAACATAGATTTTATTTGGATATGCTACTGAATCGACCCTCGGGACATTTCAAGTCGCGCACTCTTTTCAAATTGAACAAATTAAATTTTTTAAACATATGACCAGAGGGCGCTTCTTAAATGATTTTTGGCTGTGTATAAAAATAATTTTTGGTGGAAGCATCTTTGATGAGGATTCAGTATCCGAAACGTGTCTGGTGCATAAAAAAATTGTTTGAAATTTTCTTCAAGAAGGTATATAGTTGGAACACTTTCACCTCAGACAGTGCATGTATTTTACATATATTCTTTTCATTTTCGTGCATGAACATCGACGGCGGGTGCGACTAGCCAACAGGGGATGCTTACTCCTCCCGGACACCTGGTCCCACCTCTAGCTTGCTAAGGGTCCGTCGATGCTCAATTTGGTGCTCTAATGTGAGTGTTGTTGAGATTATCGCCAGGATCTTCTTTAACTCATTCAAAACATCACCATATTGCAGTATGCAATAAAACTTAAAACAATTCAAAAAAAACTTTTATTTAAAAACACAACTATTTGTGTTGCTATCCGGATTAACTCTGTGGAATCCTTCTTCTATCTCTGCACTCCAGATAATCAGATAACGGAGCCATATTGAAAATGTAGTAACCTAGTAAGTATCGAGCATTGAATTCAGCATCGAAGGAGTCTGTAGTCTGAATAGTGCTATGTCAATGTCAAAAGCTTCCACTTGATAAACTGTCCAAACTTATGAGTTGAAAATACTCTCGATGTTGTTTGATCATTGTTTTGATGTCGTATTTAGTGTTCCTCATTTCGTATGATTGTCTCCTAGTGCTTGTCTGCTCTGTGTTTTCGCAATGGAGAGTTTCGGTGTTTTGCCAGTTCCTGCTGGAAATCCCCTCCTTTCATCTGTAGATCATCATTTTCTACTAGCCCTTACAATCCTCAAGTTCTTCAAGACATTTGGCTGTAAACACCGAAACCAAAAAAATAGTGCCAAAAATTCGGAATTAAGTGACAATTGTTTGATATTGAAGTGGAATTGGTTTTCTGCTATATGTATCACCTCTTTCTACGTATGTTGTAATGATTCATTGTTTAATACGTCTAAGACGAACGACGAATATCATTACATAAAGTTCTACGAACGCCATTCAATACATATAAATAATAGTAGTTCAAAGAGTATGGAGATATCAATCAAGACACATACGCACATGGTTTTAAAACAATTTGTGTTTCACATAATGATAGATAAATCATAAGAAAGGAGGGGATCTCCAACAACACTCAGTTGCAGCACCAACATCAAAACCCCAAAACACCCACTATGAGACGCAAATGGTACAATGAACGCCAAATCACATAGAAACATCATGCAAACATAAAAACTGTATAATTTATCTTGTATTGCTCGATACAAATACTATTTCATTATTCTTACAAGCAACAGATCCAGTACACTAATATAATTAAGATCTGAGATCAAAAAGTGTAAAGATTTGTTAAATTTGAATTCTAAATATAAGATAGCCAAAAGATAAAAAGAAAATAAATTGAAATACTGATAGTACTTGAGGAACTTGTATCAATTTCGCAAAATTTGTCGTAGTCACATGACTTTGAAATGGTCTGAATCTGGTTTATGAGTTTTCGATATTCACACACAGTCGATCCGCATCCGGGCACTATGACGTCAGCATCGTTTACGATAACTCTTACGGCGTAATCATCCTCATCATTGCTGTCGCAAATATACAAAACGAAAGCAACGTTGGCGCTCATGGGTACAACACAGCTGGACATGAACTGTCTGTCTCTCATTTCCATGAAATTGTCCGCTTTCAACGGTTCAGTGTCCTGATACAGACCAAGAGCGTTGAGCAGCAAGCTGACAGTTGAAAAATGACCGATCCTGACATCCATGACGTCATAGCTGTATAAAACAGAAACCAATTTATGATGAAAGTATTTTCTTTCTGGTTGTTTATCTTTTGGACAGGATATATTCTTAATGTAAATCAATCAACGGAATCTCAGTAAAATTGTATATGTAATATATCTAAGTACACTTTACTTATATAATGTAATCTATTGTAGATATCATTGATGTATCGTGTCATTCGTGTTTTATATTTTATATTATGCATACCTCTCGTTTGCCCTTATTTGTTTGATTGCAGTTTCAAAGGACATTTCAATGTCTTTCATCAAAGGACACGTCACGTCTTTGTTCAATGGATCTCCACCAAAGCGAATGAGGTAGTCCTGAAAAATGAAGCGGTTTCGCCACTACTATTCATTTTACAAAAATTTGCCCACAATATGCCCGAGCGTTTTTGTACTAAGACCTTACGGAAGATACATTGTACAAAGAATTTTGACCTCGTGAATTCGTCCTTCGAATTTGACCTAATTCATCGACCAATTTGGTAAGAGACAACTTACCTGTGATATGGTCTTTTAAAGGACACAATATAATTGACTTAGTATAATTAATGTTTATGTATGAATAGTACTTACTTCTATATCTTGTCCATACTGAAGAATCTCTCTATCCTCATCAGACAGTAAATGACACCAGGCTTCTTTCCCAAAAGCCCCAAGCTCAATAGAACATAACTCTCGTATCACTTTGACATCATCTAACAAGAGTCAAAATTCACCTCTGAAATAGTAATCTATAAATTTAAAGTATTTTTTGATTTCTTTCAAAACCAAGAGAGAAACTTAACGATTTGAAAGATCTCCAACAAAACAATGTTTCAGTTAATACACAACACACACGCACACACACCCTGAATTACAACAAACGATCTCATTAACAACCATCCAAGAATCCACAGACAACGATATATTATATATAACAAACACACCAAGTGGATCAAAGTTCTACGAAATAAACAAAGAAGACATGAAGTAATGTTTACACAGGAGCCGACTTTAATGGACAAGGAGACAGAAATCGGATATAAGTTTTGGAGTTTCTTTTTGGTCCTACTTACTTGGATATTTTCCTAGCAGTGAAATGAATTTGGGCGGCTTATGAAAAGCACTTTGGCTGGAAGCATAACTGATAAGAATGAAATATTCGGAAGACGTGTCTGGTGCATAATAAATTGGTTTGAAATTTTCTTCAAGAGGGTATAGAGATGGAACCATTCCGCATTATTGCATTACGTAAGTGATATCTGAATTTATTTCGCCTTGGACTAGAATGTCGAAAACTGATTGGATAGAGCCCGTCACGTGGAAGCGGTCTATAACTCTATAGACTTTCTAATAGACCGTCAGTAGACAAAAATTCGAAGTGGGAAATCCAAGATGGCGGACGTTAATATGAAAACTGTATCGGCCGGGAATCGAACCCGGGCCGCCCGCGTGGCAGGCAAGCATTCTACCACTGAGCCACCGATGCTTATGGTAATAGGTAAAAAATATTGCTTATATAGCTCAGACTACACGTAATCTATTTTTAGCTGATGACTCGTTTATGTAGGTTGAATACCTGGGAAGTGACACACTTTTTAATTCACAAAGGTAAGGGAAATTTGTGATGAAGGGGTCCTCGGCAAAATAAAACACTTATTTGGTCAGTTACAGACCGTCTACGGAGATATGTCGGGTTGGTAAAATCTATGGAAGGCTCGGCTTCGCCTCGCCTTCCATAGATTTTACCAACCCGACATATCTCCGTAGACGGTCTGTAACTGACCAAATAAGTAATAATGTTTAACTTTGTAAATTAGTACGACGCATTTAAACAGCGCCATCTACATTGCATTCTGAAATGGATTCCGCACTTGTACTGGAATCTTGCGATTGTTCATTGTTCATCAGATAAGTTGTTCTTCGTATTTCTATATGAATTCGGCTTTTGTGTCTGACTTTCATTTACCGATTCTTTCTATTTTTTACAATGAGGTTGTGCAATATGGTTACAGAATAAGAATCTTTGTTAAAATCATACAAGAGCAATCAAAAATAAAGTATCAAATCCAAAAACTCTATATTTACCAAAAGTTAAACGAGAGGTGATGGAAATTCAATTATGAAAAACGAGAACGTTTATGATACTGATTACAGAAATTGAAATCGTCACGCTTTTTGTGAAGGGGGGTGGGGGGACAGATAGTCTTTACTAACTAAAAAAGGAAACTTGGCTCTTTAGTTGGATATTTTTGTTAATCATGCCTTCACATACGGAATTGGGATTTTTGTAAATTGAAGTTTTGTTGCGATGTCTAATTAATAATCGAAAGGATGTGATTTCCAAGAAATAAAAAATAAAGGTCTCAATATGCATTTCAAGCACGTTAATATCAATAATGAATTATCGTACCATTTTCTAATGCTTAATCAGAGTGCAGTATTGGGGAAAATGTTAAATAACATTTTAAATCAAAACTACCTCACAATTTAATTTGATGAATGCAGTTATGTTACATCAAGGTGAATTTAAACAAGGCAAACAACAAAAATAAAAAGCCATTACATCCTTTTTAAACACATTCCTTATACGTTGAATAAATTGGCGCCAAGCAAGGTTTTATAGATTAAGGTGTACCTGTATGAATCACACACCAACGTTAATCACTTACCTGCAGTTAAAGGCGTACTGATTTGTAGCCGTCTCTTTACGTTTTCAATGACCGACTTAAATTCGTTCCCCTCCTCAAACTTTGTCATCTGTGAAAGCAAAGCATCGTTACTCCTTACATCCTTGGTGTACCTCGGACATCCATTGTAAAATCTTATCCGCCTTTCGTCAGTCTTGACAGGAGTAAGAGTATTCTGCCGCCCTAATTCCTCATTTATACCATTCTTAAACTCATTAGCGCTATCTATTGCCCTTGAAGTATTTGACGATGTAAATCGACGACTGCCAGCCATTTGAAATAGGTCGTATAAGCTTTTCCCGTATTTGGCGCCAAGATATCTCATTTCATCCATGCCAAGAGCGGTCAGTTCCCACGCCTTGTCTTCATTATAATCATTTGTCCATGTGTTTAAGAATGGGTGTTCACTATTTTGCCCGGACTCTATTAATTTACTATGGACGCTGGTGTACTTCCTCATATTTGAGGCATCTGTGAATCTAGAACCATGTCTTGCTATGAACTGTAGTTGTACAGCTCTGCATGTCTTCCCATTCATCGGGGCAGTCATTAACTGGTTTTTGGTGACGTTTGTCGGTCGGTGCGTCCAGTAATAAGCAGTGTAGTGAGAGTATTGGTTACTACCGAACCCAGTCATCATGTCACAGCTTACAGGGCAACATGACAATATACGTAAGAGAAACATGTACGCCAAATATCCATTTCTTGTCATTTTTGTGTTCTGTTTTCTTACCTTTCAAAAAATATACAAAAATAAAATTATGAATTCTGAAGACTTTTGCTTTTTTTCAGTTTGGAAGCTTCATTTCTTCAATAATCTCTGCATGAAGTAAGAACTACCGTATTCTATATCAATGAAGCAATATTTTCATAGAATATCTCTTGAATTACAAATGAAACTCTAAGGCGAGAAGGGGATATGCTTACTCTCCCCGGACATCTGATCAGACACCCCCTATAAAAGTTTCCTATATAAGGATGAACTGGACATTGTCTTCTGTTTGTTGTCTTTTTTCTTGAGTTTATAAGCCCTTTTTTCAAAAATTTTAGTACCATTCTTCGGATGTTTGTGTTGATTTCCATCCATTTTCAATTAAATTAAATTCCACGTACGAATCAAGTTTTTAATCGTTTTCATTTTAAATTCACATATATTCAATTCAACCCTATATGAATGATCTGACGGAATTATTTTGATCCATATCCCCACTTTTTTTTCCTTCAAAATTCTGTATAAAATATAAAGTCGCTTAATGAGTAACATGGTGTTGATTTGTACTATGTATGTACGTACATTTATGTTTGTAAACAGACTAAAGATCGAGTTCAATTTTGATGTATCGCCCTTGCCAAAATCTTAAAAGTATTTAAAAGATTATTGCGCAACAATTAAAATGATAGATACGTTAACACTCACTGATACTATATGACGTTCATGAATGCACATATACCAGAACAAAATACCAAAATCAAACCCGAAATTAATTATATTTTACATTGTACACTTAATTATATATAAAGTCCCTGATGGGTTAAGAAAGCTTTCGAAAAGCCTTTTTATTGTAAATTGAAGATAGCAGAGTGGACGTCTGACAGGGAGAGGCATTGCCTTTTTTTTTTTCGTTAGTAATACTTTTTCGAATAACCATACCATTTTGTAAGTAAAGACTATTAAAATCTCAACTTGCAGTGGAAGGTCAGTGAACAAAATTACTATATAGAGCCATCTATACATAGGACAGATATTTTATGTATTGTAAATATACCTGAAATACCGGTAACTTACCATAGTATATCTCTGATACAAGTAAATATCATGATTCCAAAATTTTGCTTTAAGAATGTATGCACTTACTGATGTTTATAAATATTCTATCCGGCTAGGGCGAGGTAAAATATAAATAACTAGCATTTTAAAAAGAAATGCACTATGCATCTGCATTTTTACTTTACAATCAATTCACAATCTTCCCAATATATCTTTCAAATACATATATATAGCTATAGGTGAACATTTGAATATTGCATTAAAACTGCACCGGATCCTCATACTAAATGTTACATAAAAGAATTCTTCAGGATAATGATAAGTGAGAACCAAACACCTAAAAGTATACAAAAATGCATTAGACAGTGATTTATTTCACATTTAAGACTTACGTAAACCTGGTTAATTTGATGACATGTTGAGATAGTCCCTCGATTGACACTAAAATTTCTGTCACATCAAAGGGTACAAAAGGTAATTTCTGACAAACAATCAAGAACTTTCAAAACTTGTTCACTCCAATAGCATTTACTAACCTAACCGACGTAGAAGAAAAATTCCATATGTTATAATAGTACTCTGGTATTGAGATATCTGAGCTTTGATACATATAACATTTTTTTTTTTGTATGTTTAACTAAAGTGTCTGGCTAGACTCATTTTCTCAATATATCCCCATTTCTTTTTATTAATCTTTTTTTATTTCCTTATTGTTTTTATCGGTTAAAAGACAAGACTTTTTTTAAGACAAACTACAGCAAATGATTTGTGAAAATTGCACAATATTTATAAAACCATAAAACAAAACAAACAAGTGGGAAATAAAGCAAAAAAAAAAACAATTTGACTAGAAGTCAAGTCCTAACTTGAAGTGAGAAACAAAGAAAATACATAATTTGCCTATACTGTGTTCTTGCGACTTTAAACTAAGGTAAACGGTGGCACCATTATAATAAAGCCCTGGGATAAAGCGATAAAATATAGGGTATTTTTCAGTCATAGAAATCAGTAACAGTTTCACAACACTTGGCTTTCTGTTGATTGTGTCAATGGTAATTGCTTTGTTTATTATGAATACAATATATTTTTTTTATTCCAATTTCGTTTATATCTGCACAGAGATGAAATGTTATCTCTCTATATACAATTACTTTTGCCTCACCTGAAACAGATGTAACTCTCAAGATTTATTGACCTTCATAGACCGATATTCATAAATTATATATCATTGAGTTTGCAATAAATCAAACCAAAACGTTTCACTCTATAAAAGTGTACTTAAATATGGACAAACATATTCTGAAATAAAAGCTGAGAAATTATTCATAATACATATGTTTCACTTCCAATGTTGGGAGTGTTTCATCCTTGTGGTACATTGAGAAAGAAGCGTATCATTAACCTTTAAATTTGTTGTACTCAAAGAAATTGGTTTTTTTTTTTTTTTTTTTTTTTTTTTTTTCATGCAAAGAAAATATCAAAGGATAAACTTTACTTACCAAAGTAAATAATGTACGCATAGCATGTCAAGCGATTCAACTCGCAACAAATTTCGCATGCTACAACCCTCGCAGAATAGATAAGTGTGTACACATTGTTACACGTTAACGGCCATGCAGGTGTGCATTATATTTAGGATCTATTTTAGTGGTACACACTTATCTACGGAAAGCATCAATAAATACATCACTTTGCGGGTCATTATATAGCTACGATTTGTTTCCCCCATGTTTAAAAACATGAAGAGGTCATACGAATTAAAATTACCGTTTTAGAATTCTCATTCATCTTCTTGAATGTTTAATAAGGCAATATTTATAGCTGTCTTGTTGGTGTGCATGTGGTCAGGTTGTTTTACACCACAATTATACGTGCTTGGAGACCTCTTGGTAATCGGAAAAGTGGGAGGGTTATGCGCAGTTAATCCAGGATAGCCACACAATTTGCCATTTGTGTGGTAAATTGCCGTTCAACGTCTGCACCGGTTACCCATTCGTCTCGTTGCTTTATGTGTCGTCTTTTGTGTTTTATGTTTATATGTCGTATGTCTCTTTTTCGTCTCTCAGTATGCTCGTCTTTGTATTTTCGCATCGGGTGTTTTTGGTGTTTTGCTGTTGGCGCTGCAACGGGGTCTGGTCGGAGATCCCCTAGCTTCTATTCAATAAAGATAAAACGTAAGTGTTCCAACTCTATACCCTCTTTAAGAAAATTTCAAACCAATTTTCATGCGCCAGACACGTGTTTCGGATAGTCAATCCTCAAGATCATCAGTGATGCGTCCAGCCTAAGTGATTTTCAGACACAGCCCAAGTTCATTTCAGGAGCGCCCTCTAGTTTGATTTTTTGAATTTCAATTCAAACATTTTGCAAAGAGTGTGCGGCTCCATGGTTCCTGTAGGGTCGATTCAGTAGCATAGTTAAATAAAATCTATATTCAAAATAGCATTGGAGGGATGGTGCTAAGATGTTAACCTCTTTTAATTTCGTTGAAATTTTTTGGACGAAATAGCAAAATAAGATATGAAATCCTGTGAATAAAGGGCCAAAGGAACACAATTTTAATATAATACGGATCTTTATATGGTTATCGATAAATTCCTAATACTTTCCTTTGACGAACCTAAGTTGATATGAAACGCCGAATATGATTGAAAATTGAACGTTGTCAGTAAAATGAATATATTCTTTTTACTAAATTGATATTCAATTTTTAAAATTTTAATTCTTTTCAATTGTTGATATACATTTTCTAAGAAAAAGATTAAAGTGCTTCATAAGTTTTTGTGTATATGTTGCCCATCCTGTCTCAGTAGTATGTTGGTCTTCTGATGTGATCTCCATTAAACCGTGTAATTAAGGGATAGCATATATGTATTTTAAAAATTCAGGCATGTAATTGGTGACTTACAGGTCCAAAACTGAGATTTTGGACGCCTCCTTATTGCTTTCTGTCCATTTTGACTTGTTTCAAGCGTGTTCGTTCCGATATGTGTTTGGTCATGTTGGACATTTTCTACTCACTCTTCTCCAACTGTTACTGAATTATTGATATAAAAAAGGGTTCAACTCTGCTGATCCAGCCTTTCAGATTGACAAAAAACCTTATACAGTATACCAGTGTAAGTATTGTTGCATGCAGTCAGAGGACGCTCACTCCTTCCGGGAACCTGGACCTGTCTCAAATTCGGGAGTACGCGATCCTTGACTTGTTAATGGAGACTTACACAAAAATGCCATAATCCCCCCTGAGTTACGGTTATCAATTATCCTCTGGTATATTTAGAAAACCGAGATATACGAACGGGCAGCAGGTTTACCAAAGGGACGAAATAGACGGACGGATGACAAACAGTCAAACTGATGATGAAATAAATGTACTCCTGTTCGAATCAACCATGACGTACCAATGAGAAGAAATGAATAGAATGTGTACCTACATCGGCAAAATTACATGATTGGGTAAATTCTATCAAGTTTATCTAGTCGTCAAACAGTTTATTTGTCAATACAATATATAAATATAAAGTGTTTTCTCTCAGGGTTGTGTACTGAAAGATTTATGTGACTTTCTCAAACCAAGTCGAAAGTAATTGACATCTTTATATGACATAATATAATTAAATATTTGATTTAATTGGTACCGCGGCTGACAACGGCTGCATTGGACTGCCGTCGGCAAAAATAAATGCAGTTTCCAGTAAATGTGTCAATAATTTGGAAACATATTGCAGAGTCTCACCGAAAAGGGCATGTGATTTATAAAAACCTTGGAAAAGAATGTTAATACAAACGAATGTCAATAATGAATGCTTTTTGTGACCTTTTATTTTCATTTCTATGATTCTATAAATATATAGTTTTACCAGATTATCTGAAATAATATCCACATTTGATGTTCAGAATTTCAATAAGGTAAGACAAAATTGTATTTCAGTCAAATAAAAAAGCGTACATCAAGAAAAACTATATCAAATACTGCCAAATCCAATATGCGTTTTTAAAACAAAAATTCATATTAATTGAGTAATAATTTTTTCGCATCAACTTACCTTATTATTCGATTCCTAATATACCTTATTACGGTTCCAGACAGGTAATATGGTGCGATTTACCAAAGGCGAGGGGAGTATAAATTTCAGACAAGGTATATCAGACCATTTTACCTCTCTGGAACCGTAATAACATACTGCAAAACACTTATAAATTGTTATTTAAAAATGGCGTCAACAGTAAAATTTCTAACTTTTATATTTCTTGATGAATTGTAAAATATTCTTCACCATCAAAAAGATCATACCCGTAATTGGTTTATTGGTTACACTACATAGTATCCGCAGTGTCGCATTTGGAATTTGGCCAGGGATGATTTTTTAAATAGGGGACAGATGGGGTCCAGCTTCATTATGTGAGCTTTAAAATTGAAATAACTATGATTTTTGATATTTGGAAGAAATAATAAGCTTGTTGTCTTGATAAAAGCCCATTATTTCCATTGTATACCTCATATGTATAGTATGACCGGATGTGAAAGTAAGAGGTCATGTGACTAGCCATTGGCAAAGAAATGAGTGCTGTATTTAGGTAAGAAAACTTTGACGTCATATTTCTCGAATTGCATCAGGTGAAAATTCAAATAAATTGCACATATTGTAGAATAAGAAATACACAACAAATAGACATACAGTTTATTAAGAAAATCATTTGAGAAGGATGTCAAATTTGAGTCACTTTGAGGGGTCATGCCCCATTTCCATGTCACCTTCTAATGTACTGCTATAACTTTGAGCAGCATGTCTGACTGACAGGATTTGTTCAGATGAAATCAAGGATTATAGAAGTAATCAGTAATAAGAGTACTTTTTATTGATATGTAGCTTTATAATGTATGAGCAATAGAAAATTATTAATATGACGTCAACTATTGTATGCCTTTCTTTGAAAACGCTCAATTTTCAATGGCCAATACTGTACTGTGTAGTGCAACCATTCGAAATGAATAAGGATCTGAAGCGAAAGGAAAAATCAAAACGTCTGGTCGTTTTTACGGGAAATGCTCGCTATGACGTCAAGAAACAATAAGATATCCGTGACGTCACAAAGTTCCATATGTACGGCTGCAGACGGGTAACATACATCTAGAACTACTTCCGGGTTGAATCCCTGCGAGGAACAACCCTAGACATCAGGGGTACATTTGCATACCAAGATTTCTGGTCTCCGGTAAATAACGGATTAAATAAATAGACAATATTGGAAAAAAGTTTTATGAAAATAATAATTGCTGAAATATAAAGAGTTACCACCAAAACAACGGCAGATACCATCTGTAACTTTCATCATAACGCCGAACTCTTTGCGCCTCGCGAGATGTCATCCTGATCTGTCTTTGTTATTTGGCTTGGGTGGTTGCTATGCAAATTTCGAGTCTATCTTCGTTATTTGCAGGCTATTTCTTTATTTGTACATCACAATTGTTATTTTAGAAAATTAGATTTAAATCTGAACTCAATACGATCTTCAATTTGCGTTTAAAATAATGCTCTAGCACTGCTGTTCAAATCTTGTTACTAAGGAAGACGTTGTTTTTGCGGGAAAACTCGCTGAATATTTCGAAACGTACACAGTGTCATTATGACGTCGGAATGTTTCCATTGTCAAGAAAGTATAGAGTTGGATCACTTTCGTTTTATTATTCTTATCTTGGTTTCGTGTTTGAGTTACAAATGATGAGGATCGAGCAAGCAAATATCCAAAATATGCCCATGTACCATGTTGCTGAGCTCTGGCTATGGAACAATGCTTCATGATATCGCGCATCAGCATGTTTACCCTTGTCGTTTAGCAAATGATTAGAATATGTATTTATGGAGTTTTATCTTTCTTTTAACCATGACAGGAAGTGAGATAATCTACAATGCTTCGTGCCAGTATGTTGATGGTTCTGATAGCTTTCATGGTTCTACCTCCAGCAAACTGTAAAAATTTGGGTAAGTAATATACGAAAGGAGCTGTAACGATAAGATGTAAATCTGCCCTGAAAAGTGGAAATTTCAAAATGGGAAATTTGAAGAAAATTTCAGTAGAAATATCGATTAACTTAATGCATATCTGAATCTAATGTCTGTTTGAATTAATTATCAATAACAATACCGATATTAGGGTTAAAATGAGCGGGGGGTTTTTTATAAAAATCAATGGACACGGAAAAGTTTTCTACTACATTGTTCCACCCCGAGTTACAGAATGTTACTTTAACTAAAGGTGTATATTATCAATACCAATTTTCTGACCAAGTGTGGTTCTGTAACTCGGGGTGGAACAATGTCCAACGGACAAAAACGAAAAAAAAGGGGATGGGCTTTTTTCTAAGAATCTGACTAAAAAGCGATAAGATAAATAAATATTGTCCATTTCTTCTTGTTATACAATGGAACAATCTATTCTGAGTGGATTCCGATGAAATATACAACATACACAAATGAAATTAACGATATAAAGATGTATAATTCTACACTGACGTTTTCAGACATCGTTACCCCCCTTTACCTATTCAAGCCGACATTATCAAATCTTACATCATTTGTTTTTTAATAAAATACTTATGAGAAACTTTCTAATACATAATATTTTCTCCCGAAAGCGCACGAAAACAATCGAAAGATGTCACGGCTAAGTCAAGCCCTTATCGTTACAGCTCCTTCCTCAGTTCAATCCCCCCCCCCCCCGAAAAACCTTCTTGCTCAATGTTTTTGAATAACATCAACGAGTCAATCGTATTAATATTTCATTTAAATCTTGGTTATAAATTATTTTGATTTGACTTAATTTTCCTTCTTTTTGCCTCGAATATATTGCAAAATTCAGTCTTTAAAATTGTTGAAATGTGCAGATAGTTTCCTGGAAATAAGTACAATAGAACAGATATTTCAAATACATACTTACTGTAAAATTTTCAATAATAAATTGCTTTTTTCTCCTTTCGTGTTTATCTATACCAACTGTACTCTGGAACTTGCGAACAACCCTCAATGACATCTGCCAATTCCCATCTGTCGCAAGTCAAGTTCATATTTATAAGGTGAGGCGATCGTTGGCATCGAGCTTCTGTGCATCTGTATTTTGTATTTATTATAGTCATATCTTTTCCCTTGTAGAGATTCTAAACGATGACACGTGCGCCAGTGGAGATATATGCTCTAACTGTGTGTTTAAAGAACCAGTACCAGAACTGGAAGATCATGAGGACACTGTCTGTTGTCCATCAACTTGTGATGACAGATTTGTGACAAAAATTGTGGTCTATAATAACGAGACAACGGTGGGCCTAATGTGCATTTAATTGTTTTTAATTTATTGAAAGTAAACAAAGCAGATGTTTAACGTCTTCAAATTCAATATCATCATTTAAGATAAGATAAATTTGCAGCATGGACCAGACGTGCACGTTTCGGTTACTTAACCCTCGTTAGTGATCCTCAATCTAAACAATGTAATATGACCAAAGAGTGTGAAAAGCTATGTCCAAAATATATGCTGAAAGGCGTAGCTGGATGGGTGGGATGTGATGCTACAGGTCCCACGTTATAGAAATTTCAAGAAATTTTGATGACAGAAATATTCGAATGCGTTGAAGAGACGATCAACTAAAGTTGATCGAAATTAGCTACATGTGCCCTCGGGGACTCCTGGTTCACCACCAGTAACACTCACCAAGTGGTAGAAATTAATGTTTAACGTCTTCAAATTCAATAGCATCATATAAGATGAGATAAATTTGCAGCATGGACCAGACATGCTCGTTTCGGTACTTCACCCTCGTCAGTGACCAGCTCGTCCAACAACAGTGACACTTACCAAGTGATAGAAATGTTTCTCGTCTTCAAACTCAAGATATATACTAAAGTAAATGAAGAAACAATAGTGTGTCAGGAAACAAACATTGATCGACATTGTTCGTTACACTGCCCATAGGAAAACATACATATTAAATCGTCGTATTTGATAATGATTTGCAGAAAGAGATCCTTTATTTTCCTTTTGTCATTTTGAAATCTTTTCAACTGAACAATTATCGGACACAGACAAAGCTGTTAAGTTATTAGCAATGACTATAAGGTCTCGAATGACGGCTAGTTGTTTCAGCGGTACACAATTACACTTAGGTCCACATATACTTGGACAATTCCATTTCTCACCATATTGAGATAAAAACATTTCAAAGAATTATGAAGAATTTATTGTTTTTTCTTGCTTATATCAAAATTGTTAATGGAGAGATCCATACAAGTGTGTATGACAAAAGAGATGATTTTGGATTTAACATAGTAAATTTCCCCTGGCTTGACGGTGATGTTCCTAGATTACCGTCCTATGGTATCTATATTTCATAGCTCATCCGGTATGCTAGAGCATGTACTGATGTTTTGGATTTTCATAGTAGAAATTTATAAATTACCAAGAAACTTTTAGGACAAGGTTTTCGCTTTCACAAACTAGTAAAGACTTTCTGGAAATTTTACAAAAATTATTGTCAACTTCTTCTGAAATTCGGACCAATACAGGCAACATAGTATTTTACTTTGGGTATTTCACAACCTGCATTTTATGGTGACATTATTAACAAGATAAGAAGGATCAAAGATAGACAACATCACTTTCGAAAATGCATCAGAATCATCAAACGCCTTTTATACTGTGGAATATGATGGCCGTCCTAAGTCGGCACCGGTTGCCCATTGGTCTCGTTGGTTTATGTGTAGTCATTTATGTTTCATGTTTCTATGTTGTGAGTTGGTGTTCCTTGTCCCTTTTGTGTCTCTTTCTGTGGGTGTCTGTTCTGTGTTTTTTGCATGGGTGTTTTGGGATTTTGCTGTGGGTTCTGCAACCTAGTGTTGTTGGAGATCCCCTCCTTTCTTTTCTAATGTCACCAGACGGACACTAGGCTTGGTACTTGACCAATCTACAGTCTTGTACAAGCGCATTCTTAAAACTTGCACTCTTACTGACTGTGACGACGGGACTCCATGGCAGGTCCTGTCCAAACCTCTTCAGAGAAGACAGGGCCCCGACCACCTGTCCTCTCTAAATGTCAGTCTGACTCCTCGGGTGATAACATACATGAGCTCGCGGCGGCATAGCACGGATTGTATTACGTACGCCCTCTTTTTATATCCATCTACATATTCGTCTGTGTTGCTTGGGCCCCTGCGTTTTGCGGTCTTGTTTGTGTGTGGTCATCTGACAGTGAGGAGGTTGTTTTACACCACAATTGTACGTTCTTCGAGACCTCTAGGTAATCGGAAAAGTGGGAGGGTTGTGCGCACGTAATCCAGGATAACCACACCTTCTGCTATTTCCATTGCAGATGGCCGTCCTAAGTCGGCACCGGTTGCCCATTGGTCTCGTTGGTTTATGTGTAGTCCTTTGTGTTTGATGTTTCTTTCCCTTATGCGTCTCTTTCTGTGCCTGTCTGCTTTGTGTTTGCAGAGTGCAAGTCTTAAGAATGCGCTCGTTCAAGACTGTAGATTGGTCAAGTACCAAGCTTAGTGTCCGTCTGGTGACATTAGGATCATATCCACGGTATAAAAGGCGTTTGATGACTCTGACGCATTTTCGATAGTTATGCCGTCTACCTTTGATCCCTCTTATTTTGTATACTATGTCACCATAAGATGCGGGTTGTAAAACACCTAAAGTAATATGCTCTGCTCTAGCATACCGGATGAGCTGTGAAATGTAGATACCGTATAACGGTAATCTAGGGACATCACCTTATTTTGTATACTATGTCACCATAAGATGCGGGTTGTAAAACACCTAAAGTAATATGCTCTGCTCTAGCATACCGGATGAGCTGTGAAATAAAGATACCGTATAACGTTAATCTAGGGACATCACCGTCAAGCCAGGGGAAATTTACTTTGTTGAATCCAAAATCATCTAGTTTGTCATACACACTAGTATGAATTTCTCCATTGACAACTTTGATATTTAGGTCCAAAAATGGTGTTTCTGTGTCTGTAACGTTTGCCTTGTTTAGAGTCAATTCTTGTGGATAAATAACATCTTTATACTTTTCAAAAACAGGATTATCGATAGTAAGAATATCATCCATGAAATTTCCATATTCCGAACATGCCCTGGCGTACCGTACGTATCAGCTAAGAAACAAAAAACGTCATAAGAAAGAGAAATCGGAATGTTGCTACTCATGAAAGGAAAGTTAGATATGTTCAAGACATACGGGTTATCGGAAAAGTGGGAGGATTGTGCGCACGTAATCCGGGTAATCACGCAGTCTGTTACATGTATTTGCGTGAGAGACGGCCATCCAAAATCAACACCGGTTGCCCGTTTGCCTCGTTGGTTTATGTGTGGTCTTTTGTGTTTCATATTAATTTCTATGATGTGAGTTGGTGTTCCTTTCCCTTTTGCGTCTCTTTCTATGCGTGTCTGTTCTTTGTTTATGTATTGGGTGTTTTGGGGTTTTGCTGTGGGTGCTGCAACCAAGTGTTGTCGGAGATCCTCTCCTTTCTTAGTTATGTGGAAGCTGAAATCATCACGCTTGTCATACATTGAGGTGTCGTAGAAGTATATCCAGTTACGAAGCGGATCCGTCTCTCTCGGATGTTTCCTTGAATTCTGTTCATGAGGATAGATTTCATGTAGATGATCCTTAAAGTTCGGATTATTAAAGGTCTATTCATAAATAATCTATAGATTTGGACTATTGATCTATAATCTATAGATATTCGGATAATAGATACATGATCTATAGAATAAAGAATATATATAGTTTGCAACAGTAGATTAAGGTAATAAAGGCGTTTTTGTTAGTTCCTTACAGTAACTATACATTGTACATGTAATTGCAACCTGTGATAATTTTGGTTTGTTTCTTTCTTTCTTTCTTTCTTTTTTATTTATTTATTTATTTATTTATTTATTTATTATTTTTTTTTTTTTTTGGTTTTTTTTTATCATGAATCGCCGAGTTTTATACATAACTGTACTTTTAAAATAAACGACACGGGGAGTACATCACGTTAGCCTGCCTATTATTCGAAATGCCAGAGAGTAAACGTACAATCACACCAGAAATAATAACAAATTTTATTGAAAATAATAGGAAAAGGGAAGGATCTCCAGCATGACAACCCTGCAGACACCCAGCGAAACAAACCCAAAAGAAACTGACACAGATTGATATCAGACAAAACTACAAAACGCACAAGGACGCTAGAACATGATACAAAATAATCGAAACAGACGCACAGAAACATCAAACATCAAAGACAACACAGAAAAGGAAGGAGACCACTGTGCACCCGGCGCCAACTTTGGACGGCCATCTGTCATTAGCAGATGGTGTAGTTATCCGGATTACGTGCGCACAACCCTCCTACTTATCCGGATACACAGAGGTCTCAATAGACGCACAATTGTTGTATAAACATTAAACTTCTCACTGTAAGGTGACATCACAAACTTTTCTGGATTACGTGCGCACAACCCTCCTACTTATCCGGATACACAGAGGTCTCCATAGACGCACAATTGTTGTATAAACATTAAACTTCTCACTGTAAGGTGACATCACAAACTAGAAAGTTAAACGCAGTGGCCTCTAGTGACACATATTCTATGTAAATGTATCTTTAAAAAGTCTATGGCATGCGTTTAATAGTCTGTGCTCTGCTGGCTGAAGCGAGCTCAAAATCAATCACCCGAGAAGTCTGACCAACTTTCAGATAGGACAGAGAATCAGGACCCAGTCTTCTCTGATGAGATTTAAACAAGGCCCGTCATGGAGTCCGGTCGTCACGGTTGGCAGTGTGCAACGTTGGAAAAGACACTGGTACAAAACTGTAGATTGGTCCAGTACCATGCCCAGTGTTCTTTTGATGACTTTAAGATCATATCCTCGGTAAAGCAGTCGACCGACTATTTTCTTACATTTTTGGTTGAAGTTTGATCTGCCTTTGATCCTTCTGATTTTGTTTATTAAGTCACCGTAAAACGAAGGCAATGAAATTCCCAATGATACATACTCTGATGCTGGAGTTGTCCCAAATTTTGAAAGGAATTCAGAATAGTTATTGCAAAATTTCCAAAAAGATTTAACAAGTTTGTGATATCTAAATCCTTGACTGATAAGTTTCTTAGTAATTTGTTTATTTTTATCATGGAAGTCCGAACCAAGTGAGCAAGCTCTAGTGTATCTGATGAGTTGAGAGATGTAAATGCCGTATGATGGCAATCTTGGAACATCGCCATCAAGCCCAGGAAAATTAACTGTCTTCTCTTTCATCGTATCGTCATACACTATAATGTCCCACTCTCCAGAATGGTGGATGATATTCTGTCATAGACTATTTGAACCATCCAACCAAAGATTGTACTATATGTCTTCCGAAATGGAAGTAACCGGATGTGACAGTTCTACCGAATTGAAGCGGCAGGTGTTGCATGCAAGCAGGAGATTCTTACTCTTCCTGGGCACCTGGTCTCACTCCCATATCGGGAGTTCGCTTCTTTTCATATGGTGGATGTTTTTGTTTGTTTGTTTTGGTTCCTGTTTTATCCTGATTTTGTATGCCTTCGGTTTCTGACTTTCTGAATTATTGATTTTGTGCTGTATACAGGGATATGGTCATATATCCATATAAATTTGTCATTTGTCTGAATTTCTCAATTACTGATTTTGATATCAAGATCCAAAAATGGTGTAGCTATATCATCTTTGTTTGCTTTATTCAAATGACAAATATGGGTAATGACCATATCCCTTTATGAGTTTCTGTACATTTTTAATTAGAATGACATCCTTTTTGTAAATATCAGCTTTTAAATTGTACAATATGTAAGGAAAATTTCTCTGTCCATGTATGAAAATGCGCGTTAATAATATGAGTCCTAGTTTTTTGGTTTGCCTTTTCACCTGTGTTGAAATGGGAGTTTGGAATTTTAATTTCTTATCAATATGAATTCTGAGGTCCTTTCATTCATTTTTTTTTTTTTTCAACCAACGATTTTTCCGGAATTAATTGAGACGGACGAAAGTTTCTTTTCTTTTAGTTTATCTAGAAAGATCTTTGAAACGCTTCGATTGATCAGCTGGTGCGTGATGACGAATCAGGCGCTTAATTAACACCGAACAAAATATTGATGAAATGGCAGCCACTTTGTCATTTCGTTGGTTGGACATCCTGGAAAAGGAATTCGATAAAGCCTTTGTTGATCTTGACCTTCTTCTAGGCGAGATAGATCCAGATCAATGCGAACTCACGTTTGATGGTCGTCAGAAAATGACTGCGCTTAGCGCAGCTTTTGCACAACTCTGTCATAAAGCTCAAACTGTTTTCCAGTCTAACGCTAAGCTTGAGGTGCGTTTTCATTTATATTGCAGTGTGTGTACTCGACATAGATAAGTTTTTGTATGATAATTCACTGCTAAGTTTCAGTGAAGATATGTAAACTTGCAGGGCTCGAAATTCGCGGTCGTTCAATTGTCAAAAACAACCTACATTCCTGTGGGACGACATAGAATTGAGACCAATTTGTCCGACAGACGACCTATTTTCAGACATTCAATGTATGCTTACCTCATTGAAATAATGAATAAAAAGTGTAAGTCGTCTTTGCTTTAAGTCGGAATCAGAAAAACTAGGAGATAGCAGACTTCAGGATCGGTTTAAAGTTTAATCCGTTCGACGGTACGGGTGCAGGACGTTTTGGTACAAGGACGTTTCTGTACAAAGAAAGAAGTCCTTTCGGTACATGGTACAAAGATGTTTCGGTACTTGATTAGGTCGTTCCGGTACATATATTTTTTTTGTTTGGATACATTACCTAATTTTTGACTGTTTAAAGATGATACATTATCAACATGTTGTTTATTACCTTAGTAAGGGTTATATATGTTTTCATACATTAACATTCGACTTCCCCCACCCCCCCCCCCCCCCCCCCCCCCCCCCACCCCCAAAAAAATCATGTCCGCGAAATGATGGAGTTGAAAAGCAGAAAACATTAAAGTATACCAATTTATTGAATTACATAATAAATTTAATTTGAACTTTCCTGTTTATTTTATTTTTTCTTTTTCTTTTATGTTTGGTTTTTTTTTGGGGGGGGGGGGGGGGGAGCGGGGTTCTTTCGTCATACATAATTGGTATGTCTAATGACAAATTGATTAATAAAACCGTTTTCTTTGCAATATTTGTTTAGGCATATAATTGTTAGGCATCGGACGAAATGTTTGATCACCGATAAATAACATTTGTCATCAAATATGTAACATAATGAACCGAAACTTTTAAAAAAATATAATAAATTTAATTTGAACTGTGATGTGCCCTCAATGATTTGTAAATTATGCACAGAGAGTAACAAAGTCAGAGAGTTTGTCAAAGGATGTAAATCATTGAGATTGGAATCTGTAAAGATTCACCAGTCCTCTGAGGCACACAAATGAGGAATTTGTTGAAAAGGAAATTGGAAAAGAAATGGAATTTATGTAAAATGTTCAAATTAGCGAAAATAAAGAATGACAGCTTAGTTGTAGTTCAATGATTTTGGGCCAGTAAAAATGGTTTAGGGCAATCTGATATTCAAAGCAGGTTGCCCGAATGACAACCAAAGATTTTATGAGTTTCAATGCCTGAACTTGTCAAATGCAGCATGCAGGTTTCGAAGATATCCTGGACTGTGTAATGGCTTCCGCTAGTGCATGTACCGATAGTTCAGTACAAGTTCCAATGACTGAGCGATGTCCCTTTAGCTAATTCGGGAACAAGTCCAACTATGACCTGGATGGCCGGGGTTCCAGTCCCGGACCAGGCGCCTACTAAACTACTTCATTGCCTGAATCATTGGCGAAAAGGTGAACAATTGGTGTGTGTGAGATGGCCAGCCCGATCTGCAGAAGGCAGAACCTTGCCAAAGTTTGGAGGGAAAAGGTCACTACTCAGCGGGGTACACTCACGGCCATACATGCCAGATTTTTTTCAGCCACCATTTTGGGACATTGATGAAAATTTTCCGGGACAAATGACGAAATTCTGGGACAAAAATTAAGAAAATCTAGGACACATTCCGGGACATTTTTCTGACCTATAAACAAAATGTTATAATATTGTCATGTACCCAATTTAGTCCCTTACTCCTTGTGTTTCACATGACATGGACTCGTCGTTTTATTTTAGGGGTGGGTCCAATAAGTTGGTCTTAAATTATGACAAATAACTTTTGTCTCCCAAAGAGTGGAATCAATATTTAATATGTCTTAGAATTTAAACATTTTTGTCCCAGAATTTTGTCATTTGTCCCAGAAAATTTTCATCAATGTCCCAGAATGGCTGAAAAAAATCTGGCATGTATGATCTAATATCATAACGTAATTTCCTTTAAATAAATTGATACTTACAGATTCAACCAGCGATCATACATGAGGCAGGACGGATATTTGATTCTGAAAAAAGTCTCGTCGGCGTAAACTTATATCAGAATCAGAATCAGAAATAATTTATTAAAGTGTCACATATCAAATTTACATGTTATAATCACAATAAAATCAGTACATAATTTAAAAATTTGATATCCAGCCACACTTGGCTTATGAGACACTATTCACTTGTACCACATTATATAAAAGTTCACATTTTAATTTATAATAATACTCTGCATTCTTTCACATTTTTCCTAGTAATTAAATATGCTTTCACCTTTTTACATGGTAATTATCATTTCACATTTATAATAAAGTAATAATTATCTTTTCAAATTTTCCATAGCAAAAAATAGCTTTCACATTTTTCCATAGCAATAATTAGCTTTCACATTTTCTCATTATAATAATGTTTTCAAATTTTCTTGTAATAATCATATACTTTTCAACTTTTAAACTTGCTAAACTTAAAGCAAGGGGCGATGTCTGAGAAACAACCTGGCGTAAGATGATCATATGAACATGATGAAATATAAACGTGTAAGCTAATTAACAGTAATCACTATCAAAACATACCGTTACGTTAGATCCATTGATCAGCCGACAATTACGTGTCTCTCTTTGAATGATGAAAGAAAAAATGACTTTGCACTGAAATACGGGACATTTAAGGACAAATTTTAATTTAACGGAAATTTTCGTGTCCCAGCGGGACACATTTTTCAGTTGTGATTTTCCAGGACATTTTTGTCCCGCCGGGACATCTGGCATGTATATGCACGGCCCTCAAAGAAAGGAGGGAAGTGTGTAGTGGCTTCCTGTAGCACAGGTACAAATAGTTCAGTACAAGTTCCAATGACTGAGCTATCGGGATGTCCCTGTAGCTCATTCAGGAACAAGTCTAACTATGACCCGGACGGCTTGTGTTCGAGTCCCAGACTGGGCACCTGCAAAACTACTTCAACTGCCAATCATTTATCAATGTGCACAGTAGACATATGATTTATATGGAAAATGTGATTGGTCTGTGAATTAACAACACCATCTTTTCATCTTGGAAGATGCTCTTGCCAACTGCGCTAAGCGGGCATGATACCTGAATTGTCATACTTGACCCTAGGCCTTCCAAATTTTGAGGTTAACAAAAGTTTGGAGTGTAATCCAGAAAACCTCACAAAGAGACCTAAACATCCCTGACTTTCCCCCATATTTCCCCAAAACCTCAAGGGAGTTATAAGATTCTATCTCACGGCAACAAATACTGTAACTGCCAATAATATTTTATCAATTTCATTTGATTAATGAAATAGAATTTAATAAATTGATCTCTATATTACTGTACTGGTATGTATGGTTTACTTCAGGCTCAAATGGTGGATATGAGATCTGATGTAGTTGAACTTCGAGCTGCCAAGGAACATGTTGAACAAGAACTTCATAATGTACTTCTACAACTTCATTCCACTCAACTTCAACTTCAGGCTGAAAAGGGGGTGGAAGTAGACTCCACAGCTATCAAGAAGAAAGTGGTAAGTATTTTGAATGTACTTTTCAAATTGATTTAAAGTGATTTAAGTGATTCAGGGAAAGAATAAACATTGTAGTTTCTAGAAGATTTGAGTTTTTGTTACTTAGCTGCATGATCAAAGTTCTCATTATTTGTGTGCAAGACAGTACAAGCAAGTAAAGATAGTGATGATTTTCATCATAAATGATCAAGACTACCCTAGATTACATATACACATACAGATATTTCATGCATGTAGTATGCAATTGTGAGAAGGAAGCAGATAGGAATCTATGTAACTCATACTTTGTTTCTACAAAGTTGACCATTTGAAGTCTTTTTTAACTCCTTATCAATTTTAAAAGCAAATGTGAGAAGGAGTTTATGAAATAAAGTTATCAACTACATTTATAGTGATAGTAACTTACCAGCTATTACTGATCACACTTGTAAGTGGACAAGCTTTTTGTGAGATCTTTAAATATTTCATACAATGAAGTAGTGAATTAACATTTATACAAATTACAGGAAGAGGAGATGAAGAGTAGGACGGCTGAAGTCTCTCAGTTAGAACGTATGCAGGCTGAAATGAAAGAATTACGGAGGGAAAACGAAGATTTACGACAATATGTATTAGCTTTACAAGGAGAAGTATATGGTGCCCGCCTTGCAGCAAAGTATCTAGATAAAGAACTGGCTGGAAGGTATATGTACATCATTACAAACTTTGAATTGTTATAAATCGTAAGCACGACAGTTAAGCAATACAAATTCTGTAAACCATGATACTTACATGTAGTATGTATCTGCTGTAGATTGCTTAATCTCCAAGTTTAACCCTGGCATTTTTGATGGGTCCATTCAAGGTTTTTTTTCTTTATTTTCGAAAAACAGAGTTACTTCCCATTTGGGACGTTATCTGATGTAGACTAATTGTGACGCCAACAAATTCTATGGAAACAGTCCAAACACTCTGGAAAATGACGGTATAACATCGGCTTCATCATACCATTTTCATGACGTCATATAGTTTTACGTCAGATACTGTCTGAAATGGGAGATAACTCCGTTTTCAGCAAAGACTCAATAACTACTTTAAATTTGCAGTTTATCATGTTTTTGTCTAAGAGTTGTTGTCTTAATCAACATTTCTTTTCCATATGTCAAAAAAAGTTTTGCAAACAATCAGTAGTTTGTGTAATAATGCAGTTCTCAACATGTATTTTCACTGTTATTTCATTAATGATCATCATTTCTTTTATAAGGATTCAACAAATACAGCTGCTTGGACGAGACATGAGAGGAGCAGAGCATGATAAGTTATGGAATCAGTTAGAAGCAGAAATCCATCTTCATAGACATAAGACTGTGATTCGGGCTTGCAGAGGAAGAACTACATGGAAAAAGAAATTACCTGTGCCGGCTGGCCATGTAAGGATTACAAACAGATAAAGAAAAGAACAAGCTTTATATCATGGAGTGGTATTTATTGCTCTGTGGTTTTGGACTTTTGATACCAATATATTAATGTAACCTGAAGATATTTTTACGGTATTATATGGCACTGCCCATCTGTTTTTCCATCTATCTGTCCTTGTGGGAAAGATAGAGTCCTACTGTCTGCAAATTCAGGTTTTCTTTACTTTGTTGGCATATTTTGTGATTAAAATTATATAGGGGGATAGATCTCAAACTCTCACAACTAATATTGTATGATATATGTACCTACGACTAATACATGTACTACTCTCACAGTGAAAGAAAATAGTTTTAGATAGGGAGTTTTCAATATTAATTTTCAGGCAACGTCGCCAATGTTTAACACTGAGACTGTGGAGAACGCTGATGATGTCATGCTAAAATTAACATAGAAAACTATTTTCTGTCACTTGTATTGGTCCTACAGACATATATCATACACCATTCGTTATGAGAGTTTGAGATCTATCCCCCTATATAAATGCTGCGCAGACAGTACTCCATTTCATCATCATTCATAAAAATAAGAAAGAAACCTATTGATTTTACTGTTCTCTTTATGACTGTCTTGTTGAAAGACTTCCCTACTAATTTTTTTTCTTTATTTCTCACATTTTATTTTGATCTTTTAGGATTTTCATTCCCTCAGAAGACAGCATGGTTTAGGAGATATACGTAAAGTGACGCTGATTAAAGGAGAAGATGACGGCTTAGGTTTATCAATTACAGTAAGTCAAGTAGAAATTACATACATATTACGGATGAAATGTAATATGCGTGAACATAAAGTATATCTTATATACTGTAGAACTTTAAATTGAGCTCCAGTCTTTTGGTTATTAATCTTTGAATTGCATTACATCTTAGTGCTTGATGAAGTTAACAGAAAAATTTACTGTGTTCAGTTAAAAGTTGACAATGTTTATTTGATTTTAGGGTGGAAAAGAGCATGGAGTACCTATCTTGATTTCTGAAATCCATGAAGGTCAACCGGCTGATAAATGTGAGGCATTATATGTGGGAGATGCAATATTGTCTGTAAATGGTATAGATCTACGTAACTCAAAGCATGCCGAGGCTGTACAGATTTTATCACAACAGGTAAATACGCTTACACTTCACAGGGAAAAGTTGATCATGTTAAACTATGGTATAGATCTACGTAACTCAAAAGTTGCCTATGCTTTACAGATCTTATCACAACAGGTAAATACGCTTACGCTTCACAGGGAAAAGTAAGAAATGTTAGACTATGGTATAGGTCTATGTATCTCAAAACATGCAGAGGCTGTACAGATCTTATCACAACAGGTAAATACACTTACGCTTCACAGGGAAAAGTTGGTAATGTTAAATTATGGTATAGATCTACGTAACTCAAAACACGCAGAGGCTGTACAGATCTTATCACAACAGGTAAATATGTATACACTTTACAGGGAAAAGTTTGGTCATGTTAAACTGTGGTATAGATCTACATAACTTGAAACATGCCGAGGCTGTACAGATCTTATCACAACAGGTAAATACATATACACTTCACAGGGAAAAGTTGATAATGTTAGACTTTGGTATAGATCTACCTTATCACAACAGGTAAATACGCTTACGCTTCACAGGGAAAAGTTGATAATGTTAGTCTATGGTATAGATCTACGTAACTCGAAGCAAGCAGAGGCTGTACATATCTTATGGAAACAGGTAAATAAGTGTACGTATACACTTCACAGGGAAAAGTTGATAATGTTAGTCTATGGTATAGATCTACGTAACTCGAAGGAAGCAGAGGCTGTACATATCTGATGGAAACAGGTAAATAAGTGTACGTATACACTTCACAGGGAAAAGTTGATAATGTTAGTCTATGGTATAGATCTACGTAACTCGAAGCAAGCAGAGGCTGTACATATCTTATGGAAACAGGTAAATACGTGTACGTATACACTTCACAGGGAAAAGTTGATAATGTTAGTCTATGGTATAGATCTACGTAACTCGAAGCAAGCAGAGGCTGTACATATCTTATGGAAACAGGTAAATAAGTGTACGTATACACTTCACAGGGAAAAGTTGATAATGTTAGTCTATGGTATAGATCTACGTAACTCGAAGCAAGCAGAGGCTGTACATATCTTATGGAAACAGGTAAATACGTGTACGTATACACTTCACAGGGAAAAGTTGATAATGTTAGTCTATGGTATAGATCTACGTAACTCGAAGCAAGCAGAGGCTGTACATATCTTATGGAAACAGGTAAATAAGTGTACGTATACACTTCACAGGGAAAAGTTGATAATGTTAGTCTATGGTATAGATCTACGTAACTCGAAGCAAGCAGAGGCTGTACATATCTTATGGAAACAGGTAAATAAGTGTACGTATACACTTCACAGGGAAAAGTTGATAATGTTAGTCTATGGTATAGATCTACGTAACTCGAAGCAAGCAGAGGCTGTACATATCTTATGGAAACAGGTAAATAAGTGTATGTATACACTTCACAGGGAAAAGTTGATAATGTTAGTCTATGGTATAGATCTACGTAACTCGAAGCAAGCAGAGGCTGTACATATCTTATGGAAACAGGTAAATACGTGTACGTATACACTTCACAGGGAAAAGTTGATAATGTTAGTCTATGGTATAGATCTACGTAACTCGAAGCAAGCAGAGGCTGTACATATCTTATGGAAACAGGTAAATACGTGTACGTATACACTTCACAGGGAAAAGTTGATAATGTTAGTCTATGGTATAGATCTACGTAACTCGAAGCAAGCAGAGGCTGTACATATCTTATGGAAACAGGTAAATAAGTGTACGTATACACTTCACAGGGAAAAGTTGATAATGTTAGTCTATGGTATAGATCTACGTAACTCGAAGCAAGCAGAGGCTGTACATATCTTATGGAAACAGGTAAATACGTGTACGTATACACTTCACAGGGAAAAGTTGATAATGTTAGTCTATGGTATAGATCTACGTAACTCGAAGCAAGCAGAGGCTGTACATATCTTATGGAAACAGGTAAATACGTGTACGTATACACTTCACAGGGAAAAGTTGATAATGTTAAGTATGAAAACATTTATGAATATTGCTTTTTTATAACTTTAGAGAACTGTATGTACATTTTGTAAAGTTTCTTGTATAAATATAGTGTTTAAAATTTACACATAAATATGAATGTAATGTATTTGAATCATACAAACATTTGACTATCAGTTAAAGGACCTGTTAAGATAAGGGCCCTATTTAGCCCTAAATCTCGTGACTTATTTCTTCTTCATGGCGAAACGTATACAGAAAAACATTAATCATTATTGAAATATAATGTATTTGCAGAACTTTTAAATGTTTTACATTTCGTTAAAGAAACTTTAAGATATTAAAATTAAGGTCGAAAGAGGTAGGGGTGCATGGATAGAAAAATCGATAATATCGACAATAAAATGTAAAAATTGTAGAATATTTTACCAAAAATGGACAAATATAAATCAAAAGACATCAAATATGTCTACATTGTGTATCAGAAATAGATTTCGAACGTTCCATCTCCTTTAATTGGTAAATAATGCAATCCGGAACTTAAAATACGGTCTCATTTTGTATTCAATGGCTACAATGTAAGCCTATTAGCGCGAAATACACATTGGCGGAGAAATTAACACCATTCTTGCTTATTTCATTCCTCATTCTTGTATATTTCATTCAGTCATACTTAGGTTACATTTTTTGATGGATTAAAGAGGAAAATAGTCAAATGTGCTATATGTTATGGTCGAAAAGGTCGATTCTTAAAAAATGCACCCCCCTTTCCATTTTTGGTTTTTCGTCTATGGGGTTGTGTTCCCCCCGGAGATACAGAACCCCACTTTGCCAAAAAAATTGTATCATTGATATACATCTCCAGTAAAAGTGGCTTTCTGTATATCCGGGGGGAACAATGTTCAAAAAAACTTTTCCGTTTTCTGTTGATCTCTATGAGAAAAAGAGATGTTTTGATCCCAAAATTAGCAATAATATGCAAAACAGATAAAAATTTACTTCATATTCTGATGCTATGCAGTATAGGAATACACTTCACATAAAATAGTTCTTGAAATTTAAATTTTCAAAATTCCACTTTTCAGGGCTGATTTTATGCCTTATCTTAACAGCTCCTTCCTTGATTAAGCAGCATTTAGAACTTTCGTAGTAAATTATCTGAGAGTTTCGTAGTAAATTATCTGAGAGTATGCTTGTTTGCTGTCTTACCTTTGAATGCGCTTCCTACTGGTATACAAACATTCTTTAATCAGCATGCATGTATTTGGCACGAGAAAGGGCATGTTCAAGCCATTAGGTCATGTTTGTTTCCTCAGCAAACAAAATGTGGTTTTAAGTTTCATATGTAATTTATTCATTTTTTTGTACAGACTGGTAATATAGAGCTGGAGGTGATGTTTGTGTCACCTGATGAAGACAGTGATGAAGAAAACCATGGATATGAAGATGAACATGGCTTCAGGTAAAATAAAGATCATGAAGATGAATTCTTCATACATTTATAGATAACATCTTTCAAACTTCATTCCGCTGTGTTAGAATAGTACCATAAAATAGTGTACTATAATGTTCTAGATAAATTTGTTCAAATGAAAAGAATTTCTGTTTGTGGACTACAAAGTACTCACGAAGGGTAGACAACCAAATTTACAGAACATTTACTCTTCACATTTTTAGCTCTACTGGTCAAAGACCAGTCGAGCTTATGCGATCGCCCTTCGTCCGTCGTCCGTCTGTCTGTCCGTCCGTCTGTCCGGCGTCCGTAAACAATTCTTGTGGACGCGACTCCTCTTAAACTATAAATGATACAAATGTAATTCTTTTTGCATTGTGATTGGTCTGTGGCCTAGTTGTTTTAATTATATTTTGATTGAGCCCTTGACCCCCAGGGTCTTAGAAAAGGGTGTGGTCATTTCCTCCTTAAAGGGGTCTTTTGTACGCAACTCTTCTGAAACTGTAAATGATAGAAATGTAATTGTTTCCAACATAATGGTTGGTCTATAGTCTAGATATGCACCTTATATTTTGTTTGAGCCCTTGACCTCAAGGGCCTCAGAAAAAGGGTGTGGTCTTTTTGTCAGGCAGTTCGAAGATCTGTACATTTTCAATTATCTTCAGAAAATTCTATAGATTGAAAGTTAAAACCATGGCTAGTTTGGTACATTCCATTTTTATGAAGTTCATCTGTCTTTATTGTATCACAATTGCATGCCTGTATTTATTTTTACTTGTTTTTTTTTCCTTTCTTTCTTTTCTTTTATAATTCATGCACCGATACTAGCCATTACCAAGCTATATGGGCTCAAATACTTTTATCTGTATTTGGAAATGTGAAGACAGTAAGACTCCATGCTTTTCTTTCAATTTTACTCATATTTCAAGTTTTTTTTACACAAAATTACTGCTTTATGATAGGTTTGACAAAGTTTTTTAAGAAACGATTTTGGTATGAATTAGTTTCAAGGTCGAATTGTCTTGTACAGTATAAACTATTAAGAAGAACAACAATGGCAGCCACTGCGTTCTCAGTTCATCTCAGTTTTCCCTGCCAGGAAAATAAAACAGAAGTCATTTTTCTTCAAATACTTCTTTTAAGTTATATTTATGCTGTTCATTATAATTTTAAAAGTGCCACAAGTGTAATTTTTCCTAATTTTTCAGAAATTACCTCGACCAATTTTTAGCTCACCTCGACGAAGTTGAGTGAGCTTATGCTATAACCCCACGCGTCCGCGTCCGTGTCCGTGTCCGCGTCCGCGTCCGGTTAAGAAGTTTGGGGTAGCTCAGTATCTGACAAAGTACTAATGCTACAGTAACCAAACTTGCACAAGTGATTCATCTTTGGATGCTGAGGTGAACCCATGCATCGGATGCAGCATCTGACCTACATTTTCCGCTTGAGTGACTTGGTTAAGAAGTTTGGGGTAGCTCAGTATCTGACAAAGTGCTAATGCTACAGTTACCAAACTGGCACAAGTGATTCATCTTTGGATGCTGAGGTGAACCCATGCATCGTATGCAGCATCTGACCTACATTTTCCGCTTGAGTGACTTGGTTAAGAAGTTTGGGGTAGCTCAGTATCTGACAAAGTACTAATGCTACAGTAACCAAACTTGCACAAGTGATTCATCTTTGGATGCTGAGGTGAACCCATGCATCGGATGCAGCATCTGACCTACATTTTCCGCTTGAGTGACTTGGTTAAGAAGTTTGGGGTAGCTCAGTATCTGACAAAGTGCTGATGCTACAGTTACCAAACTGGCCCAAGTGATTCATCTTTGGATGCTGAGGTGAACCCATGCATCGTATGCAGCATCTGACCTACATTTTCCGCTTGAGTGACTTGGTTAAGAAGTTTGGGGTAGCTCAGTATCTGACAAAGTACTGATGCTACAGTAACCAAACTTGCACAAGTGATTCATCTTTGGATGCTGAGGTGAACCCATGCATAGGATGCAGCATCTGACCTACATTTTCCGCTTGAGTGATTTGGATAAGAAGTTTGGGGTAGCTCAGTATCTGACAAAGTACTAATGCTACAGTAACCAAACTTGCACAAGTGATTCATCTTTGGATGCCGAGATGGACCCATGCATGGGATGCAGCATCTGACCTTCTTTTTCCACTTGAGTGATTTCGCTTTTAAAAGCCAATATTGAGCAAAGTATAAGTGCTACATGTACCAAACTTGAATATTGGATGTATCTTTGATCAAACTTTCATAAAATGACCTTGACCTACTTTTTCCGCTTGAGTAATTTTGCCTTTAAAAGCCAATATTGAGCAAAGTATAAGTGCTAGATGTTCCAAACTTGCATATTAGATGTATCTTTGATCAAACTTTCATAAAATGACCTCGACCTACTTTTTCCGCTTGAGTGATTTTGCCTTTAAAAGCCAATATTGAGCAAAGTATAAGTGATGCATGTACCAAACTTGCATATTGGATGTATCTTTGATCAATCTTTCATAAAATGACCTTGACCTACTTTTTCCGCTTGAGTGATTTTGCTCTATAAAGCCAATATTGAGCAAAGTATAACTGCTACATGTACCAAACTTGCATATTGGATGTATCTTTGATCAAACTTTCATAAAATGACCTTGACCTACTTTTTCCGCTTGAATGATTTTGCCTTTAAAAGCCAATATTGAGCAAAGCATAAGTGATACATGTACCAAACTTGCATATTGGATGTATCTTTGATCAATCTTTCATAAAATGACCTTGACCTACTTTTTCCGCTTGAGTGATTTTGCTCTATAAAGCCAATATTGAGCAAAGTATAACTGCTACATGTACCAAACTTGCATATTGGATGTATCTTTGATCAAACTTTCATAAAATGACCTTGACCTACTTTTTCCGCTTGAATGATTTTGCCTTTAAAAGCCAATATTGAGCAAAGCATAAGTGATACATGTACCAAACTTGCATATTGGATGTATCTTTGATCCACCTTTCATAAAATGACCTTGACCTACTTTTTCCGCTTGAGTGATTTTGCTCTATAAAGCCAATATTGAGCAAAGTATAACTGCTACATGTACCAAACTTGCATATTGGATGTATCTTTGATCAAACTTTCATAAAATGACCTTGACCTACTTTTTCTGCTTGAGTGGTTTTGCCTTTAAAAGCCAATATACATGTACTAAGAAATATGTTTGAATTGAATTTTGCTGTCACGAGGTGAGCTTCGTAATCTGTGATTACCTATGTTTTATCTACTTGTAAGTGACTAATGACAGCTCTAAGTTTTAAGTTCAATGCAGCAGTGTGGTAATTGAATTGTGTACATACAATTCTGTGCAATACATAATAATTTTTAATCTAAGAAAGCAGCATGTAATTTGTAAGAGCAGGAAAGGAAAGGGGAGTTTATGTTGTGTCAAAAGAGGGCTGTTTCTCTATGGGCAGTCATGGCTCTGGATACAAACATTCGTATCTTTAAATCTGTGGCTCGAGGTTCAAACAAGTTTCTGATTTTTCTGTAACGGTCATGTGACTGGGGTCATGTGTTCATTGTCGAGAAATAAGCTGTTTTTAGCGAACCTCGACGAAGTTGAGTGAGCTTATGCTATAACCCCACGCGTCCGTGTCCGCGTCCGTGTCCGCGTCCGGTTAAGAAGTTTGGGGTAGCTCAGTATCTGACAAAGTACTAATGCTACAGTAACCAAACTTGCACAAGTGATTCATTTTGGATGCTGAGGTGAACCCATGCATCGGATGCAGCATCTGACCTACATTTTCCGCTTGAGTGACTTGGTTAAGAAGTTTGGGTAGCTCAGTATCTGACAAAGTGCTAATGCTACAGTTACCAAACTTGCACAAGTGATTCATCTTTGGATGCTGAGGTGAACCCATGCATCGGATGAAGCATATGACCTACATTTTCCGCTTGAGTGACTTGGTTAAGAAGTTTGGGGTAGCTCAGTATCTGACAAAGTGCTGATGCTACAGTTACCAAACTGGCACAAGTGATTCATCTTTGGATGCTGAGGTGAACCCATGCATCGGATGCAGCATCTGACCTACATTTTCCGCTTGAGTGACTTGGTTAAGAAGTTTGGGGTAGCTCAGTATCTGACAAAGTACTGATGCTACAGTAACCAAACTTGCACAAGTGATTCATCTTTGGATGCTGAGGTGAACCCATGCATCGGATGCAGCATCTGACCTACATTTTCCGCTTGAATGATTTGGATAAGAAGTTTGGGGTAGCTCAGTATCTGACAAAGTACTAATGCTACACTAACCAAACTTGCACAAGTGATTCATCTTTGGATGCTGAGGTGAACCCATGCATCGGATGCAGCATCTGACCTACTTTTTCCACTTGAGTGATTACGCTTTTAAAAGCCAATATTGAGCAAAGTATAAGTGCTACATGTACCAAACTTGCATATTGGATGTATCTTTGATCAAACTTTCATAAAATGACCTTGACCTACTTTTTCCGCTTGAGTGATTTTGCCTTTAAAAGCCAATATTGAGCAAAGTATAAGTGCAAGATGTTCCAAACTTGCATATTAGATGTATCTTTGATCAAACTTTTATAAAATGACCTCGACCTAATTTTTCCGCTTCAGTGATTTTGCCTTTACAAGCCAATATTGAGCAAAGTATAAGTGATACATGTACCAAACTTGCATATTGGATGTATCTTTGATCCATCTTTCATAAAATGACCTTGACCTACTTTTTCCGCTTGAGTGATTTTGCTCTATAAAGCCAATATTGAGCAAAGTATAACTGCTACATGTACCAAACTTGCATATTGGATGTATCTTTGATCAAACTTTCATAAAATGACCTTGACCTACTTTTTCTGCTTGAGTGGTTTTGCCTTTAAAAGCCAATATACATGTACTAAGAAATATGTTTGAATTGAATTTTGCTGTCACGAGGTGAGCTTCGTAATCTGTGATTACCTATGTTTTGTAATCATTATAGTTTCTATATGATTACATGAACTCAGTAATAGCCTGTTATGATTTCAAATACAATGCAACAGGGATAAAAATTATGGGGATCACTCATGTCAGCTACCAGTACCGACAGCCCGTCGCTCGAGCAGAATTTGTTGTTGTCCAACATTCAAACAGCTTATAACCTTTGCTTTTTTTACTTATTGAACACAGCTAATTTGGACGCTTGACAAAAGTTGGTGTGGATAAATTTCTGTGTTACTTCTGTCTGATTTTTAGCTCACCTCGACGAAGTTGAGTGAGCTTATGCTATACCCCTGCGCGTCCGCGTCCGGTTAAGAAGTTTGGGGTAGCTCAGTTTTGGCAAAGTACTGATGCTACAGTAACTAAACTTGCACAAGTGATTAATCTTTGGATGCTGAGGTGAACCCATGCATCAGATGCTGCATCTGACCTACATTTTCCGCTTGAGTGACTTGGTTATGAAGTTTGGGGTAGCTCAGTATCTGACAAAGTACTAACGCTACAGTAACCAAACTTGCACAAGTGATTCATCTTTGGATGCTGAGGTGAACCCATGCATCAGATGCTGCATCTGACCTACATTTTCCGCTTGAGTGACTTGGTTATGAAGTTTGGGGTAGCTCAGTATCTGACAAAGTACTGATGCTACAGTAACCAAACTTGCACAAGTGATTCATCTTTGGATGCCGAGATGGACCCATGCATCGGATGCAGCATCTGACCTACATTTTCCGCTTGAGTGACTTGGTTAAGAAGTTTGGGGTAGCTCAGTATCTGACAAAGTACTAATGCTACAGTAACCAAACTTGCACAAGTGATTCATCTTTGGATGCCGAGATGGACCCATGCATTGGATGCAGCATCTGACCTACTTTTTCCACTTGATTGATTTTGCTTTTAAAAGCCAAAATTGAGCAAAGTATAAGTGCTACATGTACCAAACTTGCATATTGGATGTATCTTTGATCAAACTTTCATAAAATGACCTTGACCTACTTTTTCCGCTTGAGTGATTTTGCCTTTAAAAGCCATTATTGAGCAAAGTATAAGTGCTACATTTTACCAAACTTGCATATTAAATGTATCTTTGATCAAACTTTTTTAAAATGACCTTGACCTTCTTTTTCCGCTTGAGTGATTTTGCCTTTAAAAGCCAATATTGAGCAAAGTATAAGTGCTACATGTACCAAACTTGCATATTGGATGTATCTTTGATCAAACTTTCATAAAATGACCTTGACCTACTTTTTCCGCTTGAGTGATTTTGCCTGTCAAAGCCAATATTGAGCAAAGAATAAGTGCTACATGTTCCAAACTTGCATATTGGATGTATCTTTGATCAAACTTTCATAAAATGACCTTGACCTACTTTTTCCGCTTCAGTGATTTTGCCTTTAAAAGCAAATATTAAGTATAAGTGCTACTTGTACCAAACTTGCATATTGGATGTATCTTTGATCAAACTTTCATAAAACGACTTTTTCCACTTGAATGATTTTGCCTTTAAAAACCAATATACATGTACCAAGAAATATGATTGAATTGAATTTGGCTGCCACGAGGTGAGCTTTGTAATCTGTGATTACCTATGTTTCCTAAGGAGACTATATTTTAATATTTATTTTTAATTTTTGTCACATTTTGCAATTATGTAATTGGACCAGTTAAAGTCTTTACTAATATGGTAGTTGAAAATGGATCTAATAGGCCTTGACGTCATTATAAATCAGAGAAAGAGATGAAAATTTACTTATTTCGAGTTGCGAAGACATGGGTTTTAACAGCGTTTGATTTGAAAAATGCATAGAAATGCAGTATGATTACCAAATCACTGAAAAAAATGCATACATGTTTGTACCGTTACATGTACATTGTACTGTTGCTACTGTGGAATCTGGCAACAAGACAATAATCTTATTTAACCCTCAATCTCAATGACACATACATATACATTTTATTATTCAAAAGGTTATTTACAGCATGTACATCCACATGATTTTAAGGTCTTGGGGTTTTTTTTACATGATTTTGATTGATTACTTTGAAAAGTAATATTTTTATCTCTACTCATATGCATATTGGTGAAGTTAACAAAAACAAACAGTAGAGCTTCAGTCTCGTCAGAGACTTCTGGTTGTTGATAATATTTAAAAAAGACATCGAACTGTGAACATTGTATCTGTATTACATATACTTGGATTTACAGATATAGAATATATGATGAAGAGGTGATGAGCAATAGCAGTGACCCGGACAGAAGAGAGGCTATAGGTCAAAGGTCAACTGCTGACCAACCACAAGTCAATGGCATTCCTGCTTCACCAGAATCAAAATCACAAACTCCTCAGAGGTAAGATTTGCATTTTAGACACTTTGTATTTCAAAGGAATACATGTATTTGCACGTAATCTACTCTTATGTATTAGGAGAATATACAAAAAAAAATTCTTCTTTTAAATTGGGAGAAAGTTCAAAGAATGAACAAAAGTCCACAAAAGGAAAGATTTAGAAATTAGATCAGTTGATATCAAGAAGCACCTAATACTCAATTTAAATGTTTTACGTTCTTTGTAGAAGGGGTCTAAGAATTTCATAAAAATTAATTATATACTGTACATGTATCTTCCAGAGTTCGAATTATTGAATTTTCAGCCTCTCAGCTCTGAAGTTTTGACAAATGCTAATGACAGTCATTTCTTATACTTGATAAAAGGTGAAGGGGCCTACACATTGTGTATCTTAATATATACATGTACTTTAACAAAGAGTGTTGAAGCTCTTTTGAGATCCTCAGTTTGCTATATTTACATTACAGATCAAGTGAAGAGAGGAGTCTACCAAATAGCCCTAACAGATCCAGTAGTAACGATAAAGGCGTGGGATCAGTACAGTCACAACCTATACAAAACGGACAAGAATCTGCCGCATCGCCAACTTTGAACAGTGATTATACCTAACAAACTTTGACTAGTTTTTGATATTGTTTTGCTTTATTTAAGTGCTTTGTTGTAAAAAATCATTTCTTTCATTGATTTTAATGAAGTTGTCTTCACTGCACAATACTTGTATTTGGCGGCTAGTAGAGGTTTTATTGCAATATTTATTGAATGACCATAGATTTGTGCAATAGTGACAGAAACACCTTCAAGTTTGTGTACATGAATTCTATCCTTATACATGTATCTAATATGAAAGTAAAAGTTTGAATTTCTGGAGGTTCAACAACACTAGGATCTTCTCAAGCAATGCAGTATATATGTATCTTTTTCTTTCAATTTTCTATCAAAGAATAGCATACAATAATGTTTGTACATGTATATTATTTGAAGAAGTAAAGTACATGTATGACCTGACACAATTAACTAATTTAGCAACAGAGTTGCTGATAATTTTGACCACATATTGCACATTTTCTACAATACATCTTAAGTGATTTTCTTCATTCCTCATTTTGAAATTGACTTGTGCTGAGTGATTTTAACCTGAAAAAATCCAAAAGAATTGTCTAGTTAACAATTTGCTCATATTTTACAAAATGACCCTATATGTGTGTGATTGATGTCAGGATGTACAGTGTAACATATTATGTGTAAATTCTTGTATGATGCTGAAGTTGTCAAAGAGTTATTGATGTGAGAGATACCATTATTACATGTACATGTATGTAGATTTGAAAGTTTTTTGTTTGAGAGTAAATATGTCTGTCTGTTTTTGTTTGAGAGTAAATATGTCTGTCTGTTTTTATGTACATGTACTTTATGTACGTATTTATTTGAGGTCTTTTTAAAACTAACTGTCATCTAATGTAACATGTTGATATGTATGAAAATGTAACAAATATTTGAATCAGTTTATCTTGTTTGCAAAACTAGTAAATGTTGTATATGATATAAAATACAAGATTGTAGTTTGTTCAAGCGCAATTCATAATGTAATCAGGATTAAGATATTTTGGAGGGATATTTTTCATTTGCAGAAAATAAAATTAAAAACTCTTTACAGCAAACATTTTTGAAAATACTCCCATACAAAGACCTTACTGGTATGAAGTATGTTTGTGTTATTACTTTAAGGTAAACAAAGGGAGAGAGAGAGAGGATAGAATCAAAGTTAATTATTGAAATTGTTCAATTGTAGAAAAAATAATTCTTAATGGATTAGAAGTGCTGTTCTGTATGAATACAGACCAGCAAAGATGAAAGGAAGGTTTTGATAAGCTTTAAATATACATCATGTTGACAATATGAATAATTCACTATAACTCGTATACATTTACATGTTAATAAGATATCATCAGATTGGATCTGAAATTCCTATACATGTATATGATCTTTATTAAGATGTTTATTGGTTAGGATCCCATTGATGAGGTATCTTCCTGCCGAATTTGGTGTAGAATTTATCTCGAGACTTGTCTGTTATGTCACATGATATAAGGTGTCTCTCTTGTTTGTTTGATAAAGAAAACTTGATGAATGTTATAAGTTGTCCGAAATGAGCGTAATATCTTAATCTACAACAAGGTGCAAAAAATTATTCTGATATATATGCACAACCAATGTAATTCCCTGAGATAAAAGGAACCTGTTGCATTTCGCATATAAATTGGTGACGTCATAATGCATAAACGTGCAGATACATGATACAACGGCTGTTCCAACTTGCAAACTGAACACTCGGTGACCCAAATTTTAACATCACTTTTTCACCTAGAAAAACACAACTTCAGAAAATAAGAATGAAACAGACAATTGTGGTGCATATTTATATGTAGAATAAATGTCATCATTTGTGTTTTTACAGGTATGCAACACACAGCAAGAAATGAGCTAATGCATACCTGTAACAAAACACAAATTTAGACACTTAATCTCTGTGTAAAATTTCCATACACCCAACAAATGACATATAAATATGTGTAAGAAACTATCTGTAAAGTCAGTCTGTCTTGATGCAAGAAAAATACAGACTTAACCTCTAGTCCTGGAATATTTATATTTGCATGAAAGGATCACCATGGAAACAGCAAAGTTCAAGGGCGCAGCTCTGAAATAGGCCCTGACTGACATTTATTCTTGGTGTAATTTGCTGTACTCTTGCTTGAAATAGGTAACTGAATTCATCAGATCATTATAGAAAATTACTGCCTTGAAGTTTAAAAGGTAAAAAAAAAATGTTCCGTGTAAAGATACATGAAGTGTATAAAGACTGAATTATATGAATGTTATCCAAACTGCATTTACACACTGTGCGTTATTGATTGTTATATATTGTTATGAAATGTTTGTTTATCAATGGACATGTATAGAATGTATTGCATGTGTCTTCTCTTATTGTAGATGATCAATATTTATATTTATTCCTTTATTTAATTTTTTATATGTACTTGAGGGATAAATAAATGAGTTGTTACAATGTTTGTTTCATAGACTCTTCATATAACAAGGAAATATTGTCCTGGTCATTTATTGTTTAGGTCCATTTATGTCCATTTATCCTTAGACAATAGTTCCAAAATGTGTCCAAAGATATAAAACTAGATTGCTCTAGAATTTAGAAAAAGAATCTTACTTCATGTATCAAGGTCAAAGGCCAGACCTGGATTCTGTTATGACAAACTTCTTTCTGGGGCAAATAATTTTTACCTGTGCATAACCCTAGTTTGCTCTCAAAATAGAACCAGTGGCATAGGATCAATGTGTCACCAAAGCATCTTGTTAGCTATACACAGAGGTTTAATTAAATCTTAGACTGTCCAAATGTATATAATTCATTCACTGACATTGGTTACATGTTTCACTGCAATCACCTTCTAAGATCAGTGAGATTTTGTATATTATTAAATCTGAGATGACATTGGTTACATGTTTACTGTAACCATCTTCTATGATTAGTGAGGTTTTGTATATTATTTAATCTGAGATGGTCAAAAATGTATTAAGTGTGTGAAACTCCCCTCCACTTTGAGGAATGGACACATAATTTGGTTGAAGTCTGATACAATGTCTAGACTAGACCAGATTCTTAAGAAAAACAAGATGCCCAGGGACTACATCACTAACCTCGGTAAACCAAGAACACAGTTTGACATTTTACAGTGAATGTCGTGTATATAATTCAAGTAATAAGCAATAGGAAACGTGGAATCAGTAACAATCCTTAATAAAAGTTAGAAAATCAAACAGAAACAGATTACTTTAAAATTTTCTCTCAGTCACATTTCTTACAAAAGTGAGATGTTAAAAATGATCATTTCCCCTTCCTTTTTCATTGTCTGAAAAATCATATCAAACCCAAAAATGAACTTTTCAGCAAAATTCTTTTACATAAGCATTTTCTACTTTATCATGCCTTGTATGAGCTAAATTTGGGCAACACAGGTAGACAAGAGAGGACAAATATCTCACATTTTCACAATGGAATGGGCATTGAACATTATAAGATTTTAAGGAAATAAATAAACTTGAAGTTGCTGTAATACATTTATCATAATTACTCAGATACCATTTGTTTTTCGATTCATACAGCAGTTCTGGAGAAGATTTTTGAAGAATGTTAACCACAATTTACTACCGTCCTGATACAATCCCTAAAGTGATCGGTCCAAAATGAATTAACTTGGAAGAGGACCTTTATTTAGTACTTCATGTATACCAAGTTTCATCGAAATTCCCCCAAGCGGTTTTGGAATACAAGTGGCAAATGTCAAGTTTACATATTAATTTGATTTTAGATTAATTGTTGTCAGTTGACACACGATTGACAGTTTATTTTTTATTAGCTCTACTGGTCTCAGACCAGTCGAGCTTATGCGATCACCCTTTGTCCGGCGTTCGTCCGTCTGTCCCTCTGTCTGTCTGTCCGTCTGTCCGTAAACACTTCTTGTCCGGACAACTCCTCTGAAACTGTTAGAGATAGAAAGTTAATTCTTTTTGTATTTTACTTGGACCATGGTCTAGTTGTGCACCTGACATTTAGTTTCAGTCCCTGACCCCCAGGGTCTTAGAAAATGGGCATGGTCATTAAATTCTATGTAATCTTGTCCGGACAACTCCTCTGAAACTGTTAGAGATAGAAAGTTAATTCTTTTTGCATTTTACTTGGTCCATGGTCTAGTTGTGCACCTGACATCTAGTTTCAGTCCTTGGCCCCCAGGGTCTTAGAAAATGGGCGTGGTCATTAAATTCTATGTAATCTTGTCCGGACAACTCCTCTGACACTATAAATGATGGAGACTTAATTCTTTTTGCAATATGATGGGTCTGTGGTCTTGTTGTGCACCTGATATTTTGTTTGAGCCCCTGACCCCCAGGGTCTTAGAAATGGGTATGGTCATTTTCTCCTATATAACTCTATGTAACCTTGTCTTCGCAACTCCTCTGACACTATTAATGATGGAGACTTGAATCTTTTTGCAATTTGATGGGTCTGTGGTCTTGTTGTGCACCTGATATTTTGTTTGAGCCCCTGACCCCCAGGGTCTTAGAAATGGGTGTGGTCATTTTCTCCTATATAACTGTATGTAATCTTGTGCTCGCAACTCCTCTGACACTATAAATGATTGAGACTTAATTCTTTTTGCAATGTGATGGGTCTCTGGTCTAGTTGTGCACCTGATATTTTTTTTCAGCCCCTGACCCCAGGGTCTTAGAAATGGGTGTGGTCATTTTCTACTATATAACTCTATGTAATCTTGTGCTCGCAACTCCTCTGACACTATTAATGATGGAGACTAAATTGTTATTGCAATATGATGGGTCTTTGGTCTAGTTGTGCACCAGATATTATGTTTTAGCCCCTGACCCTTAGGGTCTCAGAAATGGATGTGGTCATTTTCTCCTATATAACTCTATGTAATCTTGTGTTCGCAACTCCTCTGACACTATAAACGATGGAGACTTAATTCTTTTTGCAATGTGATGGGTCTCTGGTCTAGTTGTGCACCTGATATATTTTGCTTGAGCCCCTGACCCCCAGGGTCTTAGAAATGGGTGTGGTCATTTTCTCCTATATAACTGTATGTAATCTTGTGCTCGCAACTCCTCTGACACTATTTATCATGGAGACTAAATTGTTATTGCAATATGATGGGTCTCTGGTCTAGTTATGCACCAGATATTATGTTTTAGCCCCTGACCCTTAGGGTCTTAGAAATGGGTGTGGTCATTTCTCTCCTATATAACTCTATGTAATCCTGTGTTCGCAACTCCTCTGACACTATAAATGATGGAGACTAAATTCTTTTTGCAATATGATGGATCTGTGGATTGATTGTGCACCTGATATATTTTGTTTGAGCCCCTGACCCCCAGGGTCTTAGAAATGGGTGTGGTAATTTTCTCCTATATAACTTTATGTAATCTTGTGCTTGCAACTCCTCTGACACTATAAATGATGGAGACTTTATTCTTTTTGCAATATGATGGGTCTGCAGTCTAGTTGTGCACCTGATATTATGTTTTAGCCCCTGACCCCCAGGGTCTTAGAAATGGGTGGGGTTATTTTCTCCTATATAACTCTATGTAATCTTGTGCTCGCAACTCCTCTAACAGTATAAATGATGGAGACTAAATTCTCATTGCAATATTATGGGTCTCTGGTCTAGTTGTGCACCTGATATTATGTTTGAGCCCCTGACCCTGAGGGTCTCAGAAATGGGTGTGGTCATTTTCTCCTATATAAGTTAATGTAATCTTGTGCAATATGATGGGTCTGTGGTCTGGTTGTACACCTGATATATTTTGTTTGAGCCTCTGACCCCCAGGGTCTTAGAAATGGGTGTGGTCATTTTCTCCAATACAACTCTATGTTACCTTGTGTTCGCAACTCCTCTGACACTATAAATGATGGAGACTTAAATCTTTTTGCAATATGGTGGGTCTGTGGTCTTGTTGTGCACCTGATATTTTGTTTGAGCCCCTGACCCCTAGGGTCATAGAAATGGGTGTGATCATTTTCTCCTATATAACTCTATGTAATCTTGTGCTCACAACTCCTCTGACACTCTTAATGATGGAGACTAAATTCTTATTGCAATATTATGGGTCTCTGGTCTAGTTGTGCACCTGATATTATGTTTTAGCCCCTGACCTTTAGGGTCTCAGAAATGGGTGTGGTCATTTTCTCCTAATATTATAAGTTAATGTAATCTTGTGCTTGCAACTCCTCTGACACTATAAATGATGTAGAATTAATTCTTTTTGCAATGATTGGTCTGTGGCATAGTTGTGCACCTGATATTTTGTTTTAGCCCTATACCCCCAGGGTCTTTGAAAATGGGTGTGGTAATTTTTCCTATATAGTTGTGCTCTCTACTCGTTTAAAGCAATTAATGATGGGGAGTTAATTCTTTATCCGATGTTATGGATCTGTAGTCTTGATGTGTCATTGATAGTTCATTTGAGCTAGCAGCCCTTGGCCCCTAGGATCTTGGAAAATGGGTGTGACATTCTTTTTAGAAATACTTTATCTCGGATATTATGAATTAATATTTATGAGTGCTATTATATATATATATATATATATATATATATATATATATATATATATATATATATATATATATATATATATATAGTTGCAGTATAATGGATATGCAGTTTTGTCATGCTACTTATAATTTGTTAGAGCGCCTGCTCCCTATGGTCTTGGTTTAAAAAAAAAGAAAGGAAATTGATGTTTTAGAAAAAACAACCAGGAGAGCTACAGTCTCGTCAGAGACTTCTGGTTTACTTATTGAACACAGCTAACTTGGATGCTTGACAAAAGTTGGGGCAGTTAAATATCTGTGTTACTTCTGTCTGATTTTTCCTGAGGAGACTATATTTCAATATTTAATTGTCATTAGTTTTAGTCACATTTTGCAAACATGTAATTGGACCAGTTAAAGTCTTTACTAATATGGTAGTTGAAAATGGATCTAATAGGCCTCGACGTCATTACAAACAGAGAAAAAGATGAAAATTTAACTCTTTCGTGTTGCGAAGACATTGGTTTTAACAGCTTTTGATTTGAAAAATGCATAGAAATGCAATATGATTACCAAATCACTGAAAAAAATGCATACATGTATGTACTGTTACATGTACTGTTGCTACTATGGAATCTGGCAACAAGACAATAATCTTATTTAACCTTCCACCTCAATGACACATACATATATTATTCAAAAGGTTATTTACAGCATATGCATCCACATAATTTTAAGGTCTTGGGGGTTTTTTTTTACATGGTTTTGATTGATTACTTTGAAAAGTAAGATTTTTATCTCTGCTCATATGCATATTGGTGAAGATAACAAAAACAAACAGTAGAGCTTCAGTCTCATCAGAGACTTCTGGTTCTCTTTATATCTTTCATAGTATAAATGCTACACAAGAAGTATGCTTCTGCCCGCTATTCTTTTTGTCAATATGCTTAAAATGTAGGCAAAAACCTGTTTTGAAGAGGCCCTTTTTAAGACCGTAAAAGCTCTTAATTTAACATGATTTTGCTCAATTTCAAGTGCAAATAATCTGAAATGTCAGGCTCACTTGATTTCTACTGCCAATTATCTTTAAAGTTTCATCCTCAATCTTTAAGAAAATGTTAAAATTTGAGTGGGACCTCTTCACAATTTAATTCAAAAGAGTATAAAAATGGTTACCATGATGACATATTCTGTTCAGTGCTATTACAAACAGAGTAATTTACTGGTAAATTTTTAGCTGTCCGTTATATATTTCTAAGCATTTTTTTTATCAGTGCATATAAAAGAGCATTATTGATTAAAAAATCACCTTAAAATTTTTCAAGGTCACAGGACCCAATGTCCAGGTCATCTTGAATGCAATTCACAAAATTTGGCAAAATTCTGTGATTTTTCAAAATATGAGAGGCAGTTACTCAAAAATCATGTGGTATTGAGTAAATCAAACAAATACATAGTGATTTTGGATAATTCATTGACCAAAGTTGCAGAAATCTCAAAATCAATGACATCCTTGATTTGCAGCTTAGTATTTCACACATACTTACAAAAAATGTGAGATTATCATGATTTTTGTCTGGGGCTTATTTTTTAGCTCTACTGGTCTCGGACCAGTTGAGCTTATGCGATCACCCTTCGTCCGGCGTCTGTCCGTCTGTCTGTCTGTCCGTCTGTCCGTAAACAATTCCTGTCCAGACAACTCCTCTGAAACTGTTAGAGATAGAAAGTTAATTCTTTTTGCATTTTACTTGGACCATGGTCTAGTTGTGCACCTGACATCTAGTTTCAGTCCTTGGCCCCCAGGGTCTTAGAAAATGGGCGTGGTCATTAAATTCTATGTAATCTTGTCCGGACAACTCCTCTGACACTATAAATGATGGAGACTTAATTCTTTTTGCAATATGATGGGTCTGTGGTCTTGTTGTGCACCTGATATTTTGTTTGAGCCCCTGACCCCCAGGGTCTTAGAAATGGGTATGGTCATTTTCTCCTATATAACTCTATGTAACCTTGTCTTCGCAACTCCTCTGACACTATTAATGATGGAGACTTGAATCTTTTTGCAATTTGATGGGTCTGTGGTCTTGTTGTGCACCTGATATTTTGTTTGAGCCCCTGACCCCCAGGGTCTTAGAAATGGGTATGGTCATTTTCTCCTATATAACTCTATGTAACCTTGTCTTCGCAACTCCTCTGACACTATTAATGATGGAGACTTGAATCTTTTTGCAATTTGATGGGTCTGTGGTCTTGTTGTGCACCTGATATTTTGTTTGAGCCCCTGACCCCCAGGGTCTTAGAAATGGGTGTGGTCATTTTCTCCTATATAACTGTATGTAATCTTGTGCTCGCAACTCCTCTGACACTATAAATGATTGAGACTTAATTCTTTTTGCAATGTGATGGGTCTCTGGTCTAGTTGTGCACCTGATATTTTTTTTCAGCCCCTGACCCCAGGGTCTTAGAAATGGGTGTGGTCATTTTCTACTATATAACTCTATGTAATCTTGTGCTCGCAACTCCTCTGACACTATTAATGATGGAGACTAAATTGTTATTGCAATATGATGGGTCTTTGGTCTAGTTGTGCACCAGATATTATGTTTTAGCCCCTGACCCTTAGGGTCTCAGAAATGGATGTGGTCATTTTCTCCTATATAACTCTATGTAATCTTGTGTTCGCAACTCCTCTGACACTATAAACGATGGAGACTTAATTCTTTTTGCAATGTGATGGGTCTCTGGTCTAGTTGTGCACCTGATATATTTTGCTTGAGCCCCTGACCCCCAGGGTCTTAGAAATGGGTGTGGTCATTTTCTCCTATATAACTGTATGTAATCTTGTGCTCGCAACTCCTCTGACACTATTTATCATGGAGACTAAATTGTTATTGCAATATGATGGGTCTCTGGTCTAGTAATGCACCAGATATTATGTTTTAGCCCCTGACCCTTAGGGTCTTAGAAATGGGTGTGGTCATTTTCTCCTATATAACTCTATGTAATCCTGTGTTCGCAACTCCTCTGACACTATAAATGATGGAGACTAAATTCTTTTTGCAATATGATGGATCTGTGGATTGATTGTGCACCTGATATATTTTGTTTGAGCCCCTGACCCCCAGGGTCTTAGAAATGGGTGTGGTAATTTTCTCCTATATAACTTTATGTAATCTTGTGCTTGCAACTCCTCTGACACTATAAATGATGGAGACTTAATTCTTTTTGCAATATGATGGGTCTGCAGTCTAGTTGTGCACCTGATATTATGTTTTAGCCCCTGACCCCCAGGGTCTTAGAAATGGGTGGGGTTATTTTCTCCTATATAACTCTATGTAATCTTGTGCTCGCAACTCCTCTAACAGTATAAATGATGGAGACTAAATTCTCATTGCAATATTATGGGTCTCTGGTCTAGTTGTGCACCTGATATTATGTTTGAGCCCCTGACCCTGAGGGTCTCAGAAATGGGTGTGGTCATTTTCTCCTATATAAGTTAATGTAATCTTGTGCAATATGATGGGTCTGTGGTCTGGTTGTACACCTGATATATTTTGTTTGAGCCTCTGACCCCCAGGGTCTTAGAAATGGGTGTGGTCATTTTCTCCAATACAACTCTATGTTACCTTGTGTTCGCAACTCCTCTGACACTATAAATGATGGAGACTTAAATCTTTTTGCAATATGGTGGGTCTGTGGTCTTGTTGTGCACCTGATATTTTGTTTGAGCCCCTGACCCCTAGGGTCATAGAAATGGGTGTGATCATTTTCTCCTATATAACTCTATGTAATCTTGTGCTCACAACTCCTCTGACACTCTTAATGATGGAGACTAAATTCTTATTGCAATATTATGGGTCTCTGGTCTAGTTGTGCACCTGATATTATGTTTTAGCCCCTGACCCTTAGGGTCTCAGAAATGGGTGTGGTCATTTTCTCCTAATATTATAAGTTAATGTAATCTTGTGCTTGCAACTCCTCTGACACTATAAATGATGTAGAATTAATTCTTTTTGCAATGATTGGTCTGTGGCATAGTTGTGCACCTGATATTTTGTTTTAGCCCTATACCCCCAGGGTCTTTGAAAATGGGTGTGGTAATTTTTCCTATATAGTTGTGCTCTCTACTCGTTTAAAGCAATTAATGATGGGGAGTTAATTCTTTATCCGATGTTATGGATCTGTAGTCTTGATGTGTCATTGATAGTTCATTTTAGCTAGCAGCCCTTGGCCCCTAGGATCTTGGAAAATGGGTGTGACATTCTTTTTAGAAATACTTTATCTCGGATATTATGAATTAATATTTATGAGTGCTATTATATATATATATATATATATATATATATATATATATATATATATATATATATATATATATATATATATATATATATAGTTGCAGTATAATGGATATGCAGTTTTGTCATGCTACTTATAATTTGTTAGAGCGCCTGCTCCCTATGGTCTTGGTTTAAAAAAAAAGAAAGGAAATTGATGTTTTAGAAAAAACAACCAGGAGAGCTACAGTCTCGTCAGAGACTTCTGGTTTACTTATTGAACACAGCTAACTTGGATGCTTGACAAAAGTTGGGGCAGTTAAATATCTGTGTTACTTCTGTCTGATTTTTCCTGAGGAGACTATATTTCAATATTTAATTGTCATTAGTTTTAGTCACATTTTGCAAACATGTAATTGGACCAGTTAAAGTCTTTACTAATATGGTAGTTGAAAATGGATCTAATAGGCCTCGACGTCATTACAAACAGAGAAAAAGATGAAAATTTAACTCTTTCGTGTTGCGAAGACATTGGTTTTAACAGCTTTTGATTTGAAAAATGCATAGAAATGCAATATGATTACCAAATCACTGAAAAAAATGCATACATGTATGTACTGTTACATGTACTGTTGCTACTATGGAATCTGGCAACAAGACAATAATCTTATTTAACCTTCCACCTCAATGACACATACATATATTATTCAAAAGGTTATTTACAGCATATGCATCCACATAATTTTAAGGTCTTGGGGGTTTTTTTTACATGGTTTTGATTGATTACTTTGAAAAGTAAGATTTTTATCTCTGCTCATATGCATATTGGTGAAGATAACAAAAACAAACAGTAGAGCTTCAGTCTCATCAGAGACTTCTGGTTCTCTTTATATCTTTCATAGTATAAATGCTACACAAGAAGTATGCTTCTGCCCGCTATTCTTTTTGTCAATATGCTTAAAATGTAGGCAAAAACCTGTTTTGAAGAGGCCCTTTTTAAGACCGTAAAAGCTCTTAATTTAACATGATTTTGCTCAATTTCAAGTGCAAATAATCTGAAATGTCAGGCTCACTTGATTTCTACTGCCAATTATCTTTAAAGTTTCATCCTCAATCTTTAAGAAAATGTTAAAATTTGAGTGGGACCTCTTCACAATTTAATTCAAAAGAGTATAAAAATGGTTACCATGATGACATATTCTGTTCAGTGCTATTACAAACAGAGTAATTTACTGGTAAATTTTTAGCTGTCCGTTATATATTTCTAAGCATTTTTTTTATCAGTGCATATAAAAGAGCATTATTGATTAAAAAATCACCTTAAAATTTTTCAAGGTCACAGGACCCAATGTCCAGGTCATCTTGAATGCAATTCACAAAATTTGGCAAAATTCTGTGATTTTTCAAAATATGAGAGGCAGTTACTCAAAAATCATGTGGTATTGAGTAAATCAAACAAATACATAGTGATTTTGGATAATTCATTGACCAAAGTTGCAGAAATCTCAAAATCAATGACATCCTTGATTTGCAGCTTAGTATTTCACACATACTTACAAAAAATGTGAGATTATCATGATTTTTGTCTGGGGCTTATTTTTTAGCTCTACTGGTCTCGGACCAGTTGAGCTTATGCGATCACCCTTCGTCCGGCGTCTGTCCGTCTGTCTGTCTGTCCGTCTGTCCGTAAACAATTCCTGTCCAGACAACTCCTCTGAAACTGTTAGATATAGAAAGTTAATTTTTTTTGCATTTTACTTGGACCATGGTCTAGTTGTGCACCTGACATTTAGTTTCAGTCCCTGACCCCCAGGGTCTTAGAAAATGGGCGTGGTCATTAAATTCTATGTAATCTTGTCCGGACAACTCCTCTGAAACTGTTAGAGATAGAAAGTTAATTCTTTTTGAATTTTACTTGGCCCATGGTCTAGTTGTGCACCTGACATTTAGTTTCAGTCCCTGACCCCCAGGGTCTTAGAAAATGGGGGTGGTCATTAAATTCTATGTAATCTTGTTTGGACAACTCCTCTGACACTATAAATGATGGAGACTTAATTCTTTTTGCAATATGATGGGTCTGTGGTCTTGTTGTACACCTGATATTTTGTTTGAGCCCCTGACCCCCAGGGTCTTAAAAATGGGTGTGGTCATTTTCTCCTATATAACTGTATGTAATCTTGTGCTCGCAACTCCTCTGACACTATAAATGATGGAGACTTAATTCTTTTTGCAATATGATGGGTCTGTAGTCTAGTTGTACACCTGATATTTTATTTGAGCCCCTGACCCCCAGGGTCTTAGAAATTGGTGTGGTCATTTTCTCCTATATAACTCTATGTAATCTTGTGCTCGCAACTCCTCTGACACTATAAAAGATGGAGACTTAATTCTTTTTGCAATGTGATGGGTCTGTGGTCTAGTTGTGCACCTGATATTTTGTTTGAGCCCCTGACCCCCAGGGTCTTAGAAATGGGTGTGGTCATTTTCTCCTATATAACTCTATGTAATCTTGTGCTCGCAACTCCTCTGACACTATAAATGATGGAGACTTAATTCTTTTTGCAATGTGATGGGTCTGTGGTCTAGTTGTGCACCTGATATTTTGTTTGAGCCCCTGACCCCCATGGTCATAGAAATGGGTGTGGTCATTTTCTCCTATATAACTCTATGTAATCTTGTGCTCACAACTCCTCTGACACTATTAATGATGGAGACTAAATTCTTATTGCTATATGATGGGTCTCTGGTCTAGTTGTGCACCTGATATTATGTTTGAGCCCCTGACCCCCAGGGTCTTAGAAATTGGTGTGGTCATTTTCTCCTATGTAACTCTATGTAATCTTGTGTCTGCAACTCCTCTGACACTATAAATGATGGAGACTTAATTCTTTTTGCAATATGATGGGTCTGTGGTCTGGTTGTACACCTGATATATTTTGTTTGAGCCTCTGACCCCCAGGGTCTTAGAAATGGGTATGGTCATTTTCTCCAATATAACTCTATGTAACCTTGTGTTCGCAACTCCTCTGACACTATAAATGATGGAGACTTAAATCTTTTTGCAATATGGTGGATCTGTGGTCTTGTTGTGCACCTGATATTTTGTTTGAGCCCCTGACCCCTAGGGTCATAGAAATGGGTGTGATCATTTTCTCCTATATAACTCTATGTAATCTTGTGCTCACAACCAACTCCTCTGACACTCTTAATGATGGAGACTAAATTCTTATTGCAATATTATGGGTCTCTGGTCTAGTTGTGCACCTGATATTATGTTTTAGCCCCTGACCCTTAGGGTCTCAGAAATGGGTGTGGTCATTTTCTCCTATATAAGTTAATGTAATCTTGTGCTTGCAACTCCTCTGACACTATAAATGATGTAGAATTAATTCTTTTTGCAATGATTGGTCTGTGGCATAGTTGTGCACCTGATATTTTTTGTTTAAGCCCTATACCCCCAGGGTCTTTGAAATTGGGCGTGGTAATTTTTCCTATATAGTTGTGCTCTCTTTTCGTTTAAAGCTATTAATGATGGGGAGTTAATTCTTTATCCAATATTATGGATCTGTAGTCTTGATGTGTCATTGATAGTTCATTTTAGCTAGCAGCCCTTGGCCCCTAGGATCTTGGAAAATGGGTGTGACATTCTTTTTAGAAATACTTTATCTCGGATATTATGAATTATATGAGTGCTATTATAGTTGCAGTCTAATGGATATGTAGTTTTGTCATGCTACTTATAATTTGTTAGAGCGCCTGCTCCCTATGGTCTTGGTTTAAAAAAAAAAAAGAAAGGAAATTGATGTTTTAGAAAAAAACAACCAGGAGAGCTACAGTCTCGTCAGAGACTTCTGGTATCATCATACATGTAGGGCTTACATCTACATTGTATTAAACATGTTACATCGCATCAAAGTATTGAAATTCCTTTCTATAAACTTTGAAAATGCGTGTACTTTTGATCTAGAAATAGCACGTAAAGATAACGTATATAACGGTTCGCGACCTTTGAAATACAGACCACTACTCCGAGTTGTGAAAGCCACCGGTGGCATTCACAAATTATAGTACCAGCCATGTTGTATTTTGTTCCACTGTTGCTCTGCTTCCTCTCTTTGGGACAATGCTTAAACGGTAGTTCATTTAGCTAATTTTCTCTTTCAAGAATGTTCAAATTGTAATTTCTATCCTTTTCTCTTCCTTTTATTGAAAGTACAAGATACATATTCCGGTATGGATTTAGCATGATCTCTAAGTACATGCATCAGTTTGCTTTCAGAGCGAGCAACACAGTTTGGGTTTTCAAAATATTACGAGAACCACATGGTCTTACAACGAGGAGCTCGTACATCAATATGGGGAACATCTTCCAAAGTAGGAGACACGGTTCATATCAGCATCAATGGAAGTGACGTTGGGCATGCTACAGTTGATGCAAGCAATGTATGGCAAGTAGTGTTTACTCCGCCACCGGGCATAGGACCCTACACAATACAAGCAAAATCTAGTCTTGGTACCCGCAGCTTGGTGGATGTATTGTTCGGTGACGTATGGGTCTGTTCAGGACAAAGTAACATGGAATTCTTTGTTGACAAAGTAAGAATATATTATTTTCTGCGGGTGTGGTCCGCTGTACCTAATCAGTCTTGCTGGTAATGTCATGCCATTCTGGCTGCTTTATTCATCTGTATCGTCAGCCATTGTTGGACTTTTCAGAAATGGTATCAAACATGAAAAGCTTTATCAGATTGTTTTTTTTTTAAATCATATTGACTCTCCCCGGACACCTGGTCTCACTTCGGAATGTTATTCATTCCGAGGTTCGCAACCATTCTTATGGAAATTCTAATGATTTTGCCTTGCCGTCTTGACTTTGAGACTGAATAGCTGATAGGTACTTCTTTAATGTTCATTGAATTGCAGTTGGTTAACCAAACAGAAGAGTACAAAGATGCAGCAAATTACCCGCATGTAAGACTCTTCAACTTGAACCATGCTGCTGTAAACTCCACCCTGAGTGAAATCGGCCGTGTAAGACAACCATGGGCGTTACCCTCTGCTAGTAAGATTGAGCGAGTACCATTAATTAACTTTCGAATAATTCAAGTAAACACTGAAAGGGTCTCTTGTTTGTGATGTCAACTTACAGTGAGAGGTTTTATGTTTATACAACTATTGTGCGTCTATGGATACCTCGGTGTATCCGGATAAGTGGGATGGTTGTGCACATGTAATCCGGATGACCACACCATTTGCTATTAGCAGATGACTGTCCAAAGTTGGCGCCGGGTGCACATTGGTCTCCTGTCTTTTATGTGTTGTCATTAATTTTTTAATGTTTTCTGTACGTATTTCGATTGTCTTGTTTGATGTTATAGTGAATATTGTCGTGTTTTTGTGGTTTGTAGTTTTTGTCTGATGTCATTTACGTATCACTTTCTTGTGAGTTTGTTTCGCTGGGTGAATGCAGGATGGTCATGCTGGAGATCATCCCTTTTTCTTCATAATATGAAAGATTGAGAACAACTTTTGGTGCAGACGTCACTTGTACTTTTCTAACACTGTTGACTTTTGCTAATTTACAGCATCATTACACTACTTCTCCGCTTTGTGTTGGTTATACGGAAAACAACTGAGTCAGCATCTGAATTATCCTATTGGACTTGTGGAGACAAACTGGGGAGGGACTCCAATAGAGGCGTGGTCATCACCTGATGCTTTGTCACAGTGTCCTGCCCCTTCAACAAAAAGGTAAGTATTATCTGAACTCATTGTGTTTCATGAATACATCTCGATTGCTATTTCATTTTAACTACATATCGTCTCAGTTTTCATACTTTTCTTTAACACCGATCTTCTTCAGTCTTTGAACAACATGAACACTTTGGAACTGAAAAGTTAAATGAATGTTCGATGAATGAACAAAATATAGAACGATTGAGAAAGGCTTTTGGTGTGGTTATCAGGATATCCTGTGCAGAGTCCTACTGATTGAACTGAAGTCTGTCAACCGAGAAGTTAATGAAAACGGCTGTTATAATTATCAGGGCAGTGTGTGAAAGAAACCTGTAATTTAGGGTAATTAACAATATTTAACTGATCGGAAGAGATCGCTGTCGTGATTTTTCAGTTATCTAAATGTCCTGAATGTGCTATATTCCCCGAGGTTGGCCTTTTTGACGTATGTTTCTAACAATTAGGAATTACTTACTCCTCATGGGCATCTGATCTCATCTCTGTTTGTGCCTTTGCAGAATGTTTTAATTCTTTTCTTCGATCAGTATTTATCAGGTATGTGATCTGGATGCGGTGAATAACCAGTCCCATCCTTTGTGTTATGAATATTGTACCTTTTCGATTATTTAATATCTTAATATTGGCAGGGCGGCTTTCAGAGATTCACACAAACCGTCTTGGCTATACGATGGGATGATTTATCCACTTTTACGTACCACTATCAAAGGGGCAATCTGGTACCAAGGTAGTAATATAAAATTCTGCATTCTAAGAAATAATAGTTATATTATCATAAAATACACTAATCGGAAATTGTAAGCAGTCTTGTTTGTAAGTTGATAAAACTGGAAAGTAATCATGAAATGGTATAATCGGAGATTCAAGAAAATATTCTTAAAAGTTGATATAAAATGCACTATATCTAACGACAGGCGAGTCCAATTCTGGCAGGCCAAACTTGTATGCTTGTCAGTTCCCTGCTATGATTAAGGATTGGAGACAGAAATTCAACCAAGCTTCAATGAACACAACGTCTGTTGACTTCCCTTTCGGATTTGTGCAAGTAATAAGAAATACTATTCTTGTGTATTGCAAAACATTGATGTTGTTCCAATGAAATAAATGTAAGTCAAGAAGTGGGAATCCAATTCTTTAGGAAAGAAGCATTGAAGTTATTTCATAGCAATGTTTATACCATCATATTCATTGAAACAGCTTGCCCCGAGTCGTCCGGGAGATAAGTTGGTACATGGATTCACAGAGCTAAGATGGTCACAGACTGCTAAAGTAGGATTTGTACCTAACTTCAGGATGCCGCATACTTTTATGGCTGTAGCATTGGATCTTCCAGACTTTCAATCGCCATATGGAACGTAAGATACAATTGTTCTGTCTATTGATTATTTCATTGTTACTAATGCCTCATTTTGAATGGAACTGCAGGTTTTCTCTAAATCTAGTCCAATTTTATGGAATCAAAACGTCTCTAATACTCAGCGAAATCCTTAAAATCTGTGTTATGAGGAGAAGTCCATGATACCGAAGCTAACAGAGGATAACTTTCATTTCTTAGTTCGTAAACATAACTTTATATTTTGGATTTTAGAGTTCATCCACGTTACAAACACGACATAGCCCGCCGTCTTGTATTATCCGCCCTTGCTGTAGCCTACCATGAGAAAGGATTTGATTTCCAGGGTCCCTTCCCGTCATCCTATACATTAAATTCTGCAAAAACACAACTCACCATTGAGTATGATCATGGGAAGACTCCAATTGAAATCAGAACAAATCATGGTTTCGAGGTAATGCATTCTTTAGAAAAATTATGATTGTAAATGTAAGCGTAGTTTCAGTCTCTTCATGTGGAAAAAAATAAACAAAGTTATGTTAAAACAAACGCATTTTACAACCTGTAGTGGATTTGATGGTGCACAGTGCTATTCAAGTATGTTACGATTCCAATGAGTTAAAGAAGATCCTGACGATAATCTCAACAGCACTCACAATAGAGCACCAACTTGAGCATCGACGGACCCCTAGCAAGCTACAGGTGGGACCAAGTGCCCGGGATGAGCCCAATATGCAAGATGCAATTCATGACTATCGAATCGACTATATTTTGTGCTCTTTAATAATGGTAATCAACAATATAATTATAACCTCTTCGCGTTCCTTTCTACAGATCCACTGTCCAAAAGGTCAGCCCATATGGAAGAACGCCACAATGTCATCTCACACTACCACGTCAGTGGTGCTTGACGTCTCGGGTTGTGGAGTGGACTTCGTCAGATATGCTTGGCGGATGAGTCCTTGCCCACTTTACAAATGTGCTGTGTATGGCAGGGATAGCGGTCTCCCAGCACCGCCCATTCTCCACCCAATACACTAGGAAGCTAATTGGTCGATAACGATTTTATGGAAACAAACATAAAAAGCCTTTTCTGTTTAAAATTAATCATATTTATTCTTAGAAAAAGAAATTATAAAGAGATATAGCAGATCAGAGAGACGAAATGAAAGTAACTAAAACAAATGCACTCTAGTACACAAGTTTTCGGATCCATGGCCTTTTTCAAGTGTAAAACGCCAATGTTTGTATTAACTAAGTTAAATGTATTCTTTGAATGACGAGTGTTCGTTGCAAAACAAAACCGTTTTCGCAATGAACGCTCATTATGCAAAATATCTACTTTACTTACTTGATATGTATATTGTCATTTTTACACTCAATAAAAGCTAGGGGGTCGAACATTTGTGTACTAGGGTGTTTGTGTTTTTATTTGTATATACAGAAATGATAAATGATTAATCATGTATACATTTGCATGATTTTTATACAACTCTTCATTTCTTTTATGAATATCTGCTCAGGTTTATTTTGTATGTATATGAATGTTTTGTGAAATTCACAATTGACTTAAATGTATGTGAACATAACAATATGGTGTGCATATATTTCTACAATATTTCGGATAAAAGAAATATTATTTTAAATTTGTAATTATAATATATTGCAATAAAAGACTGAAGCTAGACGTAAACAGCAAAATTATGTCTCCAAAAGCCGTACCCGTTGTTTCTACGTCGTTTTTACGAGATCAAGGAATTATCTCTGACAAGTCAGTGTGTTTACTAAAGCATCGCAATATGGAAAATATTTTTAAAACATACACTACAAAACATCCAAGTGATAATCTCGCAACCCGTGTCGATTTGTGGTGGTAATATTCCCTTCGATGGATGTTCCCACAGACATTTTTAAGTAAGTTGTATCAGACCTGCCAATCTCCCAAGCAGAGTTACGTTCTTTGACTGACAAGAAGTATGAATCTCAATGTGAAAGAGAGTGCAGACACCTATGCTTTGGATGATAAATCCTCATTGATCAGTGGTACTTTTTTTTGTACCATTACGTCAAATGATGTTTTCGGTTTCAGTTAATGTCAGTCATGGCGTAATACTCCGCTCCTCCACACTAATAAAGGCGAGGTTATACATTTCCAATTTAACGAAAAGCCAAAGGAATTGTCGCACACACAAAAGGTTGTGAATTTATATCACTTCACCACTGCAAGTCGAACAGGACACTTATGCGCAAAGAACAAATAGGAAGGTCAAAGACATGGAAACTACGCATGGGTATGATGCAAACAAATGCTAAAACAAATAAGCAAAGTAATGTACATGTAATAGATGACGTAAGTAATTAGATTAATTCAAATCGAATTATTTCGTGTGCAATACAATCAAGATAAAACAGATTTCTGCTAATCAAATTCATAGAACGGATATTTGAATATGACTGTGGATTGACTTAAAACTTGAAGGTTTCTTTTTCAATCTGCCTCCGCCATCTTTGAAATCCATATCTTTACCAATCTTGTGAATGCGTTGAGACAGCACATTCGCTCTGGTTTAAGATTGCTTTATGCTCTAGAACAAAGAAATAATTAAATTAAAAAAAGTTTTAAAGTATGATATAGTCCATATAGTCTATGCCAGAAATAAACTGCGCTGGGAAGTTGGTAACATTATAAAAATTGTTGTACAAATACTATCTTTTCATAAAATAATTATTTATAATTAATTAAATAGAAGACTAAATGGTTAAAGAAGCATACCATAAATATCCATCCAAAAATCCAGAGCGGGAAGAAGTAACTGATTAGAATGTTGGCACTGATATTGTCGGAGAATTTTCCACTGAAATAAAGAATAGTATACATTATAATTATAGTCAGGTACAACATCCGCCGAAAACAACCCGGCAACTGAAGAAGATGAAGGTGTAACTTTTGAAATCTTTGAGGAACTTTTGGACCTAAAACGCTTAAATCCAACAAAAATGGTATGTGCTTATTTGAATATTAACAGTATTCGAAACAAATTTGGTCACATCAAAGAACTTCTGGGCAAAAACATAGTGGACATCCTATTTTTAGCTGAAACGAAATTAGACAACTCTTTTCCTGATGCCCAGTTTGCAGTAGAAAATCATAATTTATGGAGAGCAGATCGAAACTCTCGAGGTGGAGGGCTTATGGCCTATATGAGATCAAATTTGGCAGGTGACAGACAAACAAGTAAAGAGTTCAAAGATATTGAGTCAATTTCTATCGAAATAAGAAGTGGTGACAATAAAATGTGTATTACAGGCGTTTACAAACCTCCATCTTTGCCTGATCATGTTTTTAGAAATGATTTTCTTGCAGGTTGTGACTCCATTTCTTCATCATATGACAATTTTATGTTTTTAGGTGATTTTAATTTTGATGTTTTAACAAAAGAGAAAAGCTCCACCCTTCTAGACATCTGTGATATTTTTGACCTAAACAACCATGTCAAGCAACCTACTTGTTTTACTAGTATAGCTAAACCAAGCCTCATAGACTTAATCTTGTCAAACAAGTCATCTTTGATAAGTAAAGTTAGAAATTTCAGCACAGGAGTAAGTGACGTGCACAACTGTATATCTGCACAACTGAATTTAGAGGTTCCAACCAACCAAAAGCTGAAGCGAATGTGTAGAAGCTATAAAAATTTTGATGTCAATGAATATATTCAAGATCTGCAAAACATAAATTATGATGAAATCATTGATACATGTGAAACAAATCAAGCTTATGAAAATTTCAGTAATCAAATACGAGAGGTTATTGATAAACATGCCCCATATAAGGAGAGACAAATAAGAACCAAACAAGTACCTTATATGAATAAAACATGGAGAAAAGCTATCTACAAAAAGAAAATGCTCTTTCATAAGTATCAAAAGTGTAAAACAACTGAAAATTGGAAAAATTATGCTACTCAACGAAATATCGCAACTAAACTGAAAAAGAAATCAATGAATCAATATTTCATAGAACGTTGTGCAGGGGGGCCCAAGTCAAAGGACTTTTGGCCAACTATCAAACCATTCGTCACAAATAAAGGTAGTACAACACCTAAAGATACCATACTCTCAGAAAACGATGTTCTTATTACGAATCAAGACCAAGTGGCTGATATCTTTAACATTTTTTATGTTAATGTTGCGAAAGATATAGGAGCTAATGACATAGATATAGACGATACACACCCCAGCGTTAATCATATAGACAATATCATGATAGGTAAACATGTACCCCCTTTGACCTTTGAACCAGTTGGGGAAGACTTTGTGTCAAATCAGATAAATAAAATAAGTACAAATAAGGCCACTGGACTAGACGACATCTCTCCCTTCTTTCTTAAACAAGCGTCATCTGTTATTGTACCACCCTTGACTAAACTTATAAACAAAACTCTAACAAGCTCTACATTCCCAGAGTCACTCAAGAAAGCTAGGGTTTGTCCCATTCACAAGAAGAACAGCCTCCTTAATAAGGGGAATTATAGGCCTGTGAGCATACTACCAATTATGTCCAAACTGTTTGAAAGGGCAATTCATATCCAGATGTCGGAGTACTTCAATGAAATTTTTCATCCTTTTTTGGCAGCATTTAGGTCTGGTTTCGGGTGCCAATCTACTCTATTAAGAATTATTGAAGACTGGAAAAAGGCCCTTGAAGAAAATAAATTTGTTGGAGCCATCCTTATGGATTTGTCAAAGGCCTTTGACTGTTTGCCCCATGACTTGATACTTCTCAAGCTGAAACATTATGGCCTCAGTAATAGTGCACTTGACCTTTTAAAGAGCTACCTGAGTGGAAGAGCTCAATGTGTAAGGATAGGACAATTTACTAGCCCCTTTGAAAATATTCTAAAAGGAGTCCCCCAAGGTTCCATTCTAGGCCCCATCTTATTTAACATCTTTATTAACGATATTTTTGGCTTTGTAAAACACTCATCTTTGTATAATTATGCTGACGATAATACCGTCTCTCATTCACATAAACCTCATGAAGTACTCAAAAGTTCTCTAGAAGAAGACAGTAAGTCCTTGATACACTGGTTCCACATTAATAAAATGAAAGCAAATCCGGATAAATTCCAGGCAATATCTATAGGCAATAAAACTAAAAATCTTGATTTGACCTTTGACCTTGATGGAACTGTCCTGAAATGTGAAAGTGAGGTGAAACTACTAGGAGTTACTATTGACTTTAATCTTGATTTCAATTCGCATATTACAAATATGTGTAAAAAAGCGGCTAGGCAACTAAACGTACTAAAGCGCATTGGACATAACTTAAACCATCTAAGTAAAGTAACAATATATTACTCTTTCATAATGTCAAATTTCAATTACTGCCCCCTCACATGGCATTTTTGTAATGAAAATAACACAGCCAAAATAGAAAAACTTCAGGAAAGGGCACTCAGATTTATTTATAATGATAAAAATAGTTCTTATGAAGACCTCCTAGAAAAGTCACAAATGCCTTCTCTTAAAATCAGACGTCTACGCACTCTTGCTATAGAGACCTTCGAAATCATTACAAAATGTAGCCCCGTTTTTCTTCATGACCTTGTAACAATCAAACAAAACTCTTATAATTTTAGATATTGTAATACAGCCGAAATTCCAAGTGTACGGACAACAAGGTATGGTCTACGTTCTTTCAGATATGCAGCTCCTAAGATCTGGAACTCCTTGCCAAACGATGCTAGGCAAATTACAAATCTAAACCAGTTCAAAACTTTTATAAATTCATGGACAGGACCTAAATGTAATTGCACATCATGCCGGTCTTAGGGCTGCATACTCTGTTTTGTTGATGTTTATTACTCAGTTCTGCTTCTCTATTATGATGCATTGCTCATAAAAGTTTTATACATATATATTAAATCTCCCTTCATTTAGGATACAAATACATAACTTGAGGACGCATGAGATGGAAGGATTGCCTGTCTCTCATGCTCCCTCTTGTTCAAATCAACCCCCGCTTACTAATTTTATTCCAACATAGTATCATGAGTATCATAATGGAATTATTGTTCACTTGCTTAGTGCTGGTTGTTTGATGCTTTGACTTTTAAGATGCTTGGACTTTTAAGTGTGCTTTTATGTATATATATATATATATTTATTGTTTTTCATTGTCATGCTATTTATGTCTTGTAATATTGTATATTTTATTTCTTGTTTTATTTAATTTGTCTTGTGTGTTGCATGCTTGTGATGTCTGCTTCTGTGATAGTCGGTTTAAGAGCTCTACAGAGCTCATGTTATTTGTTATGTATGTACAAATTGCCGACTCTAAATAAAAATTACTTTACTTTACTTTACTTTAATTATAAAAGTTGAAGTGATCCAACTAGTTACAAAACATTAGGCGTGTTTCCGATAAATACTAATCAGCGGTACTTCACGCCAAATTAAGGTATTTTAAGACACCGCCATTTTGATAGCGCCCTCTAGTTTTATAGTTTGAATTCGGTGTATCTTTTTGCTTATCTTTAACGTATGTCAAGCTCTGTTTTAATACTGAGAATTTTCTAACCAATGTTGTAATTTGATTGAACAATGCTTTTAAACTGAATTTTACATGTTTGAAAATAGGCGTATGCTTTTGACCTCATGACCTTGATTTTGACCTTTGACCTACTTTTCAAAAACTTTAACATTGGGCATAACTTTTGAATGGTAAGTGATAGGGCTTTCATAGTGCACATGTGAATTCCTTGTCACAAGATTTTCCCATCGATACCAGAAATTTTTAACCAATTGACCCTGACCTTGACCTTTCACGTACATGTACTTAACAGAAAATAGTGTTTATACTAACAAAGATGCCACGGGGGGGTATTCGTATTTCACAAACACAGGCTTTATTATTTTTTGTTTTATTTATCTATCTATTTATTTATTTATTTATTTTTTCGTGTATCAACATCTTATTTCAATAATAAAAAGATAAGATTTTTTATGCCCCCGGATTCAAAGATTCGGGGGCATATAGTTTTTGGCCTGTCCGTCTGTTTGTCTGTCTGTCTGTCTGTCTGTCTGTCTGTTTGTCCAAAGACATTAACATTGGACATAACTTTTGATAGGTAAGTGATAGGGTTTTCATATTTGATATATGTATTCCTTGTGACAAGACCTTTCCATTGATACCAAATTTTTTTACCTTGTGACCTTGACCTTGACCTTTGACCTACTTTTCAAAAATTTTATCATTGGACATAACTTTTGATGGGTAAGTGATATGGCTTTTTGTTTGATATGTGTATTCTTTGTGACAAGACCTTTCCATTGATACCAAAAATTTTGACCTCGTGACCTTAACCTTGACCTTTGACCTACTTTTTAAAACTTTAACATTAGGCATAACTTTTGATAGGGTAGTGATAGGGCTTTCATATTTCACATATGTATTTCTTGTGACAAGACCTTTCCATTGATACCAAAATTTTTGACCTTGTGACATTGACCTTGACCGTTGACCTACTTTTCAAAAACTTTAACATTGGGCATAACATTTGATAGGTAAAGGATAAGGCTTTCATACTTCACATGTGTATTCCTTGTGACAAGACCTTTCCATTGATACCAAAATCTTTCACATTGTGACCTTGACCTTTGACCTACTTTTCAAAAACTTTAACATTGGGCATTACTTTTGATAGGTAAGTGATAGGGCTTTCATATTTCATATGTGTATTCCTTGTGACAAGACCTTTTAATTGATACCAACATTTTTGACCTCGTGACCTTGACCTTTGACCGACTTTTCAAAAACTTTAACATTGGGCATAACTTCTGATAGGTAAGTGATAGGGCTTTCATATTTCATATGTGTATTTCTTGTGACAAGACCTTTCTATTGATACCAAAATTTTTGACGTCGTGACCTTGACCTTTGACCTACTTTTCAAAAACTTTAACTTTGGGCATAACTTTTGATAGGTAAGTGATAGGGCTTTCATATTTCATATGTGTATTCATTGTGACAAGACCTTTCGATTCATACCAACATTTTTTGCCTCGTGACCATGACCTTGACCGTTGACCTATCTTTCAAAAACTTTAACATTGGGCATAACTTTTGAATGATAAGTTATAGGGCTTTGATATTTTACATGTGTATTTGTTATCTTAAAACCTTTCATTAGTACGAAAGTTTTTGATTTTGACATTGACCTTTGACCTACTTTACAAAAACTTTCAAATGGTGTTTATACTAACAAAGATGCCACCGGGGGCATTCGTGTTTCACAAACACAGGCTTTATTCAATGGAAAAATTCCTTACCTTTCTGGAAAAGGGTTTGTAGGAGGAAGTTTTACTCTGCATGTCCTAATTGGTCGTGGTCGGTTTTGTTGGAAAGCGTCCAGCCAGGGCCGAAGTGCAGAAATGGGATTGATGAAGTATTTATCCAGCCATGATTTCCTGTAAACCATCAATTCCACAACATCTGAAGACTGACCAGCGACAACTACAGTACGTGAAAGATTACCCATTCTTTCATGCAAAGCAGCCAGCTGCGAATCATTTATATCCTACCTCGTAAAATTCATTACCGCCATCCATACATAATGGTTCATTCTCGAAGAACCACTCGACCGCAGTTGGGTTATATTTATTGCATAAGTCGACTAAAGTATCTACCTCCTCCGATGTGAGTTCGTAGTACCGATCATAGTCTCTGAGTTTATTCCTCTTCTCAACGAAGTTTAGACCAAGGACACTACATACACATCCAAAGTAGTACATTAATTTGGCAACGTTATTGCTAGGTACATAAGCCGTAGTACCAACACGTTTCCACGTCAACGTTACCCATCTGGAAATGGCAGCCGACATCTTTGCACCAGCTTTTTTATTTCAATGCCCTTGGTTTACTTATTTTGTATGGCGGAGATCCTTTTCTCTCTCTGTTCCTTAAAAATACAGTATAAACGTAGCGTATCCAACTCCGTTCCAGCTACCTTAGCCAAAAACGTCTTATTTACTGAATCAAATCTTAGCAACAACAGCCTTTAAACTGTGAACTGACCAGTATCTACTTGAACCTCAGCAGTTCCCGGAACCCAATTACTCAAAAAGGAAGTGGAATACAAACTACCTCCCGCTATGCAAGAATTTTAAAAGTCTCAAAGTAATTAAGGACAAAGCACTTATTTATTGATATATTTAAAGTTCCTGCAATTGAATCTCTTTAGGTACCCGTTTTTGCAGATTATATTTTAAAATCAATTTAGATTTATTTTTGGATTCTGATTTTGAGTTAAGTACTTTTACTTTCACTCCTTGAGCATCAAATAAACTTCGTGGTGCATTGAACAAATAAATAAACATCGACCGGACTGCTCAAGACAGCTCATTCCAACATCGGTCTCGACCATATAACGAGAATAATACAATGTCCCGATGATATTGAAAGAGCTATCTTATAAGTACAGACATTCAGTACAAAATTAAATCGTGCTTCAGATAATCTTATTCTAAAGAATTATGGTCACATCAAATTTGAATGTAAAATTAGACTTTTCATGGCTTCGGGATTCATTTACTTGTGTTTTTCTTTTTCTTGATAATGCGAAGCAGTATCAAATAGCTATTCTCTGTAGCATTTTATTGAGGACGCATGGCACAAATATGTCTCAGATCTCGACAAAATTTATACATAAGGTTTGGTCTAACCCAAAGAAATTATTTTCAAATTTCTTAATACCACATCCGGTTGCCATGGAGACGGACATTAAACATTGGGAAAATGTAATTTAAGGGCGTTTTTGAAGTCACATGCATCATTTATGCAGCATAATCTAAAACAAAAACTGATGAAAAATTATTATCTTGCTACGTCTTTCGGTATATTTAGGACATAATTTTCACAGAATTTGGCCATATTACGTTTTTTAGACTGAGGATCATGGGCGACCCGAAACATGCATGTCTGGTCCATGCTGTAAATTTATCTGCTCCAAAATGATGCTAATGATTTTGAAGACGTTTAACATATATCATTGCTCTTTCAAGTTGAATATTAATAATGTTGGGTTCAAGGTCTTATCTTATGTTTTCATAGCAACAACTCAGGTACCCTACCAACATAGTGTTTTGGACATTTTTTTCAAAATTCAATGATAATTTACTCACATTTTCAGTTTTTATACAAATAAAACATCAGCATTCACATTGGAACAAAGTTTGTGTTCGTTGCTATGGCAGCATAATCTCAAATCACAAAAATGAAAGCAAATTTGAATATATTCAACTAGACTTTTCATTTCATTAAAGAGAATTTTAAAACATATTCAGCAAGTAGTCCGTTGCTATGGGAACAATTGTGTAAAAATGCACATAAGCCCACATCGACAGCGGGTGCGGCTAGCCAAGAGGGAATGCGTACTCGTCCCGGGCACCTGTTCCCAGCTCTAGCTTCCTAGGCGTCCGTCGATGCTCACTTTTGTGCTCTATTGTGAGTGCTGTTGAGATTATCGTCTTGATCTTTTTTAACTCATTTTGGTCCCTGCGTCATGCTGTCTGTTGTATGTTCATCTAACAGTGAGGATTTTATTTTACAACACAATTGTGTGTTCTTCGAGACTTCTAAGTAATCGGAAAAGTGGGAGGGTTGTGCGCACGTAATCCGGATAACCACACCGTATGCTGCTTGCTTGGCAGATGGCCGTCCAGGATTGGCACCGGTTGCCCATTGGCCTCGTTGGTTTACGTGTGGTCTTTTGTGTTTCAAGTTTCTATGTTGTGAGTTGGTCTACTTGGTTTATGTGTGGTCTTTTATGTATCATGTTTCTATGGTGTGAGTTGATGGTCCTTGTCTCTTTTGCGTCTCCTTCTGTGGATGTCTGCTCTGTGTTTTGTATTGGGTGTTTTGGAATTTTCCTGTGGGTGCTGCAACCAAGTGTTGTTGGATATCTCTCTTTCTTTGATAGCACTTGGTAACCGAACAAGTAGGAGTGTTGTGCTCACGTAATCCGGATAACCAAACCATTTGTAACTAACTTGGAAGATGGCCGTTCTAAGTCGGAATCGATTTTCCATTGGTCTCCTTGGTTTATACGTAGTCTATTGTGTTTGATGTTTGAATGTCATATTTAGTGTCTTTTTTTTTTTTTGTACTAGTCCACTTTGTATTTTTGCATAAGGATGTGGGTACTGCAACCTAGTCTTGTTGACGATATCCTCCTTTGTTTCATGTTTTAAATAGAGAGTCTCTTAAATTGTGTTTTGTTACGGGTATGCAACACTTAGCAAGTATAGACTATCACATGAACGTGCATTTCATGCGATAAATTCTTTTCTGTGTGTTGCATACCCGTATTAAAGTACAAATTAAGGCATTCATTCTATATATAAAAACCACATTTGTCTTTTTCATTCTTGTTTTTGAAATCGCATTTTTCTAGGTAAAAAGGTGACGTTAAAATTCAGGTCACCGCGGATTCAGTTTGCAGGTTAGAACAGCCATCGCGGCTGCCACAACGTTTTCATGCGAAATACAAACACGTTCCTTTCTATAGTTTCATCTCAGGGAGCTACATTGGTTGTTCATATATTATGCCAAGTTGTTTGGTGAGGTATAATGCTTATAGCCGTTGATATGCACTGATGGGTCCCTTCGAATGTTTTCTATTTTGAATAAAAGATAAACTTTTCTACTGCTAGGAATCATTTTTACCATAAATAATATACGACTATCACTTGAATTTAGAACTCTTATTGTTTGACCAAGATAAACGATATTAAGTTATAGTTCACGACCTTCTTGTAATGTAGAGCAATATATAAGGTTGTGAAACGGAAAGTGGATTTCAAAACTCGTAGACATGATTCTTTATTTTACTGTGCTCCTTAGCCTTTCCGCTGTTGGAAAATGCTTGGAAGGTAGACTCATTTCTCATGTCTATTTAGTCTCCCATCTGTTTTGTGAACTTAAAGTTTGTTTCATCAAGTCTCTATATCATATTTACCTAGTTTACCTTAAAAAAAATCTTCTTTTTTTCAGAAGCAGCAAATCAATTTCAGTTTTCAAAGTATTACCGAGATCATATGGTCTTACAACGAGGGGCTCGTACATCAATATGGGGAACATCTTCTAAAGTAGGAGACACGGTTCATATCAGCATCAATGGAAGTGACGTTGGGCATGCTACAGTCGATAAAAACAATGTATGGCAAGTAGTGTTTACACCGCCTCATGGAATCGGTCCGTTCACAATACTAGCAACATCTAGTCTTGGTACCGTAACCTTAAATGATGTATTGCTCGGTGATGTGTGGATTTGTTCAGGGCAGAGTAACATGGAATTCTTTGTAAATAGTGTAAGATACAAGGTTTTACTTCATCATAGTATTTTGTCTTCAGACTTCTTCAATAACATATTTTTAACTTACTGAGTAGTATTTCAGATCTTATTTTTAAGCCATATGAATAATGCGGAAGGGTTCCAACTCTTAACCTTCTTGAAGAAAATTTCAAACCAATTTTCATGAACCAGACACGTGTTTCACTAGCGCCCTCTGGTGTTATTTTTAAAATTTTAATTACTGCATTACTTTACAGAGAGTGTGCGGCTCTAAATTTCCTGTAGGGTAGATTCAGTAGCATATCCAAATAAAATCTATGTTCAAAATAGCATTGGAGGGATGGTGCTAAGATGTTAACCTCCTTGAATTTCGATGATATTTCTCGGCGAAATGGCAAGTTTTCGAAATAGCAAAAAAATATATGTGATGTCACATCCTTTACCCTATTTTACCTTCTGATCTATCTGATTTAATGTACTCTTTATCACGACAGTTAATCAACAAAACTGCAGAGTACAACGATGCGATTAATTACCAGAACGTTCGACTCTTCAATATGCACCACGCATTTGCGAATACGTCACTGAGTGAAATCAGCAGCATTGGTCTTCCTTGGGCGTTACCTTCTGCAAGTATGATTAATACTTTGCATCATAATTTTCGCCGAATTTGTTTTCATGGAAGTGTTGTGATGGGTGTTGCATGCAAACAATAGACGCTGACTCTCCCCGGGCACCTGGTCTCACTTCGGAATATTGTTTATTACGGGATTTACAGCTGTGCCAATGGAAATTCTAATGATTTTTCCACACCTTCTCGACATTTTCTATGTTTATAATTTGTAAATTTGAAAATTGTATCAGGATTGTTGGCACCACTAACTTGTTTCGACCAAAAGAAGAAATAACATGTGCAATTTATGTAAGACACAATGCAATCCAACCGCAAACAAGATTAAACAATATAGAGATCCGACAAAGCACATGTAAAACATACAGTGTTTTAAGCGATTTTTTTCCTAAAGTTATTCGTCGTGAGGATAAAATTTCAGTGAAACATTTTAACAGAAAATATGCTATCAGCGAGGCTCAAAGCCGAATAGACATCTACTCTCGCATAATATTTCAATTTCTGCTTTTATTTCATCAGAAAATTTATGAATTTGCTTTAACTTACGGCGAAATGTTCTAAACTCTTACCCATTTTTTCTAAAAAAGAAAGAAAAATTCAACATAGCATAAGTATGAACAGTCTTATCAGTATTGTATTACGTAAAACATGTAACATTAAATTGAAATCTGTTTTGTCTTGAAATGTGAAATGAAATGGAATGTATAATAATCTCTGTCATTCTTTCCTAGAGACGCTACATTATTTCTCTGCTCTCTGCTGGTTATATGGGAAACAACTGAGCCAGCATCTACAAATACCTATTGGTCTTGTGGAGACAAACTGGGGAGGAACAATCATTGAAGCTTGGTCATCCCCTGAAGCATTATCACAATGTCCGGCTTCATCCTCATCAAAGAAAAGGTAAAATGAGCTTAGTATTGAAATGTACGAACAATCAGATTAATCTTTTATTGGATGAAATAATATCAAATATCTTTACACAAATTTGGAACACTAGATGTGTACGTTGAATTTGTGCCGAAACAAAATTTGTAACTAATACGATTACGATGTGCAGGAATATTTTTTACCTAGATTTATACACAATCTTATTGGCGTTTCTGTCTTTTTGTTGTAGGTACTAGCTGTTGATTATCCTCTTTTTTCTTTTATGTATTTGGTTTGCTTTCTAAAACTTAAGGTGAACATCATTTTATCAAATGTAGTGAGAGTAGCTTGTATACCCTCAAAAGATCATTTATCTTTTTACAAAGATACATTCGCATTCAAAACATTTCCTTTGTCGTTTGTGATCGGAGTCAAACACTTTGCAGCAACCAATCGTTATTTTAATCACAAGGAATTTGTGTTTTTAAAAAGCTAAGGAAAATGTTACATCTCTCCACTATATTCCTTAGCTTCTTCAAAGGAAGAAGTGGGATCTCCAACAAGATCCGGTTGCAGTACCAACAACAACAAAGCATCAGAACACCCCCAAGTGAAAACACAGAGAAGACATATACAGTAAGATACACAAAAGGGACAAGGAACTGCAAACACGACATCAAATACAAAAGACCATGCAGAAACCAACGAGACCAATTAGCAATCTGCGCATATTTATGTCGCTTAAAGAGTATTAATGCACTTCCACTGTCCAAAGTCGGTACCGGTTGCCCATTGGTCCGATTGGTTTATGTGTGGTCTTTTGTGTTTGATGTTTCTATGTTGTGAGTTGGTGTCCCTCGTCCCTTTTGTGTCTCTTTCTGTGTGTCTGCTCTTTGTTTTTACATTGGATGTCTTGTAGTTTTGTTATGGGTGCTGCAACAAAGTGTTTTTGGATATCCCCGCCTTTGTTGCATGACTCGACAAATAATGAACAACAAACAAACTAATTTCAACAAATAACAGTGGACAATGAGACAAGCAAAAGTACTCATATTATACTTTGTATATCACACGAAAGAGTGTATTATTTTTGTTCTGAGAAGACGATACAATATTTTCCTCTATCAAATTTCTTGAAATATGTTAAATTGAATTTGTTTTAGTATGATTTAAGATTGATTTTTAGTGTCTTTTTAATGTTTGATTTTTTTTTTTCGAAAAGGGCTGTGAAGGTACAGAACAAAGCGTCTGCACTGTATAATGCCATGGTTTATCCACTTCTCCGGAACACCATCAAAGGAATTATATGGTATCAAGGTAAAATATCAAACAAAGCATGTTACGATTTGTTGTTTATGATATGGGATGATAAGGCAGAAAAACTCAATATGACGACGTTGTGGTGGTCATGGCGTAACACACATGCATTGAAAGAGAAAAACACATCATCTATTACGGCTCATTTGACGATTTCCGATAAAACGGAGCATTAGAATATCAAATATACAACTAGATGTCAAAACATTCCCTAATCCAGACCTTACTCAACTGAGACTAAAATGGTCCATTGTCTATTGTTCGTGGGACGCCAAGTTTTTGTGTTATGATTAATTGGTGCTTTTAAAATATATGTTATTAGCAATGCACTAATAGCTTATCAATTGCTCAATAATACAAACCTTTCACATTGTCTTGCTGCATCGCTAATATACGACTTTTTATTTCTTCTTATTTCTGTACATTCAATATTATATTTTTTTATATTTAGGGGAGTCAAATTCTGGCAATACAAAACTTTACTCATGTCGCTTCCCTGCAATGATCAAAGATTGGAGACTAAAATTTAGTTCAGCATCTAAACACACAACTTCTGCTAATTTTCCTTTCGGCTTTGTACAGGTAAGGCTGAATGCATAAAAATCGTTTTTATCTTGGTTATATTATAGAAATTTATCTACTTCCCCGCGACTGTGTATTTAAACTTGATTTTTTTTTGTTCAATCACTTTCCTGGTGATACTTGTGCCAGACAAAAGCTTTTATTTAGATAATTCTGCAGTTAAAACAGACAAGCACACAAATAAGATTGAACAAATACAATGTAGCAGAATCCACATAAAGCAATCATACTAACTGAAAGTGTCAAATTACAATTTGACTAAGCAAAGGCAACGTGAAACATTGTAGTTGTAAACAGGAGATGCTTACTCTCTATGGGCACCCGATCTCATCTCCAATATTTATTCACTTTTGCTTCTTTGCAGAACGTTAAAATAAATTTTGTTCTTTGATGTGTGAATATTTTCTTACTGGTTGACGTCCTTTTAATAGTATTGATATCGACGAAAATCAATACTACATTGTCTTATATTTTTGATCTCATAAATATATTCTTCGCTAAAATAGCTGGCACCCAGTAAACCAGGAGATCAATATGTACATGGATTTTCTGAGATTCGCTGGGCACAGACTGCTAAAATAGGATACGTACCTAACTTTAAGATGCCAAACACATTCATGGCTGTAGCATTGGATCTACCTGATTTCCAGTCGCCATATCATCCGTAAGACGACTGTCCATATTTGTCATGTTTTTGACATTAAGAATAATCTAGTATTTATATGCATGCATTACTACTTTTATAAAAGTCTGTTTCTCATTTGTGATTTACATATTTTGTTTCCTTAGGTACCATCCACGTTACAAACATGATATAGCTCGCCGTCTTGTATTATCCGCTTTAGCTGTAGCCTACCATGAGAAAGGATTTGACTTCCAAGGTCCATTCCCGTCATCCTATACATTAAATTCTGCAAAAACACAACTCACCATTGAGTATGATCATGGCAAAACTCCAATTGAAATCCGAACAGAACATGGATTCGAGGTATTGTATTGTGAACCTTAAGACGAATGTTTCGTAAATTCGCACATACCAATAGAATTTTAATGTGATTTTTTAAATTTTCTAAAGCGTGAGTCTTGCAGCATCATAACCCACCAATTCTGTTACGTCTCTCGGTATATTTTTGGACATAGTTACATTGGGCCATATTACATTGTTTAGATCACTGACGAGGGTTAAGTACCCGAAACGTGTATGTCTGGTCCATGCTGAAAATGTATCTGCTCTTAAATGATGCTATTGAATTTGAAGACATTTAACATTAGATTCGTCGCTGACGAGGGTTAAGTACCCGAAACGTGCATGTCTAGTCCATGCTGCAAATTCATCTGTTCTTAAATGATGCTTATAATTTGAAGACGTTTAACATTTGTACCACCTGGTGAGTGTCACTGCTGGTGGACTAGGAGTCACCGTGGGCACATTTAGCCAAGGTTCGATCAACTTTGGTTGATCGTTCCTGCAAGGCATTCGAAAATTTATGTTGTCAAAAATTCTTGAATTCTCTAAAGAATGGGTCCTATAGCATTATATCCCACCCATTCTGTTACGTCTTTCCGTACATTTTTTGACATAATACCTTTCACACTCTTTCGCCATATTACATCGTTTAGACTGAGAATCGCTGACGAGGGTGTAGTACCAGATATGTGCATATTTTGTCCATGCTGCAAATTTATCTGTTCTTAAATTGTGCTATTGAATTCGAATCCTTTTAACATTATTTTTCCTTTATTTAGTGGGATTAACTTTTTAATATTTAGTATGTCAGCTGGTACTTTTGCATAAATTTTAAGTCTGGTATAGAGTTTGGCTCTTGATATTTTCTATATTTCGATTTACTCTATCACGCATCATAAGTTATTGCATGTTTGATATCTCATATTATGCACTTATATTTACCATATAAGGTATATTTCAATGTTGATAATGTGTTATTCATATATGTGTTGAACATCGACGGCGGGTGCGGCTAGCCAACAGGGGACGCTTACTCCTCCCGGGCACCTGGTCCCACCTCTAGCTCGCTAGGGGTCCGTCGATGTTCAGTTTGGTGCTCTATTGTGAGTGCTATTGAGATTTTCGTCAGGATCTTCTTTTACTCATAGATGCACTGTAAACAAGGAACGGCACTAGGATGGAGGAACGCTACCATGATATCCCACGCCGAGTCTACGGTGGTGCTTAACGTCGCGGGTTGTGGAGTTGACTATGTGAGATATGCATGGCGATTAAGCCCATGTGAATTTTTAAAGTGTGCCGTTTATAGCAGGGATAGTGGTCTACCAGCGCCACCTCTCATGCATCCAATACATTAAGACATTTGATGCATATGATTAGCTGAAGGACGTTTGTATTCATAGTTTTATCAATAAAAAGATCTATCAATATCGTACTATTGTCTGCGTTCTTTTTGTTGCCAGAGTTCTTCCGAGACGTCAGTTGGAGTATAAACAAAAATCATTTCAAATGAAAGGTAACACTACAACAAGCCAGAAATACTTAGTGACCCTGCGTAATACAAAAGATATATTTATGTACATCAAATGCAATGGACTTACAAAAATGCAGTCCGTGCTCTGTCAGCTTAAGCGAGGCCATGTTCAACCAGTTAGAAATCCGACGAACTCTCAGTTAGAGTGTTCATTACTTTCACATTTTTTATGTAATCTATAAGGCTTTCAGATAAGACCAGGGACCAGGGTCCATAAAACCTCCTAATGAAAGACGGAAACTTTTACAGTGTCAGTATAATTATTATTCCTCTCAAATTTTCAAAGAGGAGGAGAGATATTAAAGGAAGCATGGCAGTGTTAGAGTAATTTACAAACATGCGAGTCGAACTTATTACCTTGAAATTTCTATTTTCCTAGTTTCGATACGGGGACCATAAATTAACAGAATTTATTTGTTTATGGATATTATTTATTCATTTTGGAATTAAACAGCTCCGTATTTAAATTTTTCAGTGGAGCCACCTAAAAGGAATTTCATTTTTACTATGGAACTCTGTAGAGAATTTTTATATACATAGCGCTATCCTAGGTGTCTCAATGATGTTATGGGATTGTTGTCGTGGTCTCCATCTGTTCGTTCCCTTTTATTCGTTGCAAGAAAGTGTGTTCCGCTGTGATGACTGCAAATCGTCATATTTTGGATCCCGTCCTATCTTAATCACTTGATTTCTTAATTCACTTGATAAATAATAAATATCCGACAAAACGACAACGGTACAGAGCGTACCACGAGCTCTTCTTGCTAAATGAGTAAAAGAAGATCCCGACGCAAATTATCACCCAAAATGTCTAACCAACTTTCAGATAGTATAAGATCCCTTCAGAACTCAATCTATTGAGATGACCGAATTTGACAGGTTTCCATGGAGCTGTTGCGACGGGTGTTGCATGCAATTAGGAGACGCTTACTCTCCCCGGGCACCTGGTCTCACTTCGGAATGTTGTTTATTCCGGGGTTCACAACCGTTTCGATGGGAATTCTCACGATTTTGCCTTGCCTTCTTGACTTTGAAACTGAATAACTGTTAGGTTCTTCTTTGATGTTTATTTATGATAAAGCCCACCACGGAGTCCCTTTATTAAGACCGGAGCTGGCCGAGAAAGAACATTGGACTGTTCCGAAAATTCTTGTCCCTCTCTTCAACAAATCTTGATAGCAGCTACAAACTTAAGAAAGATAAGGCTGGGATGACATATGAATATCCTAGAATTCTGAACTAAAAACAAAATTTAAAAAAGCAATCTTGTAAATATCATCGACAGGAGCGTATTTGACCAACATTGAAGGTGTATTGAATACAAAATATTGCCCGTAAGATAATAAGAAAATTTGACTAAACAAACTGATTTTTTATAAAGTTACACACCGCTGCTGTAGGAAAATGTTATCCCTAAAAATGCTTTTTGCCTGAATGTCAAATTGAATACAGATACGATCACAAGAAATATTTTCAGACTCAATTGATTAGTTTACCATTATAAATCATATATTTTCTATATTACTTTTCATCTAAATTAATGAGGTACAGTTACATGATTAAGACTACGTAGAGCTACTAAGTACATTTATACCTTTGCAAAGATAAAAGAGGTTATGAATTATGATTCATGACCCTCTGGTAATGTTGATTATAATAAGGTGATAAGACGTGCAGGGATAAACAAAAAACTATCAGTAATGTTTCTTTTTGCCGCTACACTCCTTTGCCTTCTACCATTTGGACATTGCTCAAAAGGTATTGATATTTCATGCTATTCCTGACGATCATTTGTTTCTTTTGTGTTTGAAAATTGTTGTTTTGATGACATTTTATCAGATCTTCCACAACACCCACCGATGTGTATGTCACTAATCATTTTTCAGCACGACCGCATAAATTTGGTTTTTCGAAGTATTATAAAAACCATATGGTTTTGCAAAGAGGGGCCAATACCTCAATATGGGGAACATCTCCCATAACGGACGATACAATTTACATCAGCATCAATGGAAGTGAAGTTGGAAATGCCCTTGTCGACGCAAATCATGTATGGCAAGCAGTGTTTTCACCTCCTGATGGATACGGTCCCTTCACCATAAACGCAACATCGAGTCTTGGTGCCGTGACCTTGGATGATGTATGGTTTGGTGACGTATGGATCTGCTCTGGTCAGAGTAACATGGGATTTAATGTAAATAGAGTAAGTAAATTCCATTTATAACTACAAGGTACGCTGCATTTCATGTATTTTTCTTAAAATCATTTGATATTCTTTCATCGTGAATGCGTTGAATAAGTATAAAAGCTTTACGTTTGTGCGTTTTTTGAGAGGGTTGTGCGCACGTAAATTGTACGTTCTTCGAGACCTCTGGGTAATTGGAGAAGTGAGAGGGTTGTGCGCAAGTAATCCAGGATAACCACACCATTTGCTACTTGCGTGACAGATGGCCGTCCAAAGTCGGCACCGGTTACCCATTGGTCTCGTCGGTTTATGTGTAGTCTTTTGTGTTTGATGTTTACATGTCGTATGTCTCTTTTCCGTCTCATGCTGTACTCGTCTTTTGTGTTTTTGCATCGGGTGTTTTGGTGTTTTACTGTTGATGCTGCAAAGGGGTCTTGTTGGAGATCTCCTCCCTTCTATTCATCTACATTTATATATATTGAATGTTTCAACGTACGTACATTGTCCAGAGTATTTAAAGTTTATTCAGTTATGTTTACATTTTTTTTCATTACCACAGTTACTCAATAAAACAGATGAGTACAAAGATGCGGTAAATTATCCACACGTTCGACTCTTCAATATGCACCATACCATAGCGAACACCACACTTACTGAAATCAGCCGCATCAGTCAATCTTGGGCGTTGCCATCTGAAAGTATGATTGAGTTTTTTCATTTAAAAAAAAAATCTTCATTTTTATTTCTGGGTTAAGTGATTCCTTGACCAATTTTCACGGGTTTGAGTTTACAATTGATCATTTGTGTTTCGTCCTTCCATTTTTTAGATTTGTAGACGTCTTGTCCTGTCTTGTCTGAATTACGAATCAGTAAGTCATTAATAATTCAACATTTGAGATATGGGACATATGTTCTGTAAAACACATTGCACTGATCATATATCAGAACACATCTGTAGGATAACCGTTAAGAACTTTTAAATCTGATCCATACACCAAAACATTCGATAAATAACACACGCTGGTAGAGAAACCAATATGTACTAGCGGAAAAAAAAGAAAATTTATATATGTTTAAACAAACTCATTCGGATATCTATGCACAAAGCTATGTACTTTGTTTTGTATTTTAATGCCAAATATAATCATCGTTACGCAGTTGGTACGGTGTTTTTTTTTTACATTCTTATTTTAAATCAAAGGAAGGGTGTGCAAAACAAGTTTCACTTATCAAGTAATCTGACATGACGATCATTTGAAACTTTTATATATTCACATCTAGGACAATATAAACGCTTTAAATCATGCAGTTATGCACTCGAATTGTTCCGTAAAAAGTTTAGTACAACGTACCATGCAAAACGTTGATGTAATAAACATTAAAGATGTAATAAACATTAAGACGTTTGACGTAGAAACCGACTTAATTCATGTCAAAACGACTTTAGTAGAAAAATATGGCGATAATGATGGTAACATGGCAAATTGACGTTGTGGTGTGGAATGATAATATTGAACTAAGCGAATGCATGTAAACTCGGCTGCAGTACCAACAGCAAAACCCGATAACATCCACTGCAAAAACACAAGGCGGACACGCACAGAATGAAATCACATTGAAATATCAAACATAAATGACCACACATAAATCAATGAGACCAATAGGCAATTGGTGCCGACTTAGGACGGCCATCTGTCACGTCAGAAGCAGACGGTGTGGTTATCCTGGGTTACGAACGCACAACCTTCCCACTTTTCCAATTACCCACAGGTCTCGAAGAACGTACAATTGTGGTGTAAAATTACCCTTCAATGTTAGATGACCAAACACAAACAAGATCGCAAAACGCAGGGGCCCAAGCAACAAAGATGAATAAGTAAATGGATATAAAAAGAGGGCGTACGTAATACAGTCCGTGCTCTGCCGACTGTAGCGAGCTCATGTATGTTATCACTCGAAGAGTCCGACTGACATTCAGAGAGGACAGGTGGTCGGGGCCCTGTTTACTCTATAGAGGTTTGGACAGGGCCCGTCATGGAGTCCTGTCGTCACAGTCAGTCGGAGTGCAAGTCTTACGAATGTACAAGACTGTAGATTGGTCAAGTATCAAAGTGCATTTACGTTGACGTTAACGAAAATGACCAGGCGAACTCAGCGTTGGGGACAGATAAACCAGTCTATACTTTTCTTTACGGTTACTGAAATTTAGCAATCTATAGCCAAGGATTTTTTTCTGCACCTGAAAAAGCAGATAAAAGCTTCTTGAATGCACGAAATCAGTATTTTACTCTTGCACATAACAGCCTAAAAACAATATTTTTCTTTAACTAGATAATGTTTTTTCCGTAAAAGTGACTTAAAATCTGCAGAAAAATTCAATTGAAAATTCATTGCATAACGCAGAGGCTCGAAAATGTCAAAAAGCATACAATAGCGAACTGAGCGAAACGATATCGATATCTGACAATCCAATGCAATTATGTTATAACTATACTGAAGTATCATTTAGTGGACAAAATAACTCTTTCATTCTTCATTTCTCATTTTTATCCGATTTCTTTTTATCACAGTTTCTTTTTCCGTTAGTTTAAAGACGATAACGATTTTTGACGACCATAACTTACGATGGTGTTACGAGGATAATTCGTTTCCACGCATCCTCCAACATAGCCAACATAGCTGTCTAAGCTGTCTCTCAGGACTTCATCTTTTCGCACAATCAAAACCCCTTCTCATTTAAATGCTAAACGACATCAAATTGAATAGCATCATTTCAGAACAGATAAATTGGCAGCATGGACCAGACATGCACGTTTCAGGTACTTAACCCTCGTCAGTGATCCTCAAATCTAAACAATGTAATATGCAAAAAGTATGAAAGTTAATATCAAGCTTACATTATAGACAGGACAGTAATGAGTTAAAGAAGATCCTGACGATAATCTCAACAGCACTCACAATAGAGCACCAAATTGAGCATCGACGGACCCTAGCAAGCTAGAGGTGGGATCAGGTGCCCGGGAGGAGTAAGCATCCCCTGTTGGCTAGCCGCACCCGCCGTCGATGTTCATGCACGAAAATAAAAACAATATATAAAATTCATGCATTGCACTGTCTGATGTTATATCTATATAGAAAGTGCTATGGCGACCATGTCAGGAAAAATATTCAAAACAAGTAATTCACACAAAAATTCACCTGTTTGTTTATTTTCTAGAGTCTCTTCATGCTTTCTCTGCATTATGTTGGTTATATGGGAAACAACTAAGCGAGCATTTACAAATACCTATTGGCCTTGTGGAAACCGCTTATGGAGGAACAGTGATTGAGGCGTGGTCATCTCCTGACGCATTGTCACAATGTCCAGCATCTTCAAAGAAAAGGTGAAATTTGTTAGGTATTTAATCCACAAACAAAAGAAAGGCAGTAACCATTTATTTGTAATGAATTCGAGATAAACACAAACAACAGTGCATATATTCTGAGGGTATCTCCATTTAGCACCGACAGCAAAACATTAAAACCAGTGAAAATACAGAGAAGGCATACACAGCAAGAGACACAAAAGGGACAAGGAACAGCAAACACGACACCAAAACACCAAACACAAAAGAGTATAGATAATCCAATGAGATCAATGAGCAATCGGTGCCAACTTAGGACGGTCATGTTAGTTACAGTTGGTGGGGTTATTCGGGTTACGTGCCCACAACCCTCCAACTTTTCGGTTAGTTTTTTTTCATATTCTCCATTCCTTATATCAAGAAAAAATGGTAAACCTCAATTAATTTATGTTAAAAGATAAAACTTATTTTCTAAACCCATCAAAAATCATTGAATAAGTTAAATTCAATTTATCGAGTATTCTTACCTAAAGCCTGTTGCCCTTTGCAGTGTGGAGCTCGTAAAAAGTTCCCCGCGAAGGGTTTGACAGTAAGTGTTTTGAATATACTTCCCTGATATTGTCGCCATAACACTTTCTATATAGACATAACGTCAGACAGTGCATGGATTTAATATACTGTTTTCATTTTCGTGCTTAAACATTGACGGCAGGTGTGGCTAGCCAACAGGGGATGCTTACTCCTCCCGGGCACCTGGTCCCACCTCTGGCTTGCTAGGGGTCTGTCGATGCTTAACTTTTATGCTCTATTGTGAGTGCTGTTGAGATTACCGTCAGGATCTTCTTTAACTCATTTGAATTTATTTATCATTTCTTCAACAGGTTTGTGAAGCAACAAAACAAAGCGTCCGTGTTACATAACGCAATGATAAATCCACTTCTCCGGAATACCATCAAAGGAGTCATATGGTATCAAGGTATAACAATGAATGTTTTCACATGGTAATTGAGGTGTGATTTAATACATTGTATGAGAAAATAAACGAAATTATTTATTTCGGCTAGGATTATTTCACAAAACGACACCATTTCAAACGGAACTTATGTGATTTGTTTTATTTATTTTACAAAAACTATTGTCAACTTCTTCTGAAATTCGGACCAATACAGGCAACAGAGTATATTACTTTGGGTATTTCACAACCTGCATTTTATGGTGACATTATTAACAAGATAAGAAGGATAAAAGATAGACAACATCATTATCGAAAATGCGTCAGATTCATCAAACGCCTTTTATACCGTGGATATGATCCTAATGTCACCAGACGGACACTAGGCTTGGTACTTGACCAATCTACAGTCTTGTACAAGTCCTCTACTAAAACTTATATCGAAAGCAACGAAAGTGTTCCCAATATTTTGAACAAACATAACAGTGAAATTTCTTCGTTTAATATCCCTATTTCTAAATTGGATCTCCCTACAATGTACTGTATACCAAAACTTCACAAGTCTCCTTACAAGTTTCGATACATTGCTAATTCTAGCAACTGCTCAACAACAATTTTGTATAGAAATTTGACGTCAGCACTCACGGCTATAAAGGAACACGTGGCAAAATACTGTGAAACTGTCATGAACAGGAATGGCATAAACTTCTTTTGGTCTATTAAAAATTCAGGGGATGTGATTGACAAAATGAAATCAAGGAATTTTTAAGCAAATACGATATCTTCATACGACTTTTCTAATATGTACACCACACTTCCTCACGACAAAATAAATGATCGACTGTCCAAACTCATTAAATGGTGTTTTGATCGAGAGGTGAAAACTTATATTTGTACTTCTGAATCGAAGGGTTTCTTTTCCGCCACAGATTACAAATCATACAAATCATGGACATGTGGTGACCTGTGTATTGCCTTGTCCTTCCTTTTGGACAATATTTATGTAAGATTTGGTGAGAAACTCTACAAGCAGGTTGTAGGGATTCCAATGGGTACTAATTGTGCGCCTCTTGTTGCAGATTTATTTTTATACACGCATGAAAAGGAATTTATCCAAAATCTTCAAAAACAAAGAAAAAATGATGATGTGAAATGTTTCATTGGTACTTCTAAGTACCTGGATGATATTCTTGCTATCGACAATCCTGTTTTCGAGAAATATAAAAATGTTATTTATCCACAAGAATTGATTTTAAACAAGACAAACGTATCAAACACAGAAACACCATTTTTGGACCTTAATATCAAAATTGTTAATGGAGAGATCCATACAAGTGTGTATGACAAAAGAGATGATTTTTGTTATAACATAGTGAATTTCCCCTGGCTTGACGGTGATGTTCCTAGATTACCGTCCTATGGTATCTATATTTCACAGCTCATCCGGTATGCTAGAGCATGTACTGATGTTTTGGATTTTCATAGTAGAAATTTACAAATTACCAAGAAACTTTTAGGACAAGGTTTTCGCTTTCACAAACTAGTAAAGACTTTCTGAAAATTTTACAAAAAATATTGTCAACTTCTTCTGAAATTCGGACCAATACAGGCAACAGAGTATATTACTTTGGGTATTTCACAACCTGCATTTTATGGTGACATAATTAACAAGATAAGAAGGATCAAAGATAGACAACATCATTATCGAAAATGCGTCAGATTCATCAAACGCCTTTTATACCGTGGGTATGATCCTAATGTCACCAGACGGACACTAGGCTTGGTACTTGACCAATCTACAGTCTTGTACAAGCGCATTCTTAAAACTTGCACTCTGACTGACTGTGACGACGGGACTCCATGACGGGCCCTGTCCAAACCTCTTTAGAGAAGACAGGGCCCTGACCACCTGTCCTCTCTGAATGTCAGTCGGACTCCTCGGGTGATAACATACATGAGCTCGCGGCGGCAGAGCACGGATTGTATTACGTTGGCCCTCTTTTTATATCCATTTACATATTCATCTGTGTTGCTTGGGCCCCTGAGTTTTGCGGTCTTGTTTGTGTGTGGTCATCTGACAGTGAGGAGGTTGTTTTACATCACAATTGTACGTTCTTCGAGACCTCTGGGTAATCGGAAAAATGGGAGGGTTGTGCGAACGTAATCCAGGATAACCATACCTTCCGCTATTTCCGTGGCAGATGGCCGTCCTAAGTCGGCACTGGTTGCCCATTGGTCTCGTTGGTTTATGTGTAGTCCTTTGTGTTTGATGTTTCTGTGTTGTGCGTTGACGTTCCTTGTCCCTTGCGCGTCTCGTTTTGTGCTTGTCTGCTTTGTGTTTTTGCATTGGGTGTTTTGGGGTTTTGCTGTGGGTGCTGCTACTTGGTGTTGTTGGAGATCCCCTCCTTTGTTTTATGTGAAAATCAAATATTCCACATTTCAAATATTGAACATGTTTATCTAAAAAATAATCCATTTATTTATACACATATTTACTAGATGGAAAGTCTGTTATTTTATGCTCACATGTAAAATGTTAATATTCCATGGAACCGTATATACGATTTTATGATTGCTCCCATTTGTAACGGTAAATGAAATTATAACAATGTGATATTTCGTTTCAATGAAAATTAACATTCTTACTCTCCAAGGAATTTTCACTCAAGAAAATATAAATTTCTACATTTGATTGTTTTCAAAATAGGTCATTTATCTCTGCTGTAGGACTGTTACTCCCTCTACTTTCACAGTGTTTCTTCATAAGACTTGAAATATAATTATTATGAAATAGGGGTTATCTCCCTGTCTTTACCTTCTTCTTTGGCATACATTTAAGGTCATTTTAAGAATTTCAGTCCCAAAACTTTAATAGGATTTTCTCTACTTCCGTGTCGAGCATCACTGATCAGACATAAGTTGTTGAAATGTGATCAATGTAGAAAGTTATCATTGTGTCCTTGTACACTTGCTGTTTCATTTTAATATATCCTTTTATCTATATTTATATTTATAGGGGAGTCAAATTCTGGTAATACAAAACTATACTCTTGTCGTTTCCCTGCTATGATAAAAGATTGGAGACAAAAATTCAGCACAGCTTCCAGATACACAACCTCTTCTAATTTTCCTTTCGGCTTTGTTCAGGTAAAATCAATTAATGAAAATAAAACTTCATTTTTGGATCACATTAGGTTGGAGAAAGACCTTCATTTAATCAATCCATTTGTTTTACATCAAGATGACAATATCCTTAGAATCACTTCGGCCTTTTATAAGTACCACTGATGAGGATTTACTATCCGAAACACGTGTCTGGTGCATTGAATTGTTTTAAATGTTCTTCAAGAAGGTAAAGAATTGGAACACTTTCGTATTGCTAGAAATATGCTTCATCCCATAGTATATATTTCAGTAATTCAATATACATGTATTATTCCATACGTATACAAGTTTTTGTGTGTTTATGTAACTTTTTAAAGAAAATACTATTAGAATTTAAATAAGTATGCTGTTTTATTTTGGAACCTAAAATAAAGTGAAGTTTAAATCAAAGTAGTTCCTTATAAATTTTTATGAAGACCAAGAAAATCGTCCGAAACATTGCCGTAATCACAGAAGAAAACACCCATGAGACAAGAAAAGGTGGACAACACGCCAAACCACCAACAGAACAAACATACAGGGAGGAGAGCGCCCAAACCATGAAGGATAACCAAATTTGTTTTCCTTTGTCTCCTGTAATTTGTTGATGTTGTTTTGTCTTATGTTTGTTTTTACAATTCTGAGGGTGTGTTACACTGTGTAGTCTTATGTTTGTTTTACTGTGTAGTCTTAACTGAGATCTCCTCCATACCCTTTTTCATGGACACCTCAACGTAGTCGTGTTGGAGGTTCCTTACTCCTTACGAATCTACTCCGAAATAAATCATAATTTCTACTACTTTGTCATTTACCAAATTTGTCCTTGAACTGCTCTTATCTATATTTGTTTTTTCTTGACAAAGCTGGCACCAAGTAAACCAGGGGATCAATATGTACATGGATTTTCTGAGATTCGCTGGGCACAGACTGCTAAAATAGGATACGTACCTAACTTTATGATGCCAAAGACATTCATGGCTGTAGCATTGGATCTACCCGATTTCCAGTCGCCATATCATCCGTAAGACGACTTCATATATATATTTCAAAATGAAAAATATGTATCTATAATCAATAATACGGAAGTGTTCCAACTCTTTACCTTCATGAAGAAAATTCCAAACCATTTTTTTCTGCACCAGACACGTGTTTCGAATATCAAATTCTCATCAGTGATGCTTCCAGCGGAGCCACTAAAATTTATTTCAGTAGCGCCCTCTTTAATGTTTTGAATTTACACTAAAACCTGCCTTAGCGACCCACTGTATTAAGAGACTTCCTGTTTTAAGAGATCAAACTTTTCAATTCCCAAGAAAAGAATTTTCATGATAACGAATTAAGAGACCTTCGTTGACTTTCCCATGAAGGATGGCTTAAAACAGGTTTAACTGTATAAAAATTTCTTAAGCTGTTTCTCTATGTGTTTTACATGCATACCTTATTTTTCTTTAAGCTACCATCCACGTTACAAACACGACATAGCCCACCGTCTTGTATTATCCGCCCTAGCTGTAGCCTACCATGAGAAAGGATTTGACTTCAAAGGTCCATTCCCTTCATCCTATACATTAAATTCGGCTAAAACACAACTCACCATTGAGTATGATCATGGCAAAACCCCCATTGAAATCCGAACAGAACATGGATTCGAGGTATTGTAACTTTTGCCGGGTATATCGTTATAGTACAATCCTCTGAAGGGTGTAAAATAATGAGATCCATTATACTTTTACATGTAAACTTCTGTTATACATAGGTGCATTGTAAAGAAGGAACGCCTCTAGGTTGGAGAAACGCTACCATGGTATCCCATGCTGTGTCAACGGTGGTACTTAACGTCACTAGTTGTGGAGTTGACATTGTGAGATATGCATGGAGATTAAGCCCGTGTGAATTCTTGAAATGCGCAGTTTATGGCAGAGATAGCGGTCTACCAGCGCCGCCTCTAATACATTCAATACATTAATATATTTTATAACACAAATGATACCATACCAATCCTGTAGACCTAATTATTTTTGTTTATATAACTTTTTTCGAATAGATAAGAGATTACATATCATAACCAAAAAATAGTATTCTACTCATTGGTTTGATTGCTACTCTATAATTATATTCCATCAAATGTTGGTCTCACTGAGAAAGTTGAAGTCTAAAATTTCCAGAGTTAACATTGAATAAAGCAAACACACAGATGATAAAGCGACACCATTTTAGGATCTTAATATCAAAATTAATAACGGAGAAATTAAGACAAAAGAGAAGACTTTGGCTTCAACACAGTTAATTTTCCTTGGCTTGATGGCGATGTTCCAAGATTGCCATCGTAAGGCATTTACATCCCTCAGCTCATCAGATATGCTAGAGCTTGCTCCCATGTTTCGTACTTCCATGATAAAAATAAACAAATTAAAAAGAAACTTATCAGTCAAGAATATCATAAACTTGTAAAATCTTTTTAGAAATTTTACAATAACTACTCTAAACTTTTTTCAAAATTTGGGACAACTCCAGCTTCAAAGTATGTATCATTGGGAATTTCATTTCGTTCATTTTACTGTGACCTAGTGAACACAATTTTTCTACGGTCTACAGTTTTGTACCAGTGTCTTTCCCAACGTTGCACACTGCCAACCGTGACGAGACTCCATGACGGGCCTTGTTTAAATCTAGTCAGAGAAGACTCGGTCCTGATTCTCTGTCCTATCTGAAAGTTTGTCAGATTTCTTGGGTGATTGATCTTGAGCACGCTTCAGCCAGCAGAGCACAGACTGTTATACGCATGCCTTAGATTTTTTTAGATCCATTTACATAGAGTCTGTGTTACAAGGCCGCTGCGTTCAAGTATCTCGTTTGTGCGAGGTTTTATGTTTATACAGCAATTGTGCGTCTATGGAGACCCATGTGTATCCGGATAAGTGGAAGGGTTGTGCGCACGTAATCCGGATAACCACACCATTTGCTAATTGCAGATGGCCGTCCAAAGTCGGTGCCGGGTGCACATTGGTCTCCTTCCTTTCAAGTGATGTCATTAAGGGTTGATGTTGCTGTACGCCTGTTTCGATTTCTTTGTATGATGATTAAGTGAATATTTCGTCATTTTGTAGTTTTGTCTGATGTCATTTATGATTCACTTTCTTATGGGTTTGTTTCGCTGGATGTGTGCTTGGTGGTAATGCTGGAGACTATTCCCTTTTCTTCTAGGTTCCTGGGTGATATTCAGACTATTGACAACCCTGTTTTTGAAACATATAAGAATGAAATTTATCCACAAGAGATAACGAAAATCCTGATGACAATCTCAACAGCACTTACAATAGAGCAAAAAATTGAGCATCGACGGACTCCTAGCAAGCTACAGGTGGGACCAGGTGCCCGGGAGGAGTAAGCATCCGCTGTTTGGCTAGACCACCCACCATCGATGATCACGAATTGAAATGAAAATAATATCTACAAAACATGCACTGTATGAGGCTAATTCTATATAGAAAGTGCCATGGAGACCATGTCAAAGAAAAACATTCAAAACACTTACAGTATTAACATTCAACAAGACAATCGATACAAAGACAGAAAGACCATTTTCCAATCTTAATATCAAAATTGCAAACGGATAAACTAATACAAGTGTGTATGACAAAATAGATTATTTTGGATTCAACATAGTAAATTTCCTCCTGGCTAGGCGGTGATGTTCCCAGACTACCGCCATACGGCATTTCCTTATCACAGCTCATACAGTCGGGCATGTACCAATGATATGGATATGCGTAGCAAAAATTTACATAAAGCCATGAAAGGAGGGGATCTCCAACAACGCTCTGTTGCAGCACCCACAGCAAAACCCCAAAACATTCAATACAAAAAGGAGACAAGCACAGAAAGAGAAGAAAAAGGGACAAGGTACACCAAATCACATTAGCGAAATATCAAACTTAAATGCCTTTATATAAACCAACGAGACCAATTGGCAATCGGTGCCGACTTAGGATGCCCATCTGTAACAGCAAGTAACAGTGGTTATCCGGAGTACGTGCTCAATTCTCCCACTTTTCCGATTACCAAGAGGTCTCGAAGAGAGCACAAGTGTGGCGCAAAATATTCTCATCACTGTAAGATTACCATACAAACAGACAGCATGTCGCAGGGCCCAAAACACACAGATGGATATGTAAATGGATATAAAAACCAGAAGGCGTACGATTTGATTCCTTAATTGCGATTGGTACTTCTTCGCTGTTATAATTGTAAACCAATGAGGAGATCTCCAATAGGACTTTTTTGTAGTAACTAAAGCAAACTCTTATTCATTCTGTTTGTTTCACGCATTCTGATTGGTTCACAGAATTTCTACAAGCATGTATAAGGACGATATAGATGCTGCAAACCGACTCACATGACATACTTTAAAATTTATTCCTATGTAAATTTGCACGTTACAAGCTTTAGCGCACTTTTTGCGTATGACGTCATGCTTCCCTTTGTTCTTCGCTCCTGTGACGTCATACTGTTACGTAAAACTACAAGGTATGAGCTTGTAAATGGCGTTCTCCATATGAAACAACAGAGCAAGTAAGTTTATTATTGATAACACTTTGATTTTTCCCTCTGAGGGGTATAAAAAGTTGAAATTTGTCACATGCATTAGAATAGGGATAAACGTACTGTGTTTTGTGGCTCCGACAGGTATATGTTGTAAACATACATTATACTGGCTCTGACAGGAATATGTTGGAAACATACGTTATACTGGCTCCGACAGGTATATATTGGAAACATACTTTATACTGTTGGGGACAAGCCCCGACGGTATGACTGCGTTTCCAAAAGAGTTTAAGAAGATCCTGACGATAATCTCAACAGCACTCACAATAGAGCACCAAATTGAGCATCGACGGACCCCTAGCAACCTAGAGGTGGGACCAGGTGCCCGAGAGGAGTAAGCATCCCCTGTTGGTTAGCCGCAACCGCCGTCGATGATCATGCACGAAAATGAAAACATATGAAAAGCATGAACTGCACTGTCTGAGGCCATTTCTATATAGAAAGTGCTATGGCGACCATGTCAGGGAAAGTATTCAAAACGCTTACTTTGAAGTTTATATATTGTTTTCATTTTCGTGCTTAAACATCGACGGCGGGTGCGGCTAGCCAACAGGGGATGCTTACTCCTCCCGGGCACCTGGTCCCACCTCTAGCTTGCTAGGGGTCCGTCGATGCTTAATTTTGTGCTCTATTGTGAGTGCTGTTAAGATTATCGTCAGGAACTTCTTTAACTCATTTGTGTTACACTTATGCCCTTTGCCGTGTGGAGCTCGTAAAAAAGTTCCCCGCGAGGGGTTTGACGGTAAGTGTTTTGAATATATTTCCCTGACATTGTCGCCATAGCACTTTCTATATAGACATAACGTCAGACAGTGCATAAAATTTATATATTGTTTTCATTTTCGTGCTTAACCATCGACGGCGGGTGCGGCTAGCCAACAGGGGATGCTTACTCCTCCCGGGCACCTGGTCCCACCTCTAGCTTACTAGGGGTCCGTCGATGCTTAATTTTGTGCTCTATTGTGAGTGCTGTTGAGATTATCGTCAGGAACTTCTTTAACTCATTACTGTCAAACCCCTAGAGTTGTGACCAGGTGCCCGGGAGGAGTAAGCATCCCCTGTTGGTTAGCCGCATCCGCCGTCGATGATCATGCACGAAAATGAAAACATATGAAAAGCATATCCAACATATACCTGTCGGAACCACAAAACGCAGTACGTTTATCCCCTGAATACCGAAACACCTAAACACTAACCCGTAGCAAAACAAGTGGCATCAACAGGGCAAGAAGGACCAAACACCAAAGATATACGACATCAAAACTCTAAACACAAAAGACTACAACAAATAAACCTACGATACCAGTGCCGACTTAGGACTTAGGAAGTAGTGTTGGCTGTCCGGATTACATGCGCATCACCTTGCAACTTGCCCAGTTATCAAGCGGTCTCTAAAACGCACAATTGTTGTGTATAAAATTATCCTCACTGTAAGATGACGACACAGACAATGTTTCAAACTCAGCTGCCCAAATAACATACGGATGAATATGTAAATAGATTTCAAAAGTATAAGGGCATAAGAATATACCGGCTTGTGCAAGTTGACGCATTCAATCACCCGAGGAGTCCGACTAACTTTCAGGAAATATGGTCGCTGTCCTGTCTTTTCTAACAAGGTATGGGCAGTGTCCATCGAAGGACAATATTATGTTGTAAAAATATCCACATATCCACACTTTAGAAAGAAAATTCATTGTAGATTGAACCACTCAATGAACTTACAGTTATCAATTTACATATGCTCGCAATTGTTCCTACTAGACCGAAAGATGTCCGTTCAGTTTTATATTTCATACTTTGGACCGTTCAGTTCTTTCAGATATGTCATTTCATGGATGTTATGGCACCTGGTGTCACTTCGGAACCTTGTTCATTCCAAGGTTCGCAACCGTTCCAATGGAAATTCTAATGATTTTTCCTTGGCTTTTCGACTTTGAGACTGGATAACTGATAGGTACTTCTTTGATGTTTATTCTTTTATTGAATGAAATGAGGGGATTTGCTTTAACGCTTATTGACTGCTCTTATATACTACACTGCTAATAACATAAGGGAGCAAGATTTCTACTTTCAAATCACACATGTTTGCAGTTGATATTCTATATGAAGAACACAAATGTATTAAGACATATTTAATAGTCACTTCTTAATTACCAATGTCTGTATTAAACAGATTAAATGTATACACACGATAAAACGTTATTATGTAGCCTTGCTTATCCAAAAAGATATTACATTCTATGTACCATTATATTACAATGGGAAAATCGCTCCTTTAATTTTTTTAGCAGTGTAGTATTACTTAAAGCATTTTTTCATGTACAAGTTTAAAATGAACGGGAATATGCAGGATTGATTTGACGAAACACTTTGGCATTTTACACTTGATATAGACCAAGTTTTTTTTTGTAATTTTATTGTAAAATACAGGAATACCGTCTTGACAATCCCTCTTCCACCTTTTTTAAACTTGAATTTCTTATTTTTTAATTGATTGGTTAATTTGTTTATTCATAGTTTTTTTTTTGGGGGGGGGGTTGATTATCATTTCTTTTTCGGTTTACTTCTTCTTTTTCTGTTACTTTCCGGACAAAATGTTGATTGAGTAAATACCCATGTTTCAGATCTGCCTCACCTAAAACACTGTCATCGATTCAAATGAATTGGTTCTTTTTCCTGTTTGTTTTACTATTGTATAAAGATACCTCTCATAATCAGAAGTTTATACAATCCTGTGCTATTTATAGAGTTTGTCCTTTCTTATAGAGAAGTACTTTTGTAGAGTGGACCGGACAAGGTCGCGGAAAGGTAGTAATTTGAATGTAGTTCAATAACTTATAAGAAGTAGAACACATTCATTTTAGCCGAGCACTGAATTAACTGACCATGCTAGTATTTGCAACATCGTTTTTGACGCTTCTTACTATTGGAGTATGTTTAGAAGGTAGCTAGGTTATTTGATAAAATCTATATCTTGTTTGTAATACAGTCATCGATTTACACTACAGGGAAATATTATTTGTTTTCAGAGCGAGCAACTCAGTTTGGATTTTCAAAGTACTACCAAAACCACATGGTTCTACAAAAGGGTAAACACACAGTCATATGGGGAACATCATCCAAAGTCGGAGACAAAGTTCATATCAGCATTAACGGAAGTGATGTTGGAAACGCCACTGTTGATTCTAGCAGTGTATGGCAAGTAGTGTTTACTCCACCACATGGGATAGGACCCTACACCATTCAAGCAACATCTAGTCTTGGTGCCGTGACCTTGGATGATGTGTTGTTTGGTGACGTATGGATCTGTTCAGGACAGAGTAACATGGAATTCTATACCCAAAAAGTAATTTTGTACGATCTTATTTGTGATATTTGGATTTGGAACCATAGATTTTGTCGTGACCTTGGTAGTAAAATCTGATTTTACAATTCAATATTCCCTGTTTACGTATAAAGTTTACAATGCAAATAATCTATGACATTCGACCAAAATTAAATCGCTTTTATAGCTTACCTTACTCATCTTACAATGAGGATGTTATTTAACACTACAATTGTTTGTTCTTCTAGACCTTTGGACAACCGGAAAAGTGGGAAAGTTGTGCGCACGTTATTCTGATAACCACACCCTTTGCTAAAGGCGTGACAGATGGCCGTCCTAAGTCGGCACCGATTGTCCATTGGTCTCGTTGGTCTATGTGTAGTCTTTTGTGTTAAATGTTTCTATTAATGCCGTATGTCCCTTTAATGTTTCTACGTCTTACATTTCTCTTTTACGTCTCTTGCTGTGCTCATCTACTGTGTTTTGGTGCTTTACTGTGGATGCTACAACCGAGTATGGTTGAAAATCCCCTCTTATTTCATATATGTCATAGAACATCTTGGTGCACCAGGGGTTTCATCGCACTCCGCGAGACGCTTCATCGCAAAGTATTGAGAGCGGAAAGTAGTGGAAGGAACCTGTCTTCCAAAGGAACGATAGCAAGCATTCAGGGCAATGAGATATTAAACGAAAACATTTGAATATTTAAATAACGGCATTTTTTTATTTAATTATGAGCACGTTAATCTGCAAATTAATTACTGTATGTCTTCCAACAGTTGATGAATAGTACGGAAGAGTACAACGATGCGGCTAATTATCCACATATCCGTCTGATAAAGAATCACCATACAGCTACCAATACCACTAAGAATGATATATCTGTAATCGACATCCCGTGGTCATTACCATCGGCAAGTAAGTCCTTGTATAACTATCTTTATCCACTCAGAATGATATATCTGTAATCGACATCCCGTGGTCATTACCATCAGCAAGTAAGTTCTTGTATTACCATCGACAAGGAACAAGCAACACAAATGAATATGTAAATGGATATAAAAAGAGGACTTTCGTAATACAGTCCGTGCTCTGCCGGCTGTAATTAGCTCATGTATGTTATCATCCGAGGAATCCGACTGACATTCAAAGAGAACAGTTGATCGGGGACCTGTCTTCTCTACATAGGTTTGGAGAGTGTCCCTTCATGGAGTTCCGTCGTCACAGTCAGTCAGAGTGCAAGTTTTCAGAATGCATTGATACAAGACTGTAGATTGGTCTTGTTCCATTTTTGTGATGTTATCATCGTAATCTAATTTGCTTTCAAACAAAGAATTTAGCCTGTAACATTGTGATACCGTATAACCAGAAATGTTCGCGGGATACTTATTTTCACAGTGATCTGGAATCGCGAAAAATTGAATCTATCGAAATATTGTGTTTGATATGTGACAACGTGAATTGGTATATAATTTCATTCTATTCGTATATGCCTCATGCTTTACTTTTCCAAATGAAACGGAAATAGAAGTGAATTGAATGTACTCTAATCACAGACCCAACTAAAACTTCAATAATGAAAGGTACAAAACAATAACATCATATGTACATATTTGCTCGTAATTTAGAAATCGCGAAAAATTGTACTAGCGAAAATAAAGAAACCCTACTTAACGAAAAATCGCGAAATTCGATACTCGCGAAAATTTCTTGTTATAAGGTAGTTTTCCGGAGGATATTTTTTCAACTCCTCTTTTGAAATATGTTTTCAACGGGCATCTGTGCAACTTTTCTTTCCTATTGCTTTTTTTCAGAATCCCTGAAATTGTTCTCCGCTCTTTGCTGGCTTTATGGGAAACAACTAAGCCAACACTTGCAGTATCCTATTGGACTTGTGGAGTCTAATTGGGGAGGGACTGTAATAGAAGCATGGTCTTCATCTGACGCGCTAGCTCGATGTCCCGTGAAAACGGGAAAAAGGTTGGGGTTTTTTTTTTAATATACATTACATTCAATTGTGTGTATATACTGTCATTTGTTTTTCTTTTATGCATTTTCTATTTTGGCATTCATGTAGTCAAATGAATGTTAAATCAAGTGTTTGACTTAGTTTGAGTAATTTCTGTATTGTTGGTATTTTTAAAAAAAAATACAATGTAGGTACACTGATAATTTTTGCAACTGAATACCTTTTTTCAATTTCCAATCCATCCCGTTATTGACAAGATCGAATTTACTTATGAGAACCCTGTAGATATAAACTTATATTTTTACATTTGCATGCGTTATATCCAACAACGAATGTATGTTTGATTGAAAATGTCTTCTTGCAGTGTCACAAATGGAAATGCAAATAGATTTCAGATTACATTTTTAAAGATGATTTTGTAACGAAGAGTTGACAGTCAGCAAGTTTGAAGATTACTGCCAATGATTATTCGTATTAAGACAGCTGACGCAAGCAAAATAAGTGAGTCTTCATGCGCGGATCCAGAGGGGGAGCGGGGGTCTGGACCCCCCCCCCCCCCTGAGATTTTCGGATGTGGGGTCCTGCTTTAGCCCATTTCTAATTGAAATGGGTCTAAAGGTGCATGAAAGGGCTTTGAAACCTAAGATTTCGGCTCGATTCGCTCGCCATTTACAAATACAAAACTATTGTTTCTGCAAAATTCCTTAATTATTTACAATTGTTCATACTAAAGAATTTTATATAATAGTCTTGGGTCTCAGGAACTCATGTTTTTTATCAGTCCCTTTACGTCATAGGATGTAACCTCCTTCATCTTTTTCAAGGTTTTGTCATTTTAAAATGTCTGATTATTTGGGAAAATAACACATCTCTTATCTATTTATTCTCATAAAATATAGACAATTTGCGGCTCGCTCCGCTCGCCGATATAAGGAGTAACATATTCAATGTTATGAATAATCATCTTGATCGAATCAAGACAAATTAATATTTCATATCTAAAAAAATTTCAGGCTCTCTACGCTCGCCAATTCTTCATAAAAATAAACGTGAAAGGAAAGCTAACAATTATAATACACCCCCCCCCCCCTCAGAATTGCCCCCTCCCCATCATGTGCACCGATATATATGTACCTACATGATAAGTAGGCTTCCTAAAATTTTGGACCCCCTCTGACCAAAAATGCTGGATCCGCGCATGGTCTTATTGAACATTATACCCTTAAATGCAATATTTGAACACTGTCTGTGCTATGCTCCACGCGTACAATACCTTGCACACTTGCACTGGAGAAAGTGCATCAGATAAATTTCCCTTCGTGTTTCTGTGGAGCTTCGTCATTGTCTTCGTCTGTCCGTCCAATTTTTCTCTTCACATGAGAAAGTTTCATTTTGCATTTTTTTTTCAAAATTCGTTAATCTTCGGATTGCAGTTCTTCAATCTGGTTTTGGCTTTTATGTTTGTCTTTCATTCACTGATGTTCAATCAAAATGGAAAAACTTGATAATTTTATCGACAGGGACCTTGACAAGAACTCACACTCTGTTTTGTATGACGGTATGATCTATCCACTCCTCAGGAATACTATTAAAGGAGTTATTTGGTATCAAGGTAACATCTTACTTATTCTTCATGTACAAAACTCGTCTCAGACTTGGATGCAGGGAAGAAGTGTATTTAAGTGCGACCCTTTTCATCGCAGAAGAAACTTAAAGTATTTATTGAAGAGGCAGTCCAAATTTATTTGAAAGAAACACTAGGTAGATGTTCCAAATGAAATTAATGATTTTCTGAATTATCGATTTTGTGCTGTATACAGGGATATGGTCATTATCCATATTTGTCATTTATTATATAAATTTACATATTTGTCATTAAAGTTGTCAGCAGGCACCAAACTCAAAACCTATGTGGTGTAAATAAGAAATTGCCATTAGATTATAAATCTCAGCTCATATTTATCTGTAGGTATAAGAACTTCATCCGTTAATAGCATTTACCGATATAGAGGATATAAAACTAGAAACTATACAAGAAAGATACATCGATTAAAATTAAATATTTGAATCAGAAATCTGGAGGGCATGCTCTTGAATCTTTCAAAATTGGAGCATAATAGCTGTCTGCAAAGCATCGTGTTTACCCTTTTTCATTACAGGTGAGTCTGACGCTGCGGGTCATGATAGTCCACTAATATACAGCTGTCAGTTTCCCACCATGATTATGGACTGGAGAAAAAAGTTCAATCAAGCTTCAAAACATACTACGTCCGCTGGATTTCCATTTGGATTTGTGCAGGTTAGAAATTGATAATATACTGTTATGACGCAAAGAAACAGATAAAGTCTTTTCTAATTATCAAGTTAAAACAAATAAATGCACTTTTCGTTTCTTCACCTCAAATCCTTAGCAAATAATCCCTTTGAATGAGATATTCTTCTACATGTATATCATTTCTAAAATTTCTGTTTGATGCTTTTGTACTTCAAAGATAGCACCTAGTAAGCAAGGAGACAGATATTCCCGAGGTTGGACTGACCTCCGTTGGTCACAAACTGCCAGTATAGGATATGTTCCCAACCCTAAAATGCCACACACTTTTATGGCTGTAGCCATGGACCTTCCTGACTTCCAGTCACCTTACGGATCGTATGTTAAAGTATCAAATTATTTATCAGTATTGTTTCGATAGCCGTTATCAAAGAGTTTTCATTTAGGACGGGTAAGCACAGTAGTAGCACACTTGCCTTTAGTTTCTAAAGCCCTGATTCGGCAATAGTTTCTAATATGGGAGGGTCGCCTACCTAGTCCTAGAGGGTTTTCCCCCGGGTACTCCGGATTCCCACCATCTAAGCCAATGTGAGACATTTAAGAGAGGTTAAGTTACAAGTTTTAGCGCAACTTGTTGGTTTGTTCAGCTGGGTCAGTACAGGGTGGTCATGCTAAGAATATTTCCTTTCTTTGTACGTATGACGTTATAGCTTCCTGCGATCTTTGATCAAATGACGTATCGTATAGCTACACGTTCTGGACGTGTAAACGGCGCTCTAGAAGAAAGGATGGGGTTTTCAACGACACCCGGTTGCAGTACCAACGGCAAAATCGCAAGTAACGAGGGATCGGATAACTTCTTTAGAAATTTCTACTTATCAATGATCTAACTTCCAGTTTTTATCGTTGTAATGGTATAGCGTAACAACTTAGCACAAACAAACACCGAACGGATGAAAAACTTCCAAAATTCTTAGTCCGTTGATCGGCCGTTTGTAAATAATCAACGCTGCAACTGCTCGAGGCTCTCCCGACTAGTTTGGATCGGATACGTACCGTGCTTATTACTCTTTGTAAAATAAATCAAATTTACATTTCTTCTTAGAGGTTGCAAGTATAACTTTTCGATTAAATATGTGATGAGAGAATGAGGCTTTGCTTAATGTTGACGTAAAATTGAAATACATGAAATGAATCCGCGGTATGATTTCATCAAGTTACCGAAGGTTTTTTTTTAATTGACGTCGCTGTTGATTGTATTCCTTTATTTCATCCAAACTTTTATTTATAAAACTGACCTCACATTAATTAAAAGGGAATTAAAGATGGGATGAAGCAATTGTAAAATACGCATTCAAAATACCATTTCAGAGGTCATCCTCGTTACAAACACGACATAGCCCGCCGTCTTGTATTATCCGCCCTAGCTGTTGCATACCATGAGAAAGGATTTGACTTCCAGGGTCCATTCCCGTCATCTTATACCTTAAACTCTGCAAAGACACAACTCAGCATTGAATATGATCACGGAAAAACTCCCATAGAAATCAGATCAAATCATGGATTCGATGTAAGTAAACATATTTCAAGAATCACATATACTCGTATATCTTTTTTCGTAAGATTTTCATGATGTTCTAAATGCCTTCCCACATCCTCGTGTTTACATTACGATTCCAAGCAAGAGATACGCACTCTTATTTGGCTCTACTCCCTTAGTTATTTCAATGGTATGAAAATAGCTTCCTCTTATTTGTCATTGTCTTTTTTTCTCTTTGGCTAATTTTTACAAAGCGTTAGCATTGGTTGCTTAATTCCAAAGCCATATCAATTTTATTATTGCTGAACGAATTTCGTTACATAAGAAATGAATTTCAGAAGTGTCAATTAGAGTCTATCATAGATTTGTTACTTTGTATTCAAATAGTACAGCTATGCCAACAATATTTTAAGTAAAAGCAAAATCAATAAATTTCATTTCAGCACGATAGGTAATAAGATCATCAAAATATTTCTTGTAATTCATTGTTTACAGATTCATTGCCCGACAGTATCACCAACAGGCTGGAGGAATGCTACCATGGTGTCTCATACTGATTCTACTGTAGTCCTTGACGTTTCTAACTGTGACATAGACTATGTACGATACGCATGGCGTAATAGTCCATGTGAGTTACGCAAATGTGCTGTATATAGCCGGGATAGCGATCTTCCAGCACCACCATTACTACATCACATGATTTGACAATAATTAGTTTAAGTCTTAAATTAATTACTAGAAAATGATTAAAGTGATAATTTCTTTTTCATTTTCCTTATGTCTTTAGTTTATATTGTAAGATATTCCGTGGAATACACAGTTACATCTCATTTGAAACGATATCTGACGTAAAACCATTTTGACGTCATGAAAACGGTATGGTAACGTCGTGTTTTTACCGTCATTTCCAAAAGTTTTAAGACTGTTTACAGGAAATTTGTAGCCGCGAATTCTCTGCAAATTGCACAAATTTAATTTCAAAACATATAACCAGACGACACTACTTAAATCAATTTTGGCTGTTTCTGAAAATCACTTTGGCTTGAAGCATTACTGATGAGCATTTTATATTCGAAAGTACTGGTCTAGTTTATAATTAAATGGTTTGAAATTTTGTTCAAGAAGGTATAGAATATACTTCTACAACTATGAGTGTATATATTTCATTGTCAAAAATATGAGGATAGATGTGTCTTGGCCCTGCATGCATTTTACTTAAAGGTAAAATGAAACGAGTAAGACTTGTAACATTTATGAATCTTAATGAGTTAAAGAAGATCCTGACGATAATCTCAACAGCACTCACAATAGAGCACAAAATTAAACATCGACGGACCCCTAGCAAGCTAGAGGTGGGACCAGGTGCCCGGGAGGAGTAAGCATCCCCTGTTGGCTAGCCGCACCCGCCGTCGATGTTAATGAAGCATGGAAATGAAAATATATAAAATTCATGCACTGTCTGACGCTATGTCTATATAGAAAGTGCTATGGCGACAATGTCAGGGAAGTATATTCAAAACACTTACTGTCAAACCCCTCGCGGGGAACTTTTTTACGAGCTCCACACGGCAAAGGGCATAAGTGTGACACAAATGAGTTAAAGAAGATCCTGACGATAATCTCAACAGCACTCACAATAGAGCACAAAATTAAACATCGACGGACCCCTAGCAAGCTAGAGGTGGGACCAGGTGCCCGGGAGGAGTAAGCATCCCCTGTTGGCTAGCCGCACCCGCCGTCGATGTTAATGAAGCATGGAAATGAAAATATATAAAATTCATGCACTGTCTGACGCTATGTCTATATAGAAAGTGCTATGGCGACAATGTCAGGGAAGTATATTCAAAACACTTACTGTCAAACCCCTCGCGGGGAACTTTTTTACGAGCTCCACACGGCAAAGGGCATAAGTGTGACACAAATGAGTTAAAGAAGATCCTGACGATAATCTCAACAGCACTCACAATAGAGCACAAAATTAAACATCGACGGACCCCTAGCAAGCTAGAGGTGGGACCAGGTGCCCGGGAGGAGTAAGCATCCCCTGTTGGCTAGCCGCACCCGCCGTCGATGTTAATGAAGCATGGAAATGAAAATATATAAAATTCATGCACTGTCTGACGCTATGTCTATATAGAAAGTGCTATGGCGACAATGTCAGGGAAGTATATTCAAAACACTTACTGTCAAACCCCTCGCGGGGAACTTTTTTACGAGCTCCACACGGCAAAGGGCATAAGTGTGACACAAATGAGTTAAAGAAGATCCTGACGATAATCTCAACAGCACTCACAATAGAGCACAAAATTAAACATCGACGGACCCCTAGCAAGCTAGAGGTGGGACCAGGTGCCCGGGAGGAGTAAGCATCCCCTGTTGGCTAGCCGCACCCGCCGTCGATGTTAATGAAGCATGGAAATGAAAATATATAAAATTCATGCACTGTCTGACGCTATGTCTATATAGAAAGTGCTATGGCGACAATGTCAGGGAAGTATATTCAAAACACTTACTGTCAAACCCCTCGCGGGGAACTTTTTTACGAGCTCCACACGGCAAAGGGCATAAGTGTGACACAAATGAGTTAAAGAAGATCCTGACGATAATCTCAACAGCACTCACAATAGAGCACAAAATTAAACATCGACGGACCCCTAGCAAGCTAGAGGTGGGACCAGGTGCCCGGGAGGAGTAAGCATCCCCTGTTGGCTAGCCGCACCCGCCGTCGATGTTAATGAAGCATGGAAATGAAAATATATAAAATTCATGCACTGTCTGACGCTATGTCTATATAGAAAGTGCTATGGCGACAATGTCAGGGAAGTATATTCAAAACACTTACTGTCAAACCCCTCGCGGGGAACTTTTTTACGAGCTCCACACGGCAAAGGGCATAAGTGTGACACAAATGAGTTAAAGAAGATCCTGACGATAATCTCAACAGCACTCACAATAGAGCACAAAATTAAACATCGACGGACCCCTAGCAAGCTAGAGGTGGGACCAGGTGCCCGGGAGGAGTAAGCATCCCCTGTTGGCTAGCCGCACCCGCCGTCGATGTTAATGAAGCATGGAAATGAAAATATATAAAATTCATGCACTGTCTGACGCTATGTCTATATAGAAAGTGCTATGGCGACAATGTCAGGGAAGTATATTCAAAACACTTACTGTCAAACCCCTCGCGGGGAACTTTTTTACGAGCTCCACACGGCAAAGGGCATAAGTGTGACACAAATGAGTTAAAGAAGATCCTGACGATAATCTCAACAGCACTCACAATAGAGCACAAAATTAAACATCGACGGACCCCTAGCAAGCTAGAGGTGGGACCAGGTGCCCGGGAGGAGTAAGCATCCCCTGTTGGCTAGCCGCACCCGCCGTCGATGTTAATGAAGCATGGAAATGAAAATATATAAAATTCATGCACTGTCTGACGCTATGTCTATATAGAAAGTGCTATGGCGACAATGTCAGGGAAGTATATTCAAAACACTAACTGTCAAACCCCTCGCGGGGAACTTTTTTACGAGCTCCACACGGCAAAGGGCATAAGTGTGACACAAATGAGTTAAAGAAGATCCTGACGATAATCTCAACAGCACTCACAATAGAGCACAAAATTAAACATCGACGGACCCCTAGCAAGCTAGAGGTGGGACCAGGTGCCCGGGAGGAGTAAGCATCCCCTGTTGGCTAGCCGCACCCGCCGTCGATGTTAATGAAGCATGGAAATGAAAATATATAAAATTCATGCACTGTCTGACGCTATGTCTATATAGAAAGTGCTATGGCGACAATGTCAGGGAAGTATATTCAAAACACTTACTGTCAAACCCCTCGCGGGGAACTTTTTTACGAGCTCCACACGGCAAAGGGCATAAGTGTGACACAAATGAGTTAAAGAAGATCCTGACGATAATCTCAACAGCACTCACAATAGAGCACAAAATTAAACATCGACGGACCCCTAGCAAGCTAGAGGTGGGACCAGGTGCCCGGGAGGAGTAAGCATCCCCTGTTGGCTAGCCGCACCCGCCGTCGATGTTAATGAAGCATGGAAATGAAAATATATAAAATTCATGCACTGTCTGACGCTATGTCTATGTAGAAAGTGCTATGGCGACAATGTCAGGGAAGTATATTCAAAACACTTACTGTCAAACCCCTCGCGGGGAACTTTTTTACGAGCTCCACACGGCAAAGGGCATAAGTGTGACACAAATGAGTTAAAGAAGATCCTGACGATAATCTCAACAGCACTCACAATAGAGCACAAAATTAAACATCGACGGACCCCTAGCAAGCTAGAGGTGGGACCAGGTGCCCGGGAGGAGTAAGCATCCCCTGTTGGCTAGCCGCACCCGCCGTCGATGTTAATGAAGCATGGAAATGAAAATATATAAAATTCATGCACTGTCTGACGCTATGTCTATATAGAAAGTGCTATGGCGACAATGTCAGGGAAGTATATTCAAAACACTTACTGTCAAACCCCTCGCGGGGAACTTTTTTACGAGCTCCACACGGCAAAGGGCATAAGTGTGACACAAATGAGTTAAAGAAGATCCTGACGATAATCTCAACAGCACTCACAATAGAGCACAAAATTAAACATCGACGGACCCCTAGCAAGCTAGAGGTGGGACCAGGTGCCCGGGAGGAGTAAGCATCCCCTGTTGGCTAGCCGCACCCGCCGTCGATGTTAATGAAGCATGGAAATGAAAATATATAAAATTCATGCACTGTCTGACGCTATGTCTATATAGAAAGTGCTATGGCGACAATGTCAGGGAAGTATATTCAAAACACTTACTGTCAAACCCCTCGCGGGGAACTTTTTTACGAGCTCCACACGGCAAAGGGCATAAGTGTGACACAAATGAGTTAAAGAAGATCCTGACGATAATCTCAACAGCACTCACAATAGAGCACAAAATTAAACATCGACGGACCCCTAGCAAGCTAGAGGTGGGACCAGGTGCCCGGGAGGAGTAAGCATCCCCTGTTGGCTAGCCGCACCCGCCGTCGATGTTAATGAAGCATGGAAATGAAAATATATAAAATTCATGCACTGTCTGACGCTATGTCTATATAGAAAGTGCTATGGCGACAATGTCAGGGAAGTATATTCAAAACACTTACTGTCAAACCCCTCGCGGGGAACTTTTTTACGAGCTCCACACGGCAAAGGGCATAAGTGTGACACAAATGAGTTAAAGAAGATCCTGACGATAATCTCAACAGCACTCACAATAGAGCACAAAATTAAACATCGACGGACCCCTAGCAAGCTAGAGGTGGGACCAGGTGCCCGGGAGGAGTAAGCATCCCCTGTTGGCTAGCCGCACCCGCCGTCGATGTTAATGAAGCATGGAAATGAAAATATATAAAATTCATGCACTGTCTGACGCTATGTCTATATAGAAAGTGCTATGGCGACAATGTCAGGGAAGTATATTCAAAACACTTACTGTCAAACCCCTCTTAAGTCATTATGCACGTTCATATATGAAGGTGTGACTACAGTGTGTCCATGCATAGATGTGGTTAATCAGTGAACAACCTCAATCTCAAGAACAACGGAATTTCAGGTAGAAGTTAAGATGGACAATTTAAAACAAGCTGCATGCGATGCAATAGATGCAGCATCGACCTATCTCTATGATATAAGCCAAGATATATGGTCGAACCCGGAGCTGAGCTACAATGAACACTACGCGCATTACGTATTGACTAGAGTTCAGGAGGAAAAAGGATTTTGCGTGGAAAAGAAGTATAAGATAGACACGGCATTCCGAGCCACCATAGGATGTAAGGAGAATGGACCACATGTCGTTGTTATTTGTGAATACGATGCATTACCAGAGATAGGCCATGCATGTGGACATAACCTTATCGCAGAATCTGGCGTGGCTGCAGCACTAGGGATACAAGCGGCCTTTCTGAAGGCTGGGAGACCGTTAGGACTTGTGAGATTCATTCATTATATGTTTAACGTCTTCAAATTCATTAGCATCATTTTAGAGCAGATAAATCTACAGTATGGACCAGACATGCACGTTTCGAGTATTTAACCCTCGTCAGTCATCCTCAATTTAATCAATGATATATGGCGAAAATCTGTGAAAATTAATTATGTCCTACACATGCCGAAAGACGTAGCAAGAATCAATCCCATTTTACATATAGGATTGATTTTCTCTTACTATACATTTATTTAGTCATGGACTAGTTCAAACCAGTCAGGGAGCGTAAATCGCGTCAAGTACAAGCCGTCTAAATTTCATTCTATTGCAATGTCGCTAAAACGTCGAATTTCATTGGTTGTTTGATCCTTTGTTACGGCCGTTAAACGAGAACACACTAGGCTTTGACGTTGCTAACATCATATTTCGCCTTAGATTCACCAAAAAAAATTAATTTGCATTAGAATGGAAATAACTAGATACTGACGTTATTATTGCGGACGGTAAATGCTGATTTTACGCTAAAGCGTCGCCAGAAAAACTCAGTTTGCGACCGTAAATCAGCATTTACCGTCCGCAAACATAACATCAGAAGCTATTTATTCCCTAAATAGATCGTCAGCAATTCCGACATTGCCGTATGAATGGAATGCATTTGCAAGTAAAAGGAGTCGTGAAACGCCAATTTTCTGCAACAAAAAACGGAGATTTTGGTCCCCGACAAAATAAAACAGTTATTAGATTTGTTACTTACACTTCGACATTATTACCGTCCACAGAGATTTGTCGAGTTGATCAAGCCCATACAAGGATCGGCTTCGCCTCGCCTTCTAGGGGCTTGATCAACCCGACAAATATCTGTAGACGGTCAGTAACTAACCTAATAACTAATATCATAATCAAGTCTTTTTCTATAAAAAAAAAATATGTAAGAAAAAAAAAAGAAGTTTTCAAAACATTACAATTTCAAAGTAGGAACTCTTTTTGTGTGTCTTGGCCTCCGCAGTTATAGAACGGCAATTTGATAATCTAGATATTTATCATGTGTTTATAGGAATTATCTATAGTAATCTTCTTTGAATTATAAGTTGTCAGTGTTGGGCACGCCTGCAGAGGAGGGTGGAGGAGGTAAAGTGAGATTGATCAAGGAAGGGGTATTTGACGATGTCAATGTAGCAATGATGTTACATCCGGCACCAATGGACAGCAGTCATGCCGATTTCTTTTTGGCAGCTAACTTGTATGTTGACCTCTTAAAAACTATGTTTTGTATTTTTTTACATCAAATGAGTTAAAGAAGAACATGACGATAATCTCAACAACACTCACAATAGAGCACCAAATTGAGCATCGACGGACCCCCAGCAAGCTAGAGCTGGGACCAGGTGCCCGGGAGGAGTCAGCATCCCCTGTTGGCTAGCCGCACCCGCCATCGTTGTTCAAGCAAGGAGATGAATACATCATATAAAAAGCATGCACTGTCTGAGGTTATGTCTATAGAGAGAGTGCTATGGCGTCAATGTCAGGGAAATATATTCAAAACATTTTCTGTCAAACCCCTCGCGGGGAACTTTTTTACGAACTACACACGGCAAATGGCATAAGTGTGACACAAATGAGTTAGGGAAGAACATGACGATAATTTCAACAACTCTCACAATAGAGCACCAAATTAAGCATCGACGGACCACCAGTAAGCTAGGGTGGGACCAGGTACCCGGGAGGAGTCAGCATCCCCTGTTGGCTAGCCGCACCCGCCATCGATGTTCAAGCACGGAAATGAATACATCATATAAAAATCATGGACTGTCTGAGGTTATGTCTATAGAAATAGTGCTATGGCGTCAATGTCAGGGAAATATATTCAAAACACTTCCTGTCAAACACCTCGCAGGGAACTTTTTTACGAGCTCCACACGGCAAATGGCATAAGTGTGACACAAATGAGTTAAAGAAGATCCTGACGATAATTTCAACAACTCTCACAATAGAGCACCAAATTAAGCATCGACGGATCCCCAGTAAGCTAGAGGTGGGACCAGGTGCCCGGGAGGAGTCAACATCCCCTATTGGCTAGCCGCACCCGCCATCGATGTTCAAGCACGGAAATGAATACATCGTATAAAAATCATGGACTGTCTGAGGTTATGTCTACAGAAAGAGTGCTATGGCGACAATGTCAGGGAAATATATTCAAAACACTTACTGTCTAACAATTAATTAATAATTAATCATAATTTGGACAAGGAACCGTTCCAGCATATTCACAAAATCTCCGTCCCTGAATTAGGTAGAATATGGATGGAATTACAAAGTAGAAATGGTTTAATCTATTCCCACACATTACAGTGAGATCTCTAACTTTCCTATATTTCTGAAATTGTTTAAAGGGTGAAAGTAAAATACCTCGGAAAGGCATCCCATGCTGCAGCATTCCCTTGGGAGGGGATAAACGCCCTGGACGCCGCTGTCACGTGCTACCAGACAATCTCTAATCTAAGACAACAAATGAAACCAACATGGAGGGTACATGGTATGGTTCCTTGATATGCAAATAATCTAATCTAATTAGAATTTTCATTTTAAAAACATGAAAGAAATTAATATCATAAATCCGATTGATGGAAGGCGAAAAAGTTTTTTTCAATGTCTGTATACTCTTTAGAAGAACAGATATGATAACATCATAACACATTATTATTTTGCAAGGTATTATTACCAATGGCGGGGTTAAACCAAACATTATTCCCGAAGAATCAAACATGGAGTTTATCATACGTGCTCCAACCAAAGCAGAATTTGACTTGTTGACAAAGAAATGCCTTGAGTGTTTTGAAAGTGCAGCAAAAGCGACAAGTTGTAAGGTATGCTTCTTTTTAAGTTTTATCTTCATTACTAAACTTTTTTATGTATACAGAAAGATCTCCATCAAGAGCGATGTCATATCCCCAGATCGATATCCTTCCTATGTATAAAGCAGTATTTATGACGCATCACTTTTATAATTGTGCATAGAATAGTTCTATCCAGAAAATGTTATTTTGCAAGAAAGGAGGAGTATTCACACGACTCTGTTACAGCATAATGTTCATTATAATATCCCAAGTAAAAACACAGAGAAGACATACACAGCAAGAGACACGAAAGGGTCAAGGTCACCAAATACGACATCAAAAGGCTACACCTAAGCCAACGAAACCAATGGGCCATCGGTGCCGTCTTAAAACGGCCATCTGCCACATTAGTAGTAAATGATGTATTTATCCGGATTACGAGCACGCAAATTACCAAAAGTACAAGTATATTCTTTATTTCTGCTGAAGCTTGAATTGTCGCCGAAATGTACCTTTCGCACAATACAAGCCATTTTCATAGTATCATGCTATCTCTTGCTCCTCACAATTGTTGAAGTCATATTTCAGATAAATATCAAATAAGTACCTAACAGTTATTCAGTCTCAAAGTCGAGAAGGCAAGGTCAAATCGTAAGAATTCCCATCGGATACAGGGGAGAGTCCAGTAATTCATTTTTGTCCATTTTCCCATAGGCCGCAATGTTAACGAAATCTTGTCGCTTTTCACATATACATTTCCAATGCTTACAATTTATACATGAAATTAACCGTCAATGCTAGCGAGTCAAAAATATGTCAGAATAAAAACTTTTTATCATTAGAATCTGAAAACAGGAAGTGTAGTTCAAGGTCACCCTAAAATCTGCACTAAATGGAGCAGTTATTTTTGCCTCTAAAATAGCATAATTTCTACAGCTTTTAGATATTAATGAATGAGTTTTCAGGAATTATTTCTGTATTAATGTAAAGCAAGAAATGTTTCTATTCTAAAAAGACCAATTTTGTAATTATTGTCCAATCAGAACATCAGAAACATAATTATTTACAGGCTCGCATGTACCCTACACAAAATTGAAAAATAGAATTTCCTCTGTTTTACCTGACTCTTCCCTATATCTTTCCCCCTCTTTTAATCTCAACCAAATATTGGTACCGGCACATAGATCAAGACCTTTGTATGCATCATACCAAGTTTCAGCCAAATATCTTCATTCGTTTTCGAAAAATTCAGCTGAAATGAAGCGCGTTTGGAGCTATTTTTAGGCACACAATTATTGGTAAATTTCATTACATCTTCATCTTCTCCATTTTCAAAACAGACCTGTTCTCCTCAAAGGACATAAAATAACCTGTTAGTTCTTTCTGTCAGCCTTGTTACAGCTTTATTCTAAGTGGAAAAACTTCAATGTGTTTCCATAGAATTTATATGATTTTTTTCCAGGATGCATGAAAAGGGTTAAAAATCAGTAAAAAAAAATGTTTGAAAACAGCCAGGAAAATAGTTTTAAGCATTTATTCCAAATAGTTTTGCTTTTTCTATGATAATGATCTATATTTAACTAAATGGAAAGAAAATAGTATGAATATATTGATATAACGACTCGTAATGAGACAAAAACGCACCCCACCCCCCTTATTTCGCAAAACGCGTTTTTTCTCCCTTTGTTTTATATTTGCCTAAAATGAAACTTAAACTGTAAAAAGTATATCCTTCTTTGATAGATTCACCTGTGTGAATCGTTTTGTATTCGATATATATCAAATTTAGAGATAAATCGTTTAAATACTAAAAAAAAAAAGAAAAAAAAGGGGGGGGGGGGTTACCAGGTCTGAAAATCCAAGGAAATGAACGTGTTATGGGTCTATGAAATGTGGATTTCATGTATATGACTGAAAGTGAACATTAAAATACCTTAATTTAGTGGATATGAACGATTCCTGATACAATGGGCAAAACTGGTGCGATTTCAGTACGCGTGACATACTTAGCATGGGGCACCTACAGGGGAGAGTCCAGTAATTCATTTTTGTCCATTTTCCCATAGGCCGCAATGTTAACGAAATCTTGTCGCATTTCACATATACATTTCCAATGCTTACAATCTATACATGAAATTAACCGTCAATGCTAGCGAGTCAAAAATATGTCAGAATAAAAACTTTTTATCATTAGAATCTGAAGACAGGAAGTGTAGTTCAAGGTCACCCTAAAATCTGCACTAAATGGAGCAGTTATTTTTGCCTCTAAAATAGCATAATTTCTACAGCTTTTAGATATTAATGAATGAGTTTTCAGGAATTATTTCTGTATTAATGTAAAGCAAGAAATGTTTCTATTCTAAAAAGACCAATTTTGTAATTATTGTCCAATCAGAACATCAGAAACATAATTATTTACAGGCTCGCATGTACCCTACACAAAATTGAAAAATAGAATTTCCTCTGTTTTACCTGACTCTTCCCTATATCTTTCCCCCTCTTTTAATCTCAACCAAATATTGGTACCGGCACATAGATCAAGACCTTTGTATGCATCATACCAAGTTTGAGCCAAATATCTTCATTCGTTTTCGAAAAATTCCGCTGAAATGAAGCGCGTTTGGAGCTATTTTTAGGCACACAATTATTGGTAAATTTCATTACATCTTCATCTTCTCCATTTTCAAAACAGACCTGTTCTCCTCAAAGGACATAAAATAACCTGTTAGTTCTTTCTGTCAGCCTTGTTATAGCTTTATTCTAAGTGGAAAAACTTCAATGTGTTTCCATAGAATTTATATGATTTTTTTCCAGGATGCCTGAAAAGGGTTAAAAATCAGTAAAAAAAAATGTGTGAAAACAGCCAGGAAAATAGTTTTAAGCATTTATTCCAAATAGTTTTGCTTTTTCTATGATAATGATCTATATTCAACTAAATGGAAAGAAAATAGTATGAATATATTGATATAACGACTCGTAATGAGACAAAAACGCACCCCACCCCCCTTATTTCGCAAAACGCGTTTTTTCTCCCTTTGTTTTATATTTGCCTAAAATGAAACTTAAACTGTAAAAAGTATATCCTTCTTTGATAGATTCACCTGTGTGAATCGTTTTGTATTCGATATATATCAAATTTAGAGATAAATCGTTTAAATACTAAAAAAAAAAGAAAAAAAAGGGGGGGGGGGGTTACCAGGTCTGAAAATCCAAGGAAATGAACGTGTTATGGGTCTATGAAATGTGGATTTCATGTATATGACTGAAAGTGAACATTAAAATACCTTAATTTAGTGGATATGAACGATTCCTGATACAATGGGCAAAACTGGTGCGATTTCAGTACGCGTGACATACTTAGCATGGGGCACCTACAGGGGAGAGTCCAGTAATTCATTTTTGTCCATTTTCCCATAGGCCGCAATGTTAACGAAATCTTGTCGCATTTCACATATACATTTCCAATGCTTACAATCTATACATGAAATTAACCGTCAATGCTAGCGAGTCAAAAATATGTCAGAATAAAAACTTTTTATCATTAGAATCTGAAGACAGGAAGTGTAGTTCAAGGTCACCCTAAAATCTGCACTAAATGGAGCAGTTATTTTTGCCTCTAAAATAGCATAATTTCTACAGCTTTTAGATATTAATGAATGAGTTTTCAGGAATTATTTCTGTATTAATGTAAAGCAAGAAATGTTTCTATTCTAAAAAGACCAATTTTGTAATTATTGTCCAATCAGAACATCAGAAACATAATTATTTACAGGCTCGCATGTACCCTACACAAAATTGAAAAATAGAATTTCCTCTGTTTTACCTGACTCTTCCCTATATCTTTCCCCCTCTTTTAATCTCAACCAAATATTGGTACCGGCACATAGATCAAGACCTTTGTATGCATCATACCAAGTTTGAGCCAAATATCTTCATTCGTTTTCGAAAAATTCAGCTGAAATGAAGCGCGTTTGGAGCTATTTTTAGGCACACAATTATTGGTAAATTTCATTACATCTTCATCTTCTCCATTTTCAAAACAGACCTGTTCTCCTCAAAGGACATAAAATAACCTGTTAGTTCTTTCTGTCAGCCTTGTTATAGCTTTATTCTAAGTGGAAAAACTTCAATGTGTTTCCATAGAATTTATATGATTTTTTTCCAGGATGCCTGAAAAGGGTTAAAAATCAGTAAAAAAAAATGTGTGAAAACAGCCAGGAAAATAGTTTTAAGCATTTATTCCAAATAGTTTTGCTTTTTCTATGATAATGATCTATATTCAACTAAATGGAAAGAAAATAGTATGAATATATTGATATAACGACTCGTAATGAGACAAAAACGCACCCCACCCCCCTTATTTCGCAAAACGCGTTTTTTCTCCCTTTGTTTTATATTTGCCTAAAATGAAACTTAAACTGTAAAAAGTATATCCTTCTTTGATAGATTCACCTGTGTGAATCGTTTTGTATTCGATATATATCAAATTTAGAGATAAATCGTTTAAATACTTAAAAAAAAAAGAAAAAAAAGGGGGGGGGGGGTTACCAGGTCTGAAAATCCAAGGAAATGAACGTGTTATGGGTCTATGAAATGTGGATTTCATGTATATGACTGAAAGTGAACATTAAAATACCTTAATTTAGTGGATATGAACGATTCCTGATACAATGGGCAAAACTGGTGCGATTTCAGTACGCGTGACATACTTAGCATGGGGCACCTACAGGGGAGAGTCCAGTAATTCATTTTTGTCCATTTTCCCATAGGCCGCAATGTTAACGAAATCTTGTCGCATTTCACATATACATTTCCAATGCTTACAATCTATACATGAAATTAACCGTCAATGCTAGCGAGTCAAAAATATGTCAGAATAAAAACTTTTTATCATTAGAATCTGAAGACAGGAAGTGTAGTTCAAGGTCACCCTAAAATCTGCACTAAATGGAGCAGTTATTTTTGCCTCTAAAATAGCATAATTTCTACAGCTTTTAGATATTAATGAATGAGTTTTCAGGAATTATTTCTGTATTAATGTAAAGCAAGAAATGTTTCTATTCTAAAAAGACCAATTTTGTAATTATTGTCCAATCAGAACATCAGAAACATAATTATTTACAGGCTCGCATGTACCCTACACAAAATTGAAAAATAGAATTTCCTCTGTTTTACCTGACTCTTCCCTATATCTTTCCCCCTCTTTTAATCTCAACCAAATATTGGTACCGGCACATAGATCAAGACCTTTGTATGCATCATACCAAGTTTGAGCCAAATATCTTCATTCGTTTTCGAAAAATTCCGCTGAAATGAAGTGCGTTTGGAGCTATTTTTAGGCACACAATTATTAGTAAATTTCATTACATCTTCATCTTCTCCATTTTCAAAACAGACCTGTTCTCCTCAAAGGACATAAAATAACCTGTTAGTTCTTTCTGTCAGCCTTGTTATAGCTTTATTCTAAGTGGAAAAACTTCAATGTGTTTCCATAGAATTTATATGATTTTTTTTCCAGGATGCCTGAAAAGGGTTAAAAATCAGTAAAAAAAATGTGTGAAAACAGCCAGGAAAATAGTTTTAAGCATTTATTCCAAATAGTTTTGCTTTTTCTATGATAATGATCTATATTCAACTAAATGGAAAGAAAATAGTATGAATATATTGATATAACGACTCGTAATGAGACAAAAACGCACCCCACCCCCCTTATTTCGCAAAACGCGTTTTTTCTCCCTTTGTTTTATATTTGCCTAAAATGAAACTTAAACTGTAAAAAGTATATCCTTCTTTGATAGATTCACCTGTGTGAATCGTTTTGTATTCGATATATATCAAATTTAGAGATAAATCGTTTAAATACTTAAAAAAAAAAGAAAAAAAAGTGGGGGGGGTTACCAGGTCTGAAAGTCCAAGGAAATGAACGTGTTATGGGTCTATGAAATGTGGATTTCATGTATATGACTGAAAGTGAACATTAAAATACCTTAATTTAGTGGATATGAACGATTCTTGATACAATGGGCAAAACTGGTGCGATTTCAGTACGCGTGACATACTTAGCATGGGGCACCTACAGGGGAGAGTCCAGTAATTCATTTTTATCCATTTTCCCATAGGCCGCAATGTTAACGAAATCTTGTCGCATTTCACATATACATTTCCAATGCTTACAATCTATACATGAAATTAACCGTCAATGCTAGCGAGTCAAAAATATGTCAGAATAAAAACTTTTTATCATTAGAATCTGAAGACAGGAAGTGTAGTTCAAGGTCACCCTAAAATCTGCACTAAATGGAGCAGTTATTTTTGCCTCTAAAATAGCATAATTTCTACAGCTTTTAGATATTAATGAATGAGTTTTCAGGAATTATTTCTGTATTAATGTAAAGCAAGAAATGTTTCTATTCTAAAAAGACCAATTTTGTAATTATTGTCCAATCAGAACATCAGAAACATAATTATTTACAGGCTCGCATGTACCCTACACAAAATTGAAAAATAGAATTTCCTCTGTTTTACCTGACTCTTCCCTATATCTTTCCCCCTCTTTTAATCTCAACCAAATATTGGTACCGGCACATAGATCAAGACCTTTGTATGCATCATACCAAGTTTGAGCCAAATATCTTCATTCGTTTTCGAAAATTTCAGCTGAAATGAAGCGCGTTGGGAGCTATTTTAGGCACACAATTATTGGTAAAGTTCATTACATCTTCATCTTCTCCATTTTCAAAACAGACCTGTTCTCCTCAAAGGACATAAAATAACCTGTTAGTTCTTTCTGTCAGCCTTGTTATAGCTTTATTCTAAGTGGAAAAACTTCAATGTGTTTCCATAGAATTTATATGATTTTTTTCCAGGATGCATGAAAAGGGTTAAAAATCAGTAAAAAAAAATGTTTGAAAACAGCCAGGAAAATAGTTTTAAGCATTTATTCCAAATAGTTTTGCTTTTTCTATGATAATGATCTATATTCAACTAAATGGAAAGAAAACAGTATGAATATATTGATATAACGACTCGTAATGAGACAAAAACGCACCCCACCCCCCTTATTTCGCAAAACGCGTTTTTTCTCCCTTTGTTTTATATTTGCCTAAAATGAAACTTAAACTGTAAAAAGTATATCCTTCTTTGATAGATTCACCTGTGTGAATCGTTTTGTATTCGATATATCAAATTTAGAGATAAATCGTTTAAATACTAAAAAAAAAAGAAAAAAAAGGGGGGGGGGGTTACCAGGTCTGAAAATCCAAGGAAATGAACGTGTTATGGGTCTATGAAATGTGGATTTCATGTATATGACTGAAAGTGAACATTAAAATACCTTAATTTAGTGGATATGAACGATTCCTGATACAATGGGCAAAACTGGTGCGATTTCAGTACGCGTGACATACTTAGCATGGGGCACCTACAGGGGAGAGTCCAGTAATTCATTTTTATCCATTTTCCCATAGGCCGCAATGTTAACGAAATCTTGTCGCATTTCACATATACATTTCCAATGCTTACAATCTATACATGAAATTAACCGTCAATGCTAGCGAGTCAAAAATATGTCAGAATAAAAACTTTTTATCATTAGAATCTGAAAACAGGAAGTGTAGTTCAAGGTCACCCTAAAATCTGCACTAAATGGAGCAGTTATTTTTGCCTCTAAAATAGCATAATTTCTACAGCTTTTAGATATTTATGAATGAGTTTTCAGGAATTATTTCTGTATTAATGTAAAGCAAGAAATGTTTCTATTCTAAAAAGACCAATTTTGTAATTATTGTCCAATCAGAACATCAGAAACATAATTATTTACAGGCTCGCATGTACCCTACACAAAATTGAAAAATAGAATTTCCTCTGTTTTACCTGACTCTTCCCTATATCTTTCCCCCTCTTTTAATCTCAACCAAATATTGGTACCGGCACATAGATCAAGACCTTTGTATGCATCATACCAAGTTTGAGCCAAATATCTTCATTCGTTTTCGAAAAATTCCGCTGAAATGAAGTGCGTTTGGAGCTATTTTTAGGCACACAATTATTAGTAAATTTCATTACATCTTCATCTTCTCCATTTTCAAAACAGACCTGTTCTCCTCAAAGGAGATAAAATAACCTGTTAGTTCTTTCTGTCAGCCTTGTTATAGCTTTATTCTAAGTGGAAAAACTTCAATGTGTTTCCATAGAATTTATATGATTTTTTTCCAGGATGCATGAAAAGGGTTAAAAATCAGTAAAAAAAATGTTTGAAAACAGCCAGGAAAATAGTTTTAAGCATTTATTCCAAATAGTTTTGCTTTTTCTATGATAATGATCTATATTTAACTAAATGGAAAGAAAATAGTATGAATATATTGATATAACGACTCGTAATGAGACAAAAACGCACCCCACCCCCCTTATTTCGCAAAACGCGTTTTTTCTCCCTTTGTTTTATATTTGCCTAAAATGAAACTTAAACTGTAAAAAGTATATCCTTCTTTGATAGATTCACCTGTGTGAATCGTTTTGTATTCGATATATATCAAATTTAGAGATAAACCGTTTAAATACTTAAAAAAAAAAGAAAAAAAGGGGGGGGGGGTTACCAGGTCTGAAAATCCAAGGAAATGAACGTGTTATGGGTCTATGAAATGTGGATTTCATGTATATGACTGAAAGTGAACATTAAAATACCTTAATTTAGTGGATATGAACGATTCTTGATACAATGGGCAAAACTGGTGCGATTTCAGTACGCGTGACATACTTAGCATGGGGCACCTACAGGGGAGAGTCCAGTAATTCATTTTTATCCATTTTCCCATAGGCCGCAATGTTAACGAAATCTTGTCGCATTTCACATATACATTTCCAATGCTTACAATCTATACATGAAATTAACCGTCAATGCTAGCGAGTCAAAAATATGTCAGAATAAAAACTTTTTATCATTAGAATCTGAAGACAGGAAGTGTAGTTCAAGGTCACCCTAAAATCTGCACTAAATGGAGCAGTTATTTTTGCCTCTAAAATAGCATAATTTCTACAGCTTTTAGATATTTATGAATGAGTTTTCAGGAATTATTTCTGTATTAATGTAAAGCAAGAAATGTTTCTATTCTAAAAAGACCAATTTTGTAATTATTGTCCAATCAGAACATCAGAAACATAATTATTTACAGGCTCGCATGTACCCTACACAAAATTGAAAAATAGAATTTCCTCTGTTTTACCTGACTCTTCCCTATATCTTTCCCCCTCTTTTAATCTCAACCAAATATTGGTACCGGCACATAGATCAAGACCTTTGTATGCATCATACCAAGTTTGAGCCAAATATCTTCATTCGTTTTCGAAAAATTCCGCTGAAATGAAGCGCGTTTGGAGCTATTTTTAGGCACACAATTATTGGTAAATTTCATTACATCTTCATCTTCTCCATTTTCAAAACAGACCTGTTCTCCTCAAAGGACATAAAATAACCTGTTAGTTCTTTCTGTCAGCCTTGTTATAGCTTTATTCTAAGTGGAAAAACTTCAATGTGTTTCCATAGAATTTATATGATTTTTTTCCAGGATGCCTGAAAAGGGTTAAAAATCAGTAAAAAAAAATGTGTGAAAACAGCCAGGAAAATAGTTTTAAGCATTTATTCCAAATAGTTTTGCTTTTTCTATGATAATGATCTATATTCAACTAAATGGAAAGAAAATAGTATGAATATATTGATATAACGACTCGTAATGAGACAAAAACGCACCCCACCCCCCTTATTTCGCAAAACGCGTTTTTTCTCCCTTTGTTTTATATTTGCCTAAAATGAAACTTAAACTGTAAAAAGTATATCCTTCTTTGATAGATTCACCTGTGTGAATCGTTTTGTATTCGATATATATCAAATTTAGAGATAAATCGTTTAAATACTTAAAAAAAAAAGAAAAAAAAGGGGGGGGGGGGTTACCAGGTCTGAAAATCCAAGGAAATGAACGTGTTATGGGTCTATGAAATGTGGATTTCATGTATATGACTGAAAGTGAACATTAAAATACCTTAATTTAGTGGATATGAACGATTCCTGATACAATGGGCAAAACTGGTGCGATTTCAGTACGCGTGACATACTTAGCATGGGGCACCTACAGGGGAGAGTCCAGTAATTCATTTTTGTCCATTTTCCCATAGGCCGCAATGTTAACGAAATCTTGTCGCATTTCACATATACATTTCCAATGCTTACAATCTATACATGAAATTAACCGTCAATGCTAGCGAGTCAAAAATATGTCAGAATAAAAACTTTTTATCATTAGAATCTGAAGACAGGAAGTGTAGTTCAAGGTCACCCTAAAATCTGCACTAAATGGAGCAGTTATTTTTGCCTCTAAAATAGCATAATTTCTACAGCTTTTAGATATTAATGAATGAGTTTTCAGGAATTATTTCTGTATTAATGTAAAGCAAGAAATGTTTCTATTCTAAAAAGACCAATTTTGTAATTATTGTCCAATCAGAACATCAGAAACATAATTATTTACAGGCTCGCATGTACCCTACACAAAATTGAAAAATAGAATTTCCTCTGTTTTACCTGACTCTTCCCTATATCTTTCCCCCTCTTTTAATCTCAACCAAATATTGGTACCGGCACATAGATCAAGACCTTTGTATGCATCATACCAAGTTTGAGCCAAATATCTTCATTCGTTTTCGAAAAATTCCGCTGAAATGAAGTGCGTTTGGAGCTATTTTTAGGCACACAATTATTGGTAAATTTCATTACATCTTCATCTTCTCCATTTTCAAAACAGACCTGTTCTCCTCAAAGGACATAAAATAACCTGTTAGTTCTTTCTGTCAGCCTTGTTATAGCTTTATTCTAAGTGGAAAAACTTCAATGTGTTTCCATAGAATTTATATGATTTTTTTCCAGGATGCATGAAAAGGGTTAAAAATCAGTAAAAAAAATGTTTGAAAACAGCCAGGAAAATAGTTTTAAGCATTTATTCCAAATAGTTTTGCTTTTTCTATGATAATGATCTATATTCAACTAAATGGAAAGAAAATAGTATGAATATATTGATATAACGACTCGTAATGAGACAAAAACGCACCCCACCCCCCTTATTTCGCAAAACGCGTTTTTTCTCCCTTTGTTTTATATTTGCCTAAAATGAAACTTAAACTGTAAAAAGTATATCCTTCTTTGATAGATTCACCTGTGTGAATCGTTTTGTATTCGATATATATCAAATTTAGAGATAAACCGTTTAAATACTTAAAAAAAAAAGAAAAAAAAGGGGGGGGGGGTTACCAGGTCTGAAAATCCAAGGAAATGAACGTGTTATGGGTCTATGAAATGTGGATTTCATGTATATGACTGAAAGTGAACATTAAAATACCTTAATTTAGTGGATATGAACGATTCCTGATACAATGGGCAAAACTGGTGCGATTTCAGTACGCGTGACATACTTAGCATGGGGCACCTACAGGGGAGAGTCCAGTAATTCATTTTTGTCCATTTTCCCATAGGCCGCAATGTTAACGAAATCTTGTCGCATTTCACATATACATTTCCAATGCTTACAATCTATACATGAAATTAACCGTCAATGCTAGCGAGTCAAAAATATGTCAGAATAAAAACTTTTTATCATTAGAATCTGAAGACAGGAAGTGTAGTTCAAGGTCACCCTAAAATCTGCACTAAATGGAGCAGTTATTTTTGCCTCTAAAATAGCATAATTTCTACAGCTTTTAGATATTAATGAATGAGTTTTCAGGAATTATTTCTGTATTAATGTAAAGCAAGAAATGTTTCTATTCTAAAAAGACCAATTTTGTAATTATTGTCCAATCAGAACATCAGAAACATAATTATTTACAGGCTCGCATGTACCCTACACAAAATTGAAAAATAGAATTTCCTCTGTTTTACCTGACTCTTCCCTATATCTTTCCCCCTCTTTTAATCTCAACCAAATATTGGTACCGGCACATAGATCAAGACCTTTGTATGCATCATACCAAGTTTGAGCCAAATATCTTCATTCGTTTTCGAAAAATTCCGCTGAAATGAAGCGCGTTTGGAGCTATTTTTAGGCACACAATTATTGGTAAATTTCATTACATCTTCATCTTCTCCATTTTCAAAACAGACCTGTTCTCCTCAAAGGACCTAAAATAACCTGTTAGTTTTTTTCTGTCAGCCTTGTTATAGCTTTATTCTAAGTTGAAAAACTTCAATGTGTTTCCATAGAATTTATATGATTTTTTTCCAGGATGCCTGAAAAGGGTTAAAAATCAGTAAAAAAAATGTGTGAAAACAGCCAGGAAAATAGTTTTAAGCATTTATTCCAAATAGTTTTGCTTTTTCTATGATAATGATCTATATTCAACTAAATGGAAAGAAAATAGTATGAATATATTGATATAACGACTCGTAATGAGACAAAAACGCACCCCACCCCCCTTATTTCGCAAAACGCGTTTTTTCTCCCTTTGTTTTATATTTGCCTAAAATGAAACTTAAACTGTAAAAAGTATATCCTTCTTTGATAGATTCACCTGTGTGAATCGTTTTGTATTCGATATATATCAAATTTAGAGATAAATCGTTTAAATACTTAAAAAAAAAAGAAAAAAAAGGGGGGGGGGGGTTACCAGGTCTGAAAATCCAAGGAAATGAACGTGTTATGGGTCTATGAAATGTGGATTTCATGTATATGACTGAAAGTGAACATTAAAATACCTTAATTTAGTGGATATGAACGATTCCTGATACAATGGGCAAAACTGGTGCGATTTCAGTACGCGTGACATACTTAGCATGGGGCACCTACAGGGGAGAGTCCAGTAATTCATTTTTGTCCATTTTCCCATAGGCCGCAATGTTAACGAAATCTTGTCGCATTTCACATATACATTTCCAATGCTTACAATCTATACATGAAATTAACCGTCAATGCTAGCGAGTCAAAAATATGTCAGAATAAAAACTTTTTATCATTAGAATCTGAAGACAGGAAGTGTAGTTCAAGGTCACCCTAAAATCTGCACTAAATGGAGCAGTTATTTTTGCCTCTAAATAGCATAATTTCTACAGCTTTTAGATATTAATGAATGAGTTTTCAGGAATTATTTCTGTATTAATGTAAAGCAAGAAATGTTTCTATTCTAAAAAGACCAATTTTGTAATTATTGTCCAATCAGAACATCAGAAACATAATTATTTACAGGCTCGCATGTACCCTACACAAAATTGAAAAATAGAATTTCCTCTGTTTTACCTGACTCTTCCCTATATCTTTCCCCCTCTTTTAATCTCAACCAAATATTGGTACCGGCACATAGATCAAGACCTTTGTATGCATCATACCAAGTTTGAGCCAAATATCTTCATTCGTTTTCGAAAAATTCCGCTGAAATGAAGCGCGTTTGGAGCTATTTTAGGCACACAATTATTGGTAAATTTCATTACATCTTCATCTTCTCCATTTTCAAAACAGACCTGTTCTCCTCAAAGGACATAAAATAACCTGTTAGTTCTTTCTGTCAGCCTTGTTATAGCTTTATTCTAAGTGGAAAAACTTCAATGTGTTTCCATAGAATTTATATGATTTTTTTTCCAGGATGCCTGAAAAGGGTTAAAAATCAGTAAAAAAAATGTGTGAAAACAGCCAGGAAAATAGTTTTAAGCATTTATTCCAAATAGTTTTGCTTTTTCTATGATAATGATCTATATTCAACTAAATGGAAAGAAAATAGTATGAATATATTGATATAACGACTCGTAATGAGACAAAAACGCACCCCACCTCCTTATTTCGCAAAACGCGTTTTTTCTCCCTTTGTTTTATATTTGCCTAAAATGAAACTTAGACTGTAAAAAGTATATCCTTCTTTGATAGATTCACCTGTGTGAATCGTTTTGTATTCGATATATATCAAATTTAGAGATAAATCGTTTAAATACTTAAAAAAAAAGAAAAAAAAGGGGGGGGGGGGGTTACCAGGTCTGAAAGTCCAAGGAAATGAACGTGTTATGGGTCTATGAAATGTGGGTTTCATGTTTATGACTGAAAGTGAACATTAATATACCTTAATTTAGTGGATATGAACGATTCCTGATACAATGGGCAAAACTGGTGCGATTTCAGTACGCGTGACATACTTAGCATGGGGCACCTATATCTTTCCCCCTCTTTTAATCTCAACCAAATATTGGTACCGGCACATAGATCAAGACCTTTGTATGTATCATACCAAGTTTGAGCCAAATATCTTCATTCGTTTTCGACAAATTCCGCTGAAATGAAGCGCGTTTGGAGCTATTTTTAGGCACACAATTATTGGTAAATTTCATTACATCTTCATCTTCTCCATTTTCAAAACAGACCTGTTCTCCTCAAAGGACCTAAAATAACCTGTTAGTTCTTTCTGTCAGCCTTGTTATAGCTTTATTCTAAGTGGAAAAACTTCAATGTCGCAGCACATTTAAGGCCTTCCATGACGTCATTAACAAAATTTGATGTCAGTTTTGATAGCTATTTTCAAGGAATTATTAAATTGTCCAAATAAGATGAAATGAAATAGTTTATGTATCAGTATAGGTGATATATCATAATTAATCTGTTAATTATTGATATATGCTCCCCGAACGTCGGGTTGTCACGTGACACGTATATTTTCGTAGATCAACACTGGTCATACAAAATCAGATGGCGCAAGGTGAAACCATATCATTCAAAGAAAATATTGATACCATACTACAAAGGGGGGTTTTATTTACCTACTTCTTGCTGGGGAAATCTTTGATAAAGAACGACTACTTGAAAAATCGAGAAAAATGTACCCATTTCATAAAAAATTACCGACACTGGCACGAGTGGCAGAGAATTTAAAAGAAACAATAGAATGTAAACGATTCCCCCAGTTGAATTATTGAAGAACACCTATCCCTTAAAATGTGTGCAAAATTTCACTTTAATTTATGTACAGTAACATCTTGCGCCAGTGCAGTTTTTCTGACAGATGCTAATCGGTAGTTCGTTCGTTTACCAAATAAACGTTCTGTGGAATCAGATTTATTCAAGGGACGTAATCGCGTTAATTGCTCTCGGTAAATTCCGTTTTAATTTTTTAAATGATAATTTGAATCAACTTTTCATTTCATCATATGAAAAAAAAATCAAGCATTATTTATTCAAGTCTGTTAAATTTCATTTCACTTTTTGTATATTGAGGGGTGAATCGCGGGAAAAAAAGGAGGGGGGGGGAGAGGGCGCCACGCCGGGTGTCGGTCGTGCCAGTTACCTTACTAACCCATGAACCCAATATACATGTTAACATGATGCTGCATAATATCGGACATGCATTAGAATTGCATGGATTGATTATATTATTTCGTAATATTTATTTACATACATTATACGTCCCTTTAATAATCATTACAGAAAAAAAACTTGTTCGACTTATGACGCCTTTGACCGCAATAGGATCGATAACATACATAAATTCTTCACTGTTTATCCCAAAATTTATGTTATGGATTCTTTGCTAAATCTTATTTAAAGAAAGGAGACCTTATCTACTATACACTAGTATAGTCCTATGCTCCAACAGGTAATTCTACATCCAATATTATTTTTTCTAGACATCGGGAAAAAAATAAGGGTAAAAAAAAAATAATAAAACTGATGTGTTTCCCAGCAAAAAAAAAAAAAAAAAGGAGCAAAACAAAGCAAAATTTGATCTAGATTGGAAATAGAGGAATCGGCAAATTCCGTGGATGATGTCCATTGTCATATTAATATTAAAATTTAGGTATACTTCCATACTGATCATGGGCGGATCCAGAAATTTTTTTTCAGGGGGGTCCTAAAGTCCGAATTTTTTGAAGAGCAAAAAAAAAAAAAAAAAAAGAAAAAATGCAAACGCAAGAAAATAAAGATATTGATTGATGACTGTCAGTTCTGTCTCTTAATTATTATTAAAACTGGTGACTGGAGAGCAATGGCGAGCAAACAGCTTAAAATTTTGAATTTTCACATCATATACATGTATATATATAGTAATTGACTAAATTGATTGTCAGTTCTAGTATGTATAAATACAACAAATGGCGAGCGATAGCGAGCCAGCGAATTTTTTTTTCCAAGAATTGGAATAAAATCCACTATTTGTGTCTTTTCAGTTTCTTTTCGTTTCCTTAGTGCCCTTGTTTATTGACCTAGGAGTAATGTATAGGAAGGCGCAGATGCATCATTAAAAAATAACGTACATGTATGTAATAAATTCTGGCGAGCGGAAGCGAGCCAGAGAACATTTTTGAAATACTGACGGCAAAATATTATCAAAATGAAAGATTTCTAATACAAATTCATGATATATTTTTCAAATATTATGACAACAAAAGGGGAATTGGGACTTAATCTTATGAAATATGTATATTAATAACAAAAATTTAGCAATGTTTCGAACATTCCAGGGGGGGGAGGTCCGGAACCCCCCCCCCCCTCTGGATCCGCGCTTGCTGATTTAAAATTCAATTTCAATGTGTCAGAAGACGCATAGGCACTGTTTCTTTTTTTTAATATTTGTCAGTGTATGTTTTCTATAACAAAAATAAATAATAATAATAATAATAAAAAAAAAAAAAAAAAAAAAAAAAAACAAGCCATGTAAAAGCTTAGCTGACATTGACATTGAAAAGCACTTATAATTGACATTTGCAATTGCATGCAAAAGTTGATGAAAATTGAAAGTAAAGCGTGACCTCGAGTTTCTATTCATCACCCACGCTGCACTGACATTGGAAATCTTCTGCTCGATTTTATTTAATTAAATTTCATAATTATGTTTTATTTGAATTCCATGTCCCCTGAAAGTGAATTAACACTTATAGATTCTTCATGAGATCGACGAAATACATGGTAGTGCGTTTGACAGAAATTTAAAGAGCGGTCATTGATGTATGGGGCCGGGAAAGGGGGTGGGTCGGGCAAGAGGACTTTTCAGTGTATGTATAACGGCTTTGTTTTGGGTGGGTTTTTTTTTTCTCTCCTTTTGTTTGCATTTTCAGATCATGAATTTATTATTATTTACAGCAGATGCAAAATTCAGAGATTTTTGGGGTCAAATCTATAGCCGGATTTCATGCAGCAATCATGTTTCCCTTCGCCTTTCAAAATATTCGAAAGGTTACTCCTTTATTATGATATCGGATCCTTGTCTTAACAAACATTTGTATGTATAAGATCAATAAATGTGCCTCGGAATGGTCGAGCAGCAATCCTACCTTGTTTCATTACTCCCGATAATTTCGTGACAACGTAATGGGAAGGGGGGGGGGGGGACAACAGACAAAGTGATCCAACAAAATTTAGATAAACTTAAGCAAATTTGTTGAATATTTTCAGTATTTCAATTTTGTTATTTGACCGATGACCCAATCTTATTTTTTATTTTTTTGCATTGTAGATATCAAATAAGATACACGTAATTGTAAAGCTGGGACAAATTAATGGTGCGTGAATAACTCTTCCCAGGAGCTTGAGATTATTTGTCATTTTTTTCCTAACACCATAAGAGTGACCGACATTTTAATAACTGGTATTATGGGACCTTTCCTTAACAGCCACCTTGTACGAGATATTCTGCAAGCACAGCAATATATTATTCATTTACGTGTCTTTGTTACATACCATGCAGGTGTCAGTAGCTACATGTATCTTTTGAAAGCAAAGTCAAGCTTAAATTTCAAATCTTCGTATCTGCTCTTGCCATGCACATAGGAATTTGTGTACATGTTGACCTTGAAAGCCCTCTAATGCTTCAGGCAGACAAACTATCAAAACAAAAGCAATTTAACCCCCCCCCCCCTACCCGCTCTTGGAGATTTGAGCATGAAGTCCAGTACAGATCAATTTTAGGAGACATGAATTTTCTTTATTAAATATTCAAAGTAACATTTCTTCATCTGTTATGTGTGTGGTTGTTCAAAGTTATTATTCAAGCATTCACTCTTCAAGACAAGGATCTGAAATAGAAAAAAATATTGACTATATAAATCTAGCTTTCAAAATCCAAACTGTATGGTACAGCTTGGACACAAAATTCATAATTTTACAAGTTAGTTATATAACATACATGTAGAGCAAGGAACCATATTTCGCCGGTGACCATATTTCGCCGTTTCATAGTTTATTGCTTCTAGCTGGATATCGCAAATGTTCGTCAAGTTTATTTTTCTATATCCTTTCAAATATGACCGTAGTAGCCATGTTTTGATATATTGTGATATATCATGCACTCAATTTTGACAAAAAATACCACAAAATGGAGAAAATTTAACGATAACACCAAATTTTAGACGTAAACATCCGAAAATTTTATAAAAACCAAAAAAGAAAACATTTATTTGGCATGATTTCATAGAAGTAGTGGTGACGAAACATTTCCTGAAAATTAAATCACAATTTTTGTCCGTTTGTGTGTAAATAGGATACATATCAACAAAAACGGCGAAATATGGTCACCCCCGAAAACATGGAAACGAAATATTTTGACGTTTTATAAGGAAACAATGCACTGCGTAAAGTAAATTCTTTTTGTTGTTTTTCAATCGAGAATGGAGTTAAATTAAATTCTAGCAAAAGTAATTATTGAATTGGCATCCAAGTTAAGAGATTTTCAAAGAAATGTACGAAAAATACGGCGAAATATGGTCACTTGCTCTATGTCCTAGCGACATAAATTACAAAGAATTCGCAGTGATATATTATTATTTCATGAATAGCTAAATAAGCTTGCTATGGCTGTAGTTTTAGATTATTCACTATAGATAGTAAATGCATTTATTTTATTTGACTTCTTTTTTAAATCATTATAATATTCCTAAATATGCAAAACAAATGTTACTCTACACATAAATTTAAAAATTCTGTACCTGCAAAAATATCCAAAACTAGAAACGTTTCTTGTTGCGGTTGCAACAAGAGTGTCTTCCTCCTATACAATTTTTGGTTTGGAAATATGAAGGACGTCACATTACATGTATTTATATTATATATTTAAGTTTTCAAATAGCAGTTACATTAAATTTTCAAACCGATAATTGTTGGTGAGCAACCATTTGATTTTTTTTTGGGGGGGGGGGGGGGGGGGGGGGGCAGGAATTCTATTGCCAGCCGGTAAAATTTTTTCAGCAATTTTCTGAGCAGGCCATTTTTTTCAGCCATTACCAGAGTCGGAGAAAAATTTTCGCCGGTTCTTCGGGCCGGATTTAAACAAATTGTCAAATGTTGTGAATGTCTGTGTAAGTTAAACTCCCCGCTGTTACAGAGTATGAGTTAATAACCGTTCCTTCAGATGTTTCTTTGCAATTAGCGAATTTCAGACAGATTGTATGATGTTTAAATAGAACCTTTTCTAGATTTTTGTGCCTATGCGTATTAGGTCTCTGGTAGATACAGCTATGTGAACAGTTTGTATTTATATTAATTAATTTTTTGACTTTAAATTGTCTGGCACAAAGGGCCAGCAAAAATTTCCATATCATGCAATGTATCCTTACTTTTGCATGGTCCGGGAAAAAAAAAATTGCCGGCCCTTTGGGCCGGAATATTTTTTTCAGCATTTTTCAGAGCCGGGATTTTTTTTTTTTGCAAATTCTTCCTGCCCCCTTCCCCCATAAAAAAGGTGAGCTCGTAGCTGTAGAACCAATTTTCTTGAGAAGAGAAATGGTAATAACAAGTTACGTTCAATATATATATATAAATACCATGAGGTTCTCGCTGTGCAGGTTCAAATTTGGACCCCCTTCCCTTTTTTCAAAGTTTATTTTGAATTTCCATCATGGCGACATCGTTCAATATAAACAGAACTGTTTTCAAAAAACGAGGGGAGGGAAGAATGTTGGAGAAATTGTTCATCAATTTGTAAATAAACCAACCGAAAATTATGTTCGAACGTTTCCTAGAATTAGAAATTAAACTTGATGTTCAAAATATAGTTATTGAAGTTTAGAAACAGGTTTGTAGGTTAGAAATCGGAATCAAACTACCACTTTTTGTGTGTAAATTCTGGTTTGTAGCTGATCTCTTCTAAATTAATCAACTGTTTTAAAATCAAATTGTGTATATCGAAATGTATTTATGAAATGCATATTCATCATTGCCGTGAAATCGGAATTTGAAAATCTCAACACTGCTTTTCTCGAGTCGGACTCGGACTACCAATTTTAGTGTGCGCCCGATCTGTTGGCGTGAAGGTGTATCGAAATACCCAACTCAAAAATTCGATGCTCATATCTTTTCAACAGTGAGAGATAGGAAAAATCAGAAAGACTAAATAAGACAGATATATGGATAAAAAATAATAATATTGAAATTTTTAGGAAACTTCATAAGCTTAATTTTTGTTTACTATTATAAGCAAAAAAGTGTCTTCCTCCTATGAACTTCTGAATTTGGAAATATGAAGGACGGTGAAGGACGTCATCGTAATAAATCGTTACAGTGTGCATCTAGCATTTCATATCTTGCATGGCTGTCGACTTTCAAAAAGAATGGAAATTGTAGATAGCAAAATACGAGATATTTAAGCTTACAAATAGCAAAACATGAAATTTTCGGTCCTTTTGAGTAATTCGACGCTCCCGTCAAATATTTGAATCTACTAAAAAAACATGATAAAAAAAAATAACAGAGACCAAAAAATAAAAAAGACCAATCTAGCTTTTACTCCAAACGTAACGTTGGAGAACTTTCATTGTCCTAGCTTACAGGGGTCTTGAGAAATCGCTGATCCAATTTTCCACGGTTACGAAAACAATAGATCTTCCGACGGAAGTCGGAAGACCTAATGAACAGTACTGTGTGGCTATATGATACATGCATGTGTTTCTGAAACTTTCACAGTGTGTGACAATATTTCTTTTCATGCAGCTGCTGGTGTGAAATCCATTCTAAGTTAATATTCTGAAGAAAAAAAAAACAATAATTGGTATTTGAATATTTCAATATTTCGGTGCACATACTACTGCAAGTATAACTTAGTTACTGTACAAGTGTACTCAGATGCAAACATTTTTACAGGTACATGTTATGAAAACAACATACACATGGGCATGGGCACATTAGTATCACACTCGCCCTTCTTTCCTCTTCATTCAACTTTTGTACGAACTGATATCATAATCTACAAGTGTCTAAACTATTCACATAAAGTTTAGCTACTATTCAGCTTTGCAGTAACAGTGTAAAAGTAAAACGCGTTGAAATTCTGTCATTTACACATACATTTCACACATGTCTCTTGGTAATCCAACGAGTTTCCTTTTATTTCTATGAATAAATTGATTCCATGATGTAATTGTACTAATTCTAAGATATTTCCTTCATAAAGCACCAATTATTGAAGTTTGATATCGCTTATACTTACCAAAATCTGCCTTTTTTTTCGTTTTACCCGCTCTGTTAACTGTTGATTCGCACCTGTTCATCACCTCAAGCTTCTATGTAACGCAGATCGCATTCTTCGATGTACGAGGTCACAGAGTACAGATATAGATTAGGGGTCTTCTCAAAAGTATATTGACTCGGCGATGTGTTAGTGATGAAGTGATATGTTTTGTTTTTTGTATAAATGCAATTATATCTAGTAAATAAAGGAATCAACGATAACGAAAGCTAATAAATGTGTTGCTACCTAACCTGACGACACGGGGTCCATGACGTCATATGACGTTACGTTATTTGGCGGAAAAAATTCTACGTCATTTCTATGGAAGGCCTTAAATGTGCTGCGGTGTTTCCATAGAATTTATATGATTTTTTTCCAGGATGCCTGAAAAGGGTTAAAAATCAGTAAAAAAAATGTGTGAAAACAGCCAGGAAAATAGTTTTAAGCATTTATTCCAAATAGTTTTGCTTTTTCTATGATAATGATCTATATTCAACTAAATGGAAAGAAAATAGTATGAATATATTGATATAACGACTCGTAATGAGACAAAAACGCACCCCACCCCCTTATTTCGCAAAACGCGTTTTTTCTCCCTTTGTTTTTTATTTGCCTAAAATGAAACTTAAACTGTAAAAAGTATATCCTTCTTTGATAGATTCACCTGTGTGAATCGTTTTGTATTCGATATATATCAAATTTAGAGATAAATCGTTTAAATACTTTAAAAAAAAAGAAAAAAAAGGGGGGGTGGTTGGGGGTTACCAGGTCTGAAAGTCCAAGGAAATGAACGTGTTATGGGTCTATGAAATGTGGATTTCATATATATGACTGAAAGTGAACATCAAAATACCTTAATTTAGTGGATATGAACGATTCCTGATACAATGGGCAAAACTGGTGCGATTTCAGTACGCGTGACATACTTAGCATGGGGCACCTACATCTTTCCCCCTCTTTTAATCTCAACCAAATATAGGTACCGGCACATAGATCAAGACCTTTGTATGTATCATACCAAGTTTGAGCCAAATATCTTCATTCGTTTTCGAAAAATTCCGCTGAAATGAAGCGCGTTTGGAGCTATTTTTAGGCACACAATTATTGGTAAATTTCATTACATCTTCATCTTCTCCATTTTCAAAACAGACCTGTTCTCCTCAAAGGACCTAAAATAACCTGTTAGTTCTTTCTGTCAGCCTTGTTATAGCTTTATTCTAAGTGGAAAAACTTCAATGTGTTTCCATAGAATTTATATGATTTTTTTTCCAGGATGCCTGAAAAGGGTTAAAAATCAGTAAAAAAAAATGTGTGAAAACAGCCAGGAAAATAGTTTTAAGCATTTATTCCAAATAGTTTTGCTTTTTCTATGATAATGATCTATATTCAACTAAATGGAAAGAAAATAGTATGAATATATTGATATAACGACTCGTAATGAGACAAAAACGCACCCCACCCCATTATTTCGCAAAACGCGTTTTTTCTCCCTTTGTTTTTTATTTGCCTAAAATGAAACTTAAACTGTAAAAAGTATATCCTTCTTTGATAGTTACCAGGTCTGAAAGTCCAAGGATGTTATGGGTCTATGAAATGTGGATTTCATGTATATGACTGAAAGTGAACATTAAAATACCTTAATTTAGTGGATATGAACGATTCCTGATACAATGGGCAAAACTGGTGCGATTTCAGTACGCGTGACATACTTAGCATGGTTCACCTACAGGGGAGAGTCCAGTAATTCATTTTTGTCCATTTTCCCATAGGCCGCAATGTTAACGAAATCTTGTCGCATTTCACATATACATTTCAATATGCTTACAATCTATACATGAAATTAACCGTCAATGCTAGCGAGTCAAAAATATGTCAGAATAAAAACTTTTTATCATTAGAATCTGAAGACAGGAAGTGTAGTTCAAGGTCACCCTAAAATCTGCACTAAATGGAGCAGTTATTTTTGCCTCTAAAATAGCATAATTTCTACAGCTTTTAGATATTAATGAATGAGTTTTCAGGAATTATTTCTGTATTAATGTAAAGCAAAAAATGTTTCTATTCTAAAAAGACCAATTTTGTAATTATTGTCCAATCAGAACATCAGAAACATAATTATTTACTGGCTCGCATGTTCCCTACACAAAATTGAAAAATAGAATTTCCTATGTTTTACCTGACTCTTCCCTATATCTTTCCCCCTCTTTTAATCTCAACCAAATATTAGTACCGGCACATAGATCAAGACTTTTGTATGTATCATACCAAGTTTGAGCCAAATATCTTCATTCGTTTTCGAAAAATTCCGCTGAAATGAAGCGCGTTTGGAGCTATTTTTAGGCACACAATTATTGGTAAATTTCATTACATCTTCATCTTCTCCATTTTCAAAACAGACCTGTTCTCCTCAAAGGACCTAAAATAACCTGTTAGTTCTTTCTGTCAGCCTTGTTATAGCTTTATTCTAAGTGGAAAAACTTCAATGTGTTTCCATAGAATTTATATGACTTTTTTTCCAGGATGCCTGAAAAGGGTTAAAAATCAGTAAAAAGAAATGTGTGAAAACAGGCAGGAAAATAGTTTTAAGCATTTATTCCAAATAGTTTTGCTTTTTCTATGATAATGATCTATATTCAACTAAATGGAAAGAAAATAGTATGAATATATTGATATAACGACTCGTAATGAGACAAAAACGCACCCCGCCCCCTTATTTAGCAAAACGCGATTTTTCTCCCTTTGTTTTTTATTTGCCTAAAATGAAACTTAAACTGTTAAAAGTATATCCTTCTTTGATAGATTCACCTGTGTGAATCGTTTTGTATTCGATATATATCAAATTTAGAGATAAATCGTTTAAATACTTAAAAAAAAGAAAAAAAGGGGGGGGGTTACCAGGTCTGAAAGTCCAAGGAAATGAACGTGTTATGGGCCTATGAAATGTGGATTTCATGTATATGACTGAAAGTGAACATTAAAATACCTTAATTTAGTGGATATGAACGATTCCTGATACAATGGGCAAAACTGGTGCGATTTCAGTACGCGTGACATACATAGCATGGGGCACCTACATATATCTTTCCCCCTCTTTTAATCTCAACCAAATATTGGTACCGGCACATAGATCAAGACCTTTGTATGTATCATACCAAGTTAGAACCAAATATCTTCATTCGTTTTCGAAAAATTCCGCTGAAATGAAGCGCGTTTGGAGCTATTTTTAGGCACACAATTATTGGTAAATTTCATTACATCTTCATCTTCTCCATTTTCAAAACAGACCTGTTCTCCTCAAAGGACCTAAAATAACCTGTTAGTTCTTTCTGTCAGCCTTGATATAGCTTTATTCTAAGTGGAAAAACTTCAATGTGTTTCCATAGAATTTATATGATTTTTTTTCCAGGATGCCTGAAAAGGGTTAAAAATCAGTAAAAAAAAATGTGTGAAAACAGGCAGGAAAATAGTTTTAAGCATTTATTCCAAATAGATTTGCTTTTTCTATGATAATGACCTATATTCAACTAAATGGAAAGAAAATAGTATGAATATATTGATATAACGACTCGTAATGAGACAAAAACGCACCCCACCCCCTTATTTCGCAAAACGCGTTTTTTCTCCCTTTGTTTTTTATTTGCCTAAAATGAAACTTAAACTGTAAAAAGTATATCCTTCTTTGATAGATTCACCTGTGTGTTTTGTATTCGATATATATCAAATTTAGAGATAAATCGTTTAAATACTTAAAAAAAAAGAAAAAAAAGGGGGGGGGTTACCAGGTCTGAAAGTCCAAGGAAATGAACGTGTTATGGGTCTATGAAATGTGGATTTCATGTATATGACTGAAAGTGAACATTAAAATACCTTAAATTAGTGGATATGAACGATTCCTGATACAATGGGCAAAACTGGTGCGATTTCAGTACGCGTGACATACTTAGCATGGTTCACCTACAGGGGAGAGTCCAGTAATTCATTTTTGTCCATTTTCCCATAGGCCGCAATGTTAACGAAATCTTGTCGCATTTCACATATACATTTCCAATGCTTACAATCTATACATGAAATTAACCGTCAATGCTAGCGAGTCAAAAATATGTCAGAATAAAAACTTTTTATCATTAGAATCTGAAGACAGGAAGTGTAGTTCAAAGTCACCCTAAAATCTGCACTAAATGGAGCAGTTATTTTTGCCTCTAAAATAGCATAATTTCTACAGCTTTTAGATATTAATGAATGAGTTTTCAGGAATTATTTCTGTATTAATGTAAAGCAAGAAATGTTTCTATTCTAAAAAGACCAATTTTGTAATTATTGTCCAATCAGAACATCAGAAACATAATTATTTACAGGCTCGCATGTACCCTACACAAAATTGAAAAATAGAATTTCCTCTGTTTTACCTGACTCTTCCCTATATCTTTCCCCCTCTTTTAATCTCAACCAAATATTGGTACCGGCACATAGATCAAGACCTTTGTATGTATCATACCAAGTTTGAGCCAAATATCTTCATTCGTTTTCGAAAAATTCCGCTGAAATGAAGCGCGTTTGGAGCTATTTTTAGGCACACAATTATTGGTAAATTTCATTACATCTTCATCTTCTCCATTTTCAAAACAGACCTATTCTCCTCAAAGGACCTAAAATAACCTGTTAGTTCTTTCTGTCAGCCTTGTTATAGCTTTATTCTAAGTGGAAAAACTTCAATGTGTTTCCATAGAATTTATATGATTTTTTTTCCAGGATGCCTGAAAAGGGTTAAAAATCAGTAAAACAAAATGTGTGAAAACAGGCAGGAAAATAGTTTTAAGCATTTATTCCAAATAGTTTTGCTTTTTCTATGATAATGATCTATATTCAACTAAATGGAAAGAAAATAGTATGAATATATTGATATAACGACTTGTAATGAGACAAAAACGCACCCCGCCCCCTTATTTCGCAAAACGCGTTTTTTCTCCCTTTGTTTTTTATTTGCCTAAAATGAAACTTAAACTGTAAAAAGTATATCCTTCTTTGATAGATTCACCTGTGTGAATCGTTTTGTATTCGATTTATATCAAATTTAGAGATAAATCGTTTAAATACTTAAAAAAAAAGAAAAAAAAAGGGGGGGGGGGGTTACCAGGTCTGAAAGTCCAAGGAAATGAACGTGTTATGGGTCTATGAAGTGTGGATTTCATGTTTATGACTGAAAGTGAACATTAAAATACCTTAATTTAGTGGATATGAACGATTCCTGATACAATGGGCAAAACTGGTGCGATTTCAGTACGCGTGACATACATAGCATGGGGCACCTACATATATCTTTCCCCCTCTTTTAATCTCAACCAAATATTGGTACCGGCACATAGATCAAGACCTTTGTATGTATCGTACCAAGTTTGAGCCAAATATCTTCATTCGTTTTCGAAAAATTCCGCTGAAATGAAGCGCGTTTGGAGCTATTTTTAGGCACACAATTATTGGTAAATTTCATTACATCTTCATCTTCTCCATTTTCAAAACAGACCTGTTCTCCTCAAAGGACCTAAAATAACCTGTTAGTTCTTTCTGTCAGCCTTGTTATAACTTTATTCTAAGTGGAAAAACTTCAATGTGTTTCCATAAAACTTATATGATTTTTTTTCCAGGATGCCCGAAAAGGGTTAAAAATCAGTAAAAAAAAATGTGTGAAAACAGGCAGGAAAATAGTTTTAAGCATTTATTCCAAATAGTTTTGCTTTTTCTATGATAATGATCTATATTCAACAAAATGGAAAGAAAATAGTATGAATATATTGATATAACGACTCGTAATGAGACAAAAACGCACCCCCGCCCCCTTATTTCGCAAAACGCGTTTTTTCTCCCTTTGTTTTTTATTTGCCTAAAATGAAACTTAAACTGTAAAAAGTATATCCTTCTTTAATCGATTCACCTGTGTGAATCGTTTTGTATTCGATATATATCAAATTTAGAGATAAATCGTTTAAATACTTTAAAAAAAAGAAAAAAAAGGGGGGGTTACCAGGTCTGAAAGTCCAAGGAAATGAACGTGTTATGGGTCTATGAAATGTGGATTTCATGTTTATGACTGAAAGTGAACATTAAAATACCTTAATTTAGTGGATATGAACGATTCCTGATACAATGGGCAAAACTGGTGCGATTTCAGTACGCGTGACATACATAGCATGGGGCACCTACATATATCTTTCCCCCTCTTTTAATCTCAACCAAATATTGGTACCGGCACATAGATCAAGACCTTTGTATGTATCGTACCAAGTTTGAGCCAAATATCTTCATTCGTTTTCGAAAAATTCCGCTGAAATGAAGCGCGTTTGGAGCTATTTTTAGGCACACAATTATTGGTAAATTTCATTACATCTTCATCTTCTCCATTTTCAAAACAGACCTGTTCTCCTCAAAGGACCTAAAATAACCTGTTAGTTCTTTCTGTCAGCCTTGTTATAGCTTTATTCTAAGTGGAAAAACTTCAATGTGTTTCCATAGAATTTATATGATTTTTTTTTCCAGGATGCCTGAAAAGGGTTAAAAATCAGTAAAAAAAAAATGTGTGAAAACAGCCAGGAAAATAGTTTTAAGCATTTATTCCAAATAGTTTTGCTTTTTCTATGATAATGATCTATATTCAACAAAATGGAAAGAAAATAGTATGAATATATTGATATAACGACTCGTAATGAGACAAAAACGCACCCCCGCCCCCTTATTTCGCAAAACGCGTTTTTTCTCCCTTTGTTTTATATTTGCCTAAAATGAAACTTAAACTGTAAAAAGTATATCCTTCTTTGATAGTTACCAGGTCTGAAAGTCCAAGGATGTTATGGGTCTATGAAATGTGGATTTCATGTATATGACTGAAAGTGAACATTAAAATACCTTAATTTAGTGGATATGAACGATTCCTGATACAATGGGCAAAACTGGTGCGATTTCAGTACGCGTGACATACTTAGCATTGGGCACCTACAGGGGAGAGTCCAGTAATTCATTTTTGTCCATTTTCCCATAGGCCGCAATGTTAACGAAATCTTGTCGCATTTCACATATGCATTTCCAATGCTTACAATCTATACATGAAATTAACCGTCAATGCTAGCGAGTCAAAAATATGTCAGAATAAAAACTTTCTATCATTAGAATCTGAAGACAGGAAGTGTAGTTCAAAGTCACCCTAAAATCTGCACTAAATTGAGCGGTTATTTTTGCCTCTAAAATAGCATAATTTCTACAGCTTTTAGATATTAATGAATGAGTTTTCAGGAATTATTTCTGTATTAATGTAAAGCAAGAAATGTTTCTATTCTAAAAAGACCAATTTTGTAATTATTGTCCAATCAGAACATCAGAAACATAATTATTTACAGACTCGCATGTACCCTACACAAAATTGAAAAATAGAATTTCCTCTGTTTTACCTGACTCTTCCCTATAAGTGTCTAATTTCATGTAAAAGCTTGGAAGGAGAATTTAGTTGGCCAAAAGTTATCCAGCGGTTAACTAACCAGTGGTTAGCAATTTACCCAATTGATAACTTTACGCGATGGATTAATTTAGCCAGGGGTTTGAGCAACCCCGTCAATGTGTACGGAGTCAGCATCTCCTGTTTGCATGCAACACCAGTCGCAACAGCTCCATGAAAACTTGTCAAATTCGGTAACTGTCTCGATGCACATATTATTGTACATATAAGGTTAATAAGTCTTGTAAGGTGATGATGACAGCTATTCAATCGCAATCCGGAATGTCGCTGATCATTATTTTAAGAGGAATTTGAGATGCTTTTATTATATCCCCTTAGCGACCGAAGAACATGTATTAATTAACTGAGAAACAAAAACGCCATAAACAGGAGAAGACGGAATGTTGCTACTCATGTTTACATATCCATAGATCTGTGTGTTTCTTGGGTTCATGCGTCATGCTGTCTGTTCGTACGTATATGTTCATCTTGCAGTGAGGAGGTTATTTCATACCACAATTGTACGTTCTTCGAGACCTCTGGGTAATCGGGTAAAAGTGGAAGGGTTCGGCGAATGTAATCTGGATAACCACACCGTCTGCTACTCGCGTGGCAGATGGCCGTCCTAAGTCGACACAGGTTGCCCATTGGTCTCATTGGTTTATGTGTTGTCTTTTGTGTTTCATGTTTCTTTGATGTGAGTTGGTGTTCCTTGTCCCTTTTGTGTTTCTTTCTATGCGTGTCTGCTTTGTGTTTTTTTTTTTTTTTACATTGGGTGTTTTTGGGGTTTTTCTTTGGGTGCTGCAGCCGAGTGGTGGTTGATATCCCCTCCGTTCTTTCATGAAAGGGAAGTTAGTTATGTTGAAGCTGAAATCCTTACACTTGTCATACAACGAGATGTCATGTTAGGTCTTTGCTCTCTCGTGAAAGGAAACACCGAGCACTTCGATTCAATATAAATAATTATAATTTTTACAGATATATCTCAATTAATAATCCAAATTTTTATTAGTCCCCTACCGGCAACGCCGAAGGGGACTCTTAGTTTCCTCTCGGTGTGTCTGTCTGTCCGTCTGTCCAATTATCAGTTTTCCGGACTTTTTTCTGCAACGGATCTATAGTCCCCTACCGGCAACGCCGAAGGGGATTCTTAGTTTCCTCTCGGTCTGTCTGTCCGTCCGTCCGTCCGTCCGTCCGTCTGTCCGATTATCAGTTTTCCGGACATTTTTCTGCAACGGATAGAGATATTCAGATGAAATTTGATACACAGCTTCATCTAAAATTTACAATTACAAACGATTCCTGCAGTGTATTGATTTAAGTAATCCCTCACTACATCCACTTCCCTGCGAATGTTCTTCATCGGATTTCAACTACTCTCCTTGTGGACACGTTATTACTGGTGACCTTAGTATAGTCAAGAACGACAAGTTGAGACAATTGTTAAAAAAGGGTCCCAAATACAGAGAAAGTATGTCCTTTACATGGAACCAAAATGTCAAAATTATCATGGACTCTTGTGAGGAATATGCAAGACGTTGGGCAAAGAAAGAGGATGTACAGCTCGACACCCTTTCCGAATGGATAAAATCAATCAGAGGGTTACTTTTATCTAGAATTAACCGATTAAAATCAACTGTGAACACCAGATTCGTGTCTATATTTAAAGACCCTGATGTTATCACAGAGCTCACCTACCTCCAAGAACATTATGTCATCACACCAGCGGACAAAGCCTCAAATAATTACACATTTACTTGCAAAAAGTACTATTTCGACAGTCTAGTTAAAGAGTTGGGTTTAAATTCGACACCTGGAAATCCCACTTACACCCCAACAAACCTTTCTGCCTCTGAAATAATAGATAACCACAAATCAGCTCTTACTTCCTTTGGCTTCGACACTACCAAATTAGATTTAGATTTACCATACTTGTACTGCATACCTAAAATGCATAAGAATCCGTACAAACAACGTTTCATCGCTGGTTCCTCAAAATGTTCTACCAAATCTGTATCGATCTTACTCACCAAAGTTTTATCTGAAATCAAATCTGGGCTTCAAAAATATTGTTCGACAGTGTATTCTCGCAGTGGTATCAACCAGATGTGGATTTTAAAGAATTCGAAGGAACTTTTAGAACATCTGAAATCCACTCATTTTAGTAGAGTCCATTCGATCAAAGCCTTTGATTTTTCGACACTTTACACTACAATTCCACATTCTAAATTGAAAGAAAGACTCGCAAAAATTATAAGTAATGCGTTTACAAGTAAGAACGGTAATCGCAAATACAAATTTATTGTTGTTAACTATGACAAAACCTACTTTGTAAAAGAAAAGTCCGATTCTGAAAATAAGTACACTGAAACAGACATTATTCAGATGTTAAACTTTCTGATCGACAACATTTTTGTGGTGTTTGGAGGAAAGGTCTTCCAGCAAATTGTCGGAATTCCAATGGGGACCAATTGTGCCCCACTCCTTGCCGACATTTTCCTTTACTCGTACGAAGCTGAATTCATTCAATCTTTGGTCTCTGAAGGGAAAAGATACTTAGCTTCTGACTTTAACTTCACTTACAGATACATAGACGATGTGTTGTCCATCAATAATCCAAATTCGCGGATTACCTGAGCAGTATCTATCCTTCGGAGCTTGAAGTCAAAGAAACCTACAGAGACAAATAATTCAGCATCCTATTTGGACATAATGTTGTCCTACGACACTGATGGTCACATGAACACCTCACTCTATGACAAACGTGACGAACTTCAATTTCAGCATTACAAACTTTCCTTTTCTGAGTAGCAACATCCCTTCATCGCCTGCTTATGGCGTGTTCATATCTCAGTTGATACGCTATGCCAGAGCAAGTACCAAATATACGGATTTTGTTCTGAGAGCTAGGCGTCTTTCAGATAAGCTTCTCGGTCAGGGATATGTTTGTGACCGACTAACATCGTCACTAAGGAAGTTCTACGGTCGATATGGGGAACTCGTCATACACTATGATGTTCCACTCTCAAGAATGGTGGATGATATTCTGTCATAGACCATTTGAACCATCGAACCAAAGATTGTACTCTATATCTTCCAAAATGGAAGTAACCGGATGTGACAGTTCTACCGAATTGAAGCGACGGGTGTTGCATGCAAGCAGGAGATGCTTACTCTTCCTGGGCACCTGATCTCACTCCCATATCGGGAGTTCGCTTCTTTTCATATGGTGGAGGTTTTTGTTTGTTTGCTTTGGTTCCTGTTTTGTCCTGATTTTGTATGCCTTCGGTTTCTGATTTTTGAATTATCGATTTTGTGCTGTATACAGGGATATGGTCATTATCCATATTTGTCATTGGGTCTTGGATAGTTACAGACCAAGTTCGACTTTCGTCATGCTTGATTTATTTTTCAAGGAGTTATGCCCTTGATGACTTGAAAAAATCAGTTTTTCAGTTTTCCGATTTTTTCCGCAACGTATCGAGATATCGTGGTGAAATTTGATACACAGCTTGGTCTTGGATAGTTACAGTGCAAGTTTGACTTTTGTCATGCTTGACCTATTTTTCGAGGAGTTATGCCCCTTTATGACTTGCAAAATTAAGTTTTTGTCAGTTTTCCGGACTTTTTTCTGCAACAGATAGAAATAGTCATATGAAATTTGATACACACCTTGGTCTTGGATAGTTGACTTTCGTTACGCTTGACCTTTTTTTTCGAGGAGTTATGCCCCTTGATGACTTTCGACATTCAGTTTTTGTCAGTTTTCCGGACTTTTTTCTGCAACAGATAGAGATATTCAGATGGATAGACAGATTGGTCTTAGATATTTACAGAGCAATTTTAACTTTCGTCTCGCTTTACCTAATTTTGGAGGAGTTATCGCCCCTGATGACTTGTAAAATTAAGTTTTTCAGTTTTCCATAGTTTTTTCCGCAACGGATAGAGATATCCAGATGAAATGTTATACACAGATTAGTCTTGAATAGTTACAGAGCAAGTTTGACTGTCGTCACTCTTGAACTATTTTTCGATAGAGTTATTCACCTTGATGACTTGCAAAATTCATGACTTGCAAAATTCAGTTTACTTTGTAATGCAACAAATAAGATATTCTGGTGTTTGATACATACCTTGATCTTGGATAGTTACAGGGTAAGTCTGACTTTTGGTCATGTATTACCTTTTGCGAGGAGTTATGCCCCTTGATGCAAAGAAATTTGATTTTCCGGACTTTTTCTGCAACACATAGAGTTTGCTAGATAGCAGCTTGGTCTCGGATAGTTACAAAAAGTCGCTAAAGGACATGAAATTTCTGAAGTGAGCTGCACGGACAATGATTTTAAATACATGTTTAATTGAGGAGTTCTAGACAGAAATGCAAGACATAAAATGCCGGCCGGTAGGGGACTTATATCGCTCAGCGATCATACAATTTTTCATATAACCTTTCCAAAATCTATCCGTAAAATGGAAATTCCTTGTAGGTTGCGCTTTTAAAAATAATTTCTGCTATAGATATAATTCCCTTCTGATGAGTTTGAAATTGTGTATTAAAGGATTGTTTTTCAGCTTTTACGCTTTATCGGTGTGTATTGGCGGTAGGAAATGGAAACAAAAAATAGGGAATGGAAACAAAATATGTAAAAAGCACTTCGTTTTTGTTTCCATTCCCTACAAGTAGGGTGACCAAGTCGCCAAAAGTGGCTTATTTTAGGAGTTTAGTCGACACGCACAGTACACGGCAAATATTGGTATCAAATGAAAGCTCTTTATCTGTGGTTAATGAATCAAGATGTCGTCAAATGGTTTTTATTGTAGAATGGTATCAAAAATGACGTTAAAATGACGTCATCAATGTTTTTTAAATATTACCGAAAATTCACTGAAAAAAGGAATTGATGTATATTTCTTCTGTGGAAAGTAACATCAAAGATCGAAAGGTGAAAATTACTAACATATTTAATACTTCTTCGAATGATAAGTTTCAATTCAAATTTCTCATAAAATTTGCGTTTTTGGGTTAAAAAAGTTTATTTTGCTAAAAAATTGCATGTGAAAATTCTATTTTATTTTTTTTCCCGTCTCTGAGATCCACTGAATGAATTCTGATCATTCTTCAAAAAAGTTAAATCTAAAAATTTTCCTCTTCCAATTGATATCAAATACATTAAATCATTTTAATGCAAAAACTTTAAAACTGCTGTTTTTCCATAGAAATCTGCATACTAATTTCTATTCAGATTATTTCTATACATCAATCATAAAATCACTTATGAATTCGATAATTGACGGATGTATTCCGTTCTGATCTATTATGCTCTTTCGCATAATAACTTGCGTTTTAAACACATTATTTGTATTTTCAGTTTTTTGGGGAAAACTGTATTTTTCATTAAAAAATCACGGATTTCTGGATATTATCTATATAATTCACAGAATCATATTTCAGTAAAAATTACAAAATTTAGTAGTTATACCATAGTTTTTCTATCGAGGTACAAAATTCAAGCAAAAAATTTATTTTATTCTCTAAATTGGGGGTAAGATTAGGATTTTTATGGTTGTTCTTATATGCCTGTCATTTAGCCTAGGGAAAAGGGGGGGGGGGTGACGGATATCGGTATTGCAGTACGGGTGCGTCCTGCACCTTTTGAAAACATAGAGACAAAACCGTTTAAGCTAGTACATTATATTTACCACGTAGATTTTACTTAACGAACATAAGAGATAATTTTATTTTCAAGGTCGTGCGTGAAAGGTCAAGGTCATTTTGAGGCTAAAGATAGATTTTATGAGAAATAGATCAAAATTTCATTGAAATAATTGTTTTTGTTCTCTTTTTGATTCATTATGTTTTGGAATAATTCATACGTAAAAGAAAATGATCTTTCAAATATGTAACGGACTTTCTATATGTTTTGTTTCATCAAGAGAGAAATTACGTGTATGCGTACATGTACATATAAGGGAAGGGGGAGGGGGGTACATACTCACTTTTATTTATTAAAACTATAGGAATTACAAACAAGATTGATACAATGTCATTTGAGCTAGGACTATTTACCATGAACATTGACTTCAAACAGACAGAAAACCCTATTGATTTTGAAACTCAGGGTCAAGGTCATTTTGTGGCTAAAATAGATTTTTGGTAAAATTTTTCAAAAAAATCATTTAAATCTATTTTGGGTTGAAATATTTTAAATCTTCTTCATGATAAATAAAATATTTAAATGATCTTTTATGTATGTAATAAGGTTTTATCCCCTCCTTTTGCACATTTGAGAAATTATGCGAAAGAGGACTCCGAGATGGTTGCATGCACACATGCTGTAACAAGATATGGTGACCAAACCGTCTGAAATAGGAATTTCCAATTTGTATGTTAAATATCTTTAATTGTATAATTGAGAAATCAGTAATGGATGGTGATATCAAAGCTTAGGAACTTCAGGCTTATCATGAAGATTGAGTAGACCCAGACAAAGGACCTACTTGATTCTAAGGGTACGGGTCAAAGAAGGTCAAGGTCATTTGACATCATTAATCACATGATAGGCGTATGTTGCAGCGTAACCGTTGCCCTTTTCAGCTCACCTGAGCAAAGCTCAAGTGAGCTATTGTCATAGTGTGGCGTCCGGCGTCCGTCCGGCGTCCGTCGTCCGTCCGTCGTAAACTTTTCACATTTTCGACTTCTTCTCAAGAACGGCTGAAGGGATTTTGATGAAACTTGGTAGGAATGAAGTACTCATGGTCCCCTACAAGTGTTGGTGTTTTTCGTCCGGATTTGTCAACAGGTGGCGCCACCACAGCCAAAAGTAGGTCACGGGGGTACCCTCCTTTGACAAACTTCTTCTTCAGAACCGAAGCATGTATCGACAAACCGAAAGCATCAGGATGATCTAGAGAGATGTCATTAGAAGTGTTGTTATTTTAGGTTCCACTTCGAAGTCAAATCTTTGACGCGTTTTTGACGTCTTTTCGGACTTAGTCAGAAATGCACATTTTTGCACTATTTCTTTAAATAACTCAATAAGTGTATGATTTTACACATTCATTTACTGCATATTTATCATATTTAAGTAACTTAATGCTTTGATAAGTATTTCATTCTAAAATTGTACTTTTTTGATTTTTTACGAATTTTTTTCTTATGTGAAAAGGAAGGGGGGGGTGATTTTCATACATTTTCTGCTTCTTCTCCAGAACCACTGAACAGATTTTCATGAAACTTGGTAGGAATAAAGTACTCATGGTCCCCTACAAGTGTTGTTTTTCGTCCGGATCCATCAACAGGTGGCGCCACCAGAGGCAAAAGTAGGTTACGGGGGTACCCTCCTTTGACAAACTTCTTCTTCAGAACCGAAGCATGTATCGACAAACCGAAAGCATCAGGATGATCTAGAGAGATGTCTTAAGAAGTGTTGTTATTTTTGGTACCACTTCGAAGTCAAATTTTTGACGCGTTTTTGACGTCTTTTCGGACTTAGTCAGAAATGCACATTTTTGCACTATTTCTTTAAATAACTCATAAGTGTATGATTTTACACACTCATTTAGTACATATTTATCATATCTAAATTACTTAATGCTTTGATATGTATTTTATGCTTAAATTTTATTTTTTTTTTTTTTTTTGTGAATTTTTTTCTTATGTAAAAAGGAAGGGGGGGGTGATTTTCATACATTTTCTGCTTCTTTTCTATAACCACTCTTCAGATTGTCATGACATTTTGTAGATATGAGGTACTCATGCATGGTACCCTACAAGTGAAAGAATTTTGTCAAGTTATCCACTTTTGGATTTTTAAGGAATATTTTTTAAGATTGTACATAGGTATAATGTATGTTTTCCATGCCCAATGGACCCATGGGGAGTGGCTTAAAACCCCGGCGGGACACAAACAATTTTTTTCCCCTTTTTCAGTTTTTATTAGTTCACCTGAGCAAAGCTCAAGTGAGCTATTGTCATAGTGTGGCGTACGGCGTCCGTCCGTCCGTCGTAAACTTTTCACATTTTCGACTTCTTCTCAAGAACGGCTGAAGGGATTTTGATGAAACTTGGTAGGAATGAAGTACTCATGGTCCCCTACAGGTGTTGTTGTTTTTCGTCCGGATCTGTCAACAGGTAGCGCCACCACAGCCAAAAGTAGGTCACGGGGGTACCCTCCTTTGACAAACTTCTTCTTCAGAACCGAAGCATGTATCGACAAACCGAAAGCATCAGGATGATCTAGAGAGATGTCTTAAGAAGAGTTGTTATTTTTGGTTCCACTTCGAAGTCAAATTTTTGACGTGTTTTTGACGTCTTTTCGGACTTAGTCAGAAATGCACATTTTTGCATTATTTCTTTAAATAACTCAATAAGTGTATGATTTTACACATTCATTTACTGCATATTAATCATATTTAAGTTACCAAATGCTTTGATAAGTATTTTATTCTAAAAATTTAATGTTTTGATTTTTTATGAATTTTTTTCTTATGTGAAAAGGAAGGGGGGGGGTTGATTTTCATACATATTCAACTTCTTCTCCAGAACCACTGATCAGATTTTCATGAAACTTGGTAGGAATGAAGTACTCATGGTAGTCTAGTCAAAGTAGAGGGAAAATATTAACTAATTGCAACAGTTTGTTTCTACGCGGGAAAATGAAGTGATATACCATATATATATCACATAAAAAGTTTAGAAAAAAACATTCAGGGGAAAGTTGTTATTTGAACGATTTAAATTTTGCTTGAATCTAAAAATAAAAATCCCGTGTCGTTAAAGAAAAAGTCCGAATTTTCGGAAATCTTGCGCGTTTCGGGGTTTACTGTACGGTTCACATTAACCGATCTACTATTTGTAATATTTATTCTATGGCAGTGCTCAACGTCTTCCTATCTGTGAAAAAAGTATTAATTGTACAAGTAAAGTCTATCTGGTCAATTATAGAAAATTCCAATTAAATTTGGTTATCCTTTATTACGTGTATATTTAGTAAAATCTAGCTGCGAGTTATACATATAGATTTGACGACTTGGGTTCAAGTTGCATAGACTTATATTTCAAATTTTGCCGAATTGTTGTACAAATTTTAATAATGATTTAGATATCTCACTGAAACATTATCTTTAATACAATACACTAGTCTGTCAATTCAGTTGACGTCTGTCCGTACAGTTTATACTGTACAAGAATAATCCATGCCTAGCATGTATGATATGCCCCCCTCCCCCCCCTCTCCCCCCCCCCCTTTTTTTTCTCTTTCGATTGACATATATTCGGCTTATTGTAAAATTTATGAAACCATTATTTTCTGTGCATGAAAGTGATATTAAGTAGCTTTTTATCTACTATACGTCTATTTAGCGAACGGTTCGAAATTGGGGGGGGGTTTGTTTACCGAGTTGTTAGGAATTATTACATAATACATATTTTACGATTAATTATAAAGATCAATTATATATATTTTTTTTAAATAGTACCATTCAAAATTATTTGTTAATGAAATAGTTTGTGGATGCATGAATGAATATCGTATTCGATGAACTTTCAGCAATTATATAGATTCACATTACGCCGAACCGAAAACAAACCAATGTGCAACGTATGTGTGAGGGAATCAATCCATAGATTAAACAAGTTTATTCGTGTAAGTTTTCAATTACAGTTAGATTGAAATGAAACTGAAAATTCTTTTATACATTTTAGTGAACCAGAATGCTTTATAATCACTTAAGTTACATGTCAGTATATATACAATAGCTATTATAGCGTAGTCACCCAGCACACCAAGTATAAGTTATCGGATTTCATAATTCAAAATCAAAATGGAGAATTAGTGTTTGTTATATTATTCTATTAATAAACATATTATGATAAAGATTCCAGTTGCCAAGTCAATTTTTTTAAGTAAAATTGGTCAATTAAAGTCAAAATATCGATTTTTAAAAGATATGTGCACGATAAACTCCGAAGCGCGGGAAATGGCGCGAGCGCGTTACTCGGACTTTTACCATCAAACAGAAGCGGTTCTATAAATAGATTAAAACGAAACTTAAATCGTCAAATAAGCAACTTTCCCGTTTATTAATTTTTCTAAACTTTTTGGGGGATGATTTATTTACTTTAATAGACAAATAACAGTTGAATTTGTAACTGTTGCAATTAGTTGCCAAATCAACCGTTTTATCCGTAGATTGACAAGACTATGGTCCCCTACAAGTGTTGTTGTTTTCCGTCCGGATCCATCAACATGTGGCGCCACCAGAGGCAAAAGTAGAATACGGGGGTACCCTCCTTTGACAAATTTCTTCTGCAGAACCGAAGCATGTATCGACAAACCGAAAGCATCAGGATGATCTAGAGAGATGTCTTAAGAAGTGTTGTTATTTTTGGTTCCACTTCGAAGTCAAATTTTTGACGCGTTTTTGACGTCTTTTCGGACTTAGTCAGAAATGCACATTTTTGCACTATTTCTTTAAATAACTCAATAAGTGTATGATTTTACACACTCATTTACTACATATTTATCATATTTAAATTACTTAATGCTTTGATATGTATTTTATGCTTAAATTTTATTTTTTTGATTTTTTATGAATTTTTTCTTATGTAGAAAGGAAGGGGGGGTGATTTTCATACATTTTCTGCTTCTTTTCTATAACCACTCTTCAGATTGTCATGACAATTTGTAGGTACGAGGTACTCATGCATGGTACCCTACAAGTGAAAGAATTTTGTCAAGATATCCACTTTTGGATTTTTAAGGAATATTTTTTAAGATTGTACATAGGTATAATGTATGTTTTCGATGCCCAATGGACCCATGGGGAGTGGCTTAAAACCCCGGCGGGACACAAACAAAATTTTTTTTCCTTTTCCAGTTTTTATTAACTCACCTGAGCAAAGCTCTAGTGAGCTTTTGTCATAGTGTGGCGTCCGGCGTCCGTCCGTCGTCCTTCCGTCGTAAACTTTTCACATTTTCGACTTCTTCTCAAGAACGGCTGAAGGGATTTTGATGAAACTTGGTAGGTATGAAGTACTCATGGTCCCCTACAAGTGTTGTTGTTTTTCGTCCGGATCTGTCAACAGGTGGCGCAACCACAGCCATAAGTAGAACACGGGGGTACCCTCCTTTGACAAACTTCTTCTTCAGAACCGAAGCATGTATCGACAAACCGAAAGCATCAGGATGATCTAGAGAGATGTCTTAAGAAGTGTTGTTATTTTTGGTTCCACTTCGAAGTCAAATTTGACGCGTTTTGAAGTCTTTTCGGACTTAGTCAGAAATGCACATTTTTGCACTATTTCTTTAAATAACTCAATAAGTGTATGATTTTACACACTCATTTACTACATATTTATCATATTTAACTTACTTAATGCTTTGATATGTATTTTATGCTTAAATTTTATTTTTTTGATTTTTAATGAATTTTTTTCTTATGTAAAAAGGAAGGGGGTGGTGATTTTCATACATTTTCTGCTTCTTTTCTATAACCACTCTTCAGATTGTCATGACAATTTGTAGATATGAGGTACTCATGCATGGTACCCTACAAGTGAAAGAATTTTGTCAAGATATCCACTTTTGGATTTTTAAGGAATATTTTTTAAGATTGTACATAGGTATAATGTATGTTTTCGATGACCAATGTTACAGGTGCAACTACAGGAAAAAAAACCTTCTTTGTATGATTAATCATTTTTAGATCGACCTTTCATCCATAGTTACAGCTGATAATTCAACAAGCGACACATGCTCCAATGTTTTATTGATTGACCTTTTATGTGATATGATTCAATTATTTTAATTCTTTATACTTATTTAGAATTTTATTTTTAAAGTTGGGAACAAGTCATTTTTTGCCGTGTAGGATCCAGATCTCAGTTATTTTTCAAGTACTTTCTTACCAAAAATAGGAGAAAAATTCTCAAATCGCACCGGCTTAAACACATTGACACTTCTTTTGAATGATTAGAAGTTTTATTTGAATCACATAGAAAAAATGCCGTAAAGATGAAATTCTATTTGAATCACATAGAAAAATACCGTAAAGATTAAAAGTACACAACTTTTTTTAATATTTTTTCAAAGCCATGCAACTGATTCCGGACCGGAATTATTCGAATTTTATGATCTGGGTCCGAATTTTATGATCTGAATACCCATTTTCACACGTATTCTTCCACACATGTAGATGTCTCACACACTTTAATCTATATTCAAAATTTTATTTCATCCATCTAGTAAACAATCACGGGAAGACAATTCAAGATAAACATTGTGTGTGTTTTCCACCAATTGTTGAAAATAATAAGAAAATAATCGGAACTAATCGGAACTATTTGACAGGACAATGACCTAGATATGCATTAATTGGGATCTGTATCCTCTACCCGAAGGGGATTCCCCATGTATTAATGTGATACCTTTAGTACTGCGATACATTTCAGGAGATACAGTGCAAACGGAATAGATTTTTATACTTGGAACACTTTCATAATGGTTATCATTCATGTAATTTGAACACTTGCATATACCTGTTATCATGTATAAAGTTTGCTCGAAATTCCTTTGTCTTAGACTCTCTTAGATGAAGTAATTTACGGACTGATTTCTTGAAGAAACGTCTAATGAGTAATCTCTTCCTCTGGATTTTGAGAATGCATAGGACATTGAATATATGCAATTCTTGAAAATAAATAATTCAGTTCAGAGTTCCTGAAATCTTCCAATGAAATGTTGGACCACAGAAAGCTGTTACTTTAATAGAGATAAAGCCTGTGTTTGTGAAACATGAATGCCCCCGGTGGCATCTTTGTTAGTATAAACACCTTTTGAAAGTTTTTGTAAAGTAGGTCAAAGGTCAATGTCAAGATAAAAAATTTTGGTATCAATAGAAAGGTTTTAACATAACAAAAACACGTGTAAAATATCAAAGCCCTATAACTTACCATTCAAAAATTATGCCCAATGTTAAAGATTTTGAAAGATAGGTCAAAGGTCAAGGTCATGGTCACGAGGTCAAAATTTTTGGTATCAATGGAAAGGTCTTGTCACAAGGAACACACATGTCAAATATGAAAGCCCTATCACTTACCATTCAAAAGTTATGCCCAATGTTAAAGTTTTTGAAATGTAGGTCAAAAGGTCAAGGTCACGAGGTCAAAAATGTTGGTATCAATGGAAAGGTCTTGTCACAAGGAATACACATGTGAAATATGAAAGCCCTATCACTTACCTATCAAAAGTTATGCCCAATGTTAAAGTTTTTGAAAAGTAGGTCAAAGGTCAAAGTCACGGTCACAAGGTCATAAATTTTGGTATCAATGGAAAGGTCTTGTCACAAGGAACACACATGTGAAACATGAAAGCCCTATCACTTACCTATCAAAAGTTATGCCCAATGTTAAAGCTTTTGAAAAGTAGGTCAAGGTCACGAGGTCAAAAATTTTGGTAACAATGGAAAGTTCTTGTCACAAGGAACACACATGTGAAATATGAAAACCCTATCACAAGTTATGTCCAATGTTAAAGTTTTTGAAAAGTAGGTCAAAGGTCAAGGTCACAAGGTCAAAAATTTTGGTATCAATGGAAAGGTCTTGTCACAAGGAATACTCATGTGAAAGATGAAAGCCCTATTACTTCCCATTCAAAAGTTATGTCCAATGTTAAAGTTTTTCGGACAAACAGACAAACAAACAGACGGACAGGCCAAAAACTATATGCCCCCGAATCTTTGATTCCGGGGGCACAAAAATAAATTATTATTCACAACCTTAAGCCACTGTGTTCGTCATCTTGTATGTATAATATTTCTAAGAGGAACACAGAGGCCTGAGGTTGTGAATAATAAAACATTTTCTCTCATAAAACGACAGGTTCCTGTGATAAGACATTTGGGAATTTTTATCTGTTCAAATAATAGATACATGATTTTATCGGACCAAAAAACTTTTTGTCGGCAAATCCGATGCAACCGATACATTTCATGAACTCTCTCCGCTAACAATTTGTCCGTGTAACAGACCTATGATGAGGTAAAACATTTAATTAACAGTAAATAACGATGTCGTAGGTCTGCTAGTTGGACAAGCTTAACAATTTCATGGGCCTTTTAATTGGTTTCAAACTGCGAAACCTAGAGAAACCACTTGAGTTACGCTCCTTCTTGCCTGTTGAAATATGCATAGGCAAGAAGCGCCGCATTTCAGCATATTTACTGAAAATTATTTGTGAAATGGCTTCACTGGGTCATGAGGTTTTATACAACATTCACTGCTTTTTTGGAAAACAAACTGGCCCAATTTCTGCACAACTCACTTGAATTGATAAATATTGGATCAAAACGATTTTAACTGTACGTTTCATGTATTTGAGATGAAATCAATACTATTCAAAAGCATAATTCATAGATTTCAGTGAATAAAGGCAAAACCGAAAAATCTTTGTTTTTTATGCCCCTGGAATAAAAGATTCGGGAGCATATAGTTTTTGGCCTGTCCGTCTGTCTGTTTGTCTGTCTGTTTTCCGAAAAACTTTAACATTGGACATAACTTTTGAATGGAAGCTGGTGATAGAGGTTTCATATTTCACATGTGTATTCCTTGTGACAATACCTTTCCATTGATACCAAAATTTTTGACCTCATGACCATAACCTTGACCTTTCACGTACTTCTCAAAAACTTTAACATTGGGCATAACTTTTGAATGGTTAGTGACAGGGCTTTCATATTGTACATGCGTATTCCTTGTGACAAAATCTTTCCATTGATACCAATATTACGCTGACCCTGACCTATCACATACTTAACAGAAAATGGCGTTTATACTAACGAAGGTGCCGCCTGGGGCATTCTCGTTTCACAAACACAGGCTTTATAATTTCTGGCATGCTAGCTATCAATAATGAAAGGTTTTGTGTTCAATTTTAAATAAACTTAATTTATGAAATCATTTCATTGTTTTATTCTTTTTCTGCTGCACATTAATGTGGAATTTTACAATAGGATTTTATTTTTGATGTTGCATAATTGAACTATACTAGCTGGGCATATGACATTAGACCACTTTATCCGTCTTTTCAAATCAGTAAAAAAGTTATTGTTTTGAAATGTGACTATTTTTTTCTTTTTTGTACTTTTAAATGTTGTCTGAAAACGGCAAAAATCTTTTTTGAAAGGTTGTGGGCTAAAATCCTGGTACTGGCACAATCAGTATTCAACGTCAGTATGTCAATTAGAGCGTGCATGGGTATCAGGTGAGACTTGTGCCCCCTGGGGCTCTTGTTTAGTGTAATTTTCGGGTACGGGGGGTGGGGGCTGCCTATTTTGAATTTTAAATGAAGGACCTATTAATTTCTCCTGGTATGTGTCAGCATAGAATATAAGTGAATTGTAAATCAAAAATATTTACTTTGACTATTCAAATAAATACAATGTACAAAAAAATTAAATTTTTTTGATTTGCAATTCACAAATATTTTATGACATGTGCGTACATTTTTCTTTCGTGTGTGTGTGGGGGGGGGGTTGATATACAAGATTTAACATTTATTGATAATAGGTATCAGCTGGTTGATAATCAAAATATTTTAAACCTACTTCATCATAAATAATTATATTACATTCCTTCCGCGTTACCCTAAAATGAAGGTGTGTACCAATAAAACGCACTTCATTTTCAATAAAAAAAAATGGAAATATAGTGTACTCTATAATTTACAGGCAAAAATTTGTCACGGGATATACTTTTTTGTGATAAATTTCAGAATCAAAGGGATTTGTCGCGCTTTTCGGTTGCTTTATGTACTATTGTTTATAACCTATATAGAGCATTTATCAACCGGGAAGCGTGATAAAATTCCTGTTATAAGAACCAAAGCATAATACATCTATATCGAAAAAACCAAAATCATTAAAATGATAAGAAGGATGACTCAGTTGAATTGCTACTAAAAGAATGAATATTTTATTATCTTTATAATGTGATATAATAATATATTTCTTTCTTATCTGATATAATCATCTTGATATTTATGAATCTCAATGTGAAAGAGAGAGTTACAGAATATTGACGAGTATGTATATCAAACACCTTCAAATTCATTAGCACCATTTAAAAGCAGATAACTTTACAGCATGGACCAGACATGCACGTTTCGGGCACTTAATCCTCGTCAGTGATCCTAAATCTAAACGATGGAATGTGGCCAAAATCTGTGAAATTATGTCCAAAACATACCGAAAGACGTAGCAAGATGGCTGGGATATGATGCTACAGAACCCAGGTTTCAGAAATTTGAGGAAATTTGTAAACAGAATTTTTTTAATGCGTTTGAAGAAACGACCAACCGAAATTGATCGAACTTGGCTACATGTGCCCTCGGGGACTCCTGGGTCCACCAGCAGTGACACTCACCAAGTGGTACAAATATTTTGATAAAATATCTATTCTCTGTAAGCATTTGCACTTTTATGAAGGACGCATGGCACGGCATGTCTCAGATTTTGATGAAATTTATATATAAGGTTGGGTCTGACCAAAAGTTAAAAAATGATAAAAGTTTTCTTAATGTCACATCCGGTTGCCATGGAAACGGACTTTGAATATTCAAAAAATGAATTTTTGGGCGTTTTTGAATTCGCATACATCATTTATGCAGCATAATCTAAAACAAACACTAATGAATTATCAGTAACTTATCATTGCTTTTTCAAGTTAAGTAAAAATAATGTTGGGTTTATGGTCTTATCTATATGTTTCCATGGCAACAACACAGGTACCCTATCAAAGTAGTGTTTTTTTGGCATTTTTTCAAAATTCAATGATAAATTACTTACATTTTTCAGTTGTTTATGCAAATAATACACAAGAAATAACCATGGAACAAAGGTTGTGTACGTTGCTATGGCAACATGAACTCAGATCGCAAAAATGAAAACAATTTAAGACAATATTTAGAGACCTTTTTTCCTAGATCATTGAATTTTAATTCAAAGTAATGATAATTAATGAATGTATTCAAGTAGATCTTTCATAACATGAAAAAATTCTCTTTTAAATATGCAGGAAATAGCCCGTTGCTATGGGAACCATTGTGTAAAATTGTACATAAGCCCACTTTGAGTCCTTGGATACGAGCATCCAAAGTTAAGTAATGTGAAAATTTTTAAATCTAAAATAAAGTTTAGACTTTCCTTTATAATATATGTAAAAACAATTGTGTAAGCCTGTTTCAGTTTTTTGGGGGAAAAGGCTTCGAAAAACAGTAAAAAAAGTGCGTTGTATTGTATGGCCAAATTACCATAGCAACCATTACTTATTTGAAAGTTTTTTCATGTATTTTGAAAGAGGCTCACTCGATCTTTATTTATGATAAATCTGAACTTTCTTGGATTAATAATGACTGTTTTATAAAAATAATTAAAAATGGTTGCCATGGTAACATATGTTCCCCACAGCTTTTTCACGGTTTTTGAAATAGCCCTTGGTGTTGGATATATTCCAACATTTCTCATCTGTTCATCATGATGCAGAAATCTAAAAAATAACTCTGAAGTTGCAAAATAAGTAATATTATAGACCATAATTACCGTTGCCAAGGTAACTTATATAAATAGCAACAAGTGAGTTTATCTTGGATTTGCTCATTCTATAAAATAAATTCCATTTTCTTAATATATACCCATCAAGAGAGAAGGAAAATTGGAAAATACAAACAGCATTTTGAAATCAATATTTTAAAATTAGCTTATTATGTTGTCATGGTAACCAGCCTTTTTGACAGTATCAGACACTATCTGAAATTTTAGGTCTTAATCTTTAGGATGCTTAGAAATTCTTCCAGAAATGTCGTATATAAACCAAATTATAAAGCTACAAAGGAGCTCAATTTTGCCAATTTCTCAACTTTAAAGGCCGTTGCCATGGTAACCAGATGACCTAGAAATAAAATTTTGGTCTAATTTACCTTTTTTCATTGGTCCCTACTTATGTGTGAAATTTCATGAAAATCGGAGACCATGCGTGCCGAAATTGTTTAAATGGTTACAGAGAATTGCTATTAAAAGTCTTCAAATTCATTAGCATCATTTAAAAGCAGATAAATTTATAGCATGGAACAGACATGCACGTTTCGGGTACTTAACCCTCAATAATAGCTTATGAATGAACATTCCGGCTCTTGTGGTAAATTTTCAAAAATTTTTTTTAGCAAAAAACCTTTTGCCTGACAATACACGCATTTTAACTTAACATTTTGAACATAAACTAATTTCACTTGAAAGTACATTGAACATTTTATAAATCTATGTTATTACTGCTTATGTCTAGAGGAGATACATGGGAATTTAAAACTGTTTACCTTTCCCTATGATTTTTCCATTGAAAAACATTTTTTTTTTTCATGAGATCGTTGATGGTTTATCGAGGAGAGAGGGCTTTCTACCCATCGACATGATTTTATGGATAACGCTGTATATGCACGTACATGTACACCCTAGCTGAAGTAATCAAAACGATGGATATCTTTCTGCGATAGATTTTGGTACAGAATAAAAACTATGCGACGAAAAGCGTAGCACCCTCGCACGGCATCAATACCAATGTGCTCGCAGTAACACTCTAGTAGGCCTTTATGGCCCTGTCACACTTTCACTTTTTTGGTCAACGCACGAGTAACGACCAAGTAAATTAACCAACACGTTGCAGAACGTTGAGTCGCTAGTTGGTCGTTATTTGGTCACTGGCTTGTCGTTGTGTGGTCGCTGGAGGACGTTGACCAGTGTTCGCTGCGGTTGTCGGAAAATTTTGTGCATGAACAAAACTGCCGACTACTGCCCAGCGTCCAATCGTAATTTAAGTTATGGAGTTATTAGGAGGTCGCTGGGCATGTGTTCCCGTGCGCTGTGCAGTCGTTGCTGAAAACGTTGAGAAGGCACCGATAATTGCAACGAATGTGTAACGACAGAGGAGCGCAAGTCTAATGCGTACACATGCAGCCACACTCTTCTAGCGATGGTCTAACGTCCTCAATGTGTACCCAACGACGAAATTGTGTTAGGATAATCAAACGCCTTTTATACCGTGGATATATCCTTCTGTCACCAGACGGACACTTGGCTTGGTACTGGACCAATCTACAGCCTTGTACCAGCGCATTCTTAAGAATTGCACTCTGACTGACTGTGACGACGGGACTCCATGACAGGCCCTGTCCAAACCACTTTATGTAAGGGAAACACAGAAGGAATGTAAATATTTAGTTTTAAAATATTTAATTAAACAGATTTTTTAAGTTGGTAGGTGATGGATTATTCTTCGATGTTTATATTGATTGCATTATTTGAGACGCCGAATACAAGCTGAACTTGCCTGGATTACTAAATTACAAACTGGTTTAAACGATAAAATTCATGGACAAGGAAACATCCTCGGCCTACACAGAGATCAGTGTCTTTTCAATCGGCCCTAATACTAAATGAAAATTTATGTCACATGGAAAAGAACGAAACAAAAATAGAATACATCGTACCTATGGAAGGGGATTAGGGTTACAATGCTATTTGACTTGCTTACATGCTTGATGCTATGTTGCTTCATTCAATGTTTGATTATTCCAAGTTCATTCGTCTTGCTTTCATTTCAAATTTCATTTAAATCTTTCGTCTTTGTGTAATTTTGCTTCCGTGCATTTCACATTTGTCCCTCGTCAATGCATAATTGTCGTTATGCCATGCGTTATTACATCTTTCATTCTGCAACCTTCTTTCGTCCTAATGCTATGATTGCTTCGTCAATGCTAACTTCAGTTTTGATACCAGATGGCGGTTCGCGCGACCGCAAGTGCCCGTTCCTTGAATGAACTTGAATGAAACATCCCCTGTCGTTGACTACAGTATCGTTCGAAAAATAAGTTATATCATCGCACGAGAGGACAAAAACAAACAGAAAAGGCCCTAATATGTATCGTTAAAATGATTACTTTTTTGTTCGAATATTTCAATCGGCTTTTGCTTTTTTGCGCTGTTTATAACTCATTTTTCCAAGTACTGCAGCAGGGGACGTCTCAAAGTTCATTTCAAGGACAGGACACAAACGGAGTGCCACCTTCATGTAATATCAAAATTGAGGTTAGCATTGACGAAGCAATAATGGCATTAGGACGAAAGAATGATGGCACAATGAAAGATGTCATAATACATGGTATAACGACAATTATGCATTGACGAAGGACAAATGTAAAATGCACGGAAGCAACATTGCATTGCATAAGAAAGACAAATGCAATTAAGTCAATTTGAAATGAAAGCAAGACAAATGAACATCGAATAATCAAACATTGAATGAAGCAACAAAGCATGAAGCATGTAAGCAAATCAAATAGCATCGTGACTCCAATCCCCCTCCATACGTACCCTCAAAGTTCTACTAATTATTGCACACAACGGCGGTAGGCACGAATTCATCAGAGGTTGCATTCTGATTGATTCAGACTTAATATCATTGTCGCATTCGGATCCTGTTTTTAGAAATATCTCCCCTTAAAGACGATTCATAAAAATTCAAATTATTAACAAAGGTTTCGATCTTCTAAACATCTCTTATATCTTTCGGGATCATCGCGTAAAAAGTACTATTCCTCAATATTTGAGAAATGAGAACCTCCTCTTATTTATAACAAGTATAAGATACCTATTCGAAATTTCGTATTTAACTACAATAAAGTAACATCAGATCCTAAAATACTTGAATCGAGCCCTGCTTCTTGAGAATGTGCAACTTCTGAGTTTCTATATAAACCAGCAGGTCATATTGTTAAAGGTGACTTTTCAATATCTCAGCAGTCTTCTTGAAAAAGGACCTAAGAATAGAAAACCATTCAAAATAGATTTTATTAAATGTCGCGAGGTACTAAAGGAATAACTATACCAAACGATGGTGTAAATCGGAAGGAGTCGAATCGCATTCTCTGAATGACTGAAAAACCTCATTTTGGATATTACTGATATACGAATAGATAACTTCCACAAAAATCCTCATCTTTTTGAAAATCCAAGTTCTAAATATGAAAGATATTTCAAATCCAAATTACGTAATTTACATGAAAAATTTTTGTCTTTGCTGCCGCAGATAAAGCAGCCAACAACACTCTAATCATTTGAAAACGTTACTATATATCAACTTTAGTTTCGGAATTTTCGTAAAAAAAATATTATATATATGTATAAAGTGTCCCCGACATTTTGAGCAAACATAACAGTGAAATTCCTTCATTCAACATCCCTATATCTAAATTGGATCTTCCTACAATATGCCGCCAAAACTGCACAAGTCTCCTTACAAATTTCGATACATTGCTAATTCTTGCAACTGCTCACTCACGGCGATAAAGGAAAACGTGGTGTGAAACTGCTTTAAACAAGAATGATGTAAATTTATTTTGGTCTATTAAAAATTCAGGGGATGTGATTGACAAAATGAAATCTAAGAATTTTACAGCCAATACGATTTCTTCATACGACTTTTCAAATATGTACTGATTATATGGTGCTTTCATCGAGAGGGGAAAACTTACATTTGTATATCTGAATCAAAAGGTTTCTTTTCTGCTACAGATTACAAATCATAGACATTTGTATTGCCTTGTCCTTCCTCTTTGACAACATTTATGTAAGATTTGGTGAGAATCTCTACAAGCAGGTTGTAGGGATCCTTACGGGTACTAATTCTGCGCCTCTTGTTGCTGATTTATTTCTAAACACGTATGAAAAAATTATCCAAAGTCTTCAAATGCAAATAAAACATGATGATGTGAAATTTGTCATTGGTAATTCTGGGTACCTTGATGATATTCTTACTATCGACAATCCTGTTTTTGAAAACTAAAAAAAAATGTTATTTAACCATAAGAATTGACTTTAAACAAGGCACACGTTACAAACACAGAAACGCCATTTTTGGAACTAAATATCAAAAATTGTTAATGGAGAGATTCATACAAGTGTGTATGACAAATGAGATTATTTTGGGTTCAACATAGTAAACTCTCCCTGGCTTGACGGTGATGTTCCTCGATTACCTTCATACGGTATCTGCATTTCACAGCTGATCCGGTATTCTAGAGCATGTACCGATGTTTTAGATTTCCATAGAAATTTACAAATTACGAAGAAACTTTTAGGTTTAGGTCAAGATTTTAGCTTTCACAAATTAGCAAAGACTCTCTGGAAATTGTACAAATTTTGGTCAACTTCTTTTGAAATTCGGACCCATACAAGTAACAAAGTATATTACTTCTAGTATTTCCACCACTCCAATGCTATTTTGAACATAGATTTTATTTGGATATGCTACTGAATCGACCCTACAGGAAATTTGGAGTCGCGCACTCTCTGCAATGTAAATGCACAAATCTAAATTCAAAAAAATAAAGGGGGCGCTACTGAAATAATTTTAGGTGGCTCCTCTAGAAGCATCACTGATGAGAATTAAATATTCGAAACACGTGTCTGGTGCATGGAAGTTGGTTTGGAATTTTCTTCAAGAAGGTTTAAAGTTGGAACCCTTCGACATTATTCACAACCTGCATTTTATATTGACTTAACGTTTATGGTTTTGCTTTGGGTGCTGCAACCGAGTGTTGTTGCAGATCCCATCCTTTCTTTTTAATTAACAAAATAAGAAGGATCAAATGAGTTTAAGAAGATCCTGACGTTATACAGTTATACAGAATTACCATCGTTATCAAATGCCTTTCATATTGTCGGTATGATCCTTCTGTCACCAGACGGACACTTGACTTGGTACTGGATCAATCTACAGCCTTGTTAGAGCGCATTCTTAAGAATTTCACTCTGACTGACTGTGGCGACAGGACTCTATGACGGGCCCTGTCAAAACGTCTTCAGAGAAGACAGGGCCACCACCACCTGTACTCTCTGAATCTCAGTCGGATTCCTCGGGTGATCACATGCATGAGCTCGCTACAATCGGCAGAGCACGTACTGTATTTCGTACGCCTGTTTTTATATCAATTTATATATCCATCTGTGTGTTTCTTTGGCTTCTGCGTCATGCTGTCTGTTTGTATGTTCATCTCACAGTGAGAAGGTTATTTTACACAACAATTGTACGTTCTTCGAGACCTCTGGGTAATCGTTGTGCGCGCGTTATTCAGGATAACCACACCGTCTGCTACTGACGCGACAGATGAACGTCCTAAGTCGACACCGATTGCCCATTGGTCTCGTTGGTTTATGTATAGTAATTTGTGTTTGATGTTTCTATGTGATTTGGTGTTCCTTGTAAACTTTCGTCTCTTTCTGTGCGTGTCTGCTTTGTGTTTTTTGCAGTGGGTGTTTTGGGATTTTTGCTGTTGGTGTTGCAAGCGGGTGTTGTTGGAGATCCCCTACTTTCTTTGTTGTGGAAAAAAATTCTGATAATATTTTTTAAAAGCAGATTCCTCAAGAAAGTGTTATGTTTGGCAGGCTTTTTGGAAAAGTGGAATTGCATATTTCAGTTACAGTATACATCAAATTTCTTCATCAAATTTATTCGAGGTGGCGCTGCTTCCACGTTCTGTTTCCTTGTTCAAGGTTCTGATACCCGGTCCAGTGAGCGAAACTCCCCTCCCCCTTCCTTGTTTTTAAATAATACGAAGAGAGAAATTTAAATGCGCTTTTAGCTTCCCTTTTGGTCCTTCTGACGTAGATAGAAGAACTTGCATCATTCATGTGATATATGAATGTCAGAATTGTACTAATTAGCATGGCACCGCATTTAAAGCGCCACTTTCAATGCCTTCCGTACTTTAATACGGAGATTGTTCATTATACCGAAGTTTGTCGTCCTTACATTAAACATACAAAAAACATGTTATGAAAATTTACTAAAACTAAGGGGTATATCCCCGATGGCATAGCTCTGTACTTCACAAGTTCTTTAATTGGCAGAAATTTTAAGTCAAGTTTAGAGGTTCCTAGCACCATCTCTCTATGACTTTTTTCTGTCATATATATTTTATCCAACAATGCTACTGAATCGACACATATGGGAGCCGCGCACTTTTTACAAAATAAATGCACTATTTCAAATTCAGAAAATAAAAATACAGGGCGCTACTGAAATACATTGGACTGAGCTGTGTCAGATTAAGTACCACTGATGAGGATTTACTATCCGAAACACGTGTTGTTGCATTAAAATAGGTTTGAAATTAAGCAGCACATTCCGACTTCGGGCTGTAAAGGGGTTGATATTTGTAATACATATATCTTAACGTAGATTGTTCCATATCATGGTCATTCATCGGTGTACCAAGTATCAAATCCGATACCTCCCCCGTTAGAGATATTTCAGCTGTAACCGCGCCTCTTCATGAATATCAATGAGAAGGAGAGCTCCGAGGAACAAAGTGATTAGATACATATACCAATTTAGAAGGCTATTTCAATGATTATTATTAACAACGACAGGTGAAATAGACATCGTATGTTTCTTTCATACAGCATTTCAAACAGTAACGATAAAATAATGTGTATCAAACGATTTAGGACCTATTATGTCTAATCTGATTTACATGTCCAGCAAAATATCAACTCCTTCGTGGCGTGTGACGAGATTTTACTCATTTTTCACCGAATGTTATATATCCATTTGGTCCCTAATATATTCTTTCCATATTGCTCTTTCACACCCTGTCTTCCTTTAATTTCTTTCTCAATCCAAATCCGAGTATCAGTGTATTTTCCCCTCTTTTCCATTGAGAGTGTGCGCTACTCGCCATGTTTGTTTTGATTTGTACAACACGACGAGCCGCATCGAGCACGCGTGAGGGTAGGTCTACCCCAAACATGGGCAATTTTTGTGGCGCCACAAAAATTCGTTTTTAAATTAATTTATTATGATCACATTAAGGATCTTTTGTTAACAATTTGGGTATTAACGGCAAGTTTATAACTTCCACCATCCAAGAAAAATAGAGATTTGCCCTATTTCTTTTTTATGTAGCATGTTTTCGTCTGAAACATATGTTTCAGTATTGACCATTTTAGCCACTAGGTTGGTACTTCTGCTGGTGGATTGTTTAGTTCCCGTGGATATCGTTCGCCTATTTTCACAGTGTTTAGGAACTTAACTCGAAACATATTTGTTAATTCTCACCCACAATATGATAGAATATTAATTGCAAAGCTCTGTTCTTAGTAAGTTCTTTTGGAGAATCTTCACATCAAGTGTAGACATTTCCTCAAGATTCATGTTTTATGGATTTTCTCTTTTTGGGTCACGAATATAACTTATAAGACATAGCTTGTTGAAACGCGCATATGGTGCATTGAAATTTTACACTGGAACATATAAAAAGAGTAAGTGTCTTAATTTTATGTTTTGTTACGGGTATGCAACACACCATCTTCTTGAGACAAGTGTACGTAATACCTTACTCCCCCTTGTCGGATGTCATACACAAAACTGCGTCTCCGGTAAATGTCGTAGTGGAGACTTACCAGGCCAAAAATGCGTATACTTTACTAGCAATTTAAGTGCTTGTTAATGTGTTTGAATGATTTTACTCCCAAAATTGCTACTATATGAAAGTATGATATAATATCGACTCTGATCTTGTCGTATATACTCTCCACTACGATACTCGCCGGAGACGCAGTTTTATGTATGACATCCGACAAAGGGGAGTAAGGTATAACGCACACTTGTCTTGAGAAGATGGCAAGACACAGCAAGTTCATATATCGTACATGAAGTACGCGTTTGCTCATTTCATGCGATAAATGCATTTGCTGTGTATTGCATACTAGTAACAAAACACACATTTTTAAAAATTGTTTTTCAGAAGAAAAAAACATATCCCCCAATCCCTCTAAGTTACTTTGGCCTTGGTCACTTTACCTTGGGCAAGATGATATGAAACCTTTGAGTCGTGGGCAACATCATACAAAAACATGAAAATGATTTATTTTATTGTTTTTAAGAGGTATAGCCCGAACATGATTAGCAAATACAATTTCATCATAAGCATACTGGATGACCTTGGCCTTGGTCACAAATCTTGTATACAGGTGATCTGAAACCTATGGATCATGAGCAACAAGAAACTGAATTAGTGATTGGATACACAAATCAAAAGATATAGCCTGGACATGATTAACATATACAATTTCAGCCTGGACATGATTAGCATATACAATTTCATTACTAGTAAAACTAGTTAAAAATGTACAAAGTGACCTTGACCTTGGCCACATGACCAAGGGTTAAGGTGATGTGAAACTATTGGGTCATAATCAGCAACATACTAAAATATAAAAGCGATCCGGTAAACCGTTCAAGAAATATAGCCGGAACAGGAATGTATGTACAATTTCATTTAAAATGAATTGAGTGTCCTTGACCTTGAGTCAAGATGATGTGAAACCTTTAAGTCATAAGCAACAACATAATAAGATATGAAAGTGATCTGTAAGTAGTTCAAGAGATATAGCTCGGACAGCATAGCATGTAACATTTCATAAAAAAATGTACAAAGTGACTTTGACCTTGGTCATATGATCTTAGGTCAAGGTGATGTGAAACCTTTTGGTCATAAGAAACAACATATTAAAATATGAAAGTGATCTGGAATAAAGTTCAAGAGATATAGCTAGGACAGGATAGCATGTAAAATTGCATTAAAAATGTACTAAGTGACCTTGACCTTGGTCACATGACCTTAAGTCAAGGTGATATGAAATCTTCGGGTCATAAGCAACAACATACTCAAATATCGAAGCGATCCGGTAAAGTGTTCAAGAGATATAGCCCGGTCAGGAATGTATTATATTTCAGGATTCCGACTATTCCATCGGATTCCTTTCTATTATTGCGATGTCTTTTCTTTATAATTATTATTATTTATTCGGATTTAAACATTTAAGTTCCTAAGAAGATCTAATAAAGGAGGAATCCGTCTGTTGCTTGCAGCAATAGCCATCTACTTTTATAATCTTGTTATTTTCAGTGCACAATTAAAGCCGCTGAAGAAGGAAAATGTCCTCATGCAGGTTGCCAAAGCCAAATAAAGAAAGATGACTTAAATCTGAGATGGTTTAAAGCCATAATTGATAGAAAATTCAAGGCTGTTGTCACGGAGTCTACTCGGACGGAGTTTAAATCTGATCAGACAGATAATGCAGATCAGCAGACGGATTTGAAGGTGATCATGGTAGATGGTTCGCAATTCCAGGTCCCGTATCAGCCCGATATGGAAGTATTTGCCTTAAAACAAGAAATTGAGGATAAAACCAAAATTCCACTAGGCATCCAGAAGCTGATGTTTAATGGAAAAGTCCTCGAGGTGAGTAATCAAGAATTAACACATTGGTTGTTTGAACAAAATGAAAGTCTTTATCATTGTAAAGCAGCATTGCAACAATTTAATTGAACACAAGCAGGGATTCTGTGTAAAATGTCATCAGCTGCACTTTGGCATATTACAACTACTTCGTACACAGCTGTACATTGCATGATTCATAACAATAACATTATATCTTGAGTGTTTACGCGTGATTGCCTTGCTTTCATTTACAGAATCTTGAGAAACATAGAAGAAGACGACTCTCCGATTATGAAATTTGGCCGAAGTCGTGCGTTTATCTTGCAAAAATTTTGTGCGAACTCCCAAGCGCCATGGACAAAATAAAATTCAAAATCGACTGGGGGTATCCAGAGAGCAAAATATCATTTTTCTTTAATCTTTTCACGTGGACAACAAGAAAAAAAGACTACTTGGATGCCTCATGTCTTCTCTTTTCACTTGGGAAAGGCAGAACCCATAAACTTGAATTCACAGTAAACCACGAAAATCCCAAATTCAAAGATGCTATAGAACATAGCGGAGACGTCTTGGACGAAAAGAAGAAAAGAGGCGAACATATCCTTACCCTAGAACTTCAAAAATTACCGCTTCACATCACGCACTTGTTCTTTACTCTTAGTTCAAGGATAACCGATGTACTGAAGTGTTACAAGGATCCAAAACTAGAAGTCCAGGATCATGCTAAAGAAAATCCTATAACAAAGACATCTCTGGAGAATCGTATGTTGCTGGGTTCTTCAGTTGTCGTCTGCTGTTTGTACTTATCTGAAGACAAGATTTGGAGGGTCATGGACATTCGGCGATCAACCAATGGAAAAGTTGGTAACTATCATCCTATTGAGCGAATGATAGATGGCATTTTTAAAGATGTGTTTTGTTATACGTAATGAAAATGATATATTTTTATTGCAAATGACTTTGAAATAAACGGAAGGCGCGCCATGACATTCCTTTCTTGATCGTATATAGTTGGGGTTGATAATGTGCGATTTCAAATGAAACGCAATCCCTGCTGTTTCTCATGGTCATACAGGTCATATATGTCCAAATCGGAATGTATACACCTTTAACAAGGGAGTTACCAAAACCATGAAAAGAACCTTGCAATATTTACATCGGAATACACGATAATAAAACCACAAAACTGCTTAAATTACTGATGCCTAGCAAACAAATAATAGTGAAGACATGACAAAAAGTTAATATCCACTCTATAGTGACCAAATAAAACATGCAAGATCAAACATAGATTACAGCACATTATTGTGTTTCCGGGGCTGACTTAAAAGTATCTTTTGCTTCATTGATTACAAATGGTACACAGAGGTATACCTAGAATGTTACATGTTCTTGAAATGCTCGACGTTGAGTTGCAAATATTAACTTTAGCTAAATCTAGTAACATGTAATCCTGTGTGCAATGTGAACATTTTCAAAATGAAATAGTAGTACGGTATAATGCAAGTTGAATTATTACTGTGTAAAATATGCAAAATTGTCAGATCCGAAGTTCTAATAAAGAGATTAGATACGTTTGATGGAAAAGGCTGTTCAAAATAAGATCCACCAATATATTTAGTCTGTTGCTTATCCATGTTGCAGTAAATAGATAAACAGCAGTAAAAAAAAATAGAAATTCGAAAATCATATTTCTATTACTGTAATTTTGAAATCAACAGAAGACAGTATGACTCTTTTTTATCAATAATACGAAAGTGATCCAACTCTATACCTTCTTTCCTTAAGAAAATTTCAAACCAGTTTATTATGCACCAGACACGTGATTCGGATATTAAATCCTTATTAGTGATGCTTCCAGCCAAAGTAATTTTGATGGGCCGCCAAAATTCGTTTCAGTAGCGCCCTCTGGTTTTATTTTCTGTTTTTAAATGTGTGCATTTACTTTACAGAGACTGCACTGCTCCAAAATTCCTGTAGGGTCAATAAAGGTGAATATCCAAATAAAATCCACGTTCAAAAAATAGCATTTAGGGATGGTGCTAAGATGTAATCTCCTTTGATTTCGATGTTTTTGGATGAAATGACAAGTTTTCAAAATAGTAATGAATATTTATGATGTCAAACTAATAAAAGGCCACAACAAAGCCTCTTACAGGGGACAGAGCTGGAAAAAAGAAATTAATACACTTCAAGACATCAAGTCACGGGGATCGATTTTAACTGGGACACACTGCAACAGTAAATAAGTGCAACATTAATAATACGGAAGTGATCCAACTCTATACCTTCTTCAAGAAAATTTCAAACCAATTTATTATGCACCAGACCATGTTTCGGTTATTGAATCCTCATCAGTGATGCTTCCAGTCAGTGATTTTGAGGAGCCGCCAAAATTCATTTCAGTAGCGCCCTCTGGTTTTATTTTCTGAATTTAAATTTGTGCATTTACTTTACAGAGAGTGCGCGGCTCCAAATTTTCTGTAGGGTCGATTGAGTAGCATATCCAAATAAAATCTATGTTCAAAATAGCATGGAGGGATGGTGCTAAGATGGTGCTAAGAGGTCATTGAGAAGCAAATATGCAGGAAATAGTCTCTTGTTCTTCACGGTTGATGTTAGATTAAAAATTGACAAAATGGGGAAAAAATAAGGAAGGGATCTCTTCACAAAACAAACCTTGCTGTATTTACATACAAATTACACACCTGTCAGACAAAACTGCTTAAAACATCATATTCAATAAAATAATAACCAGGTAAATCGAGACAAAAAAATTATATCCATTCCACAAACACAAACAAAGAAAAAGACGTAATTAAAATATCACAAAAAAATATACAGAGTAGATTCGTGTGTATACAGAGCTGACTTACTGTAGGTAAATAAATATTAAACAAACAAAAACCTCCACCGAACGAAAAGAAGCGAACCCCCGATATGGGAGTGAGACCAGGTGCCATGGAAAAGTAAGAATCTCCTTCTTGCATGCAAAACAAAGGAGCAACACCCACCGCTTCAATTTGGTAGAACTGTCATATCCGGTTACTTCCATTGAGGAAGACATAGAGTACAATCTTTGGTTGGATGGTTCAAATGGTCTATGAAAGAATATCATCCACCATTCTGGAGAGTGGGACATCATAGTGTATGACGAGTTCCCCATATCGACCGTATAACTTCCTCAGTGACGATGTTAGTCTGTCACAAACATATCCCTGACTGAGAAGCTTATCTGAAAGACGCCTAGCTCTCAGAACAAAATCCGTATATTTGGTACTTGCTCTGGCATAGCGTATCAACTGAGATATGAACACGCCATAAGCAGGCGATGAAGGGATGTTGCTACTCAGAAAAGTTTGTTTGTTTGCTTTGGTTCCTGTTTTATCCTGATTTTGTATACCTTCGGTTTCTGATTTTGTGAATTATCGATTTTGTGCTGTATACAGGGATATGGTCATTATGCATATTTGTCATTCGTACGAGTAAAGGAAAATGTCGGCAAGGAGTGGGGCACAATTGGTCCCATTGGAAGTCCTTTCCTCCAAACACCACAAAAATGTTGTCGATCAGAAAGTTTAACATCTGAATAAAATCTGTTTACGCAGTAGGTTTTGTCATAGTTAACAACAATAAATTTGTATTTGCGATTACCGTTCTTACTTGTAAACGCATTACTTGTAATTTTTGCGAGTCTTTCTTTCAATTTAGAATGTGGAATTGTAGTGTAAAGTGTCGAAAAATCAAAGAATTTGATCGAATGGACTTAACTAAAATGAGTGGATTTCAGATGTTCGAAAAGTATATTCCAATATATACAAAATACAATTTTAAATGTGATCCAAGAAAGCGATAAGCTCGGTATGTGTTTAGGGTTTCAGTTGCAATGGCATATTGCAAACAAAACAATATCGCAGAGCCGAAATTCATTTACCGAGTACCCCTGATTTGACCGTGATGTTCTTAGACTACCGTCATACGACACATCACAGCTCATCCGGTACTCTAGAGCATGTACTAAGATTTTTGATTTTCAGAGTAGAAATTAACAAATTACCAAGAAACTTTAGGTTAAGGATTCCACTTTCATAAACTAGTTAAGACTTTCTGCAAATTTTACAAAAAAAATTAGTCTTTTTTTTTGTCTTCTACAGTTTCTTTTAAAATTCGAATCTGATTCTGATTCGGGCCCGTCCAAACCTCTTTAGAGAAGACAGAACCCCGACCACCTGTCCTTTCTGAATGTCAGTCGGATTCCTCGGGTGATAACATGCATGAGCTCGCTACAGCCGGCAGAGCACGTACGTCCTCCTTTTTTGTATCCATTTACATATTCATCTGTGTTGCTTGGGCACCTGCATTTTGCTGTCTTGTTTGTGTGGTCATCTAACAATGAGGAGGTTATTTTTCGAGACTTTTTACTAACTGGAAAAGTGGGAGGGTTGTGCGCACGTAATCCGGATAACTAATGGCCGTCCTAAGTTTGCACCGGTTACCCATTGGTCTCGGTGGTTTATGTGTAGTCTTTTGTGTTTTTGTGTCGTGTGTCTCCTTTCCGTCTATTTTTGTGCTCGTCTTTGTGTTTTCGCATCGCTTGTTTGGTGATTTGCAGTTAGTAATGCAACAGGATTTGCAACCAGATCCCCTCCCTTCTTTCATAATCAAGCGAAAATGGAAATAAAGCAAACAAGAAGCTGACATGCGAACCTACTTGAACTGTCCCGGAATATACTTTGGCAGTTTTCTTAACTAATTTCCGATCCCATGGCCATATATAAATTCCGTTCTTACACTCTACTCTGTGGAGTTCCCTAATTAGAAAGTGTTGTAATTCGTGTTTTATTGTATTGTTATTGGCTCCGTCTCTTTGTCCACTTTTTCTTTTCCCGGGAGAATACGTTCCGCTGTTTTAACTGTAGGGGGATTTTCTTTCTGTCTTGTTCTAATTCATATTTTTCAAGAATGTGAATGCTTATTGATTGTGAATTGTTCGATTCTCATTTTTGGTCTTTTTTCTGTTCTACATTCGCTGAATCATCATTACCCTTCTAAAGTCTTTTAAATTCTCCCTGACAACATAAATCGATCGCGTTTTTGCGCATTGTACCATTTTTCTTGACTTACAGTACATCATTAGAAGAAGATAATTTGAACGAAGTTTGGATAATCATACCGATTTATCATGTCAAAACTGTTATGTTGATCACCGAGTTACATGTAGTATTCAAATGTTTTCCCTACATAATTATTGAAATTACTTCATGACACTATTTTCTGTGAAGTAGGTCAAGTTCGATGGTTAAAGGTTTTCAAAAGTAGTCCAGATTTCAATGTTACGAGGTCACGAATTCCAGGAATCAATGAAAAGGTATTGTCACAAGGAATGCACATGTGAAATATTAAAACCCTATTTTTCGTCAATAAAATATTATGTCAAACCCACATGAAGCTACAACAACTATTCCAACAATGTCAAACCCTCAACAACCTCCAATGGAAAACATCAGTACAGAAACCAAAGGGGTAGAAAAACTATTAGCAGGACTTAATACATACAAGACTGCTGTGCCAGATGGAATACCTACCCGCTTTGCTCATCGGAGCTCGTATTTGCGACACTATTCCAGGCCATCCTATATCAGGGCAAACTCCCAGCAGATTGGAAGAAAGCCGATGTTGCTCCTATTTATACGACAAGAGGAACGAATTAGCCAATTCTCCGTCGAAACGAAGAGATCAGAGATGAATTGTGTGATATGAAGGTATAGCATATGATATGACAATGTGGATTTGATAATTGTTTAGAAGGAATTATTTCTAATTATTGTGTAATCATTAATTATGTCTTTGAAATTCTAAAATTCAAACCGGGATCGGGCACTAACCATGAACTAGAGAATATTCGGGAAAGGGGTTTCAGTTGGTAGAGCATCGGACACCAAGCCCGATAGAGTCTGGGTTCGAATCCCGTCGTGGGAGAACTTCCTCAGAGATAATTTATTATCTCGCCCCGTCTGTTCTTTTGCTCGGAGGGAACTAGAACGGTCTGGTTAGACCCCAAAAACACATATAGTATGAAATGAGTATTTCTTTTTAAATACGCTATGCATTTTCCCATGCTAATTTTTGCAATGTCGTTTTCTATTGGAGCAATGTCAAACTCAGATGCGGACACTTTATTACATATTTTTTTTACACTTTTGTATACAAGTAATGTGTTTAAAGGTTATGATTCTGACGTTCTTATAATATGCTTACGAAGGAAAGCGTTTGTGACTACTTTCCCTTCGGAAAGTAACTTCGTTGACTTAAAAGTTAACTTAACTTTAAAGTCACTTTTCAACTTTTAAAAGTAGACTCAACTTTTAGGTTGACTTCAAATTTCCTTAAATTCACTTGGAAACCTAATGAATCATTAAATGCGATTTAACCACTTCATAATTTAAAAATATGTATAGGATCGCCAAGGCTCGGGGATATAAAACTCACAACTCGTTTCATAATACATCGTATGAAATGAAAATTCATTTGAGATTCATTTTATCACATTTACCTAAAAATGTGTTTTTCTAACGCGAAATCAACGTTTCCAAGAACTACAGGAGCGAACCACGCCGTTATCTAGAAGTCGTCTGCTACGCCATGAGAAGTAGTTTCCCCATCGTAGAGATGTTCTGTGCGTAAGAAAAAAGTATTTCAATTTTAATATTAGTATTTTAATGCAAGAATTAATTCAACAACAACAATTTTAATCATTGATATTGACTCCGGGTCTGAATTGAACAGTTGATCGATATTTGAAAGGTCACATTTGTCAAGGTTTTTGTGATTAGGTTCCAAACTTGACCAATCGCATTCAAGCAGAGCGATATATAACGTATTATCATATCATATATTTATGAAATGGCTTTATGAAACTGCATAACGGGTGTATCATGTGATAAATAAAAATATCAATAGATTTTGCTTAGTCGTTTATCATACTAAAATATTAAGATGGCCGAAATTGATTACGGTCATCCTCTTACCGGTGACAATGAAAATTATATTATTTCAAATTCATATCAGTGGCGGCCCCTTTGTCGAAGGGTCAAGGGGCAAAATATGCCGATTTTTACTGACAATGGGCAAAAATATACCCGTTTTGAGAAAATGTGGGGTCAGTACTGGGGGGCGCCCCCTTCGCACCAACCCCCCCCCCCCCCCTCTAAATCCGCCACTACATATAGTGAGTTAATTTAAAAGAGCAGTGCCAAACAATATAAATCTGAACGGAATATTGCAAACTAAAGCAATACATAACGTATCTAAATACAATGTATGTCAACATTGACTTCAACTTCACTTACAGATACATAGTCGACGTGTTGTCCATCAATAATCCAAAATCCGCGGATTACCTGAGCAGTATCTATCCCTCGGAGCTTGAAGTCAAAGAAACTACAGAGACAAATAATTCAGCATCCTATTTGGATATAATGTTATCTCACGACACTGATGGTCACACGAACACCTCACTCTATGACAAACATGACGACTTCAATTTCAGCATTACAAACTTTCCTTTTCCGAGTAGCAACATCCCTTCATCGCCTGCTTATGGCGTGTTCATATCTCAGTTGATACGCTATGCCAGAGCAAGTACCAAATATACGGATTTTGTTCTGAGAGCTAGGCGTCTTTCAGATAAGCTTCTCAGTCAGGGATATGTTTGTGACCGACTAACATCGTCACTGAGGAAGTTATACGGTCGATATGGGGAACTCGTCATACATTATGATGTCCCACTCTCCAGAATGGTGGATGATATTCTGTCATAGACCATTTGAACCATCCAACCAAAGATTGTACTCTATGTCTTCCGAAATGGAAGCATCCGGATATGACAATTCTACCAAATTGAAGCGGCGGGTGTTGCATGCAAGCAGGATATGCTTATTCTTCCTGGGCACCTGGTCTCACTCCCATATCGGGGGTTCGCTTCTTTTCGTATGGTGGAGGTTATTGTTTGTTTGCTTTGGTTCCTGTTTTATCCTGATTTTGTATACCTCCGGTTTCTGATTTTCTGAATTATCGATTTTGTGCTGTATACAGGGATATGGTCATTATCCACATTTGTCATACTAGTGGTCAGTCGATGCCCATCTTGGTACTCTATTAAGAGTGCTGTTGAGATTTTCTTTAACTCAACATATCTATGACAATCTTACCCGCGTTTGCGTTGTTTATTGTCTAGTATTTAAGAAAGGGAAGAGGAATTGTGCTGCAAACTATAGGCCGATCTCACTTACATCAGTGGTGTGCAAGGTGATGGAGCATATTGTATGCAGTAACATCATGCGACATTGCAACCAACGTTATATTATCACCGATGCACAACATGGTTTTCGCAAGCGGAGATCCTGTGAGACCCAGTTCATCGTTACTGTCCAGGACTTAGCCAGGAATGTAGACAATAACGGACAAACTGAACATTTTCTTGTTTCTTGTTCATTGCAGTGATTGCACTTTTTATTTTCATTTGTTGCAGCAATAAGGCGGTTGTTTCAGGTATACATCTGTTTGATTTTGTGTTTTCTTTAATACAAGGGAGAGTAGATGCTCTAGAAAGTTTCCTGAGTGCATCTATAACCTCTTTAGTAAGAGCAGTAAAATTTCATTTTTAATCCTAATTTTCACATTTACAAGCCAGTAGCGGACTACCTATTTTGCACATCTATATTTTGTTGATTTTAAACCATTGTTTCGACCCTTACATACATTTCGAGGTGTCAAACATGGAAATAGGTCTTAAACTGCAGGAGATATATAACTTTTTTCCCTACCCCATTTTCTTTTATTTTTTCTCAAATTGTGCAAATATGCAGTAATTGCACTTTTTCTGTGTCATTTATTGCAGCAATAAAGCCCCTTTCACACTTTCATGGATCGAGCCTTGCCTCCGCTACGACTCTAAAAAAGGTCTATCCGTGGCGAGTCGGGACGCAAATTGTTCGATGAACCATGAACCTACGATTCCAGTACGGATTGCTACGGGTTGATACGAATCGATTACGGATAGCTAAGGATTGCTATGCATATCGGCCCGACATTGCTATGGATTGCTACGACACGCGTAAGGATAGATACGGATTGCTACGACACGTGTACGGATAGATACGGATAGGTACGCATTGCTAAGGATTACCACGACTCGAATACGGATAGCCACGATTCGCACAAGGATTGCAACGACTTCAGTACGGATTGGTAGGACTGGCTTGAATTTCCTATGCATTTTTAATCCATAAGTATTTACTAAAACACCGAATATTTTCAAATTGAGATGGTCTCACATGTTTTATAACAGTATTAGGTTACATACATGCCTTTAAATCATGACATGAAATTGAATAGTTGAAGTATTAACTCATATATTGACCGAAAAACGCACAGAAACCTAATAAATTTGAAGTTTATATAAGACGCAATCGTTGGCTATCCGTATCAACCCGTAGGTGAGTCGTAACAGTCCGTAGGAGAGTCGTAGCAATCCCTAGAAGAGTCGTAGCAATCCGAAGCAGAGTCGTAGTGCTATTTTAATCACAAAAATGGTCCCGGTTTGCTACGGATGCGCTACGGGTTACGACGACTCCCCTACCGATAGCTTCGACTCTACTACGGGTTGCTAAGACTCCGCTACGACAAATCTATCCGTAGCGGAATCGTGGAAAATTTTGAACATGTTCAAAAAGTTTCTTTCTCATCCCGAATAGCTACGGATTGCCAAGGATAGCTACGACTTGTCACGACTAGTGCCGGATCGAGCTACGGATAGCTATTTCTAAAATTTTTCTCGATCCGTAGCGATCCGTGAAAGTGTGAAGGGGGCTGAAGGCGGTTGTTTTAGGTATAATTTTTTAAATTATTTGTTTTCTTTGATATTAGGGAGAGTAGAGGCTTGAGAAAACTTCCCGAGTCTACCTTTAACCTCATTAGTATGAGCAGTAAAATGGCACTTTTAATCCTAATTTCGCCAGTTACGGACTACCTGTTTTGCACAACTATATTCTGTTGCTTTTAATCCCTTTAGGCCCTTACAAACATTATGAGGGGTCAGAAATTGGAATATGTCTAAAACTTCAGGAGATATGGCACTAAGAGTATCCCTACCCCCTAAAATCTGTACTTCAAATATTGTGATCGGTGACCCTATAAAGGTGCCATTTTCTCATTAATTTCCAGGATTCAAAATGTCTACTGGCGCCAGAACAGTTTCCGGACAGTAACAGTTTCCGGACAGTCGCCCACTTCAAGTTCTTTGAAGGAAATTATTTTCAAAATTTTGTGACAACTATGAAGATTTTTAAATGCAGAATTCAAATAACAAATCATTTAAACAAAATTTTGCATCTAAGTTGCTTTATCACACCACCTTTTTATCCCTTTCTGCCCCGTTTAATATCGCGCACCTGGGGAAATCACCGACAACCATACTATTTTAATCTACGTGATTTGAGAAGTTTCAGTTCTATTTTCAAATTTATTTTTACACAGTCATTTGTAGAAAACATTTTAGAAAACAATATCCAAAAATCATCCAGTTTGGGCTGAAATTGATTGAGATTGACAGATTTAAAATCAGGTCTCCGGAAACTGTTCCAGTGATTTGCGAAAAATGGCCAAAATATAGGGTCATAAAATCAGTCAAGAAACCATATTTCTTGAGAGATTTTTTTTCGTTCAACATGATTCTCTATGGGAAGGGCATAGCATTATTTTTGAGAAATTTGAATGTTTTCCATTGAAGGACGGAGGAGTTATCCCAGAAAAACCTTCAAAATCGTCCGGAAACTGTTCCGACACCAGTACCCTCACTTTTCTTATCACCCAGGTGATGTACTTCAATAATATGAAGAGTAAACTCGGGACTTTCGTATGCACATGATAACCACCCTAACACAAGGACTAACTGGAATATTTCTTTCATTTTATTTATCTTTGTTCTTGTTATTGTTGTCGTCGTCGTCGTGTTGTCGTTGTTGTTGTTGTTGTTGTTGTTGTTGTTGTTGTACTCTCACATTCTAGTTTAATTTCTTTAGAAGAAGGAACTTTATTGCATTCATTATGCAAAGGGTATTTGAGAAATTCTTCATTTCTTAAAAAAAATGTATTTGGACCCGAAATGGTAGAGGTCTATTATTTGTTTGATTTGAGAGTTACAAAGAAACTATCCTTCTCTTAGAAAAATGTCACTCACTAGATTGTACGTAACATCGAAGGTGTTTCACATTCATAAAATTATAGTGGTGTAACAATTATCGCCGACATCGGCGACATAATCGCTAATACCCTTCGATTTCGATTAATCGATTATGTTTTTAAGAATCGATTATAATCGGAAATGTTCAACGCGGAAAAGAATGACATAGTTTTCGGTCGAATTCGCGTCTGACAAGTACGAATAAAACGAACGTTTCTACGAGTTAAAGTTCCGGATGTAGCGTAAATAATTTGATAAGGATACACTTTCTAAGGCATACAATGGATGGAATTAGGATTCTCAATGAATTTTATAGTAATGACAAGTACTCTTATAGAAAATTTCAACGTCAGACTCAGTTGCGATATGGCCCTGCGATATGTCAATATCTACTCGTCTAGAAAAAAAAAAACTTTTTAGTTTTTACGTCGAACACCTGTGTTTCGTAATAAGGACACAGTCAGTGAATTTCACAGTATTGTTAGCCTAAACTCCACGAAGACATTGCTTAATTCCTTTAATGAACTCTTGGGTCGTATGCAAGCGCGGATCCAGAGGGGGGGGGGGGTGTCGGGGGGGTCCGGACCCCCCCCCTTGGAATTTTCGAAGCATAGCTAAAAAAATTTATTGATATATATATTTCATAAGATTAAGTCCCAATTCCCCTTTTGTTGTCATAAAATTTGAAAAAATTTATCATGAATTTGTATTAGAAATCTTTCATTTTGATAATATTTTGACGTCAGTATTTCAAAAAATTTTCTGGCGAGCTACGCTCGCCAGACTTTATTGTATACATGTACGTTATTTTCAATTCTAATATGACTTGATTTTTTTTTCCCTATTAAGACAACGGACGCGAGCCGGGCTCTATTCTCCAATATAGGCCCTATCGCGATAAACCACGCCTACCCATTTTCTGAAAGCAGATAAACAGTCAGAAACTGGTTTTCTTGTTTTAATACTTTCATCAAAAGGTCTAAGTTTGGTCATCATTAGAATAGAAATAAAAAATAACAAGCCGGGCTCTATTGCCTCATAATGCCCTCGCGTCCTCAGCCATTCACATTTATCACCTCGCCGCTTGCGCGGCTCGGTAATAAATATGATTGGTTGAGGACGCTCGGGCATTATGAGACAATAGAGCCCGGCTTGTCATTTTTTATATCTTAAATGATGCTGCGCTTTCCTATATACAACAAATATACAATAAATAAACAAGCTAGGGCATTAAGAAAACGAAAAGAAACTGAAAAAGACACGAAGAGTGGATTGTATTCCAATTCTCGGGAAAAAAAATTCGCTGGCTCGCTAGCGCTCGCCAATTGTTGTATTTACATATTAGAACTGATAATCAATAATCAAGTACTATCATGTGAAAAATAAAGATTTTAATCTTTTTGTTCACCATAGCTCTCCAGTCACCTGTTTTATTAATAATTAGAAACAGAACTGACATAAACTTTATTTTCTAGCGTTTGCTGTTTTTTTTTTTTTTTGCTCTTCAAAATATTCGGACTTTAGGACCCCCCCCCCCTGAAAAAAATTCCTGGATCCGCCCATGCTATGGAACAACCCCCCCCCCTCTCTCTCTCTCTGCATCTGCCGTATAAAGTTGTCGACTATACAATTACATATTTGTTTTGACTCAATTACTGCTGTGATCTTGACAAAATATTTTATTTACTAGACAGGATTTTATCATTCTGTTGTTGGAGTTCTTTCTAGACGTTTTGCTATCTATATTGGCATTATGCCATAAGATTTAGTGGAGTTTATTCATTACTTGTAAAAAATTCTGTAAAATTTCCGATTAAATCGAAATAATCGATTAAAATCCTCTCCGATTATAAACCGATAATCGATTATGAAATTCCTTCGATTATACAACACTAATGAATTATCAATTTGACACGTATTTTTTGCAAAATATATCATTATTCTACCACAACGTTTTTTTTATTCTAGTGAATATGTTTGCGTATTTTTAAATTACCTATAGTTCAATAACACCAGGAACTGTACTGTGGTCAAAATATCTTAATACATACATGGTGCAAGGGTTTTTGATTCAAAGAGGAACATTTCACAAGTTCGAACAATATTTGTAAAAAGACAACCACAAATATAATGTGTTATCGAAATTAAAATATATGTTCAAGTGTTATCTTTTATTGCACCATATGCACATTTCAATAAACAATGTATCATTATGATATTCGAGGCCGAAAGAGAGGAAAATATGAAGAGCGAAATAAATATGACATAATAGAGCCAGCTATATCAAAGGACAGAGCTATACCATTAGTCTCAGATTGATTTATCAAATTAAGTATCAGAAAATATATTTCAAAGCAGTGCAGAAGCACAGTGATATAAGGCCCATGATATCCTGAAAGACTAACAGTCAAAGGGTCAGTGAATACGGAGATGACCTTAAACAACTTTAAAGTCCTGTGGAATCATTTAGATTTCTCTGGGGCCTAAGCTCAGGGTAACTCGAACTCTACTCTTACCTATACTTAGAATAGAATGCAAAAGTATCACATACATACGTCAATGCCCGGAGTGAAAGCCAAACATGAAGTCAAAAGCATAATCCAAGAATTGCAATAAATAGACATATAAAACCTTGAAAAGTACCCAACACAATAAACATTAAAGCAGTGTCCATTAGTTACTCGTATTCTGTTTCAAAGTTGTTTAAGTAAGGCAAGATCATTAGAATTTCAATTGGAACAAAACCAAGATAAGGAAGATGTCCAAAAAAAGACAATTTCTTACAAGAGGAGAAAAATGAACCAATACGCGTACGGAGAGAATACCATCACAGCATCTTAATAGGAAAGCCAACACTATCTTTATGAATAGACTCCGCAGAATCAAATGTAAAAACGAAATTCATGATAGATGGAGACACAACAATGAATCAATGCGGCGCCACACAAACTCAAAACGGCCAACATATGATGATTTCACCTTCGACGTAACTGTATAACTTCGCTTTCATGAGTAGCAATATTTCGTCTTTTCCTGCTTATGGGTTTTTGTTTCTCGGCAAATTCGGTACGTCAAAGAATGTCAAAAATACGACAATGCACGTAAGCTTCTCGTTAAGTGCCAAGTTTCAAAGAAATTCTTGCGGCCAAAAAATTGTAGATTACGTTATGTCGTATAACATGTTTTAATATGTATATGCAACAAAGTTGAGTTTTATTGCACAGAGAAAGTAAGATACATGTTATCTTGTAACTTGATCATTGAAAATAAAAGCTACACATGTTCACCCTTTTTTAAATTATCATAATCGATAATACATGGTCAGTGAGAATTCAAACCATCTTTCTCTTCGTGATACGAGAGAGTATGTTTAAAATGAGTTTCGGATATGAGTATCATGATTACAAATGATTAATAAGTGCTTCAAATGTTAATCTTCATCCAATTCAGTAGCATCATTTAAGAGCAGCATGAACCAGACATGCACGTCTCGGGTACTTAATCTTCGTCAGTGATCCCCAATCTAAAAAATGTAATACGGTCAAAGAGTATGAATATTATTATATCAAAAAATGTACCGAAAGACGTAGCAGGACGGGTGGAATATGAAGCTACAAGTTCTACGTTTCAGCATTTCAAGAAATTTTTATAAAAAAAATCGAATGCGTTGAAGGGACGACCAACCGAAGTTGATCGAACTTGGCTACATGTGCCCTCGGGGACTCGTGGTCCACCAGCAGTGACACTCACCAAGTGGTACAAATGTTAAATGTCTTCAAATTCAATAGCATCATTTAAGAACAGATAAACTTGCATCGTGGACCAGACATAAATTCTAGGTGTATTCTGAAGATTAAGAAATACAATTTTAAACCGGTATCTGAAAGATTTGGTTCGCATGATCTCTAAACTATGGCGACACATCAGTACCATGTACTTTGCTGATATCTAGATAAATATGTCAACCTATCAGATAATGAATTCAAAGTCTAACTTTTAGATTATGAAGTTGACTTTAAACACATTGTTATCTCGCTACCACGTTGTGTTGCAACTCGTACCATCCAATTGCTAGATAAAGTATCCATGATCTGACAAGCTGAGTATAGAGCTGATAAAACTGCATTGAAAAGAAAGAAATTTCGAGTACGTTTTATCGTTAACTTGATAACTATACCGGACCGTATCAGAACTGAGCGTACCTAACTGGGGTTCGGGGGCATTAGTCCCCGATAAAAGTACGTTTTATTATTGGTTATTAATCCTTTGTTAAGTAGAAAAATCCTCCATTCATCATTCCTTCATTTCTTGCCTATTCGAACGAAAGAAACATCGTTTACAAAAAATCGGGGTTGAAAAATCCTTTTTTACCTTTTCTTTTTAAATTTTGGCTTAATTTTCATTTGAACAGTAGAAAAATCCATTATTCAGAGAAAAAACATCCTGTTGAAAAATTTGTTTTAAATGTAGGGGTTTTTTTTTCTCCTACATATCCCCTTCACTGAACAAAGGCCGATATATTACATTTGTTTTGCATAATATTGCTAATTAGTGGGTCAAATGTTTATTGTTGTTGTTGTTCAGTGAACAACGAATAATGAATCATTTAGACGACCAAAATCAACTAAAAATTCCCGAGGAACCATTTAGATGACCAAAATCAGCTTTCACACCTTTTGGCCATATTACATTGTTTAGATTTAGGATCACTGACGAGGGTTTAGTACCCGAAACGCGCATGTCTGGTCCATGCTGCAAATTAATCTGTTCTTAAATGATGCTATTGAATTGGAAGACGTTTAACATTTCAATTCCTTTTGGGATTAACCTACAGTCTCAAAGTCCTACGCTCAGAGCTACCAAATCACTTGGTAACTCGAGGCTATACTCTGTACTACATGTATACTATACTACACTATACTATGTTAAACGTCTTCAAGTTCAATAACAGATAAAGCAGCATGGACCCGACATGCATACTATGCTACATATATACTATACTAAACTATACTATACTCTACTCAACTCTACTCTACTCTGCTCTACTCTACTCTACTCTACTCTACTCTACTATACTTAACTATACTATACTATACTATACTATACTATACTATACTATACTATACTATACTATACTATACTATACTTTACTATACTATACTATACTATACTATACTGTACTATACTATACTATACTATACTATACTATACTATACTATACTATACTATGACAAATATGGATAATGACCATATCCCTGTATACAGCACAAAATCGATAATTCAGAAAATCAGAAACCGAAGGCATACAAAATCAGGATAAAACAGGAACCAAAGCAAATAAACAAAAACCTCCACCACATGAAAAGAAGCGAACTCCCGATATGGGAGTGAGATCAGGTGCCCAGGAAGAGTAAGCATCTCCTGCTTGCATGCAACACCCGCCGCTTCAATTCGGTAGAACTGTCACATCCGGTAACTTCCATTTCGGAAGACATAGAGTACAATCTTGGCTTGGATGGTTAAAATGGTCTATGACAGAATATCACCCACCATTCTGGAGAGTGGGACATCATAGTGTTCCCCATATCGACCGTAGAACTTCCTCAGTGACGATGTTAGTCGGTCACAAACATATCCCTGACTGAGAAGCTTATCTGAAAGACGCCTAGCTCTCAGAACAAAATCCGTATATTTCGTACTTGCTCTGGCATAGCGTATCAACTGAGATATGAACACGCCATAAGCAGGCGATGAAGGGATGTTGCTACTCAGAAAAGGAAAGTTTGTAATGCTGAAATTGAAGTCGTCACGTTTGTCATAGAGTGAGGTGTTCATGTGACCATCAGTGTCGCAGGACAACATTATGTCCAAATAGGATGCTGAATTATTTGTCTCTGTAGTTTCTTTGACTTCAAGCTCTGAAGGATAGATTCTGCTCAGGTAATCTGCGAATTTCGGATTATTGATGGACAAAACATCGTCTATGTATCTATAAGTGAAGTTGAAGTCAGAAGCTAAGTATCTTTTCCCTTCAGAGACCAAAGATTGAATGAATTCAGCTTCGTACGAGTAAAGGAAAATGTCGACAAGGAGTGGGGCACAATTGGTCCCCATTGGAATTCCGACAATTTGCTGAAAGACCTTTCCTCCAAACACCACAAAAATGTTGTCGATCAAAAAGTTTAACATCTGAATAATATCTGTTTCAGTGTACTTATTTTCAGAATCGGACTTTTCTTTTACAAAGTAGGTTTTGTCATAGTTCACAACAATAAATTTGAATTTGCGATTACCGTTCTTACTTGTAAACGCATTACTTATAATTTTTGCGAGTCTTTCTTTCAATTTAGAATGTGGAATTGTAGTGTAAAGTGTCGAAAAATCAAAGGCTTTGATCGAATGAACTTTACTAAAATGAGTGGATTTCAGATGTTCTAAAAGTTCCTTCGAATTCTTTAAAATCCACATCTGGTTGATACCACTGCGAGAATATACTGTCGAACAATATTTTTGAAGCCCAGATTTGATTTCAGATAAAACTTTGGTGAGTAAGATCGATACAGATTTGGTAGAACATTTTGAGGAACCAGCGATGAAACGTTGTTTGTACGGATTCTTATGCATTTTAGGTATGCAGTATAAGTATGGTAAATCTAAATCTAAATTGTTAGTTTGGAAGCCAAAGGAAGAAAGAGCTGATTTGTGGTTATCTATTATTTCAGAGGCAGAAAGGTTTGTTGGGGTGTAAGTGGGATTTCCAGGTGTCGAATTTAAACCCAACTCTTTAACTAGACTTTCGAAATAGAACTTTTTGCAAGTAAATGTGTAATTATTTGAGGCTTTGTCCGCTGGTGTGATGACATAATGTTCTTGGAGGTAGGTAAGCTCTGTGATAACATCAGGGTCTTTAAATATAGACTCGAATCTGGTGCTCACGGTTGATTTTAATCGGTTAATTTTAGATAAAAGTAACCCTCTGATGGATTTTATCCATTCGGATAGTGTGTCGAGCTGTACATCCTCTTTCTTTGCCCAACGTCTTGCATATTCCTCACAAGAGTCCATGATAATTTTGAAATTTTGGGTTCCATGTAAAGGACATACTTTCTCTGTATTTGGGACCCTTTTTTAACAAATCTCTCAACTTGTCGTTCTTGACTATACTAAGGTCACCTGTAATAACGTGTCCACAAGGAGAATAGTTAAAATCCGATGAAGAACATTCGCAAGGAAGTGGATGTAGTGAGGGATTACTTAAATCAATGCACTGCAAGAATCGTTTGTAATTGTAAATTTTAGATGCAACTGTTGGTGTGTAGCTATAGGAAATACAAGGAGTTTCTTGTCTTTTGAAATATGGTGGGATTTTTTCTGTGACAGTTTTGTGATTCAAAATTTGACCAAGATTCAATTTATCAATACCTTTGTTTGCAAATTTTACTTTAATGAAAGGACGGTTTGTTTTCTCCTCTGATTTATCTGATCTAACTGCTTGAAATAAACGAAAGGTAGAAATGTCCAAGATGACTCCTTGTAGTCTGTATTCTGGGGAACGTGTATCGGTATAAGTGAGGTCCTTCGTATATTCGTAGATTTCGTATAACTTCCGTAAAGGAACAGAGTATAATTTGGTACGAATATAATGCAGGCCTAGGGGCTCATTCAAAAATGGAACCAAGTCATCGTAGGAGAAACTATGTATCTCAGGCCTATTATATTTACGAATGCCATGACTTCGAGGTCTTCTTTGTGGTCTGTTGAATAAGCTATTCACATTTACCGATTGACAACCTGGACTTGTTGAGTTTCCTAAGCTGCTTATATTATCGTTTCACCCATAGGGCGCTGCAGTGTTAAGATTTTTTATCCAGAACTCTTCTCTGTTGCGACGGAAAGGTGTGCTCAAATTAGGATTGTTTGTGGGGTGATATATTTTCTCCAGGATTCTGACTCTCATAGATAAAACAGAATGATCGGCCTGGTCAAAATGCCGGTAAAGAAGTTGACTTCCTTTATTATTCATTTTTGACCGATGTCCTGACATTCTGGTTCGGAGCTTACCTTTGGTTTCACCCACATAAATCAATCCACAAAGTGAGCACTCTATTCCGTACACAACATTAGATGTCATACAGTTTAGGTTTTCAAAACTATGCAAGTTATACTATACTATACTATACTATACTATACTATACTATACTATACTATACTATACTATACTATACTATACTATACTATACTATACTATACTATACTATACTATACTATACTATACTATACTATACTATACTATACTATACTATACTATACTATACTATACTATACTATACTATACTATACTATGTTAAACGTCTTCAAATTTAATAGCATTATTAATAAACGGATAAATATGTTAAACGTCTTCAAATTCAATAGCATCATTTAAGGTACAGATAAATTTTCAGCATGGACAGTACTATACTATACTATTCTCCGAACAGAGTTGTCTCCTCCTTACAGTCAAACAATATCTGCCACAGACTTTACAAAATGGCAAGAATCCTGGCATAAAGTAACTCTGACGTCATAGCAGCGTTACGTTAAGATATGCTTTATGGCTAGAAGTCTGTGGCAGTGATGTTGAAGAGTAGGGTAACGGAACGTTAACTTGAGCTGCCTGGATTTTGATACTATACTATACTATACTATACTATACTATACTATACTATACTATACTATACTATACAATACTATACTATACTATACTATACTATACTATACTATACTATACTATACTATACTGTATTGTACTATACTATACTATCCTATACTATACTATACTATACTATACTATACTATACTATACTATAATATAATATAATATACTACACTATACTATACTATACTACACTATACTTTATAACTATACCTCTATTTGTTTTTTCTGTAACTGTAACTCGCCTGATGAGACTATTTCCCAGCAAAGATTGCGTTAGTTGAGAAGACTTTTTCTCCCATTTGCCCCCATGTGGGATAGAGATTTCTTGAAATTTCTAAAACGTGGGTCCTGTGGCACGATATCCCAACCATCCTGCTACGTCTTTCGGTAATGCTATTCAATTTGAAGACGTTTACATTTATACCACTTGGTGAGTGTCACTGCTGGTGGACCAGGAGTCCCCGAGGGCACATGTAGCCAAGTTCGATCAATTTCGGTTGATCGTTTCTTCAACGCATTCTTAATTTTCTGTTATCAAAATTTCTTGAAATTTCTAAAACGTGGGTCCTGTGGCACGATATCCCACCCATCCTGCTACGTCTTTCGGTACGCTTTTTCGACATAGTAACTTACATACTTTTTTGGCATTTTACATTGTTTAGATTTGAGGATCACTGACGAGGGTTAAGTACCCGAAACGTGCATGTCTGGTCCATGTTGCCAATTTATCTGTTCTTAAATGATGCTATTCAATTTGAAGACGTTTACATTTGCCCATAGCGACGCGTCATGTAGGGTCATTGTATCCCACGTACCTTCGCGTGACTTTTGACGTCGGCCGTATAGGCCGTATCCATATTGTGACGTCGTTATTATCTATTGTGACGACGTCATGATTCTTGCACCTAAAGCGTCGACCTCTCAACAAAAACGCCGTTTTAAACCTTTTTTTTATTACATTCGAATTCTTATTAAACCGATTAAGGCTAAGGATTACGGTTTATTCTTTTAGAATAAACCATTTTTGAGGGCGCTGAAAACGAATATTCCTTTATTTTTCGAACTCGATAAAGTTGGCGAATTCATTGAATTTCAAGTAAGGCCCCTAGAAATGGGAGAAAAACGATCAATCGTGTGTTTGTCATGTGGGATGAGATAAGCCCACCCTCGGATCTGGTTTCTGGTCAGGGAACTCGGCAAGCCTCGTTCCCTGACCAAATACCAGGCCCCTCGGGTGGGCTTTTCTCATCCCACATGAAAGCATATCGTTGATAGTTATATTCCCAAGGGAAATAGCTTCGAAATGGGGCGGAGCTACAGCGCGTGACTTCAAAATGGGACGAAGCTATAGTGCGTGACGGTATAATGTATAATAAAACAGTTAAAGTATACCATTGAGGGAGTAAGCATGATTCTGGTTTCCCTTGACCAGAACTTTTTCCGTCGGCTTCGCTTCGGGAAATATGTCTTGTATCGGTAAACCAGAATCATGCTAACTCCCTCAAGGGTATACTTTAACTGTATACTATACCTTTATCTAGAGTACATTAACAAAAAATATCCCATAAACACACACGTGCCCTGAGTAAAAGTCAAACATGATGTCAATAGATGAACAAAACCTTAAAAAGTACCCAACACAATAAACATGAAAGTAGTGCCCATCAGTTTCTCGTATTATGTCTGAAAGTTGTTAAAGGAAGGCAAAATCATTAGAATTTACATTGGAACAAAACAAAGATATGGAAGATATCCAAAAATGACAAATCACATAGGGACACATTCTTAAGAGAGGAGAAAAAGGATACAACACGCGTACAAAGACAATGCCATCACAACATCGAAACATGAAAGAGTCTTATAATCTTTAAGAAATAAAGTTATGGTTGCGACTTTTGATAGGGTTGAAGTAGAAGAAATAAGGGTAGATCTACATGTAAAGGAACTTCCCTTGGAATTATTCAGACTATATATCACAAATCAAAATTCGCCCGTCTCGGTCATTTTTTTTTTTTGTCTACAAACGTCGATTTTATTGCCTATCAATTGCTAATATACCATTGTGTTTATTATTTCAGCATCCTTTATTCAATGGAATGCAAAATATGTAAGGTCGCCAAGCTGTCAGGTGAATACCCACCAACCACACTCACAGGAACTTGTAAACATGGTGTATTTGAATGTCTAAGGGTAAAACTTTTAAAGAGAATTAGATCTTCTTCAACTTTTATTGCAATTCGGACCCATACAAGCAACAGAGTATATTACTTTTCACAACCTTCATTTTATGGTGACCTAATTAACAAAATAAGAAGGATCAAAGGGAGACAGCATATTTATTGAAAATGCGTCAGAGTCATCAAACGCCTTTTATACCATGGATATGATCCTACTGTCACCAGACGGACACTTAGCTTGGTACTTGACCAATCTGCAGTCTTGTACGAAAGCATTCTTAAGACTTGCACTCTGACTGACTGTGACGATTTGACTCCATGACAGGTCCTGTCCAAACCTCTTTAGAGAAGACAGGGCCCCGACCACCTGTCCTCTCTGAATGTCAGTCGGACTTCTCGGGTGTAACATATATGAGCTCGCTACAGCCGGCAGAGCACGGACTGTATTACGTACGTCCTCTTTTTATATCCATTTACATATTCATCTGTGTTGCTTTGACCCCTGTGTTTACGGTCTTGTTTGTGTGTGGTCATCTAACAGTGAAGATGTTGTTTTACACCATAATTGTGCGTTCTTCGAGACCTCTAGGAAATCGGAATAGTGGGAGGGTTGTGCGCACGTAATCCAGCATAACCACACCGTCTGCTATTTACGTGGCAGATGGCCCTCCTAAGTAGGCATCGGTTGCCCATTGGTCTCTTTGGTTTATGTGTAGTCCTTCATGTTTAATGTTTCTATGGTGTGAGTTGGTTTTCATTGTTCCTTTTGTGTCTATTTCTGTGGGTGTCAGTTCTGTGGGGTTCTTTTTTTGGCATTGGGTGTTTTGGGATTTTGCTGTGGATGCTGCAACCTAGTGTTGTTGGAGATCCCCTCCTTTCTTTGATCTGTAGTCATAATGATAAACATATTCAATTTGAAGACGTTTAACATTTATACCACTTGGTGAGTGTCACTGCTGGTGGACCAGGAGTCCCCTAGGGCACATGTAGCCAAGTTCGATCAATTTCGGTTGATCGTTTCTTCAACGCATTCTAAAATTTCTGTTATCAAAATTTCTTGAAATTTCAAAAACGTGGGTCCTATAGCATCATATCCCACCAATCCTGCTACGTCTTTCGGTACCCTTTTTCGACATAGTAACTTTCACACATTTTCGGCATATTACATTGTTTAGATTTAAGGATCACTGACGAGGGTTAAGTACCCGAAACGTGCATGTCTGGTCCATGCTGCCAATTTATCTGTTCTTAAATGATGCTATTCAATTTGAAGACGTTTAACATCTATCAGTTATGCAGTCTCAAAGTCAAAGGCAAAATCAATAGAACAATACGGGAGTGTTCCAACTCGATACCTTTCATTTTTCACTTTACACTACAATCCTGCATTCTAAATTGAAAGAAAGACTTGCAAAAATTATAAGTAATGCCTTTACAAGTAAGAACGGCAATCGCATATACAACTTTATTCTTGTTAACTCTGACAAAACCTACTTTGTAAAAGAAAAGTCCGATTCTGATAAAACGTACACTGAAAAAGATATTATTCAGATGTTAAACTATCTGATCGACAACATTTTTGTGGTGTTTGGAGGAAAGTTCTTCCAGCAAATTGTCGGAATTTCAATGGGGACCAATTGTGCCCCACTCCTTGTCGACATTTTCCTTTACTCATACGAAGCTGAATTCACTCAATCTTTAGTCTCTGAAAAGAAAAGAGCTTCTGACTTCAACTTCACTTACAGATACATAGACGATGTGTTGTCCATCAATAATCCAAAATTCGCGGATTACCTCAGCAGTATCTATCCTTCGGAGCTTCAAAAAACTACAGAGACAAATAATTCAGCATCCTATTTGGACATAATGATGTCCCACGACACTGATGGTCATATAAACACCTCACTCTATGACAAACGTGACGACTTCAATTTCAGCATTACAAACTTTCCTTTTCTAAGTAGCAACATCCCTTCATCGCCTGCTTATATCGAGTTCATATCTCAGTTGGTACGCTCTGCCAGAGCAAATACCAAATATACGGATTTTGTTCTGATAGTTAGGCGTCTTCCAGATAAGCTTCTCAGCCAGGGATATGTTTGTGACCGACTAACATCGTCACTGAGGAAGTTTTACGGTCGATATGGGGAAATGGTCATACACTTTGATGTCCCACTCTCCAGGATGGTGGATGATATTCTGTCATAGACCATTTGAACAATTCAACCAAAGATTGTACTCTATGTCTTCCGAAATGAAAGTTACCGGATGTGACAGTTCTACCGAATTGAAGCGGCGGGTGTTGCATGCAAGCAGGAGATGCTTACTCTACCTGGGCACCTGGTCTCACTCCCATACCGGGAGTTCGCTTCTTTTCATGTGGTGGAGGTTTTTGTTTGTTTGCTTTGGTTCCTGTTTTATCCTGATTTTGTATGCCTTCGGTTTCTGATTTTCTGAATTATCGATTTTGTGCTGTATGCAGGGATATGGTCATTATCCATATTAGTCATACTATACTATACTATACTATACTATACTATACTATACTATACTATACTATACTATACTATACTATACTATACTATACTATACTATACTATACTATACTATACTATACTATACTATACTATACTATACTATACTATACTATACTTTACTATACTATACTATGTTAAACGTCTTCAAATTCAATAGCATCATTTAAGGTACAGATAAATTTTCAGCATGGACAGTACTATACTATACTATTCTCCGAACAGAGTTGTCTCCTCCTTACAGCTAAACAATATCTGCCACAGACTTTACAAAATGGCAAGAATCCTGGCATAAAGTAACTCTGACGTCATAGCAGCGTTACGTTAAGATATGCTTTATGGCTAGAAGTCTGTGGCAGTGATGTTGAAGAGTAGGATAACGGAACGTAAACTTGAGCTGCCTGGATTTTGATACTATACTATACTATACTATACTATACTATACTATTCTATATTATACTGTACTATACTGTACTGTACTGTACTATACTATCCTATCCTATACTATACTATACTATACTATACTATACTATACTATACTATACTATACTATACTATACTTTAATATAATATAATATACTACACTATACTATACTACACTATACTTTATAACTATACCTCTATTTGTTTTTTCTGTAACTGTAACTCGCCTGATGAGACTATTTCCCAGCAAAGATTGCGTTAGTTGAGAAGACTTTTTCTCCCATTTGCCCCCATGTGGGATAGAGATTTCTTGAAATTTCTAAAACGTGGGTCCTGTGGCACGATATCCCACCCATCCTGCTACGTCTTTCGGTACGCTTTTTCGACATAGTAACTTACATACTTTTTTGGCATTTTACATTGTTTAGATTTGAGGATCACTGACGAGGTTTAAGTACCCGAAACGTGCATGTCTGGTCCAAGTTGCCAATTTATCTGTTCTTAAATAATGCTATTCAATTTGAAGACGTTTACATTTATACCACTTGAAGAGTGTCACTGCTGGTGGACCAGGAGTCCCCGAGGGCACATGTAGCCAAGTTCGATCAATTTCGGTTGATCGTTTCTTCAACGCATTCTTAATTTTCTGTTATCAAAATTTCTTGAAATTTCTAAAACGTGGGTCCTGTGGCACGATATCCCACCCATCCTGCTACGTCTTTCGGTACGCTTTTTCGACATAGTAACTTACATACTTTTTTGGCATTTTACATTGTTTAGATTTGAGGATCACTGACGAGGGTTAAGTACCCGAAACGTGCATGTCTGGTCCATGTTGCCAATTTATCTGTTCTTAAATGATGCTATTCAATTTGAAGACGTTTACATTTGCCCATAGCGACGCGTCATGTAGGGTCATTGTATCCCACGTACCTTCACGTGACTTTTGACGTCGGCCGTATAGGCCGTATCCATATTGTGACGTCGTTATTATCTATTATGACGACGTCATGATTCTTGCACCTAAAGCGTCGACCTCTCAACAAAAACGCCGTTTTAAAACTTTTTTTTTATTACATTCGAATTCTTATTAAACCGATTAAGGCTAAGGATTACGGTTTATTCTTTTAGAATAAACCATTTTTGAGGGCGCTGAAAACGAATATTCCTTTATTTTTCGAACTCGATAAAGTTGGCGAATTCATTGAATTTCAAGTAAGGCCCCTAGAAATGGGAGAAAAACGATCAATCGTGTGTTTGTCATGTGGGATGAGATAAGCCCACCCTCGGATCTGGTTTCTGGTCAGGGAACTCGGCAAGCCTCGTTCCCTGACCAAATACCAGGCCCCTCGGGTGGGCTTTTCTCATCCCACATGACAGCATATCGTTGATAGTTATATTCCCAAGGGAAATAGCTTCGAAATGGGGCGGAGCTACAGCGCGTGACTTCAAAATGGGACGAAGCTATAGTGCGTGACGGTATAATGTATAATAAAACAGTTGAAGTATACCATTGAGGGAGTAAGCATGATTCTGGTTTCCCTTGACCAGAACTATTTCCGTCGGCTTCGCTTCGGGAAATATGTCTTGTATCGGTAAACCAGAATCATGCTAACTCCCTCAAGGGTATACTTTAACTGTATACTATACCTTTATCTAGAGTACATTAACAAAAAATATCCCATAAACACACACGTGCCCTGAGTAAAAGTCAAACATGATGTCAATAGATGTACAAAACCTTAAAAAGTACCCAACACAATAAACATGAAAGTAGTGCCCATCAGTTTCTCGTATTATGTCTGAAAGTTGTTAAAGGAAGGCAAAATCATTAGAATTTACATTGGAACAAAACAAAGATATGGTAGATATCCAAAAATGACAAATCACATAGGGACACATTCTTAAGAGAGGAGAAAAAGGATACAACACGCGTACAAAGACAATGCCGTCACAACATCGAAACATGAAAGAGTCTTATAATCTTTAAGAAATAAAGTTATGGTTGCGACTTTTGATAGGGTTGAAGTAGAAGAAATAAGGGTAGATCTACATGTAAAGGAACTTCCCTTGGGATTATTCAGACTATATATCACAAATCAAAATTCACCCGTCTCGGTCTTTTTTTTTTTTTTTTTTGTCTACAAACGTCGATTTTATTGCCTATCAATTGCTAATATACCATTGTGTTTATTATTTCAGCATCCTTTATTCAATGGAATGCAAAATATGTAAGGTCGCCAAGCTGTCAGGTGAATACCCACCAACCACACTCACAGGAACTTGTAAACATGGTGTATTTGAATGTCTAAGGGTAAAACTTTTAAAGAGAATTAGATCTTCTTCAACTTTTATTGCAATTCGGACCCATACAAGCAACAGAGTATATTACTTTAGGTATTTCACAACCTTCATTTTATGGTGACCTAATTAACAAAGTAAGAAGGATCAAAGGGAGACAGCATATTTATTGAAAATGCGTCAGAGTCATCAAACGCCTTTTATACCATGGATATGATCCTACTGTCACCAGACGGACACTTAGCTTGGTACTTGACCAATCTGCAGTCTTGTACGAAAGCATTCTTAAGACTTGCACTCTGACTGACTGTGACGATTTGACTCCATGACAGGTCCTGTCCAAACCTCTTTAGACAAGACAGGGCCCCGACCACCTGTCCTCTCTGAATGTCAGTCGGTTGCTTTGACCCCTGTGTTTACGGTCTTGTTTGTGTGTGGTCATCTGACAGTGAAGATGTTGTTTTACACCATAATTGTGCGTTCTTCGAGACCTCTGGGAAATCGGAATAGTGGGAGGGTTGTGCGCACGTAATCCAGCATAACCACACCGTCTGCTATTTACGTGGCCAGAGCAAATACCAAATATACGGATTTTGTTCTGATAGTTAGGCGTCTTCCAGATAAGCTTCTCAGTCACTAACATCGTCACTGAGGAAGTTCTACGGTCGATATGGGGAAATGGTCATACACTATGATGTCCCACTCTCCAGGATGGTGGATGATATTCTGTCATAGACCATTTGAACAATTCAACCAAAGATTGTACTCTATGTCTTCCGATATGAAAGTAACCGGATGTGACAGTTCTACCGAATTGAAGCGGCGGGTGTTGCATGCAAGCAGGATGTGCTTACTCTTCCTGGGCACCTTGTCTCATTCTCATATTCGGAGTTCGCTTCTTTTCATACTTAACTGCATACCTTAAATGCATAAGAATCAATACAAACAACGTTATCGCTGGTTCCTCAAAATGTTCTAACAAATCTGTATCGATCTTACTCACCAAAGTTTTATCTGAAATCAAAACTGGGCTTCAAAAATATTGTTCGACAGTATATTCTCGCAGTGGTATCAACCAGATCTGGATTTTAAAGAATTCGAAGGAACTTTTAGAACATCTGAAATCCACTCATTTTAGTAGAGTCCATTCGATCAAAGCTTCTGATTTTTCGACACTTTACACTACAATTCCACATTCTAAATTGCAAGAAAGTCTCGCAAAAATTATAAGTAAGAACGGTAATCGCAAATACAAATGAGTAGGTGCGGTAACCTGCCATTTCGGCCCTATTTTCAAAGTTGTTCATATATCCATAATATTCTAGTACATAAGATTACAAATGTATGGCGAATCCGAAAATGGAAAGCTTGCTTTGATTTCACAGTCCTATTCTGAATAATACGTCGCTAAGAACGTCTAAAACCTTTGAAATCATTGAAAATATCAATAAATTAGCGAAATTTCGACACAAATTTATAAAATCAAGTAATGATCCAGGCCTTGCCCATGATAATTTTTGTACCAATCGATGGGTTTTTGATCGGCCTTTCAATTTACATTAAATATTTCATGGGCAAGGCCTGGTGCATAGATGAATTTTGAAGATTTGTGTGTAAAATACTATGTTTTTCCTTTGTTTTGCGTCATTCAGAGCAAATGACGTCAGAACATGACGTCATACATCACGCGCGTGACGTTACGAGGGCTCAAAATTATGACTTTTCTCAGACATTCAACATTGCAAAAAATTATAATTAAGAATCGGTTTATCAAAAGCATTATTTGTCGACATTATAGGGCCGATATGAGGGGTTAGCGCACCTAGTCCTTTATTGTTGTTAACTATGACAAAACCTACTTTGTAAAAGAAAAGTCCGATTCTGAAAATAAGTACATTGAAACAGATATTATTCAGATGTTAAACTTTCTGATCGACAACATTTTTGTGGTGTTTGGAGGAAAGGTCTTCCAGCAAATTGTCGGAATTCCAATGGGGACCAATTGTGCCCCACTCCTTGCTGACATTTTCCTTTACTCGTACGAAGCTGAATTCATTCAATCTTTCGTCTCTGAAGGGAAAAGATACTTAGCTTCTGACTTCAACTTCACTTACAGATACATAGACGATGTGTTGTCCATCAATAATCCAAAATTCGCGGATTACCTGAGCAGGATCTATCCTTCGGAGCTTGAAGTCACAGAAACTACAGAGACAAATAATTCAGCATCCTATTTAGACTTAATGTTGTCCTACGACACTGATGGTCACTTGAGCACCTCACTCTATGACAAACGTGACGACTTCAATTTCAGCATTACAAACTTTCCTTTCCTGAGCAGCAACATCCCTTCATCGCATGCTTATGGCGTGTTCATATCTCAGTTGATACGCTATGCCAGAGCAAGTACTAAATATACGGATTTTGTTCTGAGAGCTAGGCGTCTTTCAGATAAGCTTCTCAGTCTGGATATGCTTGTGACCGACTAACATCGTCACTGAGGAAGTTCTACGGTCGAAATGGGGAACTCGTCATACACTATGATGTCCTACTCTCCAGAATGGTGGATGATATCCTGTCATAGACCATTTGAACAATCCAACCAAAGATTGTACTCTATGTCTTCCGAAATGGAAGTTAACCGGATGTGCCAGTTCTCCCGAATTGAAGGGGCGGGTGTTGCATGCAAGCAGGAGATGCTTACTCTTCCTGGGCACCTGGTCTCACTCCCATATCGGGGTTTCGCTTCTTTTCATGTGGTGGAGGTTTTTGTTTGTTTGCGTTGGTTCCTGTTTTATCCTGATTTTGTATGCCTTCGGTTTCTGATTTTCTGAATTATCGATTTTGTGCTGTATACAGCGATATGGTCATTATCCATATTTGTCATTCTTTTCATACGGTAGAGTTTTTGGTTTGTTTGCTTTGCTTCCTGTTTTATCCTGATTTTGTATGCCTTCGGTTTCTGATTTTCTGAATTATCGATTTTGTGCTGTATACAGGGATATGGTCATTATCCGTATTTGTCATTCTTGAAGAAAATTTCAAAGCAATTTTTCTGCATCAGACATGTGTTTCGAATATTAGATTCTCATCAGCGAAACCGCCATTATTCCTTTTTGTAGCGCCCTCTTCTTTCATTTTTTGAATTTAAATTACAAAAAGTACGCGGCTCCAAATTTCCAGTAGGGTCGATTCAGTAGCAAATCTAAATAAAATCTATGTTCAAAATAGCATTGGAGAGATGGTGCTAAGATGTTAAGCTTTTTTAATTTCGATGATATTTCTAAATGGAATGGGCATCCATTGGAACGCTTTCGAACCTCGGAATGAATAACATTCCGAAGTTAGATTATGCGTAAGGGGAGAGCCAGTGTCTTCTGTTTGCATGCAACACCAGTCGCAACAGCTCTATGAAAACTTGTCAGATTCGGTAACTGTCTCTACGCACATATTGTTGTACATAAAAGGTTGATAAGTCTTTCGATTTAATTCTACAATTTTTTACAAATATATCTCAATCAATAATCCAAATTTTTCATATTACCTTTGCAAAATCTATCCGTACAATGGAAATTCACTTTGACTTTGGTCACATGATCTTGGGCCAAGATGATATGAAACCTATGGGTCGTGGGCAACACCATACTAAAACATAAAAAGTTATTTATTATATTGTTTTTGTGAGGTATAGCCAGAACATGATCAGCTTATACAATATCACTATAAGCATACTGGGTGACCTTGACATAAGTCACAAACCTTGGATACAGGTTATCTGAAAGCTATAAATCATGAGCAACAACAAACTGAATTAGTGATTGGATACACAATTCAATAGATATAGCCTGGACATGATTAGCATATACAATTTCAGTCTGGCCATGATTAACATATACAATTTCATTACTAGTAAGAAGTTACCTTGGTCTTGTGACCTTGAGACAATGCGATAAGAAGCATTTAGTCCTGAAAAACAAAATACTAAAATATGGAAGTTAACAATAGATAAACGGATCAAGAGATCTAGCCCAGTTAGAATTAGAATGTACATGTAGTTTCATTTTAAAAATAGAACTAAATGATCTTGACCTGGGTTCAAAGTTATTAGAAACCCTTCGATTTATGAACAACAGCAAACTAAAGTATCAAATGTATCCAGTATACAATTCAAGAGATATTGTCCTGACAGGACAGCTTGTAAACTTTCATTAAAAAATGTACAAAGTGACCTTGACCTTGGTCACATGACCAAGAGTTAAGGTGATGTGAAACCATTGGGTCATAATCAGCAACATACTTAAATAGGAACGTGATCCGGTAAACCGTCCAAGAAATATAGCCGAACAGGAATGCATGTACAATTTCATTAAAAATGAACGAAGTGACCTTGACGTTGGTCATATCATCTTAGGTCGAGATGATGTGAAACATTTGGTTCATAAACAACAACATAATGAAATATGAACGTGATCTGGTAAAAAGGTTCAAGAGATATAGCTCGGACAGAATAGCATGAAACATTTTATAAAGAATGTACAAAGTGACCATGGTCAAATGATCTTAGGTCAAGGTGATGTGAAACCTTTGGGTCATAAGAAACAACATAAAAAATATGAAAGTGGTCTGGTATTAAGTTCAAGAGATAAAGCTCGGACAGTATAGCAAGTAAAATTGTATTAAAATGTACTAAGTGACCTTGACCTTGGTCACATGACCTTAAGTCTATTTGATGTGAAATCTTCGGGTCATAAACAACAGCAAACTCAAATATGGAAGCGATCCGGTAGAGGGTTCAAGAGATATATCGCAGTCAGGAATGTATGATATTTAAGGATTCCGACTATTCCATCGGATTCCTTTCTGTTATTGCAATGTCTTTTCTTTATTATTATCATTATTTATTCGGATTTAAACATTTTAGTTCCTAAGAAGATCTAATAAAGGAGGAATCCGTCTGTTGCTTGCAGCAGTAGCCATCTACTTTTATAATCTTGTTATTTTCAGTGCACAATTAAAGCCGCTGAAGAAGGAAAATGTCCTCATGCAGGTTGCCAAAGCCAAATAACAGAGAAAGATGAGTTAAATCTGAGATGGTTTAGAGCCATAATTGATAGAAAATTCAAAGCTGTTGTCACGGAATATACTCGGACGGAGTATAAATCTGATCAGACAGATAATGCAGATCAGCAGTCGGAGTTGAAGGTGACCATGGTTGATGGTTCACAAATCCGGGTCCCGTATCAGCCTGACATGGAAGTTTTTGCATTAAAACAAGAAATTGAGGATAAAACCAAAATTCCAATAGGCATCCAGAAGCTAATTCTTAATGGAAAAGTCCTCGAGGTATGTAATCAAGAATAAACACATTGGCTGTTTGAACAAAATAAAAGTCTTTATCATTGTAAAGCGCCATTGCAACAAGATAAGGTAGAGCGTCCCTCAGGTCTCAGATGCTCATATTTCCAAAATAACAACTTTTACAATATTTCCACTTTCATATAATCAAAGCTCATGTTAGACCTGATATAAAAGCAAAATATAATTCGTGGTTTCATGATTATACCGTGAACTTATGCCGTTTGAACATTAACATTGAACCCTATGGGAAAAGTAACAAAAAATTCCCCTTTTAGAGGTGATAAAATGTAACTTTAAAAGATTCTTTTCCCAAACCCATTTAGTTTGATAATGTGAACAATATTCTAAAGAGACAAAAAATTAACAGCAATTCTGACCTGATGGATACTCTACCTTAATAGAACACTAGCAGGGATTCTGTGTAAAATGTCATCAGCCGCATTTTGGCATATTACAACCACTTCGTACACAGCTGAACATTGTATGAGTCATAACGATTAGTGTTTACGCTTAAATGTCTTGCTTTCCATTTACAGAATCTTGCAAAACATAGAAGAAAACGACTCTCCGATTTTAAAATTGGGCCGAACTCGAGCGTTTATTTGGCAAAAATTTTGTGCGAACTTCCTCGCGCCATGGACAAAATAAAATTCAAAATCGACTGGGGGTATCCAGAAAGCAAAACAACATTTTTCTTTAATCTTTTCACGTGGACAACAAGAAAAAAAGATTATTTGGACGCCTCATGTCTTCTCTACTCACTTGGAAAAGGTAGAACGCATGAACTTGAATTCACAGTAAACCATAAATATCCTAAATATAAGGATGCTATAGAACATAGTGGAGACGTCTTGGATGAGGGAAAGAAAAGAGGCGAACACATTCTAACCTTGGAACTTCAAAAATTACCCGCTTGCATCACACATTTGTTCTTCACTCTTAGTTCAAGGATAACTGACACTCTAAAAAATTACAAGGATCCAAAACTAGAAGTCCAGGATCATGTCGAAGACAAACCTTTAACAAAGACATCTTTGAAGTATCGTATGTTGCTTGGCTCCTCGGTTGTCGTCTGCTTGTATTTGTCTGAGGATAAGATTTGGAGGGTTATGGACATTCGGCGATCAACCAATGGAAAAGTTAGTAACTACCATGCCATTGAGCAAATGATAGATGGCATTTTTAAAGATGTGTTTTGCTATACATATTCAAAATGAAATATCTTTATTGCAAATTATGTTTCGTGCATCTGCTACTGTTATTTTGAAATTCTAAAATAAACAAAACACAGCGTGAATTTCCTTTCTTGATCGGTGAATTCAAACCATGGCTACAGAGATGAACAATCCGAAAGACATTATATCCATTGGCGGCAATCTTCCTCCATCGAAGGATAACGAGTTTGACTATTTGCTTTCTTTTAAGTTTCGCGAAATTCTCTGCAGTGTTCCAGAGATGAAGTGGAATTGCATTAACAAATAGGAAACCATGTTTGTTATTTTGTTTGGCCAATTGTGTTGAATAATTAGAATTGGTAGAGGATTCCTTGTAAGTTTCATAAAATTCTGTGAAACTGTCTCAGAGGAGAATTTGAAAATAAAGCAGCAGAAGGACTCCGGTTCCTTTCGAGGTCATCGTGACTGATACGTCAACAAAAACATGGTGGAGGGCCGGAGTAATTATAAAATGTTTTCATCGTTGTTTTTGTATTTTACCCACAGTTATGATAAAATAAATTGTATTTTTCCAATACTATTAGTAAAATGCCTTGTTTTAGGGCGATAATATTTTTTTTTTTCTGAAAGGTATTATATTCTATTGTCACAGTTGTATACGAACGCATTTTACTTTCATTGTCACAGATTTTACAAGAAATAATTCAGAATTTTTCCATGTGACCCTTTACGGGCTCCGTACAATTAAGCGCTCAAATTTTAATTTGAGTGCTCAGAACTTTAAATTGAGATCTCGGATATTATATTGAGCGCTCGAAATTTATCTTGAGCGCTCGAAATTTATCTTGAGCGCTCGAATTTTTTATTTGAGCGCTCGAATTTAAAATTGATAGCTCGAATCTTAAATTGAGCGCTCGAATTTAAAATTGAATGCTCAAATTGTAAATTGAGCGCTCAGATTAATATATTGAGCGCTCAAATTTTATATTGAGCGCTCGAAGTTTATATTGAGTGCTCAGAATTTAAATTGAGTTCTCGGATATTAAATTGAGCGTTTGAAATTTAAAATGAGGGCTCGAAATAAAGAAATTGAGTTCTCTATTTAAAGTTTATTGAGAGCTCAAATTTGCATAAATTGAGCGCTCGAAAATTATATTGAGAGCTCAAATTTTATATCGAGCGCTCGATTTTGTTAATTGAGCGCTCGATTTTGATAATTGAGCACTCGATTTTGATAATTGAGCATTCAAATTTAAAATTGAGCGCTCGAATTAAAAATTGAGAGCTCGAATTTCAAATTGAGCTCTCGATTTTAAAACTGAGCGCTCGAATTTTTAAAAGAAAAAGAGTTCCATGTGACCCTTTACGGGCTCCGTATTAAACAGATGAATGAGAATCAATAAGCACTTGTTTTTCTATTGAGACATGAGAGGGTTAAGGAACTTTATGCAATTCCATTCATTTTTTTTTTTTTTTTTTTTTTTTTTTTTTTTTGGCACCGTAATTACTTATTCTTCACAGTTCCAAAGAGGTTGATTTCAAAGTATCTATCATTATATTCAAGGCATTTAAAATAGACATAAAAGTAAATCATTTTCTAATCTTTCATTTATTTTCTTTGTTTTTTTTTTTTTTTTGTTGTTGTTGTTGTTGTTTTGTTGTTGTTTTTTTTTTTTTTTTTTTCATCAATTTTATTTTCACTTCCATTTAAAGACATAGTCCTCTGAATTCTCACTCAGCATCTTTTTCATTTTCTCTATAAATAGAAATATATGAAAAAGTTAACCTTCAAGTCAAAATCTCAGCATCTATTTGTCTTAAGTAAAGATTGAAAGTTCTATATCCATTGGGAGGTAACTCTTATAGATAAAGTAATAAATTTCTGTTGTAGGGGGTTTTTTTTCTAATACGGTCAAAGGTGAGATAACTCTATTTTTCTGTGGTTCGTCACTTCAGACTTACTTGTGATAATTCCTTCAGGTGCGTCATTGGTCACATTTTTGGACCATTCTTGAGCATCTCCTGATTTAGCACTCATTGAGCTTGAATTTTATAGATTTTTCAATTTATAATGGTCAATGTATTATTTCTGACTATATTTCAGACATTTAATTCATTACACACCTAGAAGCTTACTCTTTTTAAGACTTTAATTCATTAAACTCATTAAAGCGGCCAAGTTTGAAAATTTGGTCTAAACTGAATGATGCATGCGTAAGAAAATTCTTCGCGGTAATTCCTATAAAAATTGAGATGGAGGTACATTTTTTTAACCGTTCGGATTTCTCTTCCGTAAGTAATTACCCATGAATTTTGTTTTACGTATGGAATATTATTGTTTTAAACTGTTTCATAAGGTAAAGCTGATGGATGCCGAAAAATTATAAATTGTTTAAATTCCACCCAAAATAAGGCAAATTTTACGGCTCTGACACTTTTTCAAGAAAAGCAAAAAATGGCACTATTTGTGAGTATTTGTTCTCTCTTATTTGAGCATGGACATATACTTTTTCTTCAATACATTGAAAAGTCTTCCCTATGAGCACATGTTACTGTGTATTTGAAAAAAATCGTTGAAATTCAGTATCTCTGGAATTTTGACCATCATTTGGATGATTTTCGTTATTTTTGTTTAAAATCGAGAAAATTTTCAATGATCGGTGAAGTTGGTACCTACGGTAAAACTTTATTAAATTTAAGTTTTATGCAAAGTTTCTAACCTGTTTTATTGTTTATTAACAAAGAAAACTAAAATCAAAATCAAATGAGGGCATTTCAACACTTCTTGTATTTTCTTACAAATGTGCTATTTTAGCAACAAATTTCCCGCCTTATTACCCATTTTTTCAAATAAGCAAAAATCTAGATTTTTATCACGGACCTATAAATTTTCCTTCATAAAATGATTAATTGACATGAATACTATAATTTCATATAGTTTTCATACAATCGTTCAAATTCTTCATTCAGAAATGACATGCCTTAAAGTAGCCCGTACCTCTGGTTGTGAGAGCTTATATTCTCCCCATGATCACTATTTGGAATTTCATGCGTATCATCTTTGAACCTTTTTTAAAATCTTTTCAAATAGACTGTCGTGTATCTTTATTGTCTGTATTTGAAAGACTGTCGTGTATCTTTATTGTCTGTATTTGAATTACCCCAACTTTTACGATACATCCTATGGAAAAATCCAAAAATTCACATTTTTAACACTGTAGAAACATTTTTAACCAAACATATATTTGAAACTTGTATAAGCTTCACACAATGTGCAAAAAAGAAAAGATAAATATGGGGTACCCATGCATAATTCTCCCCGATAGATCAGAAGTACACTTTACATTGTTCATGTCATGGAGCTACCATCGCTTTTGGCTGCATCCGCCCTTTGATCCTCCAAAATTGGACTAACGTTGAAGCCATTCATATGCTCTTTCAGATGAAAAATTGTCTCCTGGAAATTTTCATTGCAAAAGTGATATGGGGGGATGGAACGTTGATGGGGAAAATTTTACATGTTTTGTTATATATATAATGATTTTAAAATTTTGAAAAAAACATATATAATATTTTTATGCTCTTTCAGATGAAAAACTTTATCTAAGGTCCGATTTCTACTTTTATTGTGTGTTTCAGTTTCAGTGTGTGTTTTAGTTCCAGTTTCAACTTTTATTGTGGTTTTAGAATTAAAAAATCGACTTTTTTTGCAAAATTTTACAGAAATTTGAGAACATTTGATTTATTTTTCATTCCTGCCTCTCTGTTCTACATTGTTGCATATAATCGTATATTGATGATTTATAAGAAATGATTTTTAAAAGAATAACTTCTCTGTTTTAAAATGAAATATGTGTTGTATTTTTATTTGTTTGCAAAATCCTCGAAATCATATGATATATGTATATCTTTAAATAATCCGTACTCATTATGATATCAATGTATGAAATGACAAATATGGATAATGACCATATCCCTGTATACAGCACAAAATCGATAAATCAGAAAATCAGAAACTGAAGGCATACAAAATCAGGATAAAACAGAAACCAAAGCAAACAAACACAAACCTCCACCACATGAAAAGAAGCGGACTCCCGATATGAGAGTGAGACCAGGTGCCTATGAGGAGTAAGCATCTCCTGCTTGCATTCTCTAGTGTACTGTAACTTTTCATACATTTTCAAATTTTATATATATATATTACTGACATATCATACATTATTGTAGTGTTGTTGGGAAAAACATTAAACATTCAAAAATCTCTCATTTTTGGAGAATATTTATAAAATTCAAAGGATTTCGTAAAATGATAGCAGGAATGCATTTTAATTGTAACAACTTAAGTTCATTCATACATTACATGTTCGAAGAAAGTATGGTATATTTTCTACTTCATTATTTGAGCAAAATGCTTGTTTATTTATTAGAAATAACAGATTTCTGTTGAAAAAACAAATGCTCATTACATTAGCTATAATCATAGAGAAGAATTTATTTCAAATACATGTAAAAATTCTTACATGACTTGAGATTTTCTCCCTATATGTACTATAGAACTCGCCCGGTGTAAAATCTCCAACAAACTTCCAGTTCGCCTAGCTCCGCCCACTTACGTGCTGCAGAACAATATTAGAATTGAAACAACAACTAGCTAGCCATGTCGCATGAACCAATCAAAATATCACCGAGCCGCAAAGAGGTGATAATTTGATTGGTTCATGCGACGAGGGGAATTACTGGACAACAAATCACAGCTTAAATATCTGGTGTCCAGTAATAAATAAATCATTTTATCAATTCAAGTAATGTGAATTGTTATAGTTCATTACAGTCTACGTTTTGGGGACAATATTTTTATGCAAAAACCACTTATTTTGAGAAAACACATATAATTCATTTTACTCTTCCAAATTGATACATTCTTGGTATTGTACACGATGCTGTGTTTTTTTGTTTTTGTTTTTTTTTTTTAATAAAAGGGTTTGAAGTTCATTTGATAACTGAAATTATAATTATATGCTATTTTCGGGCAAAACAAAACCTAATGTATGTCCATAAATTTCGTATTTTTGTGAGTTATCTTTGAAATTTAAATATCTTAATAAATCATAATAGTAGAGGTGTCCTATAATCTCATGTATTTTAAAGGGGTGAAATGAGCTAGAAGAGGAAGCTGTGATTATTCCTTATCTTTAGGGGGGCGTCTTTATTTCTATTTAAAAACTGCTGATTTCTGGGAAATGGGAAATCTTTATTGTCTAAGATATAATACCTAGCTAGGCGTCGTTTGTTGTCCAGTAATTCCCCGAGTCGCATGATCCAATCAAATTATCACCGAGCCCCGAAGCTGCGAGATGATAATTTGATTGGGTCATGTGACGAGGGGAATTACTGGACAATGAACCACGGCTTGCTATTTAAATATTGTTCTGCACGAGAATGGGTGGAGTTTAGAGTTTGTAAGAGATTTTACTCGATTCGAGTTCTATAGCACGATGATGGGTGGAGCTTAGCGGACTGGAAGTTTTATGGAGATTTTAGGGAGGAAATCTTAAGTCATATTTTATTATGAAATGATACCTGAACTATGATATTTAACTTTGATCTAGATCTAGAGTATAACATATTTTGTCCTGGTAAAATATTTGTGTTCGAAGTATCCTCTGCTAATATGATGATATTTCGGGACAGAAATTATGTTTTATATAAAGAAATAGCATAAAACTTGAAGTATATTACAATATGAATTTGAAGTCGTTTAACAATTCGTAATAATTTTCAACTCATCATCAGTTAATGAAAGTCAAACCCAAAACTCTAAATCAGATTCCAAAAGTTACAATCAAATGGCTTACAATTCTTGAAAAAAAGAGTCCAGTTCAAGTACGATATGCACTGTAGGTGGCGCTGTAGAAATTTGCAAAGTTTTAACATAATCAAATATCACATGAATCATGTTGCATATATAATTCAGGGACAAATACTACGGGCATAAGAATGATGGGATCTCAAACATGATTCGGGTGCAACACGCACAGCAAATCACTGAAGTACCCAGATGTGAAAACACAGCGTAGACAAACACAACAAAATACACCAAAGGGAAATGGAAGACCAAAACTAAGATTTCATCAAAACACTGAACAAAACGGACTAAACATTAGCAAAAGAGACCGCTGGGCAAACGTTGCCGACAATGAACACCAAACTGTCACGTTAGTAAGAAATAGCGTGATCATGTAGATTACGTGTACACAACCCTCCCACTTGTCAGTTGTTTTGTATGATATAGTCTCCTCACTGTATGATGACTACAAAAAAGAAGAAAGTCGTAAATGCAGGGGCCCAAGTTACAAACAGATGAATATGTTAATGGATACCGAAAGTATGAGAGCGTATCAAAAACTTCGTTCTCTGTCGGCGGGAGCGAGATAATGCATGCAATTACCCGAGAAGTCCGACCAACTTTCAGAGAGGACAGGTGATCAGACCCTGTTTTCTCTAACGGGATTTGGACACGGCCCTTGACGAGTCTCATCTTCACAGTCAGTCAGAGTGCAATTCTTAAAAGATGCGCTTGTACAAGACTGCAGACGGGTTTTTTTTTTTTTTTTTTTTTTTTTTTTGTCGTTAGTCAACACAAAAGCCAGATTGCGAATCCCCAAAATGCAGCACACTCTGCCACAGGCATAAACCCGGCCCAGACCCAAAAATAAGACGAAGGTTATTCTTGTTAAATCTTATTTGTCTTACTTGTCCTCGAAATCCTTATGGGCGTAGCTCTTAGCATGATCCATCTCTTGCTGTTAAATGATCTTACGGTCCATAACAGTCAGCAATGATTTTTATGTTAAACTTTTCCCAATGGTTATTCGAATTATTTTTTAAACTATTTACACTACACCCAGTCACCACATTTCAAAGATTTGAACTCGTCTTCTGATTTAAAAGAATTTTAAGAATTATTACCCCTCCCTCCATCGTGTGAACCCCCGGGATTGATCATACGAGCTTCCCCGTGGGTTACACACGATGGCCTCCATCTAAAAATTAAAGCTTTAAAAGCTACGTATTCAAGAAATTGTCTAAATAAAGAACAATGACCAATAGATTAAAGATATTCTGTTTCAAGTTACCAGCGTTTCAGAAGTTTGATATTGTTAATATTCAAATCATAAACATATATTCCTACATATTAAAAAAACGATTTCAGTAATTTTTATAGGGTTTTGTTTTCAATTTGCTCGAGGAAGCGTATAATGTTGAGAAAACCTGACAATTTGCAAGTGTCCCTCCCCTCTTCTCTTCTTTTTTCTTGACCGAAACAGATCCTCAGATGTACAGGACTTTTAAAAAATGCCATCAAAATTGCCCTTAATATTCCTTCTTATTTGCGGTGGGAGATTATTGCGCTCCTTCTCCATTTGCATCCAAAGTTATCCCCCTAACATTTGTTAATTTCTTTTACATAGTGGTTTACACTCCCATCCACCTTTTATTTTTCCTTTGCTTGGCTAAGAAGGATAACTCTCCAATGATTGAAAGCTTATTATCTGATGAACTATATGACTATATAAAGGAGCTTGAAAAGTATCAGTACGTACTCCTGTAAACGATACATTTGTACGACGAAAATGTAAGAAATACATCTCATTGATACTTAACATGCTGTGTCATTGTCTCCGTCTGTTTTCTTACCTTGTATGATAATTCTGTTTAATATTTTTTTCAAGAGTAAGCCTTTAGACTGTGAATTTTGGAATCTGCTGATTTAAGGTTTTATGTTTTACTTTCATCCACTTATTCACCCTTTTTATACATTTAATGTTAGGAACTTCTAAAATGGATTGAAGTAGTATAAAAGTACCCTTTTTGGAACAGATACCTAACATGGTGCTCCTCACTGACAGTGAGGTGCTTATTACATCATAGGGTCCGGTCTATAGTTGACCCCTACACTGACCAGTCATGACCTTCAAGTAACTCTACCAATTAACCCCCCCCCCTTAATCCCTACCCCTTCTCCCCGGGCTTGACCAGGTGTATCAGTACATTGCAGCCCGTGGGATGGTCCGGGGTCATTAGATGCAAAATAACAAAGTTACCCGAAGTATACCATGTGACATATCAAATGAAAGGTCTCGACGAGTACATTACAGCCCGGGGGTGGTTCGGGGTCATTGGGTGCAAAATAAGAAAGTTATCACAAGTATACCGTGTAACATATCAAATGAAAGGTCTTGAGGAGTACATGACAGCCCGGGGGTAGTTCGGGGCCATTAAGTGCAAAATAACAAAGGTATTGTAAGTATACCGTGTAACATATCAAATGAAAGGTCTTGAGGAGTAGAATACATTCCGGGGGTGGTTCGGGGTCATTCGGTGCAAAATATCAAAGGTATCAGAAGTATACCGTGTGACATATCAAATGAAAGGTCTCGACAAGTAGAATACATTCCGGGGTGGTTCGGGGTCATTAGGTGCAAAATAACAAAGGTATCGTTTTCAATATCCAACAGCAAAAGCAGCAGCAGCAATGTTTCAATATCAAGCAGCAGCAGCAGCACCACCACCACCGCCGCCGCCGCCGCTTGAAGTACAATTTGAGAGGACAATTTTTTTGTAGTGTGTTTTATATTCAACATTGAATATGCTTAATCTCTGGGTGGCGGCGGCGGCGGCGATGGTGGTGGTGGTGGTGGTGGTTGTGCTGCTGCTGCTGCTGCTGCTGCTGCTGCTGCTGCTGCTGCTGCTGCTGCTGCTGCTGCTGCTGCTGCTGCTGCTTGATATTGAAACATTGCTGCTGCTGCTTTTGCTGTTGGATATTGAAAACGATACCTTTGTTATTTTGCACCTAATGACCCCGAACCACCCCCGGAATGTATTCTACTTGTCGAGACCTTTCATTTGATATGTCACACGGTATACTTCTGATAACTTTGATATTTTGCACCGAATGACCCCGAACCACCCCCAGGCTGTATTGTACTCCTCGAGACCTTTCATTTGATATGTTACACGGTATACTTACGACAACTTTGTTATTTTGCACCTAATGACCCCGAACCACCCCCGGAATGTATTCTACTCCTCAAGACCTTTCATTTGATATGTTACACGGTATACTTACAATACCTTTGTTATTTTGCACTTAATGACCCCGAACTACCCCCGGGCTGTCATGTACTCCTCAAGACCTTTCATTTGATATGTTACACGGTATACTTGTGGTAACTTTCTTATTTTTTTTTTGCACCTAATGACCCCGAACCACCCCCGGGCTGTAATGTACTCGTCGAGACCTTTCATTTGATATGTCACATGGTATACTTCGGGTAACTTTGTTATTTTGCATCTAATGACCCCGGACCATCCCACGGGCTGCAATGTACTGGTACACCTGGTCAAGCCCGGGGAGAAGGGTGAAGGTCATGACTGGTCAGTGTAGGGGTCAACTATAGACCGGACCCTATGATGTAATAAGCACCTCACTGTCAGTGAGGAGCACCATGTTAGGTATCTGTTCCAAAAAGGGTACTTTTATACTACTGATTGAAATGCGATGCGACTAAAAGAGTGTCGAAATGCATGACATTGTGCTTCACTGTTTTGCATTGAAAACTAAGCAAGATTTCTTATTCCTTTGTTTTGTTTGTTTGTTTGGGCTTTTTTTTTGGGGGGGGGGAGGGGATTGGATGTCGTAAAGTAAATATATTGAGGTGCACAGTTATGTCTTACCGACGGAATACAACATCTTTATTAATATTCTACACAGTCAGATTATGTTTTGGAAGTTCCCTATCCAGAGGTTCGATACTACAGCGTTTGTTTATTTGTATTGATTAGAACCATTTTGAACTTGTGCGACGCCTCATTAATTCCTTTAAGTGGCGCTAATCTATAATGAATTTCGTTTTTAAAAATTAGGGATCCAGTGAAGAATATCATTTTTTTCTGTATATAGTCTTGTCCATTATGTTTCGTTAATGTTCTCGTTGTCATTGTCAATAACCCCCTTTTCTTGTCTCATGTGAGTGATCCGCCGTGATCACTGCAATGTAATGTTGGGGATTATCTCTTTATCTCTGTTATCCGGATTAGAAAATAGGTTTAACACAGTTAATTCGGATAACAAAACGATTTGATTTAAATGTAACAGATATGCAGCCGAAAAGGACTTCGGATGTAACCTCTCCACCCCTTCCGTGTTGTCCTTCATTTATCATGCTTGATTTATTCATTTATATGCCCGTCCTCTTTGTTCATATATTGTCTCCTTACCGCCGATTGTTTATGTCGTTGTTTTTATCTTGATATCTGTCGAGTGTTACCATTGTGTGCGTTTGTGGTTCCCTGTGGTTACCTCGACTATCTCCTGGGAAATCTTTGGATTTTATATCTATGATATGTTCCGTTGTGCAGCATATTTGGCAATATAACATTGTTTAGATTAAGGATCACTAACAAGGCTTAAGTACCCGAAACGTGCATGTCTGGTCCATGCTGAAAAATCTGTTCTTAAATGATGCTATTGAATTTGAAGACGTTTAACATAGTCGTGCTGGAGATCATTATTTTGTGCTAGCTGTTCAGTATATATCGTGCTCATAAAGACACACAAGACACAGACGATTCTATCCAAACATGCCTTCTGTCATTTTGATGCATGATCTCTTGGCAACAAAGGACTTTTCGATACATTAGATTCTTGTTCAATTTTGTACATCGCATGTTTGAATTCGTCCCGTTTTTCAGCATGGACCAGACATGCACGTTTCGGGTACTTAACCCTTGTTAGTGATCCTTAATCTAAACAATGTTATATTGCCAAATATGCTGCACAACGGAACATATCATAGATATAAAATCCAAAGATTTCCCAGGATAGTCGAGGTAACCACAGGGAACCACAAACGCACACAATGGTAACACGTTGTCTTTGATTAATTAATTAATCACTGGCTGCTCTTGTTTAATTTGGATTTTTTCTTAATTCATTCTTGTTTTGTTTTGGTTTTGTTGTGGGTTATTATTGTCATTGCTATAATTCTTTTATGAAATTCAAATTTTCCAATTCGTTTGTCCATTGGATGTCAAAAATCGGGACAGTGAGAAATGTCCTTTCATCTTTCTTCAAGTCGCATAATACATTCTTATCCCGGAAGTCTGTGTGTGGAAACCTTCCCTAAACTCTGGAATATAACGGTACGATATTGATGTACTTATCAAAAAAAAATATTGGAAGCCATTCTCCTGAACGGCATTTTCAAAATTGTTTATCTCAGTTTAAGTCCATTCTGTTTCCTCAAGCCATCTATTGTCCTGTGGAAGGCTTGATACTAGGAGATGAATTGTCTTTAGTTTTCCAGCATTCACATATATTATACTCAATAATAAAGATATCCAAAATTTTAAAATTTATTTATCATGATATTCATTCGAGGTCTATCAAAGGAAGTATGTAATAAACAGTTATACGTCAAAAATATCAATAAAACTTATTTATTCACGGTTATTTTCTTTCCATTCGATGTGAAATACTAAGTCACATCATTGTTTTGGCAAAATTGTCAATAAGTAGAAAATGCTGTTCTTGTACTTCTTTTGGTGAATTCCACGAAAGGAAAATGAAGCAATGTTATCTGATATAAAAGTGAAGTAGTGTATGTGTCTTTTTTTTCTAAGTGTTGTGAATTTCAAATGCAGCAATGGCATTCCTTCAACAAAAGTATTTATACTAAGTACTACTGTAACTTCAATTTAAGTACGAGAACAGCACTTACTACTGACAAGACACGAATTCATATTATCATTGATGTACATATACAATATTTTGTCATAAATATAGTTATGAAAATGTTTTCAATAATAATATATTATTTATATAATGGATGAATCAAATACGACCAGATAAACAAAATTGAAATAAAGATGTACATAGACACTGAAACTGAACAAAATAACTAGACATTGATCACCATATGTCTGCCAATTATTGACAGAAATATCAAATTTGAGTAAACGCATAGTCAAAGTTTATGCTAGTCTAGGAAATATACCTTTTAGAATTTTGAATAAACATCGAAGATTAACAGTTGTTAACTTTGTTAAACTATTTTTCGTGTAGTTAAGAAAAATACTGCTTTGAAATTAAAAATGAGAAAAATGATATGTCTCTGCGTGCTCGTAAAACGATGTCTTCAATGCACAGTGTCCACTAGTGATAAGGCACGGTCCATTTGATATTCTTGGGGGGGGGGGGGGGGGGGCTTGGATTTTTTTCGAAAAAAAATAATTTTGCTCTGAATATTGATGAAAAAAATTGATTTGCTTATGGTGTGACAGAAAAAAATAATCTTGCTCTTACAAGTAATCTGAATTTGAAGAATAACCGTAAAATTCGTTTGAAATTCCTGAACAATTTTTCAGCTCGCTGCGCTCGCCACAGTTTTTACTTTCTATAAAACATTTTTGGCTCGCTTCGCTCGTCATAGTTTTCTTCTGTAATGTATGGCAAGTTCATATTTGTATGCATGTGACTGAAAACAAGAGGCTTCCTTAAATGCTTAAATACATTATCAATGTAATTTATTACTATTAATAGAAACATGTATCACCATAGTGTATAACTTTTTATACAAGCTTGGAAGGAGACTTTAATTAAGTCTTTCACTAGTTTTCATTTCTACATGCACAAACTTGTCTAGAAGACCCTCCCCTCAGGCCCTCTTACATGTTACATGACCTTATATACATTTTGTTTACTGAAAATTATATATCACATATTGTAAAAATCTTTTACATCTCTCAGTTAAGAAGTGAATACAAGTTTTACATACAAATAAAGTAATGTTTAGAGTAATTTAAGTAAAAATAAAGAATTTCTATTGAAAAAACACAAACATTCTTAATATTCAAATCAATTGCTATAAAAAAATTCCTTGCTCCAACTTTGCAAGAAAAAAATAATTTTGCCCTGGTCTGGGGCAAAAAAATAATCTTGCTCCGACAAAAAAAACCCCAAGGCCCCCCCCCCCCCCCCCCCCCCAATATTAAATGGACCGTGCCTAACATAGTTTCAAGGAAATCTTTATAAAACTTGACAAACATTTTCAGGTACAACTTTAGTGCGGAGAAAAAATACAAACATTCCATTGTATATTGGTTACTAGAGGTTTATACATTAGACGATAAGCCTTTAGTTAGGGGTCATTTCTTAATAAGAACAATGAATCTGAGGTTGACACATGTAAAATATTTTAAAAAATGTTATGATCGCTGAGCGATATAGTCCCCTGCCGGCGGCATATATTTATGTCCTGCAACTCTGCCTATGAATTACTCTTCAATGAAACATATATGAGTTTAAATTAAACTTACTGTCTGTGCAGCTCAGTTCTGAGGTTTTATCTGCTTTATCGATTCGAAAAAGAGGTCAAGCGTGACGAAAGTTGAACTTGCTCTGTAACTATCGGAGACTAAGCTGAGTATCAAATTTCACCTAAATATCTCTATTTGTTGCAGAAAGAAGTCTGGAAAACTGACAAAAACTGAATTTTCCAAGTCATAAAGGGCCATAACTCCTCGAAAAATAGGTCAAGCGTGACATAAGTCGAACTTGCTCTGTAACTATCCAAGACCAAGCTGTGTATCAAATTTCATCTCAATATCTTCATCCGTTGCAGAGAAAAAAGTCCAGAAAACTGACAAAAACTTAATTTTCCAAGTTATAGATGGGCATAACTCCTTGAAAAATAGGTCAAGCCTGACGAAAGTTGAACTTGCTCTGTAACTATCCAAGACCAAGCTGTGTATCAAATTTCATCTGAATATCTCCATCCGTTGCAGAAAAAAGTCCGGAAAACTGACAAAAACTGAATTTTCCAAGTCATCAAGGGGCATAACTCCTTGAAAAATGGGTCAAGCGTGACGAAAGTCAAACTTGCTCTGTATCTATCCAAGACCAAGCTGTGTATCAAATTTCATCTGAATATCTCCATCTGTTGCAGAAAAAATTCAGAAAACTGACAAAAACTGAATTTTCCAAGTCATCAAGGGGCATAACTCCTCGAAAAATGGGTCAAGCGTGACGAAAGTCGAACTTGCTCTGTAACTATCCAAGACCAAGCTGTGTATCAAATTTCATCTGAATATCTCCATCCGTTGCAGAAAAAAGTCCGGAAACTGACAAAAACTGAATTTTCCAAGTCATCAAGGGGCATAATTCCTTGAAAAATAGGTCAAGCGTGATGAAAGTCAAACTTGCTCTGTAACTATCCAAGACCAAGCTGTGTATCAAATTTCATCTGAATATCTCCATCCTTTGCAGAAAAAAGTCCGGAAAACTGACAAAAACTGAATTTTCCAAGTCATCAAGGGGCATAACTCCTCGAAAAATGGGTCAAGCGTGATGAAAGTCGAACTTGCTCTGTAACTATCCAAGACCAAGCTGTGTATCAAATTTCATCTGAATATCTCTATCCGTTGCAGAAAAAAGTCCGGAAAACTGACAAAAACTGAATTTTCCAAGTCATCAAGGGGCATAACTCCTCGAAAAATAGGTCAAGCGTGACGAAAGTCAAACTTGCTCTGTAACTATCCAAGACCAAGCTGTGTATCAAATTTCATCTGAATACCTCTATCCGTTGCAGAAAAAAGTCCGGAAAACTAATATTCGGACAGACGGACAGACGGAGAGACAGACGGACGGACAGACGGACAGACAGACCGAGAGGAAACTAAGAGTCCCCTTTGGCGTTGCCGGTAGGGGACTAATTATTATTAACATACATGTATGATGACTAATGGTTTAAAAAACATCATAGAGGCTTAAACATGGATATACCGGTATATGACGCCTGTTTGATGTTTTTTTTTTCAGTATTAGATGTGAAATGTTGAAAGAAAAAAATTGTAAATATATGCATCAAAAACTGTACGTGTAGTTATTTCGCTAAATGTTATAAGGGGGATGGAGTTTAAGCTGTTTCAAAGCAACATAGAGACTTTTTAACAGCCATTTTTACGCTAACTATAACGGGAAAATAAGTACTCGTACATGGATATGTAAATCCATATCATCAATGACATAATGCAAATCAATATTATTAAACAATAGGAAAATGTTGAAGGGAAAATGCTATCATTAATGTGACTAAGTAAATTTTATCAAAAAGTTAATTAACAGACACATTTAGGATATGTAAAATATAAATGTTCTCTTCACCTGACCAACTTAAAAAATAAACATCCCTTCTTTGGCTAGCATGACATTAAAATCCATTTTGTATCAAAAATATTATTCCAAAGGATAAACAAGGTCAAACAAAAGTCCTAGGCCAATCTCAAGAGAAAAGAATATTATATTTTTAAATTTGAATTCTAGAATGCAAAATGTTATCAACTTAAATTGTTGATAAGATCAGGTATTACAAAAATATTCTTTTTCTGATTTGCAAATATGTACCTTTATGAGATGGTAAATTTCAATTTCAAGATACACAAGCCTCAATCCAACAACTTATATTTCAATTCTAGAAATAAAAGGCAATAACAAGGCAATATTTCAAACATATTATCACATGAAGTTATAGCTGTACAATATATACAAATTTCCAAAAGAAAGACAATGGATAAAATTGCAATTAGGAATACATCGTTCATCATTCATAGCGTTTATATAAACAAGTAAATATCAATACAATTCATACATGTACATGTATCAAATTATAGAAATCAAACCTCAAGACGAGCATGCTGCAAAACACATACTATTCAATATATTTATTCAACAAAATTTGTTGACTGTGAAATACCCCATATGTAGAAACAAAAGAAAATATGAGATCCTTTTCTATACTGTATGACTATTCAGAAGAACGAATTGGTATCCAACACAATAACGCTTCACTGATCCCAGCAGGACACACACACAAAGAATGTAAACAAATTATTTACACTAAGCCAAACACTATTTACAAACGACCACAGACAATAACATTTTAGATGAAAAGCTCGTCAATATGTGTAACAATTAAATATACAATCCAAAGAGACACAATGGATTTTGGAGACAAAAAAGGTAAGAATGTCAATGAAGAATAGGAGCCTATGTTCACTCGAAGCCTATGTACACCTTGTACACAGTCGAAACATATATACAATCGAAGGCTATGTACACTCGAATCTATCTACAGTCTATGTACACGCGAAGCCTATGTACACTCGAAGCCTATGTGCAATCGAACCTATGTATACCCTATGTACACTCGGAGCCCATGTACACTAGAAGCCTATGTACACTCAAAGCCTGTGTACATTCAAAGTCTATGTATTATATACACTCACAGCCAATGATCATCCGCAGCGACTGTACACTCGAAGTCTGCTTAGCACCATCATTCCCTACAATCATAACAAAAGTTATCGCCATCTGGATAACGCACCTAGCAACCTATATAACCAATCTTCCTATCCGAAAACGTACGTCTTTAATTGCCATTATCATTCACAAATATTCAGTTAAAAATCCATCATCAACAACCTGTCTTCATTAAATTGACAATGATATATACAAAACTCAGAAATGTCACACCTAAATAAATGGTTAGCAAAACACAGAACAAAATTATATATATGACGCATAACGGAAATCAAGTTAAAAACAACATATTATGTATATATTTTCATAGAAACTTGCCTTTTTTAACCATCTAGAATTAGGTATAAAAAAGCATGCAATGGTTTTTTTTAATAAAATACTATGTACATTTTCCCTTAGTAACGACAACAATATTGACCTTTGCAATGATAATAATATCAACTTTTTCGGTGTGACTAGTTCAGTTTAGTGTGTTCTCTTCAAATGACTCTAATATAGAGAATGAAACATTCCATGTAAGGCACAACTTGAGTATCGATCAATAAACAATTTCCATTCAAAGTCCATATGCTAAATCTGAAAAAAATACCAACAGAAAAAATATATCTTTGTATTATATATGATACTAATCATCAAGATTTTATTTTATTTTCTATTGTATTCGGGGACGCTCGAAATAAGTGAAATCTAAACAGAGCATAAAATCATTAGTGTCCTTACTCCATTAACCCCTACATGCGCGGATCCAGCATTTTTGGTCAGAGGGGGCCCAAAATTGTAGGAAGTCTACCTATGATGTAGGTATATTTCGGTGCACATCATTGGGAGGGGGCAACCTGTGCGCTAAGGATTGATTTTTGAGGGTGGGTATTGTTAGTTTTCAGTTCACATTTTTATGAAGAATTGGCGAGCGAAGTGAGAATGAACATTTTTTTTTTTTTTTTAGATATTTGTCTTGATTCGATCGAGATGATTATTTATAACATTGAATATTTTACTTTTTGTATCGGCGAGCGGAGCGAGCCGCGAAAATTTTGATTAATTGACATTTTGTGTTATTTCATGAGAATAAATAAATAAGTCATTTTCCCAAATAATCTGACAACTTAAAATGATAAAACCTTGAATAAGATGAGGGAGGTTACATCCTATGAAGCAAGGGACTGTTGAAAATACGAGTTCATGAGACCCAAGACAGTTATATAAAATTATTTAGTATAAAACATTGCAAATAATTTTGCAGAAAAAACAATTGTGTATTTGTAAATGGCGAGCGAAGCGAGCCGAAATTTTACGTTTCAATGCCTTTTTATGCATTTTAGACCCCTTTCAAATAGGAATCGGCCAAAGCTGGACCCCATCTCCGAAAATCTCAGGGGGGGTCCAGTCCCCCGGTCCTCCCCTCTGGATCCGCACATGCCCTAATCCGAGTAACATATTTAAAAAAAAAACACTGAACAATTCGACACAAAGTGTAGTGCCCCATGCTAGCACCGCGTGGGTGTTGTGATTCTTTAGAGGTTTTTTTTTTCATTTTCTTAGTTAAACTTTACAAAACTGATGAGTCGTTGCAGTAGGACAATACCTTCTAAATCAATCCATATCGTTCACGTATATGAAAACTTCATAGTTATTGCAAATACTTCAATAGTTTGTCGCCTACAGAATACCATTCCTTTTGACGAACTCTTGACGTGTTTGCAAAATCAATAAACTTTTCAGATATAGAACGATATGGACTGACTTATTACATTACCTCACTCCAACTTAAATGATGAAAAACAATCAAAAATCTCCGTAAGGAATCACAACACCATGCGTTTCTATCACAAGAGGTGTGCAAGGCATCGGAGCATCACACAGGACACATCTTAATTGCTCTTCCTTCTCTTATGTGTTCGAGTTTCTCAGAGTAGTCTTTTCATTATACTTTATCTTTTTGAATGAAAGAAAGCAGGGGATCTCGAACAAGACTCTGTTGTAGCACCAAGAGCAAACACCCCAAGCACAAACGCAGAGAAGACTCACACGGCAAGAGACACAAAAGGGACAAGAAACAGCAAACACGACATCAAAACATCAAAGAGAAACCAATGAAAAATTAGGTGGTTCTTGTCATGAAGGGGCTATCCTTATAAACAAGTATGTGCAATATGATCAAATCATTGGAGACCTATATCTATATATGTGTAAGACTTTTTAGTATACAATTTCTGATTAACGCATAAATAATCTCAACTCGTAATTCATGTATTTGTGTATTTTGAAATATCCAAATTCTAATATGATTTTGACAGGAAACAGATTTTTGATGAAATTCTAAAATATTTGATGCAGAAAAATATGATTTTAAAGTAAGCCGGAAATTACCTAAACCTTTGAACATTTCCGTATTATTAAATAAACACTTATTTCCCGTTGCACCGTGGAACAGTTAAACCTGTTCCCCTTCTTAAGTGTATAAATTACTTCTTTCCAGCTCTGTCTCCTGAAGGAAGCCTTGTATTTGTACTTCATCAATTTAACGTCATATATACTATTTTGCTATTTCGGAAACTTGTCATTTCATTCAAAAATATCATCGAAATTAAAAGAAGTTAACATCTAAGCACCATCCCTCCTATGCTATTTACTTACATTTTACAATGTATTTGGATGTGCTACTGAATCTACCCTACAGGAATTTTTTAGCCGCGCGCTCTCTGCAAATTGTACAAATTCAATTTTAAAAAAAAACATAACCAGAGGGCGCTTCTAAAATGAATGTTGGCAGTGTCTAAAAATCACTTTGAATGGAAGCATCACTGATGAGGATTTTAAGATATCCGAAACACATGTCTGGTGAATTATAAATTGGCTTTTCAGACGAGAGGATGTATACCACAGGGACTATATCCCCCCATTTTTCGGGAGGAGGCAGAGAGAGGGTGCATAAAACTCTTCTCACTATGACGGTAAGTCGCGGTAGCCCTATTTAACATATACAATTATGTAGATAGATATCACATGTACCAAACGAGGTACGTTCTCAGCTGGCTTATGCAAGCTCATGCTCACTAAATATGAGGAGTCCCAACAACTCTCAGACAGAATTATCAAATTATACAGCTTTAATTAGATAAAAGACTTCAAATACACGGAAGTGTTTCAACTCTATACCTTCTTGAAGAAAATTTAGAACCAATTCATTATACACCAGACACGTGTTTCGGATATTCAAATTCTCACCAGTGATGCTTCCATCCAAAGTGATTTTCATAAGTCGTATAAATTCATTTCAGTGGCGCCCTCTGGGTTTTTTTTTTTAATTTAAATTTGTCCATTTACTTTACAGAGAATGCGCGGCTCCAAATTTCTTGTGGGATCGATTGAGTAGCATATCCAAATAAAATATATGTTCAATATAGCATTGGACGGATGGTGCTTAGGTGTTAACCTCCTTTTATTTAGATGATATTTTAAGATGAGATGACAGGTTTCCGAAACAGCAAAATAAAATGTATGATGTCAAATTGAGAAAGGACAAAAACAAACCTTTTTTTTCAAATAACTATTTGGAACCAACATTTGTTATGAAATACAGGAAGGACGGAGAAACCAAACTCCCATAATGTTAGAACAAAATACTGCATCATTTGTTGTTTAAGAAACCAGGTAAAATTCAAAATGGAAAGGCATTATCAATTATTATATTAACTTCATCAAATGTAATTTCGAAGACTTAAAGAATGATATATGGATATCCATAAGATTTTATTCTTTGCGTTATTTTAATTCTAGATGATTTTACTTGATTAAAAATTGAGTCTATCTTTTAACCAAATTGACGAATCAAAACTGGAAGATATATGTAACTAATCAATAAAAGCAATACCTGTATTCAGGACGTTATATTCTTCCAACTTTCTTCCCTTTCTTTCCCACAGTTTTCCCGGGAACTCGAGTTGAAGCAACAGACTGTAAATATTTGAATAAACGATAATGACCAATAAAGCATAAAAATATTGAATTTTACATAACACGTATATAAAACCTTTTGCACGTTTTTATATATTTGCAAACGATTACTTCAATTAATACGATAAAACAATATCTTTTTTTCTATGTAAATCAACGATATCGATAATAACATTTGAAAGCTTTAAATTTCAAACGTACCAAAAGTGTTTGTTGTAATACATTGTATTTCATGATTGCCATTCGAGGAATTACGGGGAATTGATATCGGAAAAGGTCAAATAGCGAACGAAAATGTAAAAAAAAATGTTTAAAAAAATTTGATGAGTACAATTTTTAACCTGCTCTCATAATAAAGTTGAAAAATTAATTTTGAACATTAATTAGATCAATATAATTGAAACTTTCCGCAATGCACCCCGAAACAGAGATATCGACGGGGGGGGGGGGTTAAGCCCGAATGAAACCTTCCCTTTATTTTCTGATCAAGAACCCCGATTGAACAGAAAATAGGTAACTTTGATAAACACTTTTGATGAAAGTGTCATCACTTAACTTGGGAGAGAGATAGTAAATGTAATATCCGTTTTCCGTCGACTTCTAATGAGAACCATCTCGTTTTGACCCAAACATCGGTCTTATTATCAATAATTTATCTCACCTAACGGTTGATTCAGATGTGGACCAAGTAAGTTTAAATTTTCAATAAAACAATAGAACAGTGCATTTTGAAAGTGTTTTTAAAACAACTCTTTTCAGGGCAGATTTTACGTCTTTTTCAGCGAGTTTCTTTACGATTGTAAGTTTTTATCCACATCGCTTTTATTTCATTTTCTTTGTGCTATAGATTAAAAATTCTCCTCTAATGACAATTAGGACATAAGGAATTTACATGTACCAAAAACAAACAAAACATCAGACGCAAAAATATCCCATAATTTTGATCAATTTCAGGGAAATTCTGTTTATCTTATTACTGCATAATTATCGCATTTCTAGACAAGACACGGACAAAAAATAAGTAAAGATTAATTCAGCTCAGATATATACGAAATACCTTCCGGACACGTGAAAGGTGATAGATATAATTTTGCTTTACGTTTGGAATGGTAAAAAAATGTTTTCTGATGTGAATCTAAGCCTTGCATTTGATTATATTATGTACCAACGGAATGACATTCATGCAGAAAAAAATTTTACACACTTACTTTGATTTTTTTCTCTGTTAATTTCTTTTTCAGCTTGCGATGTATCTCCTTTATCTGTGAAACTCTCAATTCAGTAGAAATGATCGTAGACAGTTTCTCCTTCCATTCATCTACTGTTGATTCCACTGGCCAAAATGTGTCATGCGTCATTGCTTTCCTTATCGTCCCTGTACTCTCACCTTCTCGGGTTTCTGGATTACTTAGACATCTATGTGCATATATCTTCAAACACCTCCAAAAATAATTCCAATGCTCTTTCAAGTCTTGTGTGATACTGAAGTCACCTTCAAACGGCACACATAACTCATCATGTGCCTTTTCAAGGTATGATTCTCCACTTCGTTCCTCCAAAATTCCGTACATTACTGTCACGTGTTCTAGTTTAGCTGATTTAGGAATTAGATTCAATGCTAATTTGATAGGAAAGTATGGTTTCCTTCGCATGAAAAAATCCCTCAAAAGTTCGTTTTGATCATTTTCAATTTCGGAGATTATCTTTATTACAATGCCAAGAAATGTAATAAAAACTTCTATTTCCGTTGTATCCATCTTTTTCTTTAGATGTTTGCTGACATCTTCTGGTAATTCTTCTATTTGTGGACATTTCTCTGATACAGCCTTTATCCTTTTTATCCAATTCTCTGCCAGAACGTCCCTAAACTCAATAGACATATCCTCTTCCTTCAAGTCAATATATTTCTTTAGATGTAGATAGTCGATTGCGAACTCTTTTTCCATTGTCCTGTAGTCGTAGGTAATTGTTCTTTCAGTTCTTCTCTTTTCTAAGACAAACAAGAAGTCTTCGTCTATTTCAAAAGGAAGAATGTCCGTATCTTTAACCATCAAAATAGACGTCCTTGGAATCTGAACGGATGAATCTTTTCCTTTTAAGAATGACATAATAAGGCAATCTGATGTACTAATTATTTCTTTGACATCATCCAGAAAGTCATTTTGGACTTTAACTATTGTTTGTAATGCCCAGTAAAGCTGAGATGTCGAATCAATGACAAGAAACTCCGAAATATTCTCTTCGAGATGAGCCGGTTTAATTTCCTGTAAATCAGGGTTTACAGATCTTAGTAATTTCCAAACTGACGGTGAAGATAGTTCTGCAAAACATTCTTTCATCTCCTCAAATGCCTTTTTAGTATCTGGATATTTATCCAGAAATTGTTTAACAGTCATTTCTCTACATTCCCGCTTCCTCAAAACAAAACGACCCATATGACTGAGATGACGATGCCAATTTAACAAAGGGCGAAAGTGTCTTAACAAACTCAACTCGTCCATTCGTCTTAGAGTGAGAGTGAGCAGCGGATATCCTCGATCCTTCCCTTCTTGTAATAATAATTCGGTCAAGACATTGTTAAATGATGGATAGGCGCATGGTGATAATAGTGCGCCGTCTCTTATTCTTTCGTCAACGATTGGCTCGAACTCTAAAACATCGTGAAACTCTTGAAATTGCTTGTCCAACTCCGAATATCTATTTCTCATAGTGTCCTTCAATGCGTTAATGTACTCGTCTTGCTCCAAATAATTCTGCAACTCTATTGTCGAAAATTTTTTTAAACTTATCACACATAATCTTTGGAGTTCGCTCTCTGTAATGTTCAAGCAATCTGCCAGTGACGTCCATTGGCTGAGGAGAGTTTGAAGTACTTGCTCCTTGCTTTGATTACTTTCAATTACAACGTCAGTGTCTGCGTGAAACTTAACATCTATATCCAAGGTAATTGAACATGCTGTCGCGCATTTTAAGAAAAAGACGAACATCTTCAAAGCAGGATCCTTTGTTTGTTTCTCTTTTAATGCAAAGTTTTTTACAGAATCTTTTATGTCTTCAGCCTGTTCAATAAGACGTCTCCAGAAAAGGTGTCTTGGCGCTTTGTAATAAAAGAATGTACAAATCATCAACTGTGTTATTACTGATGTCACGAGAACATAACGAGGTGGTGATTCCGGTGAAATGTTCATAAATGACAGACAACAGTCTGACATACCAGCTATTAATTTCAAAACTTTTCCTCTATTTTCGTCAGTTTTAGACATCGTCCTATCCATGATACCTTTTCTCTTAGGGTAATCGTCCAAAAAACTTTCCATGCACTTTTTCATAAAGAAGTTGGTATGAAGGTAACAAACAGCAATACCTGAACCATCTGCCAATCCAACATCAGTACGTCCTAAATACTCTTTGTATAGATGGTAGTCTAACGTCGCTGCAGACATCAGTTCAATCGAGTTCTGTTTCTTTTTGTAATCAAGCTTGATGTCCTGTAAGACTGAGATCGTAGTTGGAAGACTTTCAATTCTCTTGATCATCCAAAATGAACCGAATTTCTCTGATAAACACTGAAGCAAAAATTGCAGAAAACGTTTGCCATTACTGTTTGAATATGTTGATAACTGTTGAAACATTTTAGAAATCTGTTCGATGTAATTCTCCTTCAATGTATTTGATGACATGATGAATGGGCAGTTTGCTCTTAGATAAGCAACAGCGCATAAAAATCTGACTGAGGCCTTATCATTCTCCATTACGATTCTTTTACATTTAAGTATCTCATCGATGGTACTCTGAATATCAATATCGTCTGGGTCACATTTGAATATATTTTGCTCCAATAGATCCAACAAAATAACGTTAAATTCCTGAAATGATTCTTCCTTGATTTGTTCTTGTTCCTTTTCCAATATATAGCCAATAATGGTATCTTCTTCGAAAAGATCGAAATCATTGACTGTAGCTTGCCCTTTGTTTTCTTTTAGGGATGAAAGATAGAGTCCAATAACTGAACCAAGGTTAGTGAGCACTTGTTTGACCACCATCAAGCTAAATGTACCTTCTATCACCTGTTTGAGTACCATACCAAACGTACTCGCATCAAACGCATAACATGTACGGGCATATTGACATATTACAGCAAGAACTGTTTCGGCATCGACGTTTTGTTTCTTCAAGTTCATCACTTCGTCCATTACAAATTGTGTTGTTTCTTCATCGCTTATGGTTTTGTATTCATCATCGAAGAACCGTGAAAGACTGAGAAGTATCTTTTCACCAGAAGAGGTTGTGAAACCTATCATGCACATAACGTCATGTATAAATCGTAGAATGATTTGAGGTGAAGAGTCTACAGCAATTACACTTGCAAGGACAAGAATTTCGTTCGCGACGCGCTGCCATTCGTCTTTATCCATATCCTCGGTGAATGTGGCTGGATCAAGCATGCGTCTACACGCAAAGTCAACCAAGTGTTGACAATGAGAATTTTCGCTTTCGTTTTTGTGTTTCTTTGCAATTGCACTAACTGTTTTCAAAACTTCATCAGTCGACAAAGCCGTAAAACCTGCAAGATGCATAGCAGCAACAATACGATCATGGTTCTTCCAATTGAATATATGCACTATTGTTATGAAAGACACAAGCTCATCAAAGGATCCATGATATTGGTAATCGTTTTCAAATAGCCTGTCATAATCTTCCTTAAGAGGATGTTCGTTCCTTAAAAGCCAGAGGAAAATGCCTGAAATATTTGAAGGTTCCATTTCTTGTGAGTATGTGTATTCTAAAAAGTCATTTAAATAGTCCGATGGAAGATTGTTATACCATTTGTCCTTCAGTGGTTTTAATATTTCCCGTGCTTTTTCAAACACAACTCTCTCGGCATAATCAGCAGCAATTATAGAATCTTCTACTTCGTTCCCTTCATATCTTTGTATGACAGTTTCTTCTTCGAAACATTCGAATAATGAGTCGATTTTTTGTTTGAAGTATTTTGAGTAGGGCAATTTCGTCCTAACTTCAGTAGACATTGATAATGACTTTGGGCGTGAATCTCTAACGACGGCAGATAATTTTATTATTTCAGGGTTGTTGGTCAATGAGCTCCATGTGTCGATAAAGTCATCATCTAAATGTCGTCTTTTGATCTCATCGAGCATCATTCCATCGTCAACAATTTGAAAAACTTCAGCAAGAAGATGTCGCACTTTTTCTCGCAAAACAAGTTCTACGGCTCCACCAAAGGTATGGTCTTTACTTAATACATTTCGATCAAGGGCGACTTCAGCTAACCATCCTTTGTTTTGAAACTCGTTTTCAATAAAACGAATGACTCTTGAAATAAGGGGGTCTAACAAGTTACACTTGCCAAGAAAAGTTCGAACGATTCTTTGGATATCCTCTTCCCTCCGCTTCTTCGAAGATTTGTAATCCAGAAGAGTGAACGCTAGGTTCAGTTGATCTGCATCAAAAAAGTCCTCTTTGTTTTTAAGTATTAAGTCCGATATTTTCATGTTGTAGACTTTACAGAGACAAGTCTTCTGATCCCGTAGGCTGTCTAACGAAAACATTTCCCAGTTTGTCATAAAGTTACAAGTCTCAAATGCTGATATCGTTTTCCTCCTCTCTTTAAAAACTATCAAAATGACATGTTTTGGTATATGACGCTTCGGAATAAATTTTTGTATGAAATGATAACGATATGATTCAATCTTGGTTTTCACAAGTAATAGGTGCTCCATATCCGTTCTTTGGTCGCATTCTATCAGAAGAAAGTGACATGTTTCACTTTCTTCGTTCCAAAACGCTGTAAGTTGCGAATTTAACATTTTTTCCGAAGTAAGTTGCCTGATTTTTACAGACATGTAAGCAACGTTTGCTAGTTCTTCTTCGAATTCCTGATAGGCACCACTATTCGTAAAAATTGTTATCAGTCGATTCATTTTGGAAAATGCTGCAAATTCGGAATCAAATTCAGACGAATACGTCTCTATGGTTTCTACGGAATCTGCCGCTGACTTTATTGCGTTTGATGTTTCTGATTTTCTTTTAGAATCCACTTCATTTTCTTTGTTATTATTTGATGTCGTTTTTTCTTCAGATTCTCGCATAAAGCTTACATCGATTGTCATGTGTTCGAGGAAGGCCTTCAGGCCATTGTGAATTGGTAAATTCAAATGCGTACTGATTATCTCTTCAGTGATACATCTTTCTTCTGGTGTCATCGATGGTGCCATAATTCTTGCAATGCCGTCTGCATTAAGTGCTTGAGCCAATCTGTCGTAACAAATTCTTTTCAGAGAATCTTTACTATGTCCATAGTCTTGTACTGATGCTACTAAGGTGTATATGACTTCAGCTGAGTACATTGGCAAAAGATGTACTCCATCTCTCCATTCTTTTGGATACTTCTCTGTACCATGCATCTCTTTCAAAATTCCTTCAATTTCTCCCACATCATTTCGAACTCGGACATGTATAATGTCTTTCAGAGAGAAAATTTGTTTTTCGAATCTGCCTAAAAAGGGCAAATTTGTCACAGTTTTGCTAAATTCTGGATTCGCAAGAACTACACACTTGAATGTTTCGCTAACATAACAAAGTGGATTGCTATGAGCTCCAAGAGCGATCCTACAGTAGTTTGACTTTCCGATTTTCGTGTAGTTTTGATTAAGCATGTCGTATAAGCTACCGTAAATTGCATCTAAGCCTTTGAGAATTAGAGTTCTGCCTTGTTCAATGCAGGCGATTATACGGCTCAACACACGATAGTGATAATCATCTCCCTGGTCACCATCAAACCTGCTACCTATGATGATTTCGTATTGCATATTTTTCTCATCAAGTATATTTTGAACTGTCCACATTGCGGCATCGGTTTCTGTCAAAAGCATAAGGTTTCTGCAGAACTTATTTTCCAGGTTTCCTCTGATAACATCGCATATGTCAGGCATTTCGAATTGCTCTGAAACAAAAGTTTGCATAGCCGAATATCCATTATTTTCTTTAGGTAGACCACCATAGTTTCTCGCTACACCCATTCTGATGACGGCTTTCCACATATCTTCGTTCATAGAAAACAGTTTTCTCTCCTCGCTGAGGAATTTGACAAGGGCGTAAAAGTCCCTTATTCCGTGAAATCCTTTTGGTGTAATACTGGAGGTATATTTTAAATGATTTTCAACTACATTTTGAAGGAATTGTTCTTCTTCTTTGCAAATTGTCTCTAATTTTGCAATGTTTTCAAATATTACAGTTGCAGTTAGGTATAAATCGTCTTTTGTCATGTCAGGACAAGCAATGTGTAACATTCTGTTCATCTTTGCCGGGTCCATACTCCAATTTGATAATCCAACAACAGAAACCTTTGGCTCATGGCCCTCTGGTGGATCTAAGATTGCATGCAAAACCTTCAACGGGTCAGATTGAGACCTTTCTGCAAGGCCGATTTCGTCGATGACAACAACAACCTGTGTTTCGGTTTTTAACTTGGAACTCTCAATCTGATATTCATTAGCGGTTTCGAAAATTTTCTCGATTCCTTCAGAGGTAGAGAATTCTGATCCTTGATATGAAATAAAATACGTTTGTGAAAATTGTTTTAAAAAGTCACAAGCTGAATCATTTCCACGCATGTTAGACCTTACAAGTTTTACAGAGAGCGATTTACTGCATCCTGGACTTCCTATCAAGCATATTGGTATTCTATTCATCACACAAACAAATAAAGCGAACACATTCTCTCTCAAAGCCTTGTTCTTTGCGATTCCTCCTCCTATTTGCATTTTATCTAGCAAATAAGTTTGTTCGTTCGTCCATAAATCCTGGATTTTGTCTTCCTTTGAATAAGAGGGAAATTTTCCACTCAACACCTTTGCGATTTCTTCTCTATATACTTTTCTTGTACTCAAATTTTCGAGTCGAGCATGATAACAAAGGCAAAGGGTCAATAACACAGCTTTTATAACAGGGATTGATTTTGCAGAACTTGCATCTTTCGACGGCAGGTAAGTCTTATGAAACCATCTAATCAAAGTCATTGAACGGTTTATGTCTCTTAAACTTACGCATTGCTTATATTCTCTCATGATATCCTGGGATGTTGCCAAGAGAGTTGTGATCGTGTCTATGTCAACTTGGAATTCTGGAAGTGAATGCCTAACCATTCTTTCTATATACTTTGTCTCGTCGTCCTTGCGCAAGGAACCGAAATCCCAAACAAAGTCAAGAATGAACTCTGGAAAAGCGTAAACTTTGTAAGAAAGTTCATTGATTTCTTTGTTGTCAAGTTGTAACCTCAAACCGGGAGTTTTTATTTCGCTGGGGGGTATCCTGTATGGATTGCACGCGGCAGCTAGTGCCATATTTGGTGCCAGAGTTTTACCTTGAAGACGATGTCGAACAACAATATCACATAAAAGTCCTACGTGTTTGCTTGTGTTTATTTCATCAAGAAATAGGAGATAAGATTTTTCTAAACAATTCATGCACTCCATATTGTACAAGTCTATTTTCCATATTATTTCCTCTTCATTCCATCCAGCATGAATACTAAAAACTTTCATGCTAATACCTTTCATGTTTGCAAGGTATCGGAGTAGGGACGTTTTTCCGCAACCGGTTTCGCCCATGATAACGATTGGTACATTTGAGTCAATTTTCTGAGATACCAATGTCATCTTCAGAATATTGTCAGCTGTTAGGACATATTCTGTCAATTCTGCTGTGGAAGAGCAACCTCTCATTCGTATTATCTTTTCAATTCTATCTTTTAAGTTCTTTTGAGATAAATCTTGTAGTTCTTCTAATTCTTTTCCTAACTGGTTTCTGAATAGATCATTTATTTCCTTTGGTACATCATTTAATCCTCGGAACAACGCTGAAACAGTCTCTGTATCAGAATTGTTGAACAAAACCTGCACATGATTTGTATCCTCCCAATGAATTTGACGTCCTCGTTGTTCGGTCAAAATATCTTCGGACACAGAATCGTTGCTGTATCCAATAACATTTCTCTGAGCAATATCAACGGCCATATTGAATATTGCGTCAAAAAGTTTGCTTTTGATCCCTGTTGATGCTCCTTTACTCATCTCTTTCAGATATTTCATGCGAAAAAACACACTAGAGGACATTTTTGATAGTTGTGCGCTTAGTACATTCAAAAATGTGTGTATCATGTAAAATGATGGCCTTTCCCCTATTTTGCATTTACTCCGAAGAAGCTCTCTGCAGTTTTCTGCATCAAGAAGCTCTGTATGCAAATCTATATCTCTGGTGTCCAGGTCATGAAGATACTTGAGATACAAACATACTTCTTGGACAGGGCTTGCAATCTCTTTCGGAATATGAAAGTTTTCAAAATCCTCCCATTCAAGTTGTTTGTCCTTGAACATTACTGTTAACGCTAACCTTTTTCGGACTCTTTCCTTAAAGGTGTTGGCAACTTCAATGCAAATATGTTTGACAGGAATTGAAATTGTACATGTAACGGATGATATGAATCGCAAAACTGTTATTTGGAAAACTATGCTGTCAACTCGATCAACATTGTAGACATCTCCGATATCTATGTGGAGAAGGTCACTTTCATCAAGATCTAACTTTCTAAGATCACGAACAACTCGTGTTTTCGAAATGTTCCCAGTTAGCAAGATGCGTTTAATATTGAGGTTGTACCGATGAGCCTTTCTTTTGATAAATTCCGTTTTTCCTAAACCCGGATATGAAGACAAGACTACTTCCACATTAGGGTACTTATCATGTAAGATTGACGGTACATTTTCAAACGTCATTGTTTTCTTGTCAAAAATTTCGTCAGAAAATACCTTTTCCAGATTGTATTCTAACTCACTTCTAATAAAAATGATTAATCTATTTCCTTGTGATTTCTTCGAAAAGGAACGAATCTCTTTCACAAGAGCTTCAAATATTTCACCGGAAAGAAACTCAACAAAACATAACACTGAACGGAAGCGTTAGATGTATTTCTTCTTTTTGTGAAAACAGCTATTTCGTCCAATTCTGTATCTTCGTCGCAAAGGAGAATGTCTCTGGCAAAGAGTTTTAGCGAATCATGATGGAACGTCTGTATAATGGCATGAAGCATGTGCATACTCTTATCAGGGAATTTCCATATCTCTAATCGATTTGCTTTATTGTCTGCTCTTCTTGTAGCATAAGCTGATGAAAGACATTCATTCAAAAATTCTGAAATACTGCTCAGAACGTATTCGTCATCATGTTTAACTATTTTGGAGCGTTTTATCGGATGGACTGTTCTTCTTAACTTCATTGTATGACGTTCTTCTGGTTCTATATAATCGAGTATAGCTTTTACACTTTTTCTGTTCTTTTTCATCAAAATGAAATCATACACTTGTTTAATCTGAGCAAAACTGAGGAAATGCAACGCTTCGTCATCTTCTCGATACTTCATTACAGTATTTGTCCATGTTTTATGCTTTGATTCAAACGATTTCAGTTTTTCATTGGTTTCTTGGAAAGAAAACGTATCTAAGAACTGTTTCTGGTCGTGATATCCTGCCAAGCGCAACTCATTGAACAAGTCGATGATAGCAGACAATTTGTCCACATGATCAATAAATGCAAGAAATTGGTTCTTAGTAGCAGTATTTTCTTCATTTGTACTTGTTATTAATAAACTTTTACTTCGTAGGTCATCTACATCAGAACTGCTTAATTTCACTTCCGATTCATCGTGCTCAAATATAGGGAAGCGTATGGTAAAGTCATATAAATTAATTGTGTTATCCTGATAAGGTATCACATGTCCATGCTGAAGAATGTTCCATATTTTTGTTGTAGTTGTTTCAGAACGTCTTGCAACATTATCGTAAAGAGATTCCAGCAAGCGAATTTGGCACGCACAATCATTAAAGCCATTTAAAAATGTGTTGTACTCTTTTGAGGTAGTCATTCCATGCAATAGTCCGAGAAACTCAAATGGTCCATCATTAATATTGTAAAATACAATTGGTCGAAGCTGCTGATCAACATTGAGCAAGTTTGACATGGTTGATACTGATACTGTCTGGTCTGTATAGTCTTTTACTGCATCAATGAGATTCCTAAGATCATCACTGCTTGATCTTTGAAGAAAACTTATGACCCGTTTTCCATTGAGGAGAACTTCACATAAATGTTGTGAATGTTCACCGAAGCATTCCTTTGTTTCAAAAGAAACCTTTGTGTCATCAGAAAAAATAAACATTGGTTGTCTTTTGACTTCTTCCTTAGTATCAGCGAATTTTTTCAGGATCGATGAAAACTGTTGATTGATTTGTTGAAAGTCTATTTTCAAGAGATTGAGCAGCTCATTTATTTGATTCCACATGTTGCTAATACTGTCGTATTCCTTGATACCTCTTACAGTCAAGTTTACAACTTCCTTAATATCTCCGAGGTGAATTCCGCTATGATCGGCTATCTCAAGCTCTTTATCCATTGAACAGCCATTGGTCAGCTGTTCTGCCTCTTCAGCGGTAGTTTTCCTTACTTGACTTAATCGTTCCCATGCTAATTTATAATTGTTCTCTGAAGCCATGCAGAGAAACTTGAGCACAGATATACCAATGTCAAGCTGATCCTCTCCTTTTATTGTAAAATGAACGCCGTATCCCTTTGAAACTGGTTCCACTGCATTCCAAAATATATGTGACTGTGTAATTCGATCGAGAGACATAAGTAATGTTACTACTCCGTTTTCCACGCCATATAGTAAAATACTTTTAAGATAAGTATCTACAGTATTTCTCCCAGAAGAAAATAATGTTTCGTGATCTTTTATTTCTTCAAGCAATTTTTCATTCGCAAACCGCATTTGCTCATTATCAATGTGAGGAATGATTCTCAACAAAACATTTTTTGATCGTTCCAAATCCGTACGAACTTTTTCATTGTGGCGTTTCCCTTCGTTGGCTGTAACGATTATATCGTAATTCATATCACTATGCTTCCTGAGTAATTCTTTCAAGCATTCCAGTTTTTCTTCGTCCATTACATCATACAATTTGGTTGTGTACTCATAACGTTTCAATCTACCTGGTAATTCAAGTAAGCTCTTTGATACTATTTGATATGCATCATTCTCAAACAAAGGGCCAGATCTATTGTCCTGATTAAAAACTATTTTCCAAAATGTGTTCCATTCCATTAATTTTAACAGGGCTTGTTCATTTGAGTCGTTTTGGGATATGCCTGTCATTACTAGTAGTGTTTCTTGAACTTCCTTGAAAAATGTATTATGTCTGAAAATAAAAAAAAAACTCGCTAATTGTCCTCTAACTTATTGTTTGTCTAACCAAATGGATGACAACCTTTGAAAATTAACAATTTAAAGATTTGAATGAAATTGAAAATTATAAACAATTAATTGGCGTAAAAATTCCGAGGTTCGGGACCATTCAAATGGAAGTTCTAATGATTTTCCTTTATCTTTTGGACTTTTCGACGGATAACTGATAGGTATTTCTTTGATTTGTATTGATATTAATAAAGAAATCAAAATTAGAATAACAAAACCTAGGCAAAGCAGAGCGTAGTCTCCCCCTTGCAAAGAAGGAATTTTATTGGACTTGAACCAATTGCAGTAGCCTGCAACAATTTTGCAAAATGTGTCATCTATAGTAATACGGAAGTGTTCCAACTCTATACCTTCATGAAGAAATTTTCAAACAATTTTTTCTGCACCAGACACGTGTTTCGAATATTAAATTCTCATAAGTGATGCTCCCAGCGGAGTCACCAAAATTAATTTTTGTAGCGCCCTCTTTTATTTTTAAATTTTGATTTGTACATTTACTTTACAGAGAGTGCGCGGTTTCGAATTTCATGTAGGGTCGATTCATTTGCATATCCAAAGAAAATCTATGTTCAAAATAGCATTGGAGGGATGGTGCTAAGACGTAAACCTCCTTTAATTTTGATGATAGTTTTGACTGGAATGACAAGTTTCCGAAATAGCAAAATAATATATTAAATGTCAAATCGATAAAGGACCAAAACGAAGCTTCTTTCAGGCGATAGAGCTGGAAAGAAGTACTTTTAAATACACTTCTAAACATCAAGTCACAGGGAACGATTTTAACTGTTCCACACTGCAACAAGAAATAAGTGTTTATAATAGTAATACGGAAGTGTTCCAACTCTATTCCTTAATGAAGAAATTTTCAAACCAATCTTTCTGCACCAGACGCGTGTTTCGAACGTTATAGTTGACACGAATCGCTATAGTTGACAACATCAAATCTATGATATTGACGTCTGACTTTCAACATCAATAGGGTTCTTCATATTACTATAACCAATAAGCATAGTTATATTGAAGATTTCCAAAGAAAAATGCGTCCACGACAGCGTTTCTTAGGATAATATTTCCATTGCAGAAGAATCCCCATTTTAAACACCCGTAAGGCAAAGGGATTTATAAACTATGATTCTGGTTGCCTACTATGTTTTAGTTTTGAAAGTACGGAGAATTTACCAACGTTCAGATACTTTTGACGTTATAAAATGCAATATGCTCATTATTAATGCTAAACAGGGTGTATGAAATTTAGTACAAATGGATATTAAAGTAATGGCTGTCTTACTTTGGGTATTCATAGTAGTGTAAATTCTGGTTGGACAAGTGCCCGCTTCGCGATTCACGGAATTGTCACGTGACCATCCAGAATTATACTACCATGAACACCCAAAGTAAGACAGTCATTTCTTAATTGATCAATGTAGATCTGTGACCTTGCCCGTTGATATATGATCTCGAAAATCAATAGGTCTCTTCAAGAATTTTGCCCAATCGCTATCTGTAACCCTAACCTTTAACCTATGATATCGAAAATCAATAGTGTTCTTCCTCATATCATGAGAAGTAGTTTTATGAAGTTTGATTGAGTTCCGATGATAAATTTGCCCTATAAGCTGTATTCAATTAGACCAATTGTAATCTATGATCTTGACCATTTACCTATGACCTTGAAAATCAATAGGGTTCTTATTTATGTGATGGAGTGAAGTTTAATTGAGATCCGATGAAAATGCGCCCTCTAGGCAGTATACAAGGAAATTTATCAATTGTAATCTGTGACCTTGACCTTTTACCTATAACCGTGAAAATAATTCGAGGTCTGGGCTACATACAAGGATTTTGACAAACGGCTATCTGGGACCTCGACAGATGACTATAAAATCAATGGGGGTTTTCCTTATGCCAAAAGCGGTCATTGTATGAAGTTTGATTTAGATCTGATGAAAAGTTCGCCCTCTGGGCTATATACTAGGATTTTTACCACTAGTTATCTGTGACCTTGACCTATGACCTTGAAATTCATAACAATAGGCTTCTTTCTCATGACATAAGCAGTGGTTTTATGAAGTTTGGATGGAATCCGATGAGAAATGCTCACTTTAGGCTGTATACAAGAATGAAGTGACGTACACACTCACACACGAACGGCGCTGTTACTATATCCCCCTGCACTTTGTCTTGAAGGCATAATAAATTGATGATAAAACAACAAAAAACACATAGCTCTTTTAAACCTCTACTTAACCAAAGAAATGAATACTTTATATATTATCTGTGCATGCTGAAGATTTTCCTTTGATATTATTTGAATGAACTAAGATTCAGTTTAATGCTGTTCAAATGATAATTAATAAGCTTTTGTTATACTTCTAAGTGATTTACTAGCGTGCCTGGAAATGTAAAATTATATTCGATTGGTTGGATTCTTTTTAATTAAGGAATCTTTCAACATGAGTGACAAAGAGACGCAGTACTTTTTTATTTTAGGCCGGTCATAAGACGAGACGTAATACTGCAAATTGCTTTATTTTTGTCTGTACCAATTTTCGTCAATTCGTATAAAATGACCATTTCGCCAATACTTAAATTCGTCATTTACAATTGGAAACATGTATATCACCTAGCTTACTGTGAAAACATATCTTTTAGTAATTAGAAGTACATTATATGCGACTTTGTGAGCGTATTCAGTTTTCATTGATTTATCATGAAACTCGGAACCTGCAGCTTATTCCTCTCCCTCCATCTCATTGTTCCAATTTTGTATTTAAGTTTTCCAAGAGACCGACTTAATTTTTTCCTTACTACAAATTATTTTTCAAGAGTATTCATATTCGTCCATACATATATTTGTCAAGGAGCGCAGTTACGAAAATGACGAAAATTGGTACCTGACGAATAAAAACCAATTTCCAGTATATGTTATGGCGTTGTCCGTCCGTCCGTCCGTCCGCGTGTCTGTCCGTCCGAGGTCATGTTTTCCGGACTTTTTATTTGAGTCTTTCAAGATAGTATTTTAACATGTGACTTGATATTAAGTGGAATAAAATCTAGTTCAAATTTCAGAAAAATTGATTTATTTTCAGCAGAGTTATTGCCCTCGAACAATGAAATTTAAAAATCAATTTTTTGACAATTTTCCGGACTTTTTTTCACAGCTTTTGCAGCTATGGAAGTGAACCTTGATATATACCTTCATAATAAATAATCACAGATCCACTTCGGTTTTCGAAAAAAAGATTACCCTTTTTAGCAGATTATGGCCCTTGAACAAATGAGTTAAAGAAGATCCTGACGATAATCTCAACAGCACTCACAACAGAGCACCGAATTGAGCATCGACGGACCCCTAGCAAGCTAGAGGTGGGACCAGGTGCCCGGGAGGAGTAAGCATCCCCTGTTGGCTAGCCGCACCCGCCGTCGATGTTCATGCACGGAAATGAAAACAATATATAAGAATACATGCACTGTCTATGGTTATTTTCAATAATTTTACAGTTTTCCATACTTTTTCCGTAGCCTTTGCATCTTTAGATTTTAAACTTGATATATGCCTTTGAATTTGAAGAAGTTTAACATTTGAAACTCGTGTCAGAAAAAACAAAGACATTTCCTATATAATCACTTCGTTAAATATAACCATTCAATTTCGGATATAACAATTACTCCAGTTCAGTTATTTCCAAAACTTCAAAATGAAAGTAAAACTGAAATTAGAAAACGCCGCTTACAAGTTGAATTTGCCTGGATAACCAAACTGCAAACTGCGTACCCCTTTGGTCTAAACGATCAAATTTATGGACAAGGAAACATTTCTTCGGCCTCATCAAATATTAATGTCTTTTCAATCCGCCCTAACACTAAACGGAAGCATAGGTCTCACGGTAAAAGGCGAAACAAAACACTCATCGTACCCTCAAAGATCTACTTATCTCCTTTTCCGTCTCGTGCTGTACTCGTCTTTTGTGTTTTTGCATCAGGTGTTTTGGTGTTTTGCTGTTGATGCTGCAATGGGGTCTTGTTGGATATCTCCTCCCTTCTCTTATCATTGCACGTAACGGCGGCAGGCATGAACTGCTACATGCTCTCTCTTCAGTTCAAGCTGTTCAATTAAAATCTATCTTGGATGAAGCACTGGTTGCATTCTTGAGAAACACTGATTGATTCAAGCTAAACATCATTGTTGCATTCGCACAAAATAAACTATATCCTTTGGTTAAAAACACCTCCTCTAAAAGACTATTCATAAAAATTCCATTTGTTAACAAAGTTTTTGATCTTCTGTACATCTCTAATATTTTTTCGGGATCATCGCGTACAAAGTGCCATTCCTCAATATTTTGAAAATTTAGAACCTCCTCTTATTTGTTACAAATATAAGAGACCTATTCGAAATTTCGTTTTTAACTACAACAAAGCTTCATCAGATCCTAAAATACTTGAATCATGTCCTGCTTCTTGAGAATGTGCAACGTCTGAATATCTATATAAACCAGCTGGTCATATTATTACAAGCGATTTTTCAATTATCAAAGACAGGCAGCTCCGTGGTCTTCTCAAAAAAGGACCTTAGTATAGAATCCCATCCAAGATAGATTTTATTAAATGTCGCGAAGTGCTAAAGAAAGCTTTAGATAACTATACAAACAATGGTGTAAATCGGAAGAGTCGAATCGCATGCTCTGAATGACTGGAAAAAACCTCATTTTGGATATTACCGATATTCGAATAGATAACTACCACAAAAATCCTCATCTTTTAGAAAATCCAAGTTCTAAATCTGAAAGATATTTCAAATCCAAGTTACGTAATTTACATGAGAAATATGTCTTCGCGCCTGCAGACAAAGCAGCCAACAGCACCATAATCATTTGAAAACGATACTACATATCAACTTTAGTCTCAGAACTTTCCTCTACTAATACTTATATCAAAAGCAACGAAAGTGTTCCAAATATTTTGAACAAAAATAACGGTGAAATTTCTTCTTTTAACATCCCGATTTCTAAACTGGATCTCCCTACAATATACTGTATACCAAAACTTCACAAGTCTCCTTACAAGTTTTGATACATTGCTAATTCTAGCAACTGCTCAACAACAATTTTGTTTAGAAATCTGACGTCAGCACTCACGGCTATAAGGGAACACGTGGCAAAATACTGTGAAACTGTCATGAACAGTAATGGTGTTAACTTCTTTTGGTCTATTAAAAATTCAGGGGGGTGTGATTGACAAATTGTAATCAAGAAATTTTGAAACAAATACGATATGTTCATACGACTTTTCTAATATGTACACCACGCTTACGACAAAATAAATGATCGACTGTCCAAACTCATTAAATGGTGTTTTGATCGAGAGGGGAAAACTTCTATCTGTAACTCACACTGACTCGAATGGTTTTCCGCCACAGATTACAAATCATACAAATCATGGACATGTGGTGACCTGTGTATTGCCTTGTTCTTCCTTTTGGGCAATATTTATGTAAGATTTGATGAGAAACTCTACAAGCAGGTTTTAGGGATTCCTATGGGTACTGATTGTACGCCTCTTGTTGCAGATTTATTTTTGTACACGTATGAAAAGGAATTTATCCAAAATTTTCAAAAGCGAAGAAAAAATGATGATGTCAAATGTTTCATTGGTACTTCTAGGTACCTCGATGATATTCTTACTATCGACAATTCTGTTTTTGAAAAGTATCAAAATGTTATTTATCCACAAGAATTGATTCTAAACAAGGCAAACGTTTCAAACACAGAAACACCATTTTTGGATCTAAATCTCAAAATTGTTAATGGAGAGATCCTTACAAGTGTGTATGACAAAAGATATTATTTTGGATTTAACATAGTAATTTTCCCCTGGCTTAACGGTGATGTTCCTTGATTACCGTCCTATGGTATCTATATTTCACAGCTCATCCGGTGTGCTAGAGCATGTACTGATGTTTTGGATTTTCATAGTAGAAATTTACAAATCCCCAAGAGATTTTTGGGACAACGTTTTCACTTTCACAAACTAGTAAAGACCTTCTGGAAATTTACAAAAATTATTCTGAAATTCGAACCAATACAGGCAACAGAGTATTACGGAAGCCAGTTCGTGTCATGTTATATTTTTTTACTATCTCGTAGTTACGAGAAACTTTTCTCGTAGTTACAAGAAAACATTCTCGTAGTTACGAGAAACGTTTCTCGTAGTTACAAGAAAAAATTATCGTAGTTACGGGAAACGTTTCTCGTAGTTACGAGAAACTTTTCTCGTAGTTACGAGAAACTTCTCTCGTAATTACGAGAAACTTTTCTCGTAGTTACGGGAAAGAAATCTCGTAGGTACGAGAAAAAGTGCGTTCGATTTTTTCTCATAATTATGAGATTTGTTTCTCGTAACTACGGGAAAAGTTTCTCGTAACTACGAGAAAAGTTTCTCGTAACTACGAGAAAAGTTTCTCGTAACTACGAGATATGTTTCTCGTAACTACGAGATTATAAACAAATATAACATGGCACGAACTGGCTTCCGTAGAGTATATTACTTTGGGTATTTCACAGCCTGCATTTTATGGTGACATAATTAACAAGATAAGAAGGATCAAAGATAGACAACATCACTATCGAAAATGCGTCAGAATCATCGAACGCCTTTTATACCGTGGATATGATCCTAATGTCACCAGACGGACACTGGCTTGGTACTTGACCAATCTATAGTCTTGTACCATCGCATTCTTAAAACTTGCACTCTGACTGACTGTGACGACGCGACTCCATGAAGGGCCCTGTCCAGACCTATTTAGAGAAGACAGGGCCCCGACCACCTGTCCTCTCTGAATGTCAGTCGGACTTCTCGGGTGATAACATACATGAGCTCGCTACAGCCGGCAGAGCACGGACTGTATTACGCACGCCCTCTTTTGATATCCATTTACATATTCATCTGTGTTGCTTGGACCCCTGCGTTTTGCGGTCTTGTATGTGTGTGGTCATCTGACAGTGAGTAGGTTGTTTTACACCATAATTGTACGTTCTTCGTGACCTCTTGGTAATCGGAAAAGTTGGAGGGTTGTGCGCACGTAATCCAGGATAACCACACCTTCTGCTATTTCCATGGCAGATGGCTGTCCTAAGTCGGCACCGGTTGCCCATTGGTCTCGTTGGTTTATGTGTAGTCCTTTGTGTTTGATGTTTCTGTGTTGTGCGTTGACGTCCCCAGTCCCTTATGCGTCTCTTTCTGTGCTTGTCTGCTTTGTGTTTTTGCATTAGGTGTTTTGGGGTTTTGCTGCGGGTGCTGCAACCTGTTGTTGTTGGAGATCCCCTCCTTTGTTTAACTACTTGGTGAGTGTCACTGCTGGTGGACCAGGTGTTCCCGAGGGCACATGTAGCCAAGTTCGATCAATTTCGTTTTATTGTTTGGTCAATTTGGTTGATCATTTCTTCAGACGCATTTGAAAATTTTTGTTTATAAAAATTTCTCAAGTTTCTAAAACATGGGTCCTGTAGCTTCATATCCCAGTCATCCGTTAAACTGGATGGTTTTTTTAAGTGTATGAATAGATTCTTTCCGGCTGTGTCGCCCGAAAGAAGCTCTGTTTTGGACTTTTATCAATTTGACATCATAAACTTCGGAAACTTGTCATTTGTCATATTATCCGAAAGTATCATCGAAACTTAAGGAGGTTAACATTTCAGCATCATCCCTCCAATGCTATTTTGAATTTAGATTTTATTTTGATATGCTACTGAATCGACCCTACAGGAAAATCGGAACGCACACTGTCAGAAAAGTAAATCGACAAATTTAAATTCAGAAAATATAACCAGAGGGCGCTACTAAAATGATTTTTGGCTGTGTCTGAAAATCACGTTGGCTGCAAGCATCACAAGCATTCAATATTCGAAACACGTGTCTACTGCATAATAAATTGGTTTGAAATTTTCTTCAAGAAAGTATAGTGTTCCGTATTATTCATGTCAGTACGGAAACACTGAGATTCTATGTGAAACAGTCCACCAGTGGTGATCCTAACCTAGCAGTTGAATTAAGTGTTGAAATATATGTAGTATTACTTCAATGCACCAAATGCGAACTCAACATACAATGCCTGATTAGTGATGCTGAATGTCAAAGACAGTATTGAATAAATGAAGATAGCAAAATTAGCTGTTCGTATAGGAAAAATCGCCTATGTCAAAGAATAATTTACCAAATTAAGCTACTGAAAGAAATGATTAAATGACAAACACTTAATCATTTCAAACATGATCTCACCGAATTTTAAAAGAATAAAAAACACCATGTATTTCCTACAGCTACACACCAACTGTTGCATCTAGAATTTACAATAACAAACGAGTCCTGTAGTATATTGATTTAAGTAACCCCTCACTACAACCGTTCTTCATCGGATTTCAACAACTCTCCTTGCGGACACGTTGTTTCTGGTCACCTTATTATAGTCAAGAACGAAAAGCTGAGAGAATTGTTAAAAAAGGGTCCCAAATACAGAGAAAGTACATCCTTTACATTGAACCAAAATTTCAAAATTATCATGGACACGTGTGAGGAGTATGCAAGACGTTGGACAAAGAAAGAGGATGTACAACTCGACGCCCTTTCCGAATGGATAGAATGCATCAGAGGGTTATTTTTATCTAGAATTTACAGTTACAAGCACCTTTGAACACCAGATTCGAGTCTATCTTTAAAGACCTTGGTGTTATCACAGAGCTGACCTACCTACAAGAGCATTACGTCATCACAGCAGCAGACAAAGTCTCAAATAACTACACATTTACTTGCAAAAAGTACTATTTCGACAGCCTTGTTAAAGAGTTGGGTTTAAATGCGACACCTGGAAATCCTACTTACACTCAAATAAACCTTTCTACTTCGGAAATAATAGATTACCACAAATCAGCTCTCGCTTCCTTTGGCTTTGACACAAACAACTTAGATTTAGATTTACCATACTTATATTGCATACCTAAAATGCATAAAAATCCGTACAAATAACGTTTCATTGCTGGTTCCTCAAAATTTTCAACTAAATCTGTATCGATCTTACTCACCAAAGTTTTAACTGAAATCAAATCTGGACTTCAAAAATATTGTTCGACAGTATATCCCCGTAGCGGTATAAACCAAATGTGGATTTTAAAGACTTTAAAGGAACTTTTAGAACATCTGAGTCCACTCATTTCAATAGAGTCCATTTGATCAAAGCCTTTGATTTTTCGACACTCTACACAACAATACCACATTCTAAATTGAAAGAAAGACTCGCAAAAATTATAAGTAATGCGTTTACAAGCAAGAACGGCAATCGCAAATATCAATTTATTGTTATTAATTATGACAAAACCTACTTTGTTAAAGAAAAGTCTGATTCTAAAAATAAGTACACTGAAGCAGATATTATTCAAATGTTAAACTTTCTGATCGACAACATTTTTGCGATGTTTGGAGGAAAGGTCTTCCAGCAAATTGTCAGAAATCCAATGGGAACCAATTGTGCCCCACTCCTTGCCGACATTTCTCTTTTCTCGTACGAAGTTGAATTCATTCAATGTCAAACGTCTTCAAATTCAATAGCATCATTTAAGAACAGGTAAATTTTCAGCATGGACCAGACATGCACGTTTCGGGTACTAAACCCTCGTCGGAGATCCTCAATCTAAGCAAAGTAATATAGCCAAATCTTTGGTCTCTGAAGGGAACAGATAAGTATCTTCAAACTTTAACTTCACTTACAGATACATAGACGATGCGCTGTCCATCAATAATCCCAAAATTCGCAGATTACCTCAGCAGAATCTATCCTTCGGAGCTTGAAATCAAAGAAACTACAGAGACAAATAATTTGGCATCCTATCTGGACATAATGTTGTCCTACGACACTGATGGTCACATGAACACCTCACTCTATGACAAACGCGTCGACTTCAATTTCAACATCACAAACTTTCCTTTTTTGAGTAGCAACATCCCTTCATCGCCAGTTTATGGCGTATTCATATCTCAGTTATTACGCTATGCCAAATATACATATTTTGATCTGAGAGCTAGGCGTCTTTCTGATAAACTTCTCAGTCAGGGATATGTTTGTGACCGACTAACCTCGTCAATGTGGAAGTTCTACGATCGATATGGGGAACTCGTCATACATTTTGATGTCCCAATCTCCCGATTGGTGGATTATATTCTGTCTTAGACCATTGGACCATTCAACCACCGAAAATACTTGTATCTTCCGATGAAAGTAACCGTATGTGACAATTCTACCGAATTGAAGTGACGGATGTTGCATGCAAGAAGAAGATGCTGACTCTTCCTGGACACCTGCAGCCAATTTCACGAAAATTCTTACGAACGATTTTCATACGTAAGTCTAAAAATTTTCCTAATCTCGATTTCACCAAAGTTCGTAAGTATAGAGATACGATTAAAATTGTTCGTAACTTTGCGACTGCCGTGGGGTTGTCGCAAGTCATTAAGAACCATTCAAATACTTACGAATTTCGTAAGTTATTTTACGAAAATTCTTAAGTACAGCATAAAAAAAATAAAATGGCGGCGGTTTACTTGTTGTTAATGATATTTAGAGAGAATGACTTTTTATGTCTTGTTTGAAAATGACCTTATGAAATAAACCAGTCAATCACACGTAAGTCTCATTTTTTAATCAATGCTAAATGGTCAACACACATCAATAACTTACAAGAATTAATTTTAAATGAAATTCAAATGTACTTTTTCGAGAGATTGAAAAGTAAAATAAATTACGGATGATAGTGCATGCATACAACATACATAGTAGATACGCAAATGAATTTATTGGAAATTAAACATGTCTAAATTAAAGATTTCAAAGGTCCAGAAATCACGCATGCGCATAAGCACAGGAAGCTTCCGTTGCTATGCATTAGAATACTTACGAAAAATATTACGAAAATAATTTTAAGAATTTTCTTAGAGAGTTACGAACGCGTTTGTGAAATTGTCATAAGTATTTTCGTAAGAAATACGTAAGTCCGTTTACTTAAGAAAATACTTACGAATTTTCGAGAAATTGGCTGCTGGTCTCACTCCCATTTTTTGAGATCGCTTCTTTTCATATAGTGGAGGTTTTTCTTTGTATGCTTTTGTTATTGTTTTGTCCTGATTTTGTATGCCTTCGGTTTGTGATTTTCTAAATTATCGATTTTGTACTGTGTATTGGGATATGGCCATTCTCCATATTTGTCATTCCAAACATTAAGAGATATGTCTAACAATTTATGCTGCATAAAATAAGCATATGTTGTACTTACTGGAACTCGAACTGGCACCATTGCTGCAGACTTTCCTTAGTGATATTATCTCGAACTGTATGATTATGTTGTAGCAAGAAACATAGATGTTTAACGAATAAAGCATTATCATCTGATTTCTGTTGGTTTTTGCAATCCAATGCTACTTCCTCGCTGTTCATGAGTTTGCCGATCCCATATTGTGTCATCAAATCTTTGGATTCGTCTTCCATTTCAGTTCGAACATGTCTCGAATTAACCATCTCAAGGACATGTCGCAAGCAACTATATACATCTCTCAATTGTTTATATCCAAGATCTTCTTTTTCTGATTTTTTTAAAGCTTCAGTGAACCACTGTTTGGAAAGGCGGTCTAACTCTTCAGAACTGAACAGCTTCGAAGCCAATGGTTCCGCGTGTGTGTTGATATCTTCAATGAATTCTTCTTCTGTTACAAGATTTGGGTAAATGTATTTCATAGTATCAAACACGGATAGCGTGTCTTGGTTGTCCATTTGAAAGGATGTGACCAGATATTCGGAGATTTTTACAACCTGTTGTAATGAAAGGCAGATAGGATCTGTTTGGTTTAGCCTTCTTAGAACATCCAATAATTTCCTAGCACACAATGGTTCGATTAAATGTATATTTGGTGAAGGCAGGTTTGCCAGTAATATAAGCAACTTTTGTTGCTCTTGTGAATTTTCAGGAAAATCATTAGTGAGGTAATGAAGAAGTTCTTTCATATCTCCTTGAATTACATTCCTATACCTATTGATTAAGATTTGAACTTCTCTTGCACAATGTTGGATTGCACATGTCTGTATCATTCTCTTCAAGAAGTATCCACATCCTTCTGTGAAAATGGCTGATGGGTAGCTTTCCGCGTCCTTGTCAATGAAGATCAGTCTTTGAACCGTTCCTTCTGTGCCATACCATTCGTAATCTCTGGACTGTTTTTTATAAAACTGATTATCCTGTAGAATACTCAGAATAAACTTGAAAGGATGTGGAAATTTAGCTGGATTATTGTAATACGGTTTGCAATCCAGGGTGAGAAGAGGACTGTCATGTGTCTCTCTTTTCATGTCAAATTCATAATCCTCTCCATACCATAATTTGTTCATTGAAAACTTCCCACCTTTGACATTCGATCTATATTTCGGCGGCAGGTACAATTCGATATGAATCTGAAACAAATGTTCAAGAAAAAAATTGTATTATGTTGATGATTTAAACAATATAATAAACAATGGTTTTGACAGGTTTGCATTGCTGTTGTTTCGGGTTTATTAGGTCCTCTGCTTCGGAGGAGATACAGCATCGCTGCCCAGTCTGAAAAAAACCAGTCCCCTTCAGGGTCAGGGTCTTAAGTACATCCGTTAAGGGTTGTGTTCGGTTCACATTTCGTTTAGCCAATCAAATCGCGACTAACAGATATGCAATATCTAATTACGAAAACTATTTATAACGCGTCCATGAAACTGAAGTAAGATGAAACATCGGTGAGCTACTTCGTCGTTATATCTATATTTGTATGTACTATATACATCGATAAAAGTTTGATATGTAATTATATTCATTGCGGTATCAGATTTTATCAATCGAGGTCTTTATCAAATATGAAAGAAAAACTGAAAATACTATAAGGGGAATCTTCATTCGGGATTTTGACACATATGTAACAAACTACGCCTGTCTTCCATTCAACGTCACACATGCTGTAAGTGATTTAAGAGTGTTCGATTTTCCACGTTTAACATTGTTTTTTAACGCAACATACATGCAATATGTAGACATGAGATCCAACTTTATACGTACTCAACTAAATAAAATATGAAAACGACCTCAAGTAATTCATGGAGGGGGATTAGTGTCACAATTCTATTTGACTTGCTTACATGCTTCATACTATGTTGCTTCATTCAATGTTCGATTATTCCAAGTTCATTTGTCTTGCTTTCATTTCAAATTTACTTTATTGCATTTGTCTTTCTTCTTAATGCAATGTTGTGCATTTTACATTTGTCCTGCGTCAATGCATAATTGGCGTTATACCATGGGTTATGACATCTTTCATTGTGCCATCATTCTTTCGTCCTAATGCCATTATTGCTTCGTCAATGCTAACTTCAATTTTGATACCAGGTGGCGCCCCGTTTGTGTCCGTTCCTTGTGGATTCAACACAGTAATTTCCCCTGGCTTGACGGTGATGTCCCTAGATCATACGGTATCTACATTTCACAGCTCATCCGGTATGCTAGAGCATGTACTGATGTTTTGGATTTTCATAATAGAAATCTACAAATTACAAAGAAACTTTTAGGTCAAGGTATTCGCTTTCACAATCTAGTAAAGACTTTCTGGAAATTTTACAAAAATTATGATCAACTTCTTTTGAAATTCGGACCCATACAAGCAACGGAGTATGTTACTTTAGGTATTTCACAACCTGCATTTTATGGAGGATCAAAGGTAGACAGCATATTTATCGAAAATGCGTCAGAGTCATCAAACGCCTTTTATACCGTGGATATGATCCTAATGTCACCAGACGGACACTAAGCTTGGTACTTGACCAATATACAGTTTTGTACGAGCGCATTCTTAAGACTTGCACTCTGACTGACTGTGACGACGGGACTCCATGACGGGTCCTGTCCAAACCACCTTAGAGAAGACAGGGCCCCGACCACCTGTCCTCTCTGAATGTCAGTCGGACTCCTCGGGTGATAACATATATGAGCTCGCTACAGCCGGCAGAGCACGGACTGTATTACGCACGTCCTCTTTTATATCCATTTACATATTCATCTGTGTTGCTTGGACCCCTGTGTTTTACGGTCTTGTTTGTGTGTGGTCATCTGACAGTGAGGAGGTTGTTTTACACCATAACTGTGCGTTCTTCGAGACCTCTGGGAAATCGGAATAGTGGGAGGGTTGGCGCACGTAATCCAGGATAACCACACCGTCTGCTATTTACGTGGCAGATGGCCGTCCTAAGTCGCCACCGGTTGCCCATTGGTCTCGTTGGTTTATGTGTAGTCTTTTATGTTTCATGTTTCTATGTTGTGAGTTGGTGTTCCTTGTCCCTTTTGCGTCTCTTTCTGTGGGTGTCTGTTCTGTGTTTTTTTATGGGTGTTTTGGGATTTTGCTGTGGGTGCTGCAACCTACTGTTGTTGGAGATCCCCTTCTTTCTTTGAAATAAAACTTGAGACGTCCCCTGTTGCAGTTCTTGGGAAAATGAGTTATAAATAGCACAAAAAAGCAAAAGCCGGTAGAAATATTTGAAGGAAAAAGAAATCATAGAATGATAGACATTTGGGCCTTTTCTGTCTGTTTAGTTTTTTGTTTGTTTGTTTGGGGGGGGGTATTATTATTTCTACAGTAATAGCCATTTGGGGATTTAAAACCTCTAACTTTTCCACCTTAACCGTAAAGATTACGTGGCTCAGTGGGTAGCGGGCCAATCCTTCAAGAATTTTTTTAGCTCACCTCGACGAAGTTGAGTGAGCTTATGCCATACCCCCGCGCGTCCGCGTCCGCGTCAGGTTAAGAAGTTTGGGGTAGCTCAGTATTTGGCAAAGTACTGATGCTACAGTAACCAAACTTGCACAAGTGATTCATCTTTGGATGCTGAGGTGAACCATGCATCGGATGCTGCATCTGACCTACATTTTCCGCTTGAGTGACTTGGTTAAGAAGTTTGGGGTAGCTCAGTATCTGACAAAGCACTGATGCTACAGTAACCAAACTTGCACAAGTGATTCATCTTTGGATGCTGATGTGAACCATTGCATCGGATGCTGCATCTGACCTACATTTTCTGCTTGAGTGACTTGGTTAAGAAGTTTGGGGTAGCTCAGTATCTGACAAAGTATTGATGCTACATTAACCAAACTTGCACAAGTTATTCATCTTTGGATGCTGAGGTGAACACATGCATCAGATGCAGCATCTGACCTACATTTTCCGCCTGAGTGACTTGGTTAAGAAGTTTGGGGTAGCTCAGTATCTGACAAAGTATTGATGCTACAGTAACCAAACTTGCACAAGTGATTCATCTTTGGATGCCGAGATGGATCCATGCATCGGATGCAGCATCTGACCTACTTTTTCCACTTGAGTGATTTTGCTTTTAAAAGCCAATATTGAGCAAAGTATAAGTGCTACATGTACCAAACTTGCATATTGGATGTATCTTTGATCAAACTTTCATAAAATGACCTTGACCTACTTTTTCCGCTTGAGTGATTTTGCCTTTAAAAGCCATTATTGAGCAAAGTATAAGTGCTACATGTACCAAACTTGCTTATTGGATGTATCATTGATCAAACTTTCATGTAATGACCTTGACTTACTTTTTCCACTTGAATGATTTTGCCTTTAAAAGCCAATATTGAGCAAAGTATAAGTGCTACATGTACCAAACTTGCATATATGATTTATTTTTTATCAAACTTTCATAAAATGGCCTTGACCTACTTTTTCCGCTTGAGTGATTTTGCCTTTTAAAGCCAATATTGAGCAAAGTATAAGTGCTACATGTACCAAATTTACATATTGGATGTATCCTTGATCATTTTTTCATAAAATGACCTTGACCTACTTTTTCCGCTTGAGTAATTTTGCCTTTAAAAGCCAATATTGAGCAAAGTATAAGTGCTTCATGTACCAAACTTGCATATTGGATGTATCTTTGATCAAACTTTCATAAAATGAAATTGACCTACTTTTTCCGCTTGAATGATTTTGCCTTTAAAAGCCAATATACATGTATTTAGAAATATGTTTGAATTGAATTTTGCTGCCACGAGGTGAGCTTCGTAATCTGTGATTACCTATGTTTTTTTCTCTGCATGGGTTCGAATCCCATCGGGTACATATTTTTTTCTTCTGAAATGTGAGTGTGAAAAGTCAGTTTTAAATTCTGAGATATCATGGTAAAGGCGGTATTTCATATCAAAAAATTCTAGATAAATTGAAACTGCCGCGCGTCCTACACTGAGCTCGAGCCTAGATATCAACATCCAACGGTCCCCATTGATTCAATCAATAATGCAGTTTCTAGTCTCCTTTCATAATTTTGACCTTGAAAATTTACCTTTGACATCTTTGTATGCCAAAATTACCTCAAGCTGTTGTCCAGGGCTACGCCTGTTCAGGAACGTGGTACAAAAACAGTTCAGTGTCATTCACAGCCTTTTTTAACAATAGCCAAACTTTAGACCTTTATTGTGTTCCTATTCTCCGTGTTAGGAGCGCAAGGAAGGTCTAATTTTGATTAGATTGCACTATGGCAAACATGTCAGATTCCTGTTCATAGGCGGATCCAGCGCCCCCTTTGTCGGGGGTCAAGGGGCGAATTTTGCCGATTTTACTGAAAATGGGCCAAAATATGTACATGTTTTTGCCGGGAAAATATTGGGTTTGTGCAGGAGGGGAGGATGCCCCTTCCGCATCCTCTAAATCCGCCACTGTTGTTCGACCCAAGATTCAGATTAAAATCCAAGCCTTTGATGTTTGCAAGGATTGACCTTGAACATTGACCTTATAAGTCCATACTTCAAAGTCAATTATTATAGAAGTTTTATCTTTTTATGCAAGAATCACCCGATTTATGGTACAGAAACGACATTGACGGACATATCTTAAATTGAATTTTTAAAAGGCAATTAATTAAAATAATGACTTTTCATAGATAACATGCAAGCGACGACGGCGAGCCAACGAAGCTTTTGCAAAGTTTTGTAACCAAAACACTGACCCCCCCCCCCCCCTCCACAAAAAAAAGAAAAACTGGGAAAAAATTAAAATGAGAACTTTAATAAAAAGCATTTTATTCTATAAGTACCCACAATTTTTTCTACATCCTCTACTGGGCAGATGGACAACATGGACAGTTTACATCATATATAAAATTGACAAAATGTAAAAAAATATATATCCTCGTCCGGGATTCGACCCACTCGGAAAGGTGTAAAAAGTTCATTCAAGGAACGGGCACTTGCGGTCGCACGAAGCGCCATCTGGTATCAAAATTGAATTCAGCATTGACGAAGCAATCATAGCGTTAGGACGAAAGAATGATGGCAGAATGAAAGATGTCACAAAGCATGGCATAACGACTATTATGCATTTACGAAGGACAAATGTAATATGCACGGACGCAAAATTACACAAAGAAGAATGATAAATGAAATTTGAAATGAAAACAAGACGAATGAACTTGGAATAATCAAACATTGAAAGAAGCAACGTAGCATGAAGCATATATGCAAGTCAAATAGAGTTGTGACCCTAATCCCCCTCCATAGTAATTAAGTTTTAATTAGGGGTATAATACTCTACTTCCGACAATGTTCGGGACCATACATTTTCATGGCGAGTTGAATGAAACATTGAAAAATATCTAAAACATGTAAAATAAGGAAGTATATGACTTCTAGCTTCCCCGCGATAAAATCTATAATGCCCCTAATACCTTAATACCTGTGAGACCATATGCAACTTTAAGCCCTTGAGGGTTCGATGAAACAGACGTTCAGTATGCACACCAGTTATTTCAGGAACATTAAACCTCCTTCAAATATTACCTTTGGGAAAGAGTGAACCCTACTTATATTCAAGGTCAAGGGTCAAAAGCCATGGTCATCTTGAACTTCGGCTTAAAAGAAAGGAGGGGATCTCCAACACCACCTAGTTGCAGCACCAACAGCACCCCCCCCCCCCCAAAAACCACTGTATAAACACAAAGACGACCCACACAGAAAGAGACGCAAATGGTACAAGGAACGTCATAACACAGAGAAACATCAAACACAAATGACTACACATAAACCAACGAGACAAATGGACAATCGGTGCCGACTTAGGACAGCCGTCTGCCACGTCAGTAGCAGACAGTGTGGTTAAAATAACAATTAACAGCATCATCTAACCTTCACCAAATATGCCCCCTCGGGAGAGGATGGCATCTATTGATTTTCAAGGTTAAAGGTCAAGGTCACAGTGAACTCAAGCTTAAATCCTTGTGAACAGCATAGAAGATAAAGCTACCAGCACAGGATCACCCCAAACCTTAAACAAATATTTGATCTTTAAGGTCAATGGTGAAAGAGCAAGGTCACAATGGACTTAGTATTGATTTTCAAGGTCAAGGGTCAAATTTACTCTGTGCTCTAGCTAAAGAACTTTGTAGACAGTACAAAAGGCAAAGTAAACAAAGAATCATCTAACAATCCACGTATTTCCTCAAGAGGAGTTGATAAACTCTATTTATTTTTAATGTCAAAACTTTTCAAGAAAGGAGGTGATCTCCAACACCACCCGGTTGCAGTACCCACAGCGAAATTCTAAAACATCCAATTCAAAACACAGAAGACACGCGCAGAAAGAGACGCGAAAGGTACAAGAAACACCAAAATCACATAGAAACATCAAACACAAATGACTACACATAAACCTTCGAGACCAATGGGCAATCGGTACCAACTTAGAACGGCCATCTGTCAAGCCAGTAGCAGACGGAATGGTTATCTGGATTAATGCGCACAACCATCCCAATTTTCCGATTACCCAGAGGTCTCGAAGAACACACAAAAGTGGTGTTGAATAACCTCCCCATTGTACGATGACCATATAAACAGACAGCATGACGCAGGGGCCCAAGAAACACACACATGGATATGTACATGTAGCCAAGTTCGATCAATTTCTGTTGATAAACTATCTCTTCAACGCATTCGAAGATGTATGTTTCCAAATTTCTTGAAATTTCTATAACGTGAGCCCTGTAACATCATATCCCATCCATCCTGCTACGTCTTTCGGTACATTTTGAACATAATCATTATCACACTCTGTGGTCAAATTATATTGTTTAGATAGAGGATCACTGACGAGGGTTAAGTACCAGAAACATGCATGTCTTATCCATGCTGCCAATTTATCTGTTCTTAAATGATGATACTTAATTTGAAGACGTTGAACATTTGTACCACTTGGTGAGTGTCACTGCTGTTGGACCAGGAGTCCTCGAGGGCACAGGTAGCCAAGTTCGATCATTTTCGGTTGATCGTCTGTCTCTTTAAGTGGTGTTGAATAACCTCCCCATTGTACGATGACCATATAAACAGACAGCATGACGCAGGGGCCCAAGAAACACACACATGGATATGTACATGTAGCCAAGTTCGATCAATTTCTGTTGATAAACTATCTCTTCAACGCATTCGAAAATTTATGTTACCAAATTTCTTGATATTTCTAAAAAGTGGGTCCTGTAGCATCATATCCCACCCATCCTGCTACGTCTTCGGGTACATTTTGAACATAATAACATATTACATTGTTTAGATAGAGGATCACTGATGAGGGTTAAGTACCCGAAACGTGCATGTCTGGCCATACTGCGAACTTCTCTGTTCTTAAATGATGCTATTGAATTTGAAAACATGTAAATGAATATTAAAACAAAAGGCGTATGAAATACAGTCCCTACTCTGCCAAATGAAGCGAGCTCATGCATGTTATCACACAAGGAGTCCGACTGAGATTCAGAGGAGACAGGTAGTCAGGTAATTGTCTACTCTAAAGAGTTTTGGACAAGGCCCGTCATGAAGTCCTATCGTCACAGTCTGTCAGAGTGCAATTCTTAAGAATGCGCTGGTACAAGGATGTAGGATATGTCCAGTACCAAGCCAAGTGTCCAACTGGTGACAGTGCCTTATTGAAAAGATGTATATTTAGAGAACACTTAAACAGAAAATGTTGTATCTGTCCGTGCACCATATCATAACATGTGGCGAGCATTGAAAAAATTCTGATGAAGTGTTCTCCAAATACACGTATATTCTTGACAAGAATAAATTACCATCATATAATTGATAATAATTACCATATGATAGGCCTAAAATAAATTCATATAAAGTAGATTAAGACAGTATTAACTTGGTTCAATCAAAGGGGATTCCCGTGGAACATATCATTTGTGTATCACGTGATACCCCACGGTGAATATGTAATTTGTAAATTAAAGAAAGAAATTGAAACACGATGGAAATAGAAAAGTGTAGCCTATTTTCTTGTTTGTTTTCAGTGAAGTGTCTCATCGTGCATCATGGTTACAAGAAGACTGCATTAAAATTTTAGAGCGACATGTATGAACATAAGAAGTTTTACCTCAGTGACAGTGGATTTGTAAGATATACCTGGTGTATTTACCTGTGAATTTTATGGATTTACTGTGCATCAAGGAAATTCTTAGTTTTCACAAGGAGGATTGGAAGTTTGGTTTTCCTATATTTACATACTTCAAGCCAAAGGGATATGTGATTCTTCAGAATATTTGTGATATTAATTATTTTAAGCCGCTGTTCACTTACATACTGTGCTTTATATATTGAGAATGATATAAAAGTGAATAAATTTTCAGGTAGTTTTAAGTGTATATTTATTTGGAAGAATTTTGTTCAAAAGTTTCCATCTAAATATCTTAAGTTTATTTTCTTCTAACTTTTTGAAAACGAAATTCAAAGTGAAGGAAATGACACTATTGTCTAAACCTAGCATATTCTTCTAATAAATGTGCCCTATTGGTTTTTCTGAGACAAAAAAAAATATACATTTGATAAATTTCCTTGTTTGTTATTTCATGTAAAGATTTATATTTACCATTCAGTAACATTATTCTATGTATTGGAGATAGAGTATATTGTTTTGTTTAAAAATGTTTCACTTTTTCCAACCAAAGTTTAGACATTGCTGCTTGAAGCATTTTAATTTCTGAAATCCAGTTTTGTTTAGATACTAATTTTTGGAGTATCATGTTTTCATTGATTGTATTATTGTAATCCAAATTAATACTTTTCCATGAAATTTGATGAGATAATTTCCCCATATAATTTTTTTACATATATCTATTGGAGTTATTGGCTTTGTTTTTTTTTTTTTTTTTTTTTATTCAACTCAAACCAAGTTTAAATATATTTCTGTAGAATTGAGGAATATCGTTTGAATCTTTAACTGTTTTAATATTATGTATATTCATTTTAAAGATAAGTAAATTTTACCGATTTTATTTAAATAATGCATGGGTATCATCTTACAAAGTGAATCATTTTGTGCTTGTAATTTTTTTATCCATCCTATCTGAATAGTTTTTATATGTGATCTCAATTCTATCATTTTTAATCCTCCATCCTTATAATTTCTTATCAATGTTTTCCTTTTAACTTTTTCCGACTTGCCATCCCATAGAAATTTATATATCATCTTTTCTAAAACTTGTATAGGGTAATCTGGAATTTCAATTGCTGCTATGAAATAAGTAATTTGTGGAATAATAAGGTTTTTTATGATTTGTATCCTGCCTTTCATAGTTAGTTTTCTTAATTTACATGATTTTTTTTTTTTCAATTTTTTTCTATTCTTTTGTCCCATTTTTTCCTAAGAGTTTCTTCATTCTTATTAAAAATAATACCCAGTGTTTTTGCCTCCGATGTTGTCCATTCAATGTTTTCACACTTATCTGATATCAATTTTTTATCTCCTAATTTAATTCCACAAGTCTTACTTCTGTTTAAAACTAATCCAGATAATGTACCAAAAAATTCTATCAAATTTAAAGATTTTGTTATATCTTCTTTTGATTTTAAGAATAGGGTAGCATCACCTGCTAGTTGTGAGATTTTAAATGGCCTTGTTTGTGATTAGAAAAGTAATATACCTTGAATAGATTCAATTGTCTAATTTTTATAGCCATTGTTTCTACATTTATTACAAATAATAGAGCCGATAGCGGACAGCCTTGTCTGATGTCCCTTAACATATTTGAATTTTCAGATAGCCAGCCATTATTTTTTATTCTGCATGTTATTTGATTGTGTAAAGTTTTAACCCATTTTATAAAATTGTTCTTAAAACCAAAAAGTGTTGATGTTTTAAATATGCAATCCCACTCCACCGTGTCAAATGCTTTGGTAAAATCTAGGAATAATATAGCACCATTGACTTCAAAATTTTCTGCATAATCTATAATATCCTGTATTTGTCTTATAGAGAAGTGAATGTTACGACCTTTGACAAAACCATTTTGATCTGTATTCATGATATTTTGAAGAACAAATTTAAGACGTTGAGCAAGACAATGTGCATGTAATCTGTATTTAAGAGGCACAGAGGTCGCCAACTTTGTAAATTTTAAGGATCATCTTTTTTATACATTAAATAGCGAATTCTTATCCGTTGTGATATAGATAAAATCCCTTCGTTATAGCTTTCATGCATTGCTGCTAATAAAAGTAACTATAGTTTATCCAAAAACTGTCGGTAAAACTCTAAATTTAGCACATCCTCCCCCGGAGATTTATTCAATTTCATATTTCTTATACCATTCAGACATTCTTCTTCTGCAATCATTCCTTCACATTTATTACTTTCCTCTTCACTTAGTTTTTTCTCTAATTTAATGTGTGACATGTAATCATTAATTTCATTAGGATCTGGATCTGTGGTTTTATATAGTTTTTCATAAAAAATCCTTTTGTAATTTTAGGAGTTTTGCTTGATCAAAAATTATATTTTGATTTTCACCGTAAAGTTTGATTATAGATTTTTGTGTTTGTCTCTTGCTTTCTAATGATATAAAGTATTTTGAATTCTTTTCTCCTTCTACCCATTTAGCTCTAGATCTAGATATTTGTGCCCCAATAGCCCAACTTGCAACAAAGTCATAGGCGGCACAGGCTTGCAATATAACCTTGCCGTCATCGCTACTTTCCTACGCCATTTCACGCAATGATAAAGCCCGAGAGGCATCGCAGGTACGGCATGTCGTCACACAACTAGAACAACTTCCGGTTTGAATCCCTGCGATATATATTGATACGGCTTATATCCTTGAGTGCAAGTTGGTCGTCACAGTGACGTCATTGGGACTTCTGACGTAAACATCGCAAAAGATTCAAAGGTAGAGGCACATATTTGAGCGTTTAGGGGCGAGTAATTGGGCAATGAAGGAAACGATTCTTATCTTGATGAAGGAAATTTTATAAGACTCACGTCTAAAGACGGTAGGTTTCGATTTATGGCCAGAATTTGTATTTTTACTCGAGACTTCTCGCTCAGCTGATCGTGTTTGCAACGTACGAATGAAGAAAGAATCCCTGATACTGCATGGTATTGCATTGAAACAAAGACAATGCTTGTACATTATATACCTCATAAATGTAGTTATACTTAGTGGTATATACTTGCAATATTTTATTTACAAATACGAAGCCCCAGTTTCAATCTGCAAGAATCTTGCAGACAAACAATAGGCGATGACAGCAGAGGTAGATTTCAAAGTGAAGAAAAGCGGAACTGAAATCGGACGCATGCGTAGGAGATTGCCAATAGCCCTATCGTTATATAATTTTTCAAGTTCTTGTTCAATCTTATTTGTCTCATTACAATCTTGATCATGTTCCAACCTATATTTTAAATCAGTTTTTAGATCTTTAATCTTATTTTTTTTTTAATTTGCCAAGTGTTTACCAAATTTGATTGATTGTTCTTTAATTTCTTTTTACAAAGGTCCCAGGTTGTTCTTGAGTCAAATGTTTTTCCGGTTAAAATCTTCGTATATTTTTGTAGAATTTGTTCGATCATTTTGTTATAAGTTTCATTTCTTATTAAACTCTTGTTTAATATCCAGCAACCTGACCTTCTATTGATAATCTTTATATCTGATGATAAAAACACATGTGATCAGTGTACTGGATCATAGCTGGTCGAATGTCTGAAGAAATGATTTGTTGTATTAATTCATTTGATACTAGGAAGAAATCTATTCTGTTTGATTCTATATTCGTCTCAAAGAAAATTGTATTTTCTCATTATTTTTTATTTTCTATGGATCAATTAGCTGTAATTGTTTTTTTTTTAATTTAACAAGATTATTATTTATTTTAATATTTTTCCTTTTTGATTTTCTGTCTTCTTTATTTAATATTTCATTCCAGTCACCACCAATGATAACTATACCTTCACTAAATTCTTGAATTTCCTTATTAAGTTTCTTAAAGAAAGGGTTTCTATTTATTAAATCATTTGGTGCATACAAATTCACAATATTGTAGACAGTTTCATTAAGTTTAATGTAAATTATCACAAAGCGCCCCTCCTTATCTGATTTCCAATTAATGATATTACCATTGATACTTTTATGAACAAAAATTGTCACCCCTATGGCAAGCCAATGTGGACAAAAATAGGTATTTTCTAATATTAGACATTCATTTTCTAATGTTAGAAATTCATTTTCTTATATTTGAAAATGATTTTCTAATATTACAAAGTGATTTTTTAATATTAGAAAATTACTTTCAAATATTAGAAAATGATTTTCAAATATGAGAAAACGAATTTCTAATATTAGAAAATCATAGGTAATTTCTAATATAAGAAAATCATTTGCTAATATTAGAAATTCATTTTCCTATATTAGAAATTCATTTTCTTATATTAGAAATTCATTTTCTTATATTAGAAGTTCATTTTCTTATATCTGAAATTCATTTTCTAATATTTGAAATTTATTTTCTAATATTTGAAATTTATTTTCTAATATTAGAAAATCATTTTCTAATATTAGAAAATCATTTTCTAATATTAGAAAATCATTTCCTAATATTAGAAAATCATTTTCAAATTTCAGAAGAAAGGAGGGATCTCCAATACACTAGGTTGCAGCACCCACAGCAAAACCCCCAAAACACCCAATTCAGAAATTCAGTTTATTTTCTAATATTAGAAAATCATTTTCAAATATTAGAAAAGTAATTTCTTATATTAGAAAGTCATAGGCAATATCTCATATTTGAAAATCATTTTCTAATATTAATAATTCATTTTCTAAAATAAGAAATTCATTTTCTTAAATTAGAAATTCATGTTCTAATATTTGAAATTCATTTTCTAATATTAGAAATTCATTTTCTAATATAAGAAATTCAGTTTATTTTCTTATATTAGAAATTCATTTTCTAATATTGGAAATTCATTTTCTAATATTGGAAATTCATTTTCTAATATGAGAAATTCATTTACTAATATTAGAAATTCATTTTCTAATATTGGAAATTCATTTTCTAATATTAGAAATTCATTTTCTAATATTAGAAATTCATTTTCTAATATAAGAAATTCAGTTTATTTTCTAATATTAGAAATTCATTTTCTAATGTTAGATATTCATTTTCTAATATTTGAAAATTATTTTCTAATATTACAAAATGATTTTCAAATATTAGAAAATGAATTCTTAATATTAGAAAATGAATTCTTAGAAATTAGAAAGTTATTACTAATAGTAGAAAATAATTTCTAATATTAAAAAATAAATTTCTAATATTAAAAAATGAATTTCTAATATTAAAAAATGAATTTCAAATAGTAGAAAATGAATTTCTAATAATAAGAAATGAATTTCAAATATTAGAAAATAAATTTCTAATATTAGAAAATAACTATTTTTGTCCACATTGGCTTGCCATACACCCCTCTACTTTGATGTAAGGTTCAATGTCTTTTCTGTAGAAGTATAATATTACCTTTTTGATTTTTTATCCATTCATAAAGTATGTTTTTCAGTTTATCACGGAGTCCTTGAGAGTTTAAAGTGAGAATATTTAGTTTTGGGGGTTTAATCCCGATTGTCCCACAATTAGAAAAAATCATATCCCGATTGTCCTACATTTCTAAATAAACACATGCATAATTGCAATACAAACACTCAGTTTATAGTCGGTTTTATTCTATCAGTGATGAAAATGAAATAAACATGATAGATAGGTACTTTCTTGATTTAATAGGATAAAGTTGTTGGATATACACATGAAATAAACTTAAAATATTTCAAATGTTGCTAATACTTGTAGATTGTGAATTTCAAAGAAATCTCCATAAATGTGATTAAACTCTAAAAATTCATACTTTATGGTACATGGTTTATGCCAATGTACAGGGAAATATCAGTCTTTTTGGTTTTTTTCCCTCTCTCTAAACATGTCATCTAACGTGATTCTGAAAGTATAGATTTATTCCTGAAAATATGTATTTTCTATCGATAGATATAATGCGAAGTTCTATTTTGCTATATTGTCATAGCACGCCGTCCGTCCGTCTTCCAGTGTCCGTCCGGTGTACACATTTACATTTTGGACAACTCCTCTGCAACCGATGCACAGAATACCACGAAACCTTATAGGAAGTAAGTACTCCTGTTCAACTACCAAAATTGTATTATTTGTGTCGATCGGTCAACAAATATGGCCATCAATAGCTCTGATTGCCCGACACATTTTGACATCTCCTCTGCAACCGTGAGTACATCTTAAAGAGATGCAAACCAAATTTGAGTTTGGATTTGATTGACCTATTTTTGCAGGAGTAATTACCCTTAGACAAACACATTTCATGAAATTTTCAGTTTTCCTGACTTGAAATTACTTTTGGTATATTAATATTTCGTAAAGTGATACAGATCAAGTTGGGTTTTGATTTACATTTTTGCAGGACATAGATTTATGCCGTTAGTGAACTTATATCGCTTGTCAATCAGAATATTTTCATCAATTTTTGTATGAAAATGCCGTTTTTGAAATTACAAGTTTTGAAAGAATAATTGTGAACTATACAGCAGGCCTCAGAGGTTGAAAGATTTTTTTCGTATAAATACACATTTGAAAAAAAAAATCTATATACGAACAATAGCATCAACCTTTATTCATTCGAAATAGTTTTTTGGGTTTTTTTTTTATTCCACTAAACATGTGCATAAAACATTGTTTCCTGTTTTCATTTCATTAGAAAAATCAAAGGACTGAAGGTCCTGAGAGATACTTCTAGATCTACACAAAATTTATTGTCAGCAGATATTAAAATGTTGAATAATTTTATCGTAAGGCAATGATGATTATTTTTTTAACACAGGATGCATGTGTGAAGCTTATAATATCTCTATAAACAACACAAACTATGTTTATCTAACCTCAGTGTTGATATAAGAAAGAGACAACTCTATAACTCTAATATAATTTTTGAGTTATCTTTCCTAACATTGTCATAAACAAAGTAGTATATTACTACGCTACCATTGTGCTGTGAAAACAAGAATTATAGTTGATATTGTATGGTGTATTTATTCTATATGAAATTGAAACTGTTTTCAAGATTGAAAATATTCTTGTTCTTGCATTTGTATGTGGTAGAAGGCAAATTCCTGAACTAGACACAGCACTATATTTTGAGGTGCAAATTGGCAGTACATGTATCTCAATTTGCATATTTTGAAGCAGTTACCATAACAGATAGATACTTCCTGAAAGGAAGTATCTCAAAAACCGGGAGGATTTTTTTTTCAATCTGAAAGAGGTTTAAGAGGGTAAAACATTCTTCACAATAAGATTGAGATGGGTCAGTGTTAGTGTATCCAAAGACTCATACATTATAGGCAAATAAATACACTTGTATTAACACTATTTTCAATGCAAAATTTGCGAATGCATTTAACTTTTAGCTTTTACATTTTGAAAGAGGTTCTGAAATGTCCCTTTTTCCGAAAATTTGCACCGTGAAATCGCATAAATACGTCTCCTTCATTTACATTAATAATAATGTACACGTTGCATACATTTTCAGACAACATGTTTCGAATTTCCGATTGTCCCATATGACTTTTATACCTGTTTTATATAAATATGGGACAATCGGGATGACACCGTTTTGAGATCATGTGTAAAAGTTAGAGAAAGTTTTTTTTATTTTATTTTACATGTTAACATATCATGAATTCAGATTTTGTTTATTTTTTGTTTCTTAAGAAAACGTAAGAAGTCACCTACCAGATTTTCAAAGTAATCAAAGTAATCAGAACCCTCTGAAACGGTGCTATATGCCATCTTGACGTTTGTCCTCTGCCACAATTGACAAAGACAAAATTTGGGTACTTGTTAAATACCCTGATCTATATGTAACTAGCTGTCGGCAAGACCGTTTTCATTGGCTACGTCTGAATATAGGGTTGTAATGAGGTAAAATTGGGGAAATTAAATTTCTCTTTTACATGAATATAGCTACGATCATATGTGAATGTATCATTAGTCGGTAATTTAATTTATGCAGGGACGGCTGATCATTCCTCTCTATCTTTTCTTCTCTGCTAAATCCCGAGGTTATCTACGGAAGCGTCCTGATGCCAGTTTCTGAATTTTTTTATCTCCTAATTAGGGGATACTATCTCCTAATTAGGAGATACTATCACCTTATTCGGACTAAGCTACCACCTAATTAGGAGTTATTATCACCTAATTAGGAGATACTATCTCTTAATTAGGAGATACTTTCACCTAATTAGGACTTACCTATCAACTAAATATGAGTTACTATCACCTTATTAGGAGATACTATCTCCTAATTAGGAGTTACTATCACCTAATTAGGACATACTATTTCCTAATTAGGACTTACCTATCAGCTAATTAGGACTTACCTATCACCTAAATATGAGTTACTATTACCTAATTAGGAGATACTATCTCCTAATTAGGAGTTACTATCACCTAATTAGGAGATACTTTTACCTAATTAGGACTTAGCTATCACCTAATTAGGACTAAGTTATCACCTAATATGGAGTAACTTTCACCTAATTAGGACATACTTTCTCCTATTAAGGAGATAATATCACTTTATTAGGACTAAGCTATAACCTAATTAGGACTTAGCTATTACCTCATAAGGGGTACTATCACCTAACTAGGAGATACTATCACCTAATTAGGACTTAGCGTTCACTTAATAAGGAGATACTATCTCCAAATTAGGAGATACTATCACCTAATTAGGACTGAGCTATCACCTAATTAGGACTTAGTTATCACCTAATAAGGACTTACCTATCACCTAAATATGAGTAACTATCACTTTATTAGGAGGTTCCATCTCATAATTAGGAGATACTATCACCTTATTAGGACATACTATCACCTAATTAGACTTGTATATCATTAATAAGGACTTTGTTAACACCTAATTATGAGTTTCTATCACCTAATTAGGACATACTATCTCCTAATTAGGAGATACTATCACCTAATTAGACCTTAGCTATCACCTAATTAGGAGTTACAATCACCTTATCAAGAGATACTATCACCTAATTAGGACTTAGCTATCACCTAATAACGACTTAGCTATCACCTTATTAGGAGTAACTATCACCTCATTAAGAGATACTATCGCCTAATTAGGACTTAGCTATCACCTAATAAGGACTTAGTTATCACCTAGTTAGAACTTAGCTATCACTTAATTAGGACTTAGCTATCACCTAATAAGAACTTTGTTTTCACCTAATTAGGAGTAACTATAACCTAATGAGGACATACTATCTCCTAATTAGGAGATACTATCAACTAATTAGGACTTAGCTATCACCTAATAAGGACTTAGCTATCACCTAATTAGGACTTAGTTTTCACCTAATTAGGAGTAATTATCACCTAATTAGGACATGATATCACCTTATTAGGACTTAGCTATCACTTCTTAGGACTAAGATTTTACCTAATTAGGAGTAACTATCAACTAATTAGGAGTAACTATCACCTAATTAGGAGATACTATCACCTAATTAGGACTTAGCTATCACCTAATTAGGATTTCCTATCACCTATTAGGAGATACTATCTCTAATAAGAAGACGCTATCATCTCATTAGGACTAAGCTATCACCTAATTAGGACTTAGTTATCACCCAATTAGGAGTTACAATCACCTAATCAGGACAAACTATCTCCTAATTAGGAGATACTATCACCTAATTAGGACATAGCTATAACCTAATTAGGACTTAGTTGTCACCTAATTAGGAGTTACTATCACCTCATTAGGACAAACTATATCCTATTAAGGAGATATTATCACCTTATTAGGACTTAGCTATCACCTAATTAGGAATTAGCTATTACTTAATTAGGAGTAACTATCACCTGATTAGGAGATACAATCACCTAATAAGGACTTACCTTTCACCTAATTAGGATTTAGTTATCACCTAATTAGCTATTACGTATATAGGAGTTACTATCACCTTATTAGACTTAGATATCATTAATTAGGACTTAGTTACCACCTTATTATGAGTTTCTATCACCTAATTAGGACATACTATATCCTAATTAGGAGATGCTATCACCTAATTAGACCTTAGCTATCACGTAATTAGGAGTCACTATCACCTAATTAGGAGATACTATCTCCTATTAAGGAGATAATATATCCTTATTAGGACTTAGCCATCACCTAATAAGGACTTAGCTATTACCTACTTAGGAGTTACTATCACCTTCTTACGACACAGCTAAAACCTAGTTATGACTTAGTTTTCACCTAATTAGGGGTTACTATCACCTAATTAGGACATAATATCTCCTATTTAGGAGATACTATCACCTAATTAGGACTTAGCTATCACCTAATTAGGAATTAGCTATTACCTACTTAGGAGTTACTATCACCTTATAACGACTTAGCTATAACCTAATTATGACTTAGTTTTCACCTAATTAGGAGTAACTATCACCTAATTAGGAGATACAATCACCTAATAGTAATAGTAATTAGGAGTCACTATCACCTAATTAGGAGATACTATCTCCTATTAAGGAGATAATATAACCTTATTAGGACTTAGCCATCACCTAATTAGGACTTAGCGTTCACTTAATAAGGAGATACTATCTCCAAATTAGGAGATACTATCACCTAATTAGGACTGAGCTATCACCTCATTAGGACTTAGTTATCACCTAATAAGGACTTACCTATCACCTAAATATGAGTAACTATCACTTTATTAGGAGGTTCCATCTCATAATTAGGAGATACTATCACCTTATTAGGACATACTATCACCTAATTAGACTTGTATATCATTAATAAGGACTTTTTTAACACCTAATTATGAGTTTCTATCACCTAATTAGGACATACTATCTCCTAATTAGGAGATACTATCACCTAATTAGACCTTAGCTATCACCTAATTAGGAGTTACAATCACCTTATCAAGAGATACTATCACCTAATTAGGACTTAGCTATCACCTAATAACGACTTAGCTATTACCTAATTAGGAGTTACTATCACCTTATAAGGAGATACTATCACTTAATAAGGACTTAGCTATCACCTAATTAGGAGTAACTATCACCTCATTAAGAGATACTATCGCCTAATTAGGACTTAGCTATCACCTAATAAGGACTTAGTTATCACCTAGTTAGGACTTAGCTATCACTTAATTAGGACTTAGCTATCACCTAATAAGAACTTTGTTTTCACCTAATTAGGAGTAACTATAACCTAATGAGGACATACTATCTCCTAATTAGGAGATACTATCAACTAATTAGGACTTAGCTATCACCTAATAAGGACTTAGCTATCACCTAATTAGGACTTAGTTTTCACCTAATTAGGAGTAATTATCACCTAATTAGGACATGATATCACCTTATTAGGACTTAGCTATCACTTCTTAGGACTAAGATTTTACCTAATTAGGAGTAACTATCAACTAATTAGGAGTAACTATCACCTAATTAGGAGATACTATCACCTAATTAGGACTTAGCTATCACCTAATTAGGATTTCCTATCACCTATTAGGAGATACTATCTCTAATAAGAAGACGCTATCATCTCATTAGGACTAAGCTATCACCTAATTAGGACTTAGTTATCACCCAATTAGGAGTTACAATCACCTAATCAGGACAAACTATCTCCTAATTAGGAGATACTATCACCTAATTAGGACATAGCTATAACCTAATTAGGACTTAGTTGTCACCTAATTAGGAGTTACTATCACCTCATTAGGACATACTATATCCTATTAAGGAGATATTATCACCTTATTAGGACTTAGCTATCACCTAATTAGGAATTAGCTATTACTTAATTAGGAGTAACTATCACCTGATTAGGAGATACAATCACCTAATAAGGACTTACCTTTCACCTAATTAGGATTTAGTTATCACCTAATTAGCTATTACGTATATAGGAGTTACTATCACCTTATTAGACTTAGATATCATTAATTAGGACTTAGTTACCACCTTATTATGAGTTTCTATCATCTAATTAGGACATACTATATCCTAATTAGGAGATGCTATCACCTAATTAGACCTTAGCTATCACGTAATTAGGAGTCACTATCACCTAATTAGGAGATACTATCTCCTATTAAGGAGATAATATAACCGTATTAGGACTTAGCCATCACCTAATTAGGACTTAGCTATTACCTACTTAGGAGTTACTATCACCTTCTTACGACACAGCTAAAACCTAGTTATGACTTAGTTTTCACCTAATTAGGGGTTACTATCACCTAATTAGGACATAATATCTCCTATTTAGGAGATACTATCACCTAATTAGGACTTAGCTATCACCTAATTAGGAATTAGCTATTACCTACTTAGGAGTTACTATCACCTTATAACGACTTAGCTATAACCTAATTATGACTTAGTTTTCACCTAATTAGGAGTAACTATCACCTAATTAGGAGATACAATTACCTAATAGTAATAGTAATTAGGAGTCACTATCACCTAATTAGGAGATACTATCTCCTATTAAGGAGATAATATAACCTTATTAGGACTTAGCCATCACCTAATTAGGACTTAGCTATTACCTACTTAGGAGTTACTATCACCTTATTACGACTTAGCTATAAGGTGATAGCTAAGTCCTAATAAGGTGATAGTATGACAAATATGGATAATGACCATATCCCTGTTTACAGCACAAAATCGATAATTCAGAAAATCAGAAACCGAGGCATACGAAATCAGGATAAAACAGGAACAAAAGCAAACAAACAAAAACCTCCATCATATTAAAAGAAACGAACTCCCGATATGAGAGTGAGACCAGGTGCCCAGGAAGAGTAAGCATCTCCTGCTTGCATGCAACAACCGCCGCTTCAATTCGGTAGAACTGCCACATTCCTAAATAGGAGATAGTATGCCTAATTAGGAATTAGCTATTACTTAATTAGGAGTAACTATCACCTAATTAGGAGATACAATCACCTGATTAGGACTTACCTATCACCTAATTAGGACTTAGTTATCACCTAATTAGCTATTACCTATATAGAAGTTACTATCACCTAAGTAGACTTAGATATCATTAAAAAGGACTTAGTTATCACCTAATTTTGAGTTTCTATCACCTAATTCGGACATGCTATCTTTTATCTAATCAGGAGTAACTATCAACTAAAAAGAAGTAACTATCACCTAATTAGGAGATACTATCACCTAATTAGGACTTAGCTATCACCTAATTAGGAGTTACTATCACCTAATTAGAAGATACTATCTCTAATAAGAAGATGCTATCATTTCATTAGGACTAAGCTATCACCTAATTAGGAGATAGTATCACCTTATTAGGACTAAGCTATCACCTAATTAGGAATTAGCTATAACTTAATTAGGAGATACTATCACCTAATACGGACTTACCTATCACCTAATTAGGAGTTACTATCACCTAATTAGAAGATATTATCACCTTATTAGGACTTAGCTATCACCTCATCAGGAAAAGAAGGGAGGAGATCTCCAACAAGACCCCGTTGCAGCATCAACAGTAAAACACCAAAACACCCGATGCAAAAACACAAAACGAGTACAGCACGAGACGGAAAAGAGACACACGACATTTAAACATCAAACACAAAAGACTACACATAAACCGACGAGACCAATGGGTAACCGGTGCCGACCTTGGACGGCCATCTGTCACGCAAGTAGCAAATGGTGTGGTTATCATGGATTACGTGCGCACAACCCTCTCACTTCTCCAATTACCCAGAGGTCTCGAAGAACGTACAATTGTGGTGTAAAACAACCTCCTCACTGTAAGATGACATCACACAAACAAGACCGCGAAACGCAGAGGCCCCAGAGACACAGATGAATATGTAAATGGATATAAAAAGAGGGCATTCGTAATACAGTCCGTGCTCTGCCGGCTGTAGCGAGCTCATGTATGTAATCACGAGGAGTCCGACTGACATTCAGAGAGGATAGGTGGTCGGGGCCCTGTCTTCTCTAAAGAGGTTTGGACAGGGCCCGTCATGGAGTACCGTCGTCACAGTCAGTCAGAGTGCAAGTCTCAAGGATGCGCTTGTACAAGACTGTAGATTGGTCAAGTACCAAGCCTAGTGTCCGTCTGGTGACATTAGGATCATATCCACGGTATAAAAGGCGTTTGATGATTCTGACGCATTTTCGATGGTTATGCTGCCTACCTTTGATCCTTTTATTTTGTTTATCATATCACTATAAAAGACAGGTTGTGTAATACCCATAGTAATGTACTCTGTTGCATGTATAGATCCGAATTTTAAAAGAAGTTGACTGTAATTTTTGTAAAATTTCCAGAAAGTCTTAACTAGTTTATGAAAGCGGAAACCTTGACCTAAAAGTTTTTTTGGTAATTTGTAAATTTCTACTGTGAAAATCCAAAATATCAGTACATGCTCTAGCGTACCGGATGAACTGTGATATGTAAATGCCGTATGACGGTAATCTTGGAACATCACCGTCAAGCCAAGGGAAATTTACTATGTTGAATCCAAAATCATCCCTTCTGTCATATACACTTGTATGAATCTTTCCGTTTACAATTTTGATATTTAGGTCCAAAAAGGGTGTTTCTGTATTTGAAAGGTTTGCCTTGTTAAGGGTTAATTCTTGTGGATAAATTTCATTCTTATATAATTCAAAAGCAGGATTGTCAATGGTTAGAATATCATCCAGATACCAAGAAGTATTATTGAAACATTTCAGCTCATCACATTTTCTTTGCTTTTGAAGATTTTGGATAAATTCTTTTTCATAAGTGTATAAAAATAAATCTGCAACAAGAGGCGCACAGTTAGTACCCATAGGAATTCCTACAACCTCTTGTATAGATCCTCACTAAATCTAACAGAAATATTGTCCAAGAGGAAGGACAAGGCATTACACAGGTCACTACATGTCCATGATTTGTATGATTTGTAGTCTGTCGAGGAAAAGAAACCCTTCGATTCAGATGTACAAATGTAAGTTTTTCGCTCTCGATCAAAACACCATTTAATGAGATTAGATAATCGATAATTAATTTTGTCATGAGGAAGTGTGGTGTACATATTAGAGAAGTCATATGAAGAAATCGTATTGGCTTGGAAATTTCCAGATTTCATTTTTTTAATCACATCCCCTGAATTCTTAATAGACCAAAATAAATTCACATCGTTCCTGTTTAGAACCGTTTCACAATATCTAGTTACGTGTTCTTTAATAGCAGTAAGCGCTGACGTCAGATTTCTAGACAAAATTGTGGTGGAGCAGTTACTAGAATTAGCAATAAATCGAAATTTGTAAGGAGACTTGTGCAGTTTCGGTATGCAATATAGTGTTGGGAGATCCAATTTAGAAATAGAGATAATGAATGAAGACAGTTCACTGTTATGCTTGCCTAAAATGGTAGATGCACTTTCATTGCTTTTGATATATGTATTAGTAGACGAAAGTTCCGAAATCAAAGTTGATATGTAGTAACGTTTTCAAATGATAATGGTGTTGTTGGCTGCTTTATCAGCTGGTGCAAAGACATATTTTTCATGTAATTTACTTAGTTTGGATTTGAAATATCTTTCTGATTTGGAATGTGGATTTTGAAAAAGATGAGGGTTTTTATGGAAGTTATCTATTCGAATATCCGTTATATCTAAAATGAGGTTTTTCCAGTCATTCAGAGCATGCGGTTCGACTCCTTCTGATTTACACCATCTTTTCGTATAATTATCTAAGGCTTCCGTAAGCACTTCACGGCATTTGACAAAATCTATCTTGGATGGGATTCTATACTTAGGTCCATTTTTAAGAAGACCACGGAGCTGTCTGTCTTGGATAATTGAAAAGTCACCTGTAACAACATGGCCAGCTGGTTTGTAGAGATATTTAGAAGTTGCGCATTCTCAAGAAGCAGGACACGATTCAAGTATGTCAGGATCCGTTGTAACTTTATTATAGTTAAAAACAAAGTTTCGAATAGGTTTCTTGAACTTATAACAAATAAGAGGTGGCTCTAAATTTTCAAAATATTGAGGAATGGTACTTTGTACGCAATGATCCCAAAAAATATTAGAGATGTTTAGAAGATCACCTAATTAGGAGTTACTGTTACCTAATTATGATACTATCACCTAATTAGGACTTAGTTATCACCTAATTAGGAGTTACTATCAGCTAAGTAGGACATACTTTTTCCTAATTAGGAGATACTATTACCTTATTAGGACTTAGCTATCACCTAATTAGGAGTTACTGTTACCTAATTATGATACTATCACCTAATTAGGACATACTATCTCCTAATTAAGGGATACTTTCTCCTAATTAGGAGATACTATCACGTAATTAGGACTTGGATATCACCTAATAAGAAGTTACTATCAGCTAAGTAGGACATACTTTTTCCTAATTAGGAGATACTATTACCTTATAAGGACTTAGCTATCACCTAATTAGGAGTTACTGTTACCTAATTATGATACTATCACCTAATTAGGACTTAGTTATCACCAAAGAAGGAGTTAAATTAGAAGATACTATCTCCTTATTAGGAGTTACTATCACCAAATTAGGTCATACTATCTCCTGATTAGTAGATATTATCGCCTAATTAGGACATAGCTATAACCTATTAGGACTTAGTTATCACCTAATTAGGAGTTACTGTTACCTAATTAGGAGATAATATCACCTAATTAGGACTTAGTTATCACCTTATAAGGAGTTACTATCACTTAATTAGAAGATACTATCTCCTAATTAGGAGATACTATCACCTAATTAGGACTTGGCTATCACCTTATAAGGAGATACTATCACCTAATTAGGACTAAGGTATCACGTAATTAGGATATATTATCACCTTATTAGGACATAGCTATCACCTAATTAGGAGTTACTATCACCTAATTAGGAGATACTGTATCCTTGTTAGGAGTTACTATCACCTAATTAGGACATAGTTTCTCCTAATTAGGAGGTACTATCACTTTATTAGGACTAAGCTATCACCTCATAAGGACTTAGCTATTACCTAATTAGGATTTCTATCACCTAATTGGGAGATACTATAACCTACTTAGGACTAAGCTATCACATAGTTAGGAGATAGTATCTTCTAATTAGGTGATAGCTAAGTCCTCATTAGGTGATATCTAAGTCCTAATTAGGTGATAGTATCTCCTTATTAGGTGATAGTATCTTCTTATTAGGTGATTGTATCTTCTTATTAGATGAAAGTATCTCCTAATTAGGTGATAGTAACTCCTAATTAGGTGATAGCTTAGCCCTAATTAGATGATAGTATATCCTTATTAGGAGATAGTATCTCCTAATAAGGTGATAGAAATTTCTAATTAGGATATAGTAACTCCTAATTAGGTGATAGCTAAGTACTAGTGAGGTGATAGCTTGGTTCTTATTTGGTGATAGTATGTCCTAATTAGGTGATAGTATGTCCTATTTAGGTGATAGCTAAGTCCTTATTAGGTGAAAGTATCTCCTAATTAGGTGATAGTAGCTCCTAATTAGGTGATAGCTATGTCCTAATTAGGTGATAGCTAAGTCGTAACTAGGTGATAGTATCTCCTAATTAGGAGATAGTATCCCTTATTAGGTGATAGTATCTCCTAATTAGGTGAAAGTAGGTGATTGTAACTACAAATTAGGTGGTAGCTAAGTCCTAATAAGGTGATAGCTAAGTCGTAATTAGGTGATAGTATCTCCTAATGAGGTGATAGTAGCTCCTAATTAGGTGATAGCTATGTCCTAATTAGGTGATAGCTAAGTCCTAATTAGGTGATAGTATCTCTTGATAAGGTGATTGTTATTCCTAATTAGGTTATAGTAACTCCTAATTTGGTGATAGCTAAGTCCTAATTAGGTGATGGTATCGTCTAATTGGGAGATAGTATATCCTAATAAGGAGATAAAAAAATTATTTCAGAATGTGGCATTAGGACGCTTCTGTAGTTATCTAATAATTTAAATATTCCTGTTTCGACGAATTTGATACTACTATGGAAAGCCATAGCTGCAAAAATTCTGCAAATCGTCTTTGAATGTTTTTCAAAATATGAAGATTAAGTTAATAAACATGTATATATAGGTAAAGAGTTTTTATGGAATGCGAAGTTATTTCTCATTTGAGACGGCAAATGACGTGTAACCATTATTAAGTCATGGAAATTGTATGGTAATGCCGATTTTGTACGGTCATTTACCGGGCTTTCGGGACCAATTCCATGGAGTTTGATGTTGTCATAATAGTCTACATCAGATACTGTCTTAATGGGAATAATACGAAAGTGTTCCAACTCTTAACCTTCCTGAAGAAAATTAATGCACCAGATACGTGTTTCGGATAGTAAAATCCTTATCAGTGATGCTTCCAGCCAAAGTGATTTCCAGACACAGCCAAAATTCATTTCAGTAGCGCCCTCTGGTTTTATTTTTTGAATTTAAATTTGTGCAATTACTTTGCAGAGATTGCACGGCTCTAGATTTCCTGCAGTGTCGACGCAGTAGCGGAGTTAAAAGATAACGATGATCATAATAGCATTGGAGGGACGGTGCTCAGATGTTAACCTCCTTTAATTTCAATGTTATTTTTTTATGAAATGACAAGTTTCCGAAATGGCAAAATAATATAATACCAAAATACATTTACTTATGATTTTAAATAAATCAGGAGACCTTCAAAGTGGCTGGGGAGTCGCCCACTATAAAAAGGCACCAACCTGTTGCGTCTACGGACACATACACAACAGGTAATTTAGGTGTCCCTAGAACACGATATTAGAGATGAAACATTCGTAGTATGTACATGTAGCAACCATGAGTTTTGATATAAACATGCAGATGGTAATGTTAAAATCAAGCCTTGTAAGATTGAAGTCGTCGATATACTAAAAGAGCATCAATTTTCACCAAGCGATTGCTCGATTTGTTCGATCAACTTCGGTTGATCGTCTGTCTCTTCAACGCATTTGAAATTGTCTGTTACAAAATTTCTTGAAATTTCTAAAACGTGGGTCCTGTAGCATCATATCCCACCCATTCTGCTACGTCTTTTGGTACATTTTTGGACAATCATAATAATTCTCATACTTTTTGGTCATATTACATTGTTTAGACTGAGGATCACTGACGAGGGTTTAGTACCCGAAACGTGCATGTCTGGTCCATGCTGTAAATTTATCCGGTTTTAAATGATGCTATTGAATTGAAAGACGTTTAACATTCTAAGTGCGTCACGAAGAACTGCAAAACTTGTAACATCCCCTCATAACAGACACTTCATTCTCAAGTAATCTAACAAAACACACATTTAACACGCATAGTTTTGAAAACCTTATCTCTAAGACATCTAATGTTGTCTACGGAATAAAGTGCTCATTTTGTTGTTTGATTTATGTGGATGAAACCAGAGGTCAGCTCCGAAACAGGATGTCAGGACATCGGTCAAAAATCAATAATAAAGGAAATCAACTTCTTTATCGGCATTTTGACCAAGCTGATCATTCTGTTTTAACTATGAGAGTCAGAATCCTGGAGAAAATATATCACCCCACAAACAATCCCAATTTGAGTTCCCAACTTCCGTCGCAAAAGAGAAGAGTTCTGGATGAAAAATCTTAACACTGCAGCGCCCTATGGACAATATTTGTAGCATAGGAAACTTAACAAGTCCTGGTTGTCAGTCGGTAAATGTGACTAGCTTATTCGAGAGACCACAAAGAAGACCTCGGAGTCATGGCACTCGTAAATATAATAGGCCTGAGATACATAGTTTCTCCCTCGATGACTTGGTTCCATTTTTGAATGAGCCTCAAGGCCTGCATCATATTTGTACTAAACTATACTCTGTTCCTTTACGGAAGTTACACGAAATCTACGAATATACTAAGGACCTCACATTTACCGATTCACGTTCTCCAGAATACAGACTACAGGGAGTCATCATGGACATTTCTACTTATCGTTTATTTCAAGCAGTTAGATCAGATAAATCAGAAGAGAAAATAAACCGCCCTTTCATTAAAGTAAAATTTCAAAGGTATTGATAAATTGAACCTTGGTCAATTTTGAAGCACAAAACTGTCACGGAAAAAAATCCCACCATATTTCAAAAGAAAAGTTCCTATAGCTACACACCAACAGTTGCATCTAAAATTTACAATTACAAACGATTTCTGCAGTGTATTGATTTAAGTAATCCCTCACTACATCCACTTCCTTGCAAAAGTTCTTCCTCGGATTTCAACTACTCTCCTTGTGGGCACGTTATTACTGGTGACCTAAAGTATAGTCAAGAACGACAAGTTGAGAGAATTGTTGAAAATGGGTTCCAAATACAGAGAAAAAACAAAGGTGGGGATCTCCAACAACACCAGGCTGCAGCACCCACAGCAAAACCCCAAAACACTCAATGCAAAAACACAAAGCAGACAAGCACAGAAAGAGACGCATAAGGGACAAGGAACGTCAATGCACAACACAGAAACATCAAACACAAAGGACATCCTTTACATGGAACCATAATTTTAAAATTATCATGGACTCTTATGAGGAATATGCAAGACGTTGTGCAAAGAAAGAGGATGTACAGATCGACACCCTTTCCGAATGAATAACATCCATCAGAGGGTTACTTTTATCTAGAATTTACCGATTAAAATCAACTGTGAACACCAGATTCCAATCTTTAAAGACCCTGAGGTTATCACAAAACTTACTTACCTCCAAGATTATTATGGCATCACACCAGCAGACAAAGCCTCAAATAATTACACATTTACTTGCAAAAATTACTATTTCGACAGTCTTGTTAAAGAGTTGGATTTAAATTCGACACCTGGAAATTCTACTTACACCCCAATAAACCTTTTCTGCCTTTGAAATAATAGATAACCACAAATCGCTTCCTTTGGCTTCGACACAAACAACTTAGATTTAGATTTACCATACTTATACTACTGCATACCTAAAATGCACAGGAATCCGTACAAACAACGCTTCATCGCTGGTTCATCAAAATGATCTACCAAATCTGTATCGATCTTAATCACCAAAGTTTTATCTGAAATCAAATCTGGACTTCAAAAATATTGTTCGACAGTATATTCCCGTAGCGGTATCAACCAGATGTGGATTTCAAAGAATTTGAAGGTACTTTTAGAACATCTGAAATCAACTCATTTCAGTAGAGTCCATTCGATCAAAGCCTTTGATTTTTCGACACTTTACACTACAATCCCACATTCTAAATTGAAAGAAAGACATGCAAAAATTATAAGTAATGCGTTTACAAGCCAGAAAGGCAATCGCAAATACATATGACAAAACCTTCTTTGTAAAAGAAAAGTCCGATTCTGAAAATAAGTACACTGAAACAGATATCATTCAGATGTTAAACTTTCTGATCGACAACATTTTTGTGGTGTTCGGAGGAAAGGTCTTCCAGCAAATTGTCGGAATTCCAATTGGGATCATTTGTGCTCCACTCCTTGCCAACATTTTTTCTTTACTCGCACGAAGCTGAATTCATTCAATCTTTGGTCTCTGATGGAAAAAGATACTTAGCTTCTGACTTCAACTTCACTTACAGATACATAGACGATGTGTTGTCCATCAATAATCAAAAATTCGCGGATTACCTAAGCAGAATATATCGGAGCTTGAAATCAAAGAAACTACAAAGACAAATAATTCAGCATCCTATTTGGATATAATTTGTCCTACGACACTGATGGACACATGAACACCTCACTCTATGACAAACGTGACGACTTCAATTTCAGCATCACAAACTTTCCTTTTCTGAGTAGCAACATCCCTTCATCGCCTGCTTATGGCGTGTTCATGTCTCAGTTGATACGCTATGCCAGAGCAAGTACCAAATATACAGATTTTATTCTGAGAGTCAGGCGTCTTTCAGATAAGCTTCTCTGTCAGGGATACGTTTGTGACCGACTAACATCGTCACTGAGGAAGTTCTACGGTCGATATGGGGAACTTGTCATACACTATGAAATCCCACTCTCCAGAATGGTCGATGATATTCTGTCATAGACCATTTGCACCGTCCATTCAAAGACTATACTTTTGATCTTCTGATGGAAGTAACCGGATGTTACAATTCTACCGCATTGAATCGACGGGTGTTGCATGCAAGCAGGAGATGCTGACTCTTCCTGGGCACCTGGTCTCACTCCCATTTCAGGAGCTCGCTTCTTTTCATGTGGTGGAGGTTTTTGTTTGCTTGCTTTGGTTCCTATTTTATCCTGATTTTGATAGGACAAAATTTCCCCAGATTTTGGCCATATAACATATTATCCGAAACGTGCATATCTGGTCCATGCTGTAAATTTATCTGCTCTTAAATGATGCTAATGACTTTGAAGACATTAAACATTTGTATGCCTTCGGTTTCTGATTTCTGAATTATCGATTTTGTGCTGTATATACAGCCCCGACCAGTCGAAAGTTTAACGCCGAGATGACGAAATTTTGAAAGCTTAATTCGAAAGTTTCGTTAACTATTCGTCAGCGATTTTTTGAAAGCTACTGAGATGACGAAATTTTGAAAGCTCTAAAAAGCTTTCGAAAAATCGCTGACGAAAATGTCTTTACCTAATCTTAGTTAACGAAAAATTTGAAAGCTATGATCTTTCAAATTTTCGTCATCTCAGAGCTTTCAAAATATTTGAAAGCAATCGCTGACGAAAAATTTGAAAGCAATCGCTGACGAAAAAATTTTGAAAGCAATCGCTGACGAAAATTTTGAAAGCTATCGCTGACGAAAGTTTTTAAAGCTATCGCTGACGAAAATTTTGAAAGCTATCGCTGACGAAAATTTTGAAAGCTTTTTGAACGCTCGGGTGCTATATTGTTTTTGCATTGGCTGCAGCAGGCCTCGGGCGAATTCCTCTGCACAGTTTAGAGGATGAAAGAAGCCGGTTCTTCATCGGCGTGACACTTCTAAAATTCACCGATTGTGAAATATCTTTCAAAGCTTCCGACAGTCACAGAGAAGCCAGGGTTTCACTGGATATAAATTCCCCTCATTTAGTCAGAATTTGGCCGATCAGATGTAAATTTTCTGGTATATACATACATTTAGATTTAAGATGAAATGGAAGTTGTTCATATATACACTTAAAGATGGAATACCTTTAAAGGTAATATAAATACAGGTAAATTCAGGTAACTAATAAGTGCAAAGCATACCCTTTCGATGGTCCCATTCACCCCCAATTAACATAATGTTATTTTAACCAAGTAGGTGTATGGGGAACACACGGATCTGGGAAACACGGAATCTTCAAATAAACTTATAAAAATAAACAAGATATTTTATCTGAATAAACATCATAATTAATACTATTTCATCAAGCAAATTATGAAGATGATTTCTTTGATTTCGGCCATCTTGGTTTTCTCGACACAAAATAGCTTACGAGAAAAGCTTTCAAAAATTCTGAAAGCTAGTTAACGAAATTTTCGTCAGCAATTAGCTTTCAAAAATTTTGAAAGCTATAGTTAACGAAATTTTCGTCAGCGATTAGCTTTCAAAATTTTGAAAGCTATAGCTGACGAAATTTCGTTAACTATAGCTTTCAAATTTTTTGAAAGCTAATCGCTGACGAAATTTCGTTAACTATAGCTTTCAAAATTTTTGAAAGCTATTGCTGACGAAAATTTTGAAAGCTAAGGAATCGCTGACGAAAATTAGTTAACGAAAAACCGCTGACGAAATTTCGTCATCTCTTGAGTATTCAAAATTTTGAAATCAATCGCTGACGAAATTTTGAAAGCTAAGCTTAAGTTTACGAATTGAAAGCGAATATTAAACTTTCGACTGGTCGGGGCTGTAGGGATATGGTCATTATCCATATTTGTCATTAGTATTCATTTGGCAGTAAAGTATTCGCAATTCTAATATGACTTGAAATTTTCTCCCTATATGTGCCGTAGAACTCGCCTGGTGTAAAATCTCCAACAAACTTCCAGTGCGCTAAGCTCCGCACATTCACATGCTATATCAAAATAGAAATAACAACTAGCTAGCCGTGATTCAGTGTCCAGTAATTTCACTCATCACATGAACCAATCAAATAATCACCTCGCCGCTTCGCGGCTCGGTGATAATTTGATTAGTTCAAGCGACTTATGGAATTACTGGACAATAAACCACGGCTAGCTAGTTGTTATTTCTTAAATAAACGCTTTGGTAAAAAAAACTTACAAATATGCAAGAAGTTTCCATTTTTTCTCATCTTAGATGATTGTATTAAGACTGTATTCTAAATGATCAAGAGCGAATCAATGGTCATCTGATAATGAATGAAATTCAAACACAAAACTCAAAATCAAAATGAAAAAAATTACAATCAATAGGCATGTAAATTTCTGAAATAAAGAAAACAAAAACCAATTAACGAAAGAAAAAACAGAAAAACAGACGGAGGCAATAATAACAAAGCATCATAGAAACACGAAGGACAACACTATATTACACGTCTTCAAATTAATAGCATCATTTTCCAGACATTTACATATCGGGTATTTAACCCTCGTCAGTGATCATTGAGCAACCCAAACAAAGAAATATAGCAAATACTGTGAAAGTTATATCCAAAAACATACTGAAAGACGTAGCAAGATGGCTGGGATATGATGCTCCAGGACCCAGGTTTCAGAAATTTGAGAACATTTTGTGAACATAAATTCCCGAATGCGTTGAAGAAACGATCAACCGAAGTTGATCGAACGTGGCTACATATGCCCTCGGGGACTCCTGGTCCACCATCAGTGACACTCACCAAGTGGTACAAATATTAAACGTCCTCACGTGGCAAAATACCACAATTGTGCGTTCATCGAGACCATTGTCTAATCGTAAACGTGGGAGGTTTGTGCGCACGTAATCCGGATAACCACGCTGTGTGTTACTTGCATGACAGACTGTCGTCCCAAGTCGACACCGGTTGCCCAAAGGTCTCGTTGGTTTATGTGTGGTCTTTTGTGTTTCATGTGTCTATTGTGTGAGTTGGTATTCCATGTAACATTTGCGTCTCTCTCTGTGTTTTTACATTTGGTGTTTATGAGTTTTGCTGCGGTTGATGCAACCAAGTGTTGTTGGAGATCCCCTCCTTTCTTCAAATCCACAGAGTCCAAAGTGGTGTACTAATGCAAAAACAGAATTTATAGTAGATGTGGTAATTAAAAGCACACGATGTATTCATTGATTTAGTGTAAATATCAGAAACATAATGTTACCCATAGGATGCAGGCAATGAAAAATTACAATTGATGCGTTAAGCCCCCTTTACACTTTCACGGATCGGGCCACGGATAGCTACGGATCGAGACAAATTTTACATCCGTAGCTATCCGTAGCAATCCGTAGCTCGATCCGGCACAAGTCGTGACAAGTCGTAGCTATCCTTGGCAATCCGTAGCTATCCGGGATGAGAAAGAAAATTTTTGAACATGTTCAAAATTTCCCACGACTCCGCTACGGATAGATTTGTCGTAGCGGAATCGTAGGGGAGTCTTAGCAACCCGTAGTGGAGTCGTAGCTATCCGTAGGGGAGTCGTAGTAACCCGTAGCGCATCCGTAGCAATCCGGGACCATTTTTGTGATAATAATAGCAATACGACTCTGCTACGGATTGCTACGACTCAGCTACGGATTGCTACGACTCTGCTAAGGATTGCGACGACTCTGCTACGGATTGCGACGACTCTGCTACGGATTGCTACGACTCTCCTACGGATTATTACGACTCACCTACGGGTTGCTACGGATAGCCAAGGATTGTGTCTTATATAAACTTCAAATTTATTAGGTTTCTGTGCGTTTTTCGGTCAATATATGAGTTAATACTTCAACTATTCAATTTCAGGTCATGATATAAAGGCACGTATAAAACCTCAATACTGTTATAAAACAAGTGAGACCATCTCAATTTGAAAATATTCTGTGTTTTAGTAAATATTTATGGTTTAAAAACACATAGGAAATTCAAGCCAGTCCTACCAATCCGTACTGAAGTCGTAGCTATCCTTGTGAGACTCATGGCTATCCGTACTCGAGTCGTGGTAATCCTTAGCAATCCGTACCTATCCGTATCTATCCGTACACATGTCGTAGCAATCCGTATCTATCCGTGCGCGCGTCGTAGCAATCCGTAGCAATGTCGGGACGATATCCGTAGCAATCCTTAGCTATCCGTAGCTATCCGTACTCGATTCGTATCAAACCGTTGCAATCCGTAGCAATCCGTACTGGAGTCGTAGGTTCATGGTCCATCGAACATTTTGCGTCCCGACTCGCCACGGATAGACCTTTTTTGGAGTCGTAGCGGAGTCGTGGCTCGATCCGTGAAAGTGTGAAGGGGGCTTTACGACTTCCTGAATAGTAACATATTCCTTCACCCCCCCCCCTGTTTATAACGTTTTCTTATCGAAATTCAGCAAGCTGAGCAAGCAAGCTCCACTAATTATAGGTTTATTCAACGATCAAAATACAACACTCAGATACCAAAGTTTTTGGGCCCTCAGCTTTGTATGTACAATTGACGCTCCTTCAATCGAGTTGTATGCGAAAGCCTTTTACTCCACTGAAAAATGAAGTAGTCTTTTGCATTTTTTAAAGTTCATTGGACGTCACATATTTATGCTCTGTTTGTGAAATCCTTTATTTTCTTCGAAAGTTTTGATTAAGGTGAGGATTTGCTCATTCAGATGCGATAGAGATCAGCTAGAAGCAACTTTAGATACAAATGAAAAAAGCATTCGTTGGTAATCAATTATACCCCCGCCCATTTATTCAAAATTTTCAAAAGCAAAGAAAATATGATGATTTGAAATGTTCCTTTGGTACTTCTAGATGATATTCTTATTAATCCTGTTTTTGAAAAGTATGAAAATATTATTTATTCACAAGAAATGACTCTAAACAAGGCAAACGTTACAAACACAGAGTGTATGACAAAAGAGATTATTTTCGATTCAACATAGTAAATGTTCCCTGGCCTGTCGGTGATGTTTCTAGATTACTGTCAATTTGAATTTGAAAACGTTTAACATACGGTATCTACATTTTACAATTCATCCGGTATGCTAGAGCATGTACTGTTGTTTTGGAATTTTATATTAGAAATTTACAAATTACTAAGAAACTTTTAGGTCAAATTTTCGATTTCAAAAAACCAGATCGAGTTGATTTTTGTCATATTACTCAATTATATGCAGAGATAGGAACCGGTCAAAATGTGGGAACATGGATCCGCTGCAGAATGAAAATTTATGAACAAAAACTTATGACCCAATGACATCATTTCAAAAAAATATATACAATGTACATGTTCCATGCAGTTAATCAGCAATAAAAGTTTGTGTCCAAATTTATTTTATAAAATCTTCATATCAAAGTATATTTTATTTAAAGTATTCTGTAGATTTTATTCATTTTTCAGTGATTGGAAAAAAAATTGCGAATGGGCTATTTCTTAAGAAAGAACTGAGACTCCAATTGGCCAATCCTCATATTAATGGGACTATGGCGATATGGCCCCTGTCCTTCCAAATTACTGATTTTTAATCAATAAAATTTGAATACCAATTCTCTGTAAGGACCAAATGAATTTTTCAATAGCACGTGATACATGAACATAAGCAAATTTTAAAAAAAAGTTCGTCTCATTATGTTAACATCCTGTCAAAATTTCGGGGCTATTGAGCGATGAACATGTCCGTCCATCAAACTTCCTAGTCGAGCTTCCTAATAGGTTATTCATGCCGGTAATAGATTTCTGGATTAAATCGGTCTACCCGTGTGTGTCCGTCCGTCCGTCCGTCCGTTGCTAAACATGGTTCTGAACATTTTAAAGAAACCCTTACAACGAATCGATTTACTTCCTTTATATAGCCTTTACAAAAAAGGTCATGTTCGTAGGTGACAGGTATGAATTAGAATAAATTAAGATAAATTAAGTGGCGGCCGCCAGATACCTGTCACCTACGGGCTTCCGTATGTTCGAGTATGACCCATGTCGCTCAATTATGTTCTGATTTACTCCTTGCAGAAAAAAATGCAACCTTTTCAGTAAATGTCATGCTGCATTTTTCTTGAAATATTTTTTCTCTGAATTTAATCCATTTTACTATTTCTGATTATCTACGAAAAAATCCGATTATCGATTCCTAAATGTCTTCAACACTAGTGCTGACCCGGCCCATGATCTCTCTTTAGACCAGTGCTTTCAGTTTGATGTTGGATTCATGAAAATACAAAACAGACCGTTTTATTTCCTTCCTCTTGATAAATTACGAACTCAGATCCCGGATACATTTTGTATCAAACATGAACACAAGCTAAGTAATAAGCTAGAGTATCGTACATCATATTTGCATAATCTAAATTGGAGTTTATAAGTCATACCAATAATAATAACATTTCCGATAATATCTCTCTTTCTCTCTCATTTTCTGAATAGAAATTTCGTTTTCTGTTTGTCGTTTTGAATTTAAGAAGGTAATAACTGTAGTCACAGTTATTACTATTTCTGTTTAGCGTTTGAAAATAATAATGTTGGAGAATGAGCGAATATTTCTTCATTTTATTCAAGATATATTAACCTTCCATTACACTTGCAGAATGCACATGTATGAATGCTTAAAAACATTCTTCATTCAACTTTTTTTTGTAATTTACGTATTCCTATATCGTCCATCTTTTTTTCGTTGCTACTGTCCGCGCAGCACACTTCAGAAATCGGAAAATCAAGATTTTGTCATCTTTATCTTTTGAAACTTTTGATAAGATGTAGATCGTTTGATAGTTTTAGTTTTAATATAAATTCAATACTGATATGTACATCGTATATTTATACCCAGAAACTCGTTTAATTTAACGTACATGGTGTACTGAGCCTAAAAAATATCTTATAAAATCGCCCTATCAAACTTAATTTCTGGTCCTGGTAAATACGTTATAGAAGCACTTGTTATGTTAGGAGTTACGAAAAATCAAGAACAATCAAACTGTATAAAAATTATTCCCAAAATCTGAAGACACTGAAAAAAATTTCTCGATTTTCTGATTTCTAAAGAGAGCTATACACGCTAAATCTCTCTCGGGTTGGTAGAAGTACAACACAGAAAACTTTAAAATAGATGCACAGCACAGTGCGTCACAGAAACGAAATTCTCTATATAGCAAGATTTGAGTATGATCTTCAATTTTATACCCATTCAATTTCTGTGACAATGTGTGCTATGGGTAAATTTTCAGGATAAAGACTCTAAAACATGTTAAAAACACGGAAATCGGCATACCGTCATGGATTAACGACGTCATAGATGACGTCACAGCACGTGCAGATTCCCGAACGTCGTATTTTTCTGAACTATCAAAGTTTGTCATTGCTTTCATAAAGAAATAACATGAAATAAAAGTATTTTAGAATCTAGGTTTGAACAGGGCCAATATCGGTAGTTTCTGAACCTACTCCTTTGGTATGGAAGGCTTATATGACTATATCATTATACTGAGATGAAAATTAACTTCCCTTTCACAAATTCATTTTTCATGGCTGAAATTTTAAGTATCTGGAGAATACTGATAATGAGGCATTTTCAGAAGGCTCGTTTACATGGTAACAGGTATTTTAGTCACCTTAAATTTCCTAATTGTTTTCATTATATAATACTAAACAAGAAATATGCTTGCACTAGTTATTCTTTTTGTCGATGTGTTCATAATGTAGGCAAAAACCTGTTCTGAAGAAGCCCTATTTTATACCGAAAAAGATCCTATTTTTGTGTAATTTTGATCAATTTTTAATGCAAAAATGTTGAAATATCTGCCTGATTGGAATTCATATGCCAGTAATCTTTTACGTATTATATTCGAACTTTGAGAAAATGTTAAAACATGACCCAATTTCAAGGTCACTAGGACTGCAATTCACCAAATTTGATGAAATTCTGTGATTTGTCAAAAATGTAAGAGGCAGTAGCTCAGAAACCATGTGAAATTGAGTAAAACGAACACATACATAGTGATATTGGATAAATTCCCTATCTATTGAGAAAAGTTGTAAAAATGTCAAAATCTGCGAAATCCGCGCAGATTATATGTTCCACGGGAATCCCCTTTGATTAAACCAGGTAAATACTGTCTAAATCTACTTCAGATGAATTTATTTTAGGCCCATCATTTAGAATAATGTGGAATACTCTTTACCTTCTTGAAGAAAAATTCAAACCAATTTACTCTGCACCAGGCACGCGTCTCGAATGTTTAGATTACACCTTCCAACATGTTTAATATGTCACATAGTCGTACATGTATTTTTCTGTTGTTTTTACAAACTTGTATAATTCTTCTAAACATATGTTATATTATTTGCTAAACGGTGTTGTATTACACATGATATACTGTAGTTTCCATTGTGTGTCGAACATTTTTTGATATTCCATATCATTCTCTGTATGAATCTTATGATTGAAATGTATTTCATCAAGCATCTATTCATTTCATATGTTTCATCTCCTGATTGACAACTTTTCAGCAGTACATATATTTTTAACAATCCTAGGCTAATATTACCAAAAAATCATAACATTTGATCGATCTCATGACAAATATGGATAATGACCATATCCCTGTCTACAGTACAAAATCGATAATTCAGAAAATCAGAAACCGAAGGCATACAAAATCAGGACAAAACAGGAACCAAAGCAAACAAAAACAAAAACCTCCACCATATGAAAAGAAGCGAACTCCCGATATGAGAGTGAGACCAGGTGCCCAGGAAGAGTAAGCATCTCCTGCTTGCATGCAACACCCGTCGCTTCAATTCGGTAGAACTGTCACATCCGGTTACTTCCATTTTGGAAGATATAGAGTACAATCTTTGGTTGGATGGTTCAAATGGTCTATGACAGAATATCATCCACCATTCTGGATAGTGGGACATCATAGTGTATGACGAGTTCCCCATATCGACCGTAGAACTTCCTCAGTGACGATGTTAGTCGGTCACAAACATATCCCTGACTGAGAAGCTTATCTGAAAGACGCCTAGCTCTCAGAACAAAATCCGTATATTTGGTACTTGCTCTGGCATAGCGTACCAACTGAGATATGAACACGCCATAAGCAGGCGATGAAGGGATGTTGCTACTCAGAAAAGGAAAGTTCGTAATGCTGAAATTGAAGTCGTCACGTTTGTCATAGAGTGAGGTGTTCATGTGACCATCAGTGTCGTAGGACAACATTATGTCCAAATAGGATGCTGAATTATTTGTCTCTGTAGTTTCTTTGACTTCAAGCTCCGAAGGATAGATACTGCTCAGGTAATCCGCGAATTTTGGATTATTGATTGACAACACATCGTCTATGTATCTGCAAGATTAATGCAATTTTTGCATTAAAATATATTTTTATTTATCTTTCATTTCATTTACCATACTTAAATATAACAAAAAGGTCAATTTTCTGTACAGGAAATGAATTTTTATTTTGAAATTTTGAAATTTTATCAAATTGATTAATATCTAACTGAGAATATCTATGATAATATTATAATTGGTTGTTAATGTTAAATCTGTATTGGTTGTGAATGTTGAATTCCTATTGGTTGTGAATTTCTTTCAAATGTTGCATGCATCTTTAATTTATGTTGCAGTTACAAATTAATCTATCTAAATCAATTTAAGCAGATAGTTTTTTTGCCGGAGAGATGAAAAAATATCATGCTCACTGCCTCCTGCCCATGCTCCCATTAATTTTGCCCGGTCCCTTATGTCTCTTGAAACTTCAGGTTCAATATTTTGTTGGGGGGGGGGGGGGGGGTTGGACATCCAAAGGAAGCCGTTTCAGAGAATCAATTCATTTTTTTTTTTGGTATATCTATTATATAAAAAAATACAGGTCAATTTCGAATATGGGTCATGTCGCTCAATAGTGCAAAGAGCTATGTCCCTTTAATATTCAAGAAAATTCAATTTAGATATGGATTTCATATTGAGAAGTACAGGTCAATTTTGAATATTGGTATTATGGCTTGGTTTTATTCAGAGTTAAACCCCTTGAATCTCAATATTTTTTGGTTTCCGGAAATTTATATGTAATCTACTTGTATTGAAAATCAATTCATTTCTTTGATATAGCTTTTACAACAAGAAATTTAGGCAAATCATGTCATTCAATTTTGTGCAGAGTTATGCCCTTGAAAACTTCCATACACTAAAATCTATACTACTATATATATCATGATTACATTTTTGATTCACATAGGGGCTTAACCAAAAAATGTAATCATGATAATTATGACTACATTTTTGGTTAAGCCCCTGGGTGAATCAAAAACGTAATCATGATATGTAGAAGAAAGGAGGGGATCTCCAAAAACACTAGTTTGCAGCACCCACATAAAAACCCCAAAACACCCACTGTAATGTTAAACGTCTTTAAATTCAATAGCATCAATTAAGACCACATAAATTTACAGCATGGACCACACATGCACGTTTCGGGTACTTAACCCTCGTCGGTGATCCTCAGTCTAAATAATGTAATATGGCCAAAAAAGTGTGAAATTATTATGTCCAAAAATGTACCGAAAGATGTAGCAGAATGGATGGGATATGATGCTTCAGGACCCACTTTTTAGGAATTTTAAGAAATTTTGTAGCAGAAAATTTCAAATGCGTTGAAGAGACAGACGATCCCGAACTTGGCAACATGTGCCCTCGGGAACTCTCGGTCCACCAGCAGTGACACTCACCAAGTAGTTCAAATGTTAAACGTCTTTAAATTCAATAGCATCATTTAAGACCAGATGAATTTACAGCATGGACCAGACATGCAAGTTGGGGGTTCTGAACCCTCGTCATTGATCCTCAGTCTAAATAATGTAATAAGGCCAAAAAGTGTGAAATTATTATGTCCAAAAATGTACTGAAAGATGTAGCAGAATGGGTGGGATATGATGCTACAGGACCCATTTAATTAATCACATACAAAACAGACACGCTCAGAAAGAGACAGATGGATATGTAAATGGATACAAAAAGAATGCATACGAAATACAGTCCCGGTTTTGCCGGCTGTAGCGAGCTCATGCAGATACCAGACAGATCATTATCTAAATCTAAAAGACTTCAATTTGATAAAAAAAAATTAAAAACCTCTTTCCTATATAAAATTCTGGAATTGAAATTACCTGTCAAACATAATGTAATATATATTTTGTGAAAACTGTGAAAATTCAGATTCCATATGATTAATAACATCAGGTGAACTATACAAGTTCTATCACCCCAATCTGAAGTAATTGACCTTTGACCTTGAACCACTGATCATATTTACAATCAAATCACTTTCAATGGGGGTTATGAAATCACAAAGTGTTTCTTTGTAACCAAAATTAACCAGAGCGGAAATAAGAGTGTGAAAATATATTTTTACAATGAAAAATATAACCCTCCCTTTCATCATCTGTTTTAGTCTCAGTAATGCAAATGATATCATGTTTCTCACTCAAACACTCCAAATAAAATATAATTACTTTAAGTAATTACCTTCACACAAAATATGTCAGTCGACATTTTGCTAACGACATATTCATTTATTCTAACCACTGATCATATTTACAATCAAATCACTTTCAATGGGGGTTATGAAATCACAAAGTGTTTCTTTGTAATTGTTAAATAACATTCAAAAGCAAGATAATTGAATGAGCAAAGTTTTTTAAATGGTCGTCCAATAATCCAGTCCAATTTGTCAGTCCAATCCAATCGTCCAGTCCAATCGTCCAATCCACATTTTACACTATACCCCGATGTCCCATTTGTTGCCTCCTACCTAGACATTCTATTCATGCTTACACAAGCTTTTTTATATTTTGTTCAGGTCTGAGTAGCACGATGGACTTGTGCTTAACAAAATGCCATTTCTAGATGACCTATATTGCAACATTCTTTGTCAATGACTCAACAAGAAGACGATATCCCGATAACAATATGCCACGCCTACTATGCAAAATTGATTTCTATTAACCAGTTATTTTGTTAAAACTACTTGTCGTCTGATATTAAAAGAATATAACAAAAACTTGCCAAGGCTAATTGTCCAGTAATTTCCTAAATCGGATAGACAATTCACGATTAGGTAGTTCTTATTTCTTTTAAAAACTTTTTAAATAAAATAATGTGATTTGGAAACATTTCTCTCCGTGATCGTCTAATAAAATTTGGCACAGTCTTGGTGATTTCGCTACTAAATAACTTTTAGAGTATCGTTATTTTGACACTGTTTAAATGGTCAAACTTTAGATTCACTATTTAGGATCACTGACGAGGGTTTAGTACCCGACACGTGTATGTCAGGTGCATATTGCAAATGTATCTGTTCTTAAATGATACTATTGAATTTGAAGACGTTTAATATTTGTACCACTTGATGAGTGTCACTACTGGTGGACCAGGAGTCCCCGAGGGCACATGAAGGCAAGTTCGATCAACTTCGATTGATCGTTTCATCAACGCATTCGAAAATTTCCGGAATCAATTTTTCTTGAAATTTCTAAAACATGAGTCCTGCAGCATCATAGCGCACCCATCCTGCTACGCCTTTCGGTATATTTTTGGACATAATAACTTTCATAATCTTTGGTCATATTAAATTGTTTAGATTGAGGATCACTGACGAAGTACCCGAAACGTGCATGTCTGGTCCATGCTTCAATTTTTTTGTTCTTAAGGTAGAGTATCACTCAGGTCAGAATTGCTGGTAATTTTTTGCCTGGATACCCTATTTTTTCTATTCAGAATATTGTTCAGATTATCAAAGTAATATGCTTTTGGGAAAAGAAACTTTTATAGTTATATCTTATCACATCTATAAAGAGATTTTACTTACTTTTCCCATAGAGTCCAATGTTGAAGTTAAAACGGCTTAAGTTCTCAGTATAATCATGAAACCATGAATTATATTTTGATTTTATATCAGGTCTAACATAAGCATTTAATATAAGGAAATGAAAATATTGTAAAAGTTGTTAGTTTGGAAATATGAGCATCTGAGACCTGAGGGATGCTCCATCTTAAATGATGCTATTAAATTTGAAGACGTTTAACTTTGAAGCATAGGACGAAAAAGTCGAAAATGAAACGGAATTCATTTCATTCGTTTTCATACAATGAGTAACAGTGGCCAAAATCAGAATCAAGGGGCAAACAAAAGCATGAAAAATGTAGAAATTAAAGATTGTGCAAAGGGGTATAGTAAACAGCATCACAAATCATTTCAGCCGTTCAGGAAGTCGAGACCAGTGAATATATCTAATTCGGTGTTTTTTATTGTTCTATCCAGAAATACCTGTTATTGTTGTGGACAATGAGAATTATTGATGTTGGCGGCATACTTTTGGGAAAATAATTATGACGAAATCATTTGACTAAATCTAATTGAAATCAAAGTACTATATATTTTTTTTTAAATCAATTGAGAGCCGATCAATTTTCAAAATAGGACTGACAATATTTTCACTTGCCATTGAAAAGTTTTAGAGTCAAACCGTTAACGTATCTTCATAACAACATTTTTTCGGTCATTTTCATTGTATTATTTTAAAAAGAAACGAACTTTCTTTATGTGCTGAAATTTTTCTCTTTTGTTTTGAAAACTCATTGATAAAGACGCGACAAGACAAGTTCTGATTGTTAAGACAATGCATTCGCGGTAAGACTGATAGCTCTATTTACTTAATTGTAAATTGGCATGTTTGCAAAACATTTACGACCTGCGATGAATTACAATTTTGGAAAACCCAAAACGGGTGTAACAAGATAACTTTAAATACCTTAAATAGTTTGGGCACCATGTAAAACATGAAATGGAATCGTGGAATGGAATCGAATGGAATTATGGAATCGAGTGAAATTTTGGAATGGAATGAAAAATAAAAAAAAATAGCATATTCCAGCCATTTTGCTACGTCTTTCGATATATTTAGGACATAATTTTCCCAGATTTTGGCCATATTACATTGTCTAGACTGAGGATCACTGACGAGGGTTAAATACCCGAAACGTGCATGTCTGGTCCGTGCAGTAAATTTATCTGCTCTAAAATGATGCTAATGAATTTGAAGACGTTAAACATTTGTACCACTTGGTGAGTGTCACTACTGGTGGACAAAGAGTCCCCGAGGGCACATGTAGCTAAGTTCGATTAATTTCGGTTGGTCGTTTCTTCAAACGCATTTATAAAATTTTCTCAAATTTCTAAAACCTGTAGCATCATATCCCAGCCATTTTGCTACGTCTTTGGATATATTTAGAACATAATTTTCACAGATTAAGGTCATATTACGTTGTTTAGATTGAGGATCACTGACGAGGGTTAAGGTGGGTCCCTACTCGAACTGTTATATGTTTTCCTAATACACAGCAGTCTGCGTATGACGTTTTACAAAAATTGGTGACGGACGAGCCAACACATTGCAAAACGCAGACAAAAGGTCTTAAATGCCAAAAGAAACAAAAGATGGGGCAATCTATCAATGTCCATACCCATCAGATAGTATATATTCTTAGTTGAAAATGTGATATTCTGAAATTACAAGGGGGTACCCTTTAGTTTGGACCCATATCTTGATCATTTATAAAACTGTATATATATGTATGTGGTTTTTTCACCGTCTATATACATTATCTTATGAAATGATGCAATATGAAGAAATTCCATCTGTTCTTTTTTAAAAATATTTGGATATACATGTACTATCAATTATTAGTAAAAAATGTGATGAAATTATAAGGGGTACCCTTATGTTTGGAGTTATATATTGATCATTTATAAAACTGCATACCTGTATGTGATTTTTTCACCATCTATATACACTATCTTATGAAATGATACAATATGAAGAAATTCCATCTCTTCTTTTTTTTTGCAAAAATTGGAATATACTATCAATTATTAGTCAAAAAATGTGATGAAATTATAAGGGGGAACCCTTGTGTTTGGAGCCATATCTTGATCATTTATAAAAGTGTGTACCTGTATGCATTTTTTCTTAATCTACATACATAATGTCATGAAATATTACAAAACGAAAAAAATCTTTTTTCAAAAAGTTGGATTTAGTATATGTTATTGGTCAAAAATATGATAAATTATCAGGGGGTACCCTTATGTTTGGAGACATATCATACCTAGATTTATGTTAGAATATTATTTTATGTATTATATTTCTTCTATATGACTTGTTATCATAAAATAAAACAAAATAAATCTACATATTCTTATCATTACTGAATTTGGAGGGTTTAAAAGCATATCTGTATATTTGATATTCCTCAGTCTTATTTTGCAAGGGTACCTTTTTATAATGGACTGAATCTTTGATGAAAAAGGAATTACATATCTATGTCTGTGTTTTATTTCTCATTTGGACCATTTTGTTTAGGAAAAAAGCCTTAAAACATCTGTTAAATCTATGAGTAGGAACCCATCTTAAATACCCGAAACGTGCATGTCTGGTCCATGCAGTAAATTTATCTGCTCTAAAATGATGCTAATGAATTTGAAGACGTTAAACATCTAAGGATATCAAAAGTACAATGTATTCATACTGAGTGCCACATCTATGATAATTTGAAAAAAGTGTTAGGTATGAATAAATCTTTAACCAGTGTCGCATGTGGTTTAATATGCATGTACTTTGACATCGGGATTTTATTAACCATTAACGTATATTGCATTTATGACAATTCGACAACTGCTAATGGTCATAATTGTAAGATAATTACGCATTATACGCAAAGAAAACAAAAGACCAACCACCATATTGTGAAGGATATATAATGACTCATCATAATACAAGAGACCAAATTTTCTGACATCGTATACTCACAATGATAACATCACACCTATTATGAATTCAGTGACAGAGTGAGAGGCATTATATCCCAATTCTTACATGACTTGAAATTTTCTCCCTATATGTACCATAGAACTCGCCTGGTGTAAAATCTCCAACAAACTTCAAGTGCGCTAAGCTCCGCCCATTCACGTGCTATATTAGAATAGAAATAACAACTAGCTAGCCGTGATTCATTGTCCAGTAATTCCACTCGTCGCATGAACCAATCAAATTATCACCGAGCCGCGAAGCGGTTCATGTGACTCGTGGAATTACTGGACAATAAACCACGGTGAGCTAGCTGTTATTTCTTAATCATAGAACTTTCAGTATATCATGATCACGGTCAGTTCAGCAAGTGTTGGGCTCAACGAACTTGAAAGTATAGAATCATGATAAGATTGCGTATAATATACTCAATTATGTAATATGCCCTCCAAATGGTGGGTGTTACACTCAAATTTCGTTTACAAACTTTATGAGACTACTTGAATTAACATAAAGCTTTAAAATATTTAAGTTAGAATTACAAGCTCTCCCACAAACAACAAGAAAACAAATTGACGCAAGCGTCAAAATTTCAGGCCGTACAAATGTGCTATATTCAATACTTGGGGATACGTTTGCAGATGTCTTTTTTGTTTTCTTACTACAGTCTAAGATCTCGTGTCTTGTGGACATTATTTAAAACATGCTGCGGTTTATTTGTTAAATTGTTGAAAATCCATAAGAGGAGATAATTTTACATCATTTTTGTAGGTCATAATAGAAGTTAATTGTCAAATCTGGTAAAAGAAATACAAATTGTTGAAAATCCATAAGAGGAGATACTTTTACATCATTTTTGTAGTTCATAATAGAAGTTAAAGAAATACCTCGTTGAGTAATATAAACTATGTGTACTAGTACGACAGGTCTTTAATGACAAAAATGGGTATTTTCTAATATCATAAATTCATTTCTAGTATAAGGAATTCTTTTTTTTTATATCAGAAATTAATTTCTTACATTAGAAATTCATTTCTAATAGAAATTCATTTCTAATATTAGAAATTATTTTCTTATATAAAAAAATCATTTCCTGATATGGAATATCCATTTTCTAATATTAGAAAAATAGATTTCATATAATAGAAAATTGATTTCTAATAATTGACAATGAAGATCTCATATTTAAAAATAAATTTCAAATATTTAAAGATAGATTTCTTATATTAGAAAATAAACTGGATTTCTAGGATTATAAAATGAATTTTTAAGACTAGGTATGCGTCAGCCATGATGAATGGAAGCAGTCATTATCATGAGAGGTACTTTTGATTTTCTGTATTAGAAAGTCGTTGTTTTATTTCTTATAACAGAAAATGAATTTCAAATTCATGTATTACAAAATCAATTTCTCTACAAGAAATGGAATTTTCAAAAAGAAAAAAATGTTAAATGAAAAATAAAAATATTCCCATCTTAGAAATTATACCAAGAAGTTAAATTTTCTAATCTTTGAAAATCATTTTCTTACATAAGAAAATGAATTTAAAAAATGTCTGAGTTAAAAAGAAAACTATTTTTCCAATATGAAAAATAGTAGGTATTAGAAAATGGGGAATTTCTAATATTGATTACATGAATTTCTAATACCAGAAAATGAATTCCTCGGATAAGAAAATGAATTCTTATATTAGAAAATACCGAGTTTTTTACACTTTTCCTTGCCATATACTAGTCCTTCCATTGAAAGTTACATGAGCTTGAAAGGCATCAAGTACCATACAACGGGAAGCCCTAACAGTTTTATATAGATTATGCATCTTTGTCAGGCTAAGCACGCGTGCCTGTTTACATACTTTATGCTAAAAAAAGCATCGGCCGCATATACACATTAGATTGTAAATTTTCTTTACTTAGGAATCATTTTTATTTCAAAATGAAAGAATCAAACTCATTATTTCTCTGTAGCATGTTTCTCACAGAAACTTAATTATTAATCATGTACAAATATCAATGACTATCCCGCAGAATTACAGTGCAAAAACCTAAAACCATTTCAGTAGACGGACCGCCTCCTGACGGCCCGGAATGAATCTAACAGAAGGGAAAAAAAGAAACATGTTACGGTAAATATGAAATAACTACCGGCGGAATCTGTCAAAGTTAATTATTACTAGTTACTTTGATCTGTACACTGCGTTCATATTACGAGAAAGAAAAAAATCAAAATTTTACTATTTACAGTTGGTTAACATGCATGATGATGAAGAATGAAATGTTTTATTTTGCCAATGAGGTTTGGTAAGGGAATAGTAATTATTGAATACTTGTGCTATAAACAGCGTCAGTGACCCTTACTAAGATAATCATCTTTACTATCTTGAAAATTTGAAACAAAATTATCACTAAGAATTTCATAATATAAAAATTGTTTCCCGTTCCATTCCAAAATTTCATTCCTTTCCATGATTCAGTTCCATTCCATTCCATGATTCCATTCCATCCCATGTTAATGTTTAACATGTGCCAATAATTTGAGGCGACAATTTGTCGTGGTAGCCTTAGAAAGCATTTTACAGGGATAGCTACAAATGTGTAGTCATTAAAATGAGGAAAAAGCTACATATATTCATTGTTTTTGTTAATGAATCGGTTTAATCCCGATTGTCCCACATTTGGAAAAAATCATATCCTGATTGTCCTACATTTTTAAACAAACACATGCATAATGATAATACAAACATTCAGGTTATAGTCTGTTTTATTGTTGTAAGTTTTTTGTTACACGTTTGAAAATTATATATGACTAAATACGATACATTTTTTATTATTACTCGTAACACCCCCCCCCCCCCCCCCCCCTTGTTAACTTTTTTCTGGCTAAATGTTTAAATAAATGTATTTTTCTCTCTCGAACACTTTCATATGGACGTACATTTACTCTTTATATTTTCGTAAATAAGCCTAATATTTTCTCAAAATAGGTAGTTTTTGCAAAAGAATATTTCACTCCAAAGACATGGACGATCTTCATTTTTGGCACCATTATTGATTGAATTTAAAGCTATTGGATATAATAATCAGGGCTTTTTTTTTTGCTTCAAGAATAGAGTATGGGATATATAACTACTGAAAATAATAAATATAAATCCACTATCGATAAATACAATCTAACTTATGGATTCTAAAGGATTGGTTTCTTATGCCGTATATCATTGATTTCATACGTGATCAAGATTTATAATTATAATTCAGAAATTGCGCATTTCAACTGAAAGAGCATAAACATATACTTAAATTGTATCTGTACAGAAAATTAATTTCGAAACGTACATGTATATGTAATATATCGATGAAAAAATCTTTATGTCAATGAAAAGAGGAGTCTTGATTCAAAAAGAAGTATGGTCATGAGCTATACTAGTGTCGGTACGGTTTCCGGACAGACGTCGTTCTTTTTGAAGTAATTTGAAGAAACTTATTTTCAATATTCTTTGACAATTTTGAAGTATTTTAAAAATCTTGCATCTAAGTTGCTTAATCACTTTTGACTCCTTTCGCCCCTTTGAATTTGTCAATATTAAAATATGTGTTCTATAGTACCACTTTTATTGTACTATAGACACGTGTGTTCGGATATTGAATCATCGTCAGTAGTACTTCATATCAAACAGTTTGAATAAAGCTAAAGTAAATTTTCCTAGCGCCATCTACAATGTCGTGCACAGAGGGAAGTCGCAGAGAACCGCCCTTTTTTAATCTACATCATTTTTCAATATCCAAAAATCATCCAGTTTTGTCCGAAATTGATCGAGATTGACAGCTTTAAAATTCGGTGTTCCGAAAATGGTCAAGTACTTTGCAAAAAAAAAAAAAATGCCAAAATATAGGGTCACAAAAATTGGTCTACAAATCTCATCTTTTAGTATATTTCATAGGCGGATCCAGGATTTTTAGAGGATGGTCCTAAAGTCCGAAAAAAAAATGAATAAAAGAAATAAATAAATAAAAGCACACCAGAAAGTACAAAAACATTCATACCGTTAATTAAGAAATCATGAATCAGACTTTAACCTTCACCCTTTGATCTCTAAATGACATAATTGCCGCAATTACCTAATTAACCCGCACACCATATCCCGATTGTCCCACATGACTTTTATACCTTTTTTATATAAATGTGGGACAATCGGGATGACACCAATGAACCTGTATCCTTAATTTACCAGTCGGGGTTTGATATGAAATCAAACCACTCACCCCCTTACATAATAAGGGCAATTTTAACGACTGCCATAAAATGTTTTCGTTTATCAAAGAAATGAGTACCATTTTCATAATTTCAGATGCTAAATATATATATATATATATATATATATATATATATATATATATATATATATATATATATATATATATATATATATATATATATATATATATATATAAAAGCACAAAAAAGGTACAAGCGACCACGACACTAAACGTGTTTATATATATATATTAAACACAAAGTCTTCATGTACTCTAAAATCATTTATAGGTACCGAAGCACCCTTCAAATTGCACCATGAATATGCATACCTGTTATTGAATACCTTATCTATGGTGGCACATCTCAGCCATCTACCTTCCAGATATTCTAGTCGATTTCTCACACGACTTATCGGATTATAAAAAGTCGAATTGTATAAGCATGGTATATCTGAAAATTGAATAATTTATTTTCTGACAGTTCAGCGTTTTCATGTCTCACAACTCGATTTATTTATCACATATTTAAGGCTACTTTTAAATTACAATTCCCCAATGGTTGCCCCTAACCTAGAAAGATCTCTTTTTCGGTCTCTGCAAATTCATCAGTTTTTTATATAACTTTTGCTGCTCTGAGTTGCACGGGTCCTTCCTTCTCGTGACTTGTGCATTCAAGAATTGCAGTTTCTACATGATCATCTTTGCAATGCATTTTTAGTTATTTGAATTTGACCCCTGAAACAGAAACGAAAGTACTGACCAGAATAATTACTGTATAACGTCAGAGTAGTCAAGGTAGGCTTGTTGCTTTTTTCTGCGTATGCGAGAAATAAACAAAAAAGTTCTTTTTCAATATCATAGTTAATTCAATCTGGTTTCTTTCTTTATACATTTTATTTATTTATCTACATGTATTTTTTGCTGTTGTACTTGCTCATTTGGGTATTCATTAAATTCTTCAGTAGAGGACCTTAATTGCATTCATTATGTAAAGGGAGAATATTGGAGTATATCTCCATAATGGACTGATTTCCCGAAAATATAGAGGTCTATTAGTTGCTAGGAATAGAGAGTCACAAAGACATTATCCTACATTTAGAAAAACATTATCACTCACTAAAATATAACATCGAAAGTGTTTCATATTCATAAATCATCAATTTTTTGCAAAATATATGATTATTCTACCATAACCTTTTTTTTTTAGTGAATATGATATTTTACGAAAGCCGATTGGGCTCATTTTTAGTGGTAGTGGGATAAATACTTTCTCGTAATAACGAGAAAAAAGTCGTTATTACAAGAAAAAAAGTCGTAAAAACGAGAAACATTTCTCGTAATTACGAGAAAAAAAGTCGTAATAACGAGAAACTTTCTCGTAATTACGAGAAAAAAGTCGTAATAACGAGAAACTTAAAAATAGATTTCTCGTAACTACGACTTTTTTTCTCGTAAAAACGATTCTTTGTCTCGTAATAACGACTTTTTTCTCGTAATTACGAGAAAAGTTTCTCGTAATAACGACTTTTTTCTCGTAATAACGAGAATGTTTTTCGTTATTACGACGTTTCTTTTTCTCGAAATAACGACCTTTTTTTCTCGTAATAACGACTTTTATTCTCGTAAATACGAGAAAGTTTCTCGTAATTACGAGAAACTTTCTCGTTATTACGACTTTTTTTCTCGTAATTATGAGGAAAGTTTCTCGTAATAACGACTTTTTTCTCGTTATTACGAGAAAGTTTCTCGTTATTACGAAATTTTTCTCGTAATTACGAGAAAAGTTTCTCGTAATTACGAGAAAATATTTTTCCCACTACCACTTAAAATGAGCCCAATCGGCTTTCGTAATACTGTCTATTTATGTACATATATTTCTCAAACACCACACATTCTTCAGTGGTCGAAACACTTTAATACATGGTGCAAGGATTTTTAATTCAAATAGGAAAATTTCAGAAGTTCACACAATGAACCAACGTCAAAATACCGGATGCATTTGTAAAAAGACAACTAAAGATATAAAAAGTTGGATGATAAATGTTATAAATATTGAAATTTATGTCCAATCATAATAATTTAGTGCGCCATATGCGCATTTCAACACACAATTTATCATCAGTGATGCTCGAGGCTGAAAGAAAAGAAAATATGAAAAACGAAATAAACAGAGCTATGCCATTAGTTTCAGAATTATTTGTTACATTAAGTATCGGAGTATATATTTCAAAGCAGTCCAGAAACACAGTGATATTAGGCTCACGATATCCTCGGAGATTACCAGTCAAAGGGTCAGTGAACACAAATAATGAATCATTTAGGGTACCATTATCAATTTTAAATTCCTGAGAAATCATTTAGATGGCCAAAATCAACTTTGAATTCCTTAGGAATCCTTTAGATGACCAAACTCAACTTTTACATTCCATTTAGGGTTAACTACATGTATCTGTCTATGGAGCTTATTATTTTTTGCCTATCTTAATTCTTAGCTGAATCAATTTCAAACATATATATGCAATTGTGTTTATCATTTCAGCATCATTTTATACAATGGAATGCAAAGTATGTGGGATCGCCAAGCTGTCAGATGAATACCCACCAACCACACTCACAGGAACTTGTAAACATGGTGTATTTGAATGTCTAAGGGTAAGTAATTTGAAGAGAATTAGATATGTACATAGTCATAATAAACATTTATCAGTTATTCAGTCTCAAAGTCGAAAAGGCAAGGCAAAATCATTAGAACTTCCATTGGAACGATTGTGAACCTCGGAATGAATTACATTCAGAAGTGAGACCATGTGTCCAGGGAGAGTCGGCGTCTGTTTGCATGCAACACCCGCCGCAATAGCTACATAAAAACTTCTATGGTTGTCTCGATATACATATTGGTGTACACATCAGGTAAGTCTTGTTTGGTGATGATGACAGCCATTCCATCACAATCCGGAATGTCACTGATCATTCTGGAAAGGGGGATCTGATATGCTCTCATTATATAGCGACCGAAGATAATACTTCCTCAATGATGATTTCAGCCGTTGTGTAATATAACTCTGAACGAGTAGCTTACTATCTTCATATTGGACTATGTCCTGGCGTACCGTATTATTTTTTATATCCATTTACATATCAATATGTGTGTTTCATGCTGTCTGTTTGTACACGTATGTTCATCTTTTTATTTACTTTATTATTTATACCACAATTGTGCGTTCTTCGAGAAATCTGGGTAATCGGGTAAAAGTGGGAGGGTTGTGTGCACGTAATCTGGATAACCACACCGTCTACTACTTGCGTGGCAGATGGCCGTCCTAAGTCGACACAGGTTGCTCATTGGTCTCGTTGGTTTATGTGTTGTCTTCTGTGTATCATGTTTGTAAGGTGTGAGTTGGTGTTCTTTGTCCCTTTTGCGTCTCTTTCTATGCGTGTCTGCTCTGTGTTTTCGCAGTGGGTGTTATGGGGTTTTGCTGTGGGTGCTGCAACCCCTCCTTTATTTCATGGAAGGGAATCACGCTTGTTATACAATGAGGTGTTATATTAGGTCTTTGCTCTCTCGTCGAAACAAACACCGAGTACTTCAATTTAGTTCTACAATTTTTTACAGATATATCGATGACGTGCTCTTAATTAATAATCCAATTCTTTTCAGATTACCTTTGAAAAATCTATTCGTGTGAACTTGAAATGAAAGAAACCACTGAAAGCAGTACTAGTAACTCTGTTTCATACTTATTCAGGTCTCATGTTATCTTTTGACTAAAATGATCACCTGAATACTTCTATTTATGACAAACGTGAAGACTTTACCAATTAATTGTACCAATTTTTCTTTCCTAAGTAGTAACATTCCTTCCTTCGTCTCCTGCCTATGGTGTATTCGTATCACAATTGATACGCTATTCTAGAGAAAGCTCAAATTACAACTAGATGTATTTCGTTCTTAAGGCAAGGAAAACTAACCGAAATATGAGCGAATGACTTTCTCGCTGAAAAATAAAATTTGGACGATACAATGGCAATATTAAACATTATAACATCCCGTTATCCTCCGTGTTGGAAGATATTTAGATTAGAACCATCCAAAACTAAATAGATTGACTGAATTTGACTTTCTTTTCTCCATGGCCCGACTTGTGCTGATGCTTACTCTCCCCGAGCACCTGATCTCATCTCCATTGGGGATTTACTTTGCTTCTTTGCAGAATGTTTCATTAGCTTGTATTAGAAGTAAGTGGGTCCTGTAGCATCCTATCCCAACAATCCTAAGACGTGTTTCGGTATTTTTGGACACAACTTTCACAGTCTTTGGCAATATATTGTTTGGTTTGAGTATAACTGCATGACGAGGGTTAATGCATGTCTGGTCCATACTGCAAATTTATTACTTCTTTTAAAATGATGCCATATATTTGAAGACGAGTGACATTAGTCAGTGTAGCGTTGCTTCAATATTATTTTTATTTTATTTTATTATTATTTATTTTGTGTGTGTGTGTGTGTCTGTAATTTTCTCGTTCGATGGTTCAGACTTCTGGTGCGCGGCCTAATGAACGGAACTCCTCTACCCCTTCTTCCATGATTTTGAATAACACGAAAAGAAAAATATGAATAAGCTTTTAGCTTCCTTTTTGGTTCTACTGACTTAGATAGTACTTAAATGATATATGATTGAATATGTCTACACTGTACTTTTTAGCACGGCACCGCGTTTAAAGCGCCACCTACCATGCCATCCGTACTTGCACTTTACTATGTTCTACTATACTCTTTCTTTTATGACACATACTCCAATGGAGAAATCGTTTCGAATTCCAAGGAGTATTCTCCGCCTCAAAAAAATAATCAAAATTTACTAAAACTAAGGGACATCTCCCTGGTGGCATATCTCTATTCCTAGTAAGTTCTTCAGAAATTTTATGTCAAGTTTAGAGGTTTTAAATTAAACTTCCTTTCACCTAAAAGCTTATTCAAACTTCTCTCTTCGTATTATTTATAGTCCAGGAAGAAGGGGGCGAGTTTCGCTCATTACACTGGGCATCAGAACCTTGAACAAGAAAATAAAAAAATGTAAGCCGCGCCTTCCTGACTAATGTTACACGTCTTCAAATCCATAACATCATTTAAGAACAAATACATTTGCAGCATGGAACAGACATGCACGTTTCTGGTACTTAACCCTCGTCAGTGAACCTTAATCCAAACAATGAAAAATTGCCATAGACTGTGAAAGTTGTGTCCAAAACATACCGAATGACGTAGCAGGATTGGTGGGATATGATGCTACAGAACCCACTTTTCAGAAATTTCGAATGCGTTTGAAGAAACGATCAACCAAAGTTACACTTACCAAGTGGTACAAAAGTTTAACGTCCTCACATTCAGTAACATCATTTAAGAACAGATTAGTTTGCAGCATGAACAAGACGTTTCAGCCTTTCAGGTACTTAACCCTCGCCAGTGCTCCTCAATCCAAATAATGAAATATGGCCAAAGAGTGTGAAAGTTATTATGTCCAAAATGTACCGAAAGACGTAGCAGGGTGGATGGGATATGAAGCTACAAGACCCACGATTAAGAAATTCAAGAAAATTTGATAAAATAATTTTCGAATACGTTGAAGAAACGATCGACCAAAGTTGGTCGAAGTTGGTTACATGTGCCCTCGGAGACTCGTGGTCCACCAGCGGTGACACTCACCAAGTGGTACAAATGTTAAACGTCCTCAAATTCAAAAGCATCATTTAAAAAGAGATAATTTGCAGCATGGACCAGACATGCACATTTCAGGTACTTAACACTCGTCAGTGATCCTCCACCCAAATAATGAAATATGACCAAAGAGTGTGAAAGTTTTTTAAGTCCTAAAAATGTACCGAAATACGTAGCAGGATGGGTGGGATATGATGCTACAGGACCTACGTTTTAGAAATTTCAAAAGTTGATAACAGAAATTTTCGACGATCGACCGAAGTTATCGAACTTTGCTACATGTGCCCTCGGGGACTCCTGGTAACCAGCAATGACACTCACCAAGTGTTACAAATGTTAAATGTCTTCAAATTCATATAATAACAGATAAATGCAGCATGGACCAGACATGAACGTTTCGGGTACATTCCATTGATCGTCAATCCAAATAATGAAATATAGTCAAAAAGTGTGAAAGTTACTATTTCCAAAAATGTACCGAAAGACATAGCAGGATGTGTGGGATATGATGCTGCAGGACCCATATTTTAGAATATCAAGATATTTTTGATAGCTACTTTTCTAATGCTTTTTATAATCTTGTTATTTCCAGTGCACAATTAAAGCCGCTGAAGAAGGAAAATGTCCTCATGCTGGATGCATAATCCGAATAACAGAGAAAGATGGGTTAAATCTGAGATGGTTTAGATCAATAATTGATAGAAAATTCAAGGCTGTTGTCACGGAGTCTTCTCGGACGGAGGATAAATCTGATCAGACAGATAATGCAGATCAGCAGTCGGAGTTGAAGGTGATCATGGTTGATGGTTCACAAATCCGGGTCCCGTATCAGTCTGATATGGAAGTATTTGCCTTAAAACAAGAAATTGAGAATAAAACCAAAATTCCACTAGGCGTCCAGAAGCTCATTTTTAATGGAAAAGTCCTCGAGGTGAGTAGTCAAGGGGTAGCACAACGGTTGTTTGGACAAAATTATCATTGTAAGGTGTCATTGTAATAGAACGCTAGCAGGGATTCTAAGTAAAATGTCATCAGCCGCATTTTTGCATATTACAAACATTTCGTACACAGTTGAACATTGCATGGTTTATACCGACACCATGGAATTTTGAGTGTTTACGATTTATAATTGTCTTGCTTTCCATTTACAGAATCTTGAAAAACATAAAAGAAAACGACTCTCCGATTATGAAATTGGGCCGAAGTCGAGCGTTTATCTGGCAAAAATTTTGTGCGAACTCCCTCGCGCCAAGGACAAAATAAAATTCAAAATCGACTGGGGGTATCCAGAGAGCAAAACAACGTTTTTCTTTAATCTTTTTACGTGGACAACAAGAAAAAAGGACTACTTGGACGCCTCATGTCTTCTCTATTCACTTGGACCAGACAGAGTGCATAAACGTGAAGACATAGTTAACCACGAATCTCGGAGTTTTCTGAATATGGAGAATGTCACAAATGATATCGTCATAAAACATAGCGGAGATGTCTTGGATACGAAGAAGAAAAGAGGTGAACACATTCTTACTTTGGAACTTCAAAAGTTACCCGCTCGCATCACACACTTGTTCTTCACTCTTAGTTCAAGGATAACTGATACACTAAAATATTACAAGGATCCAAAATTAGAAGTCCATGATCATGCTGAGGACAAACCCTTAACAGAGACCTCTTTGACGTATCGTATGTTACAGGGATCTTCAGTTGTCGTCTGCTGTTTGTACTTATCTGAAGACAAGATTTGGAGGGTCATGGACATTCGGCGACCAACCAATGGAAAAGTTGGCAACTACCATGCCATTGAGCGAATTATAGATGACATTTTTAAAGATGTGTTTTGTTGTGCGTAATGAAAACGATATATCTTTATTGCAAATCATTTTACTGTAATTTTGAAATAAACCAAAGGCGACAGAAATTCAATACCTGATGTTTCTCTCGGTCTTAGGCACGGTCCATTTGATTTTTAGGGGGGGGGGGGGGGCTTAGGTTTTTTGTTGGAGCAAGATTATTTTTTTCGCCCCGGACCAAGGCAAAATTATTTTTTTCTTGCAAAGTTGGAGCAAGGAAATTTTTTTAACAAAGTGATGCGCATATTAAGAATGTCTGTGTTTTATCAATAGAAATTATATATATTTGTTTATTTTTATGCAAGTATTCAATTCACTTTTAAACAGAGAGATAAAATATTTCAATTCACAATATTTTATAATTTAAAGGTACAAGTATATAACATTTATATAAGAGGGTCTGAGGGGAAGGTCTCCAAGACAAATTTTTAAATGTTACTAAGAATTGTAAGTTGGTGAATAACTGAAGTTCTCTTTCCAAGCTTACAAGAACATCAAATTAAACTCTATGGGAAACTATACATGCAACATGTATTAATAGCAATACATAAATATTGATAATATATTTAAGCTTTTAAGGTCCGGGATCCTTTCAACATATGAATCTTGTTCTATGGCTGACGCATTTTCAACATCTCCTCTACAACAGCTGCACAGAATTTCGCTTCTAGCACTTACGGTCCTCTACCAAGATTGGGTTTTTCGTGCCCATCGGTCGACAAATATGGCCGCTAAGGGCTCTGATTGGCTGATGCAATTTCGACATCTCCTCTGCATCCGCTGCAAAGAATTTCACAAAACTTCAAAGAATTTTGTGTTTGCATGCCGTGCTGATCTGTCAACTAATATGGCTGCTAAGGGCTCTGAATGGCTGATGCAATTTCGACATGTCCTCTGCTCCTCTGCACAGAAATTCACGAAACTTTACAGGATTTTGTGTTTGCATGCTGTGCTGATCAGTCAACAAAAATGGTTGCTAAGGGCTCTGATTGGCTGAAGCAATTTCTGAATCTCTCCTGCAACTGTCACACAAACTTTTACGAAACTTTACAGGAAGCAAGTACTCGAAGTGCTCTACAAAGTTTGTGTTTTTATTGTTGATCATTCAACAAATATGGCTGCCAAGGACTGCGAGTGGCATTTTCGACATCTCCTCAGCATCCGCTACACAGACTTCCACTTAACCCTACAGGGAGCGAGTAATTCAGGTCCTCTCTAAAACTGAGTATGAAGCTCACTCCGGCATTAAATTAAGTACCACTGATGAGGATTTACTAGCCGAAACACGTGTTCTTCAAGAAAGTAAAGTGCTGGAACACTTCCGTATTGGGGGGGGGGGGGGGGGGGGGGGGGTGCTGATCGATCTCAAAATGTGGCTTACAAGACATAGGTCATAGTGACTTCCTCTTCTCAAAATATAGTAATATAGGTACATATTGTATGAAAAAATAGCAATACAAAGAAAGCTTGTGTCACCTGCGAAGCGGCCTATTTTTAAAATGTTGATCAAATATGTAGGTCAAGGTAACTTGGTTTAATATTTGTACATGTATCAGTGGGAAAGTCTTGTCAAATGAACTAATATGTGAAATATTAAACCTCTTACTTACCAATTAAAATATATGGTAAATCTATTACTTTCAGAAAGGTCAATCATCTAGGTGAAGGTCATTAGGTACAAATTTTGGGGAATAAAAGAAAGGACTCATCATAAAAAATACATGTTTGAAATATTAAAGCCATATCACTTATCAATCAAAAGATATAGCCAATCTTAATTTTTTTTAAATGTAGGTCAAGTACATAGGTCAAGGTCACTAGGTAAAAAAAAATGGTATGTGTAGAGAGGTCTCATGTCAAGGAATGCATATGTGAAATATATAATCCCTATCACTTACCAATCAAAAGATATAGCAACCTTAATTTTTTCGGAATAGTAGGTCAAATATCTAGGTCAAGGTCACTAGGTAAAAAATTTATGGTATGTGTAGTAAGGTTATATCACAAGAAAAACACATGTGAAATATCAAAGCCCTATCACTTACCAATCAAAAGATATAGCCAATCTTAGTTTTTTTTTCTAAAGTAGGTCAAATATCTAGGTCAAGGTCACTAGGTCAAAAATTATGGCATGTATAGTAAGGTTGTATCACAAGGAATACATATGTGAAATATCAAAGCCCTATCACTTACCAATCAAAAGATATAGTCAATCTTAGTTTTTTTGAAAAGTAGGTCAAGTACAAAGGTCAAGGTCACTAGGTCAAAAATTATGGCATGTATAGTAAGGTTTTATCACAAGGGGTACTTATGTGAAATATCAAAGCTCTATCACTCACTAATCAAAAGATATAGCCAATCTTAGTTTTTTTTCAAAGTAGGTCAAATATCTAGGTCAAGATCACTAGGTCAAAAATTATGGCATATATAGTAAGGTTTTATCACAAGGAATACATATGTGAAATATCAAAGCCCTATCACTTACCAATCAAAAGATATAGTCAATCTTAGTTTTTTTTTAAGTAGTTTAAATATGTAGGTCAAGGTCACTAGGTCAAAAATTATTGCAGGTATAGTAAGGTTTTATCACAAGAAATGAACATGTGAAATATCAAAGCTCTTTCACTTACCAATCAAAAGAAATAGCTAATCTTAATTTTTTTTGAAAACCTTGACCTAAATATCTAGGTCAAGGTCACTATGACAAAAATTATGGTATGTGTAAAAACGTCTCATCACAAGGAATGCACATATGAAATATCAAAGCCCTATCACTTACCAATGAAAAGTAATGGGATGTGACACCCAAAGTGTGACAGACGGACGGACTGACTGACTGACTATGACGGATAATGTGATTCCTAAGTGTCGCTATGCTTCGCAGGCGACACAAAAATAGAACAAAAATATTTTTTTTTTTGGAAAAATAGGTAAAATATAGGTCATTTTGATTGCTCAAAGCCAAAGTTTTAAAGGTAATTGAGAACATCTAAGCTAGGTAACTTTTTTCATATATGGTTGTAGCGAAGCGAGCCAATTTTTTTCATGTGATATTAATGTCAGAAATTGTTGTAAATCGCAATTTGTACACGATTGTGTTATAGATGAGACAGCAAATTAATTGACAAAACAATTTTTTCTGACATTTGAGGCCAAAATATAGGATTTATAGAACAAATTTCTCAAATATTTTAAAAACTTCTATAGGTTATCATATTTCTATAGGAAAAATAGGAGTCGGTATAGGACAGCTATGACCCACACCAAGGACTGTTTGGCTTACACATTTTCGACTTCTCCTCTGCAACCGCTTCACGGGAAGCAAGTATTGAGAATTCAATTAAGTTTACCTGAGTGGATTCCGAACGCAGGAACTCGTCTGCTCCTCTATATTCGGCTCATCATCACTTTCAGTTATACTTAATGTACTTTTTCACATAACCTAATAGGAGGCAAGTATTCATAGTTTACGTTTTTAGTCCCGATCGGCCAACAAATATGGCTCCCTTGAGGACTCTGATTGGCCGACTCCTCAGCAATCACTGCACAGGAAGGAATACTCAAGGTACTCTACAAAGTTTGTGTTGGTCGGCAAATATAGCCGTCGATGGTTCTGGACGCCTGACGTATTTTCACAAATACCTAACAGAAAAATTAAGAACTAAAGGGTCCTCGTCACATGAACCAATCAAATTTGATTGGTTCATGCGACTCGTGGAATTACTGGACAATAATCCACTGCTAGCTAGTTGTTATTTTTTAAACAAAACACGTAAAAGTACAAGCACTACCTTTGACCCTTGACCTTGAAAAGGAAAAGAGCTCATCATCTCCCTTTGTGGATTATGTTACAAATTTTGATTATAATAAGAAGAAACCTGATGATTCTACAGTATCCACATTGTTCAAGTAATATCAGTCAAGACCTTGCCATTTGACCTTTGATCTTGAATACTATAAATACGTTTTTTTTTCTTACTATGAAAAAAGTCTTTGAATTTTCGGGAGTTGGCTTTGGCTTCTAGAATGTCTACAATGTTTCATATTGGAGCTTCATTAGCAACAAGAGGGCAAGGAGGCCACATAGCTCACCTGAGTTGCAAACAAAGAATGATAGTGGACAATTCGGTGTAGGTTCTGTAAGCAAATCGGCACAAAAACAAAAACTGTAGAGGACCATGAGTACTTGCTTCTTGTAAGGTTTTGCAAAACAGTGTGCAGTCATTGCAGAGGAGAATTTGTTGACCAATTGGCGCGAAAAACACAAACTTGGTAGACGACCTCGAGTACTTGCTTCTTAAAAGGTTTCATGAAATTATGTGCAACGGTTGAACAGAAGAAGTTGAAAATGCGTCAGCCAATCAGAGCCCTTGGCGGCCATATTTGTTGACTGATCAGCACGTTAAACACAAACTTGGTAATGTAGCCGTTGCAGACTAGAAGTCAAAAATGTGTCTGCCAATCAGAGCCCTCAGCAGCCATATTTGTTGACCTATGGGTATGAAAAACACAATCTTGGTAGAGGACCGTAAGTGCTTGAAGCGAAATTCTGTGCAGCTGTTGTACCTTGAGTACTTGCTTTCTGTAAAGTTTCGTGAAATTCTGTGAAGCGGTTGCATAGCCAAAGTCGAAAATGCGTCAGCTAATCAGAGCTATCGGCTATATTTGTTGACAGATTGGCATGAACTAACAAACTTGGTAGAGGACCTTGAGTACTTGCTTCTTGTAAGGTTTCCTGAAATTCTGTGCAGCGGTTGCAGAGGAGATGTTGAAAATGTAAAACGTTTACACCGAACAGACATACAACGGACAGCACGCTATGACAATAGCTCACTTGAGCAAATGTGCAACTTCCTTGTATGCCATATATTGTGCGTTCTAACCTTGATGCTGCCTGTCATAAAACACCAGTAACCTTTGGAAAGTTGCTTTACTTTTGCACTCTCTCTATCCAGAAGCAAATTGGGCACCTGGCACCTGAGACGAGCTAATCATATGATTATTAAGCATTAGCACCTTAAGAGCAGCTCTGTGGTATATATGTATACTTCTGTAAAAGGAGTTGAGAATAAACTGGAATATACAGGTCTCGCCAGGGGGGGTAATTGTAGTGGTTCTATGAGGAGGTCTTCTATATTGAGCAATAAAAGACTTTAAACCCCAAATCCTACCTATCATGAGATCCACAGATTCAAGATTTTTTTTACAAAGAGAATCAAGTCATAATCTTTTTTTTATTCTTCTTTATTTTTTCTTCTTTTTTTTTCATTTCAATTTCTTTTTTATTGCAATAATCAAAACATTGTACTCTGAATTCTCACTCAGCATCCTTTTCCTTTTCTCGACTTTTTTGCACTGAAAAAAAAAATAACATAGCCTTTAGAAATTAAACATAATATGTATGCCATGTTTTTGTTGAGTAAAGATGATACATCTACAGAATAAAGGTGATTGTGATAAATACTGCAAGTTATTTTACGTGGTTGTGTCATATATGGTTGATATATAATTATTATCATTAAGACATCAGATAAAGTCAGTTCTATATTCAATTGGAGGTAACTCTTAAAAAGCAAGACATTTCTGTTTGCATATAGTCAAAGGTGAGACAACTCTTTTCTGTAGTATATACAGGTAACTTCAAAGTAATTTATGACAATTAAGGTGTGTCATTGGTCATGATATAAGACCATTCTTGCACATCTCCCGTTTTAGCACTCATTGAGCTTGAATTATATAGATATTAAAATTCATTATGGAAAATGTATCATTTATTGAAGACTTAAATTCATTACATACCTAAAAGCGGAGAAGTCTGAAAATTTGCTCTAAACTTCTAAACTGAAAAAATGCTTCGCCGTAATTCCTATAAAAACTGAGCTGGAGGTACTATTTTGAACAGTTCGGATTTCTCTTACGGAAGTATTAATCCCTGAATTTCATTTTACGTGTGCAATATTATTGACTTTAACTGTTTTAAAAGGTACAGCTGATGGATACCAAAAAATTATCAACTGTTTTATTCCATCCAAATAACTAGTAGGGCAAATTTTACTGTGCTGATACTTTTTCAAGAAAATCACAAAATGGCACTATTCTTGAGCATTTATTCTCTCTTACTTCAACATGGACATATACTTTTTCTTCAATATTATGAACAGTCTTCCTCTGGAGCACAGTTTACTGTGTGTTTGAAAAAATCGTTGATATTCAGTATCTCTGATATTTTGACCTAAACTTAGGTCGTAATTTCGTAAAATCTGCCCTGAAAAGTTGAAATTTCAAAATGGGAAATTTGAAGAAATTTTTCAGTAGAAATATCAACTAACTTAATGCATATTTGAATCTAATGTCTAGTTAAATAAATCATCAATAACAATATATTTATATCTATATATATTTGGGTTAAAATGTGCGGGTTTTTTTCTATTGAATTCAATGGAAAATGGAAAAAAAATTTACAACATTGTTCCATCCTGATTTACAAAATGCCACTTTTAACTGGTGTATATTATTAATACCAATTTTCTGACTAAGTGTGGTTCTGTAACTCGGATTTGAACAATGTCCCATAGACAAAAAACGAAAGAAGGGTTGGGGGCTGTATCTTAAGAATCTGACTTAAAAGAGGTTAGATAGATAAAAATTGCCCATTTCTTCTTGTTATACAATGAAACAATCTATTCGGCGTGGATTCTGATAAAATATACAACATACACAAATGAAATAAACAATATAAAGATGTCTATTTCTACACAGTGTGTATTTCACACCTGAAAGCTTACAATGTGGCTGTTTAGTACAAAATATAACAGTTTTCAATTTCCGAATGGCCTATTTTACCAATTACATTAACATACTGGTTTCAAAGTTATTTTTTCCTTTTCATTTTTAAAATAAGTTTAGATTAAAACATAAAACACTTAAAATTTATGTGAGAAATGCATTTTTTGAATATTTTCATTCACGATTTGCATTTTCAGACATTGTTATTCCCTACCTATTCAAGACATAATTATCAAATCTTACATAATTTTTTTTTAAATAAAATACTTATGAGAAATTTTCTAATATATAATATTCTTATTCTGAACAACCTTTTCCTTCAAAGGAAGGAAAGCGCATGAGAAATAATCGAATGACTTCAGGGCTAAATCAAGCCCTTATTCTTACAACTCATTACTTCCACTCGAAAATTCCCATGTTTAAAGTAAACAATCCATCAATTAATCACAATATTGAGTTTCGAGACAAACATCCAAGACTACAACACAGAGTTGTCTCAGAACGATATATGAGTGGATAGTTCTGTCCGGCATGAAAGAAAAAGTAACCCCATATGTTGCAAATAACATAAAACTTTAGACTATTTTTCTGTGTCCTTTTACCAGTATAGAATAAACAACATCATAACCTTTTTGTTATTGCTACTAGTACTAACCTTTTGTTCTCTCCTCGTCCCTTGCCTTCATCCTCTGTATAAAACCGTGACTTTTACTTTTCCTGAATTGTTCAAACGGGTCCTTCAGATCCATTCCTATCCCCTTGAACATGTCCTGTCTGTCTCTGACATCACCCCCGGAGATAGGATCTACAATACCCTGTTCACTGGCACCTAGACCTCTACCTCCCCAACCTAGAAATTAATCATTAAAATAGCAATCCAAGGAATGCTTGTGTCGCCTGCGAAGCGGTTTGATTATTATTCTAGAAAGTGAATCAAAATTATTGGTATCAGTAGAAAAGTCTTTTCAAATGGAATTCATTTGAAATATCAGACCACTTAATTACAAATTAAAAGATGTGGTGATTCTCAAATTTTCAGAAAAGAGTGTCAATCATCTACGTAAAGGTCGTAAAAATTTGGTAACAAAAAGGTCTCATCATAAGAAATATTAAAGACCTATCACCTACTGTACCAATTAAAAGATATATACAACCTTAGAAAAGTAGGTCAAATATCTAGGTCAATGTCAAAAGGTCAAATATTATGGTCTGTGTAGAAAGGTCTTGTCACAAGGAATACTCAAGTGAAATACCAAAGCCCTATCACATACCAATCATAAGATATATCCATTCTTAATTTTTTGTGAAAAGTAGGTCAAATATGTAGGTCAAGGTCAAAAGGTCAAAAACCATGGTATGTGTAGGAAGGTCTTGCCACAAGGACTGCACATGTGAAATATCAAAGTCCTAACACTTACCAATCAAAAGATATAGCGAATCTTATCTTTTTTTCAAAAGTAGGTCAAATATCTAGGTCAAGGTCACAAGGTCAAAAATTATGGTATGTGTAGAAAGGTCTTGCCACAAGGACTGCACATGTGAAATATCAAAGTCCTAACACTTACCAATCAAAAGATATATCCATTCTTAATTTTTTTGAAAAGTAGGTCAAATTTCTAGGTCAAGGTCACTAGGTCAAAAATGATGGTATGTGTAAGAAGGTCTTGTCACAAGGAATACACATGTGAAATATCAAAGCCCTATCACTTACCAATCAAAAGTTATGGGCTGTGACACCAAAAGTGTGACAGACAGACAGACGGACGGACAGACGGACAACGGATAAAGTGATCCCTAAGTGTCGCTATGCTTCGCAGGCGACACAAAAATTACTGTCAATGAAACCTTGTTGTCATGTGATTAACAAAAAAATTGTTGAGGTGTAAATCTGCCCTTGTTAGTCAAAATTTTGAGAAATTATTTTGAAAGAAATGACAACTACCTTGGCCCACATCTGAATCTACTGCAAGTTTGGATAATGACAATATATTCCCTACCTGCCCCCTCATGGTAATCATTGTATCGTCATTTCATAAAACCAAGATAAATACTAAGGTTATAGAGTTATTGTATTTGATATTGAACATTTCTTAATACTTCCAAATAATTTGATGTAAAATAAATCTAAATCCAGAAAAAATGAATTCATGAGATGAAAGTCTCAAAGAAAAAATTTGCAACAAAAATTTTTGTTTCACTAACTTTGATGCAGCTCTAATATACATATTTTGCATGATTCTTATGACATGTATGAGGAACTGTACTTAGATATTGATTTTTTTTTTCTCATTTTGGTTTTTATTTTTTGTCTTCCTCTATTATTTAAGACAGCATTATCATTTAAATCAGCAAACATATACAATACAATTCTGTTACGCACCCATCTTTTTCAGTAGCTGATGACCTTTGTTGTCCATACCCAGACGAGAATCCATCATTCCAGGGGTCATCATAGAACCTGGATCTGACCTGAAATAGTCCAAATCGTATTGATTAGCACTGGAGTTTAGCTAACTTTACATTTAATCTTATCATTAGATGGCTCACAAGAAAATGAGGTTACATAAATGTTAAGATAGAAAAATTTAAAAATGTATTGCAATGAAGAATTGGCTTTGAATAAAACTACAGTTAGGTTCCTAATATGTAACTTCGTTAAGTTTGTCTTAGTAAACCCCTCTTTCCATAGATACTTTACTTACAGATTCACTCCTAACGGAGGAGTTGGGCTCCTGGAGATCCTCCTTCGTCGTTGTGGCGATGGTGATCTACTACTGGGTTGGTATGGTAACGGCGATTCTGATCTTGACCTTGATCTACAAAAATATAATTCAATTGATTGACTACATACAGATAAGGCCAAAAGAAAAAATACCTCTGTTTCCCATCACCCGACCGACCCTACTCAAAGCTGCCGACCCTAATGTTTTTTTTCCGATTTTTAGTTGCATTTAGGTTTTTCGCGCCAATTTTATGACCGTCACGCGTTATGAAATACATGCCAGAAATGTTAAATCTACCGATTTTGGTGTAGTTTTATCTGCCTTTTAACATTATCTATTGCAAAACCATTCATTTTCATTCTTCCACTTTTTTAAATTTTGTAAAAATACAAAGCAATCTATAATTTCTCTCTTGAAACGCTACTTTATATTGTACGGCGCTACTGGGTTGGTCTCCTTTTTTCCCCCAAAAGGATTAACGCCTGACAACATTTGTACATACTGATTGTTATAAAAACGTACAGTCTGACTCAGGGTTCTCATTAACTCAGCCGGCGACCTTCGATATCTCATCTCCTAATTAGGGTAAAATCGCCGCCTTCTTTCGTAAAAAAAAAATATTTGTCGTATCTCAATTTCTATTGCAGGTTAACATGAAAATTGAATGTGTTCAATAGGAAATTTAGTCGTCCTGTAAAATCTGTTTTTAAAAAAATTTGTCCTAATACTAGGTACGCGATAAATATTTCGGTAACTATACAGTGCGTTAGTTGTTTTCAACGCAGCATGACGGGTCATTTTACGGCAACGTATGTTAAAGAAGTACAATAGAACTATTACATCTCGACATTTTCACGCCTGTAAATAAAATTTTAAATTGTATAACAATTGACCACGCGCCTCCATGTCAGTCTGAATAGGGATAATGTGCTTCTGACGTTACAATGTATGTTTGCGGCCGGTAAATGCTGATTTTATGGTCGCAAACTGAGTCTTTTTTGCAACACGTTACTGGAACCAGAAAAAAAACCCGGATGTTTGTACCGTAAAATCAGCACTTACCGGCCACAAACTTAACGTCAAATGCAAGTTACCGTATTCCCATTTTGATGAAATCTCTACTAACGTTAACTGAGAGTATGTGTTAATTTTATGACTGTGCCTGAGGAGGGAACAACTTATGAAATTCGGCTCTTATTTGAGACATTGCATTAGAATATATGGTAACTCGACATTATATAGGGATCAATATGGAAGTTAGACTAAATAATCCAGTCTCTCTGCTGCCGCTTAAATCTTTTAGCGGCAGCGGAGAGACTGGATTATTTAGTCTATATGGAAGTAAGCCCATCGATTTTGAGGGAAAGGTCTTAAGGTCAAATTTGGTGATATGCTTATATTCAGGAGGAGAAGCCTTTTGACTTTGGGTAAACAGGTCAAAGGTCATGGTCACTTTCAGGAAAAACTATTGGGGTCTGTATAGATGATAAAAATGCAGATTCAAGGTCGCCATGCTTGGGAGGCCAGTTTTAAAATGCTCAGTAACATTTATAAATATTTTGCTGTTTGCCACGGGTTACAGACACAAAATGACCTCCCCCTTCTTTCTACGTGGTTTAACATGTCTGTGTTTCTCCATCTATATGACAGACAACACATATTTGAAGGTCATGATACCTTTAAATCACATTTAAAATATTATTCTAAACAAGGCTACAAAAGTAGATAAAAAAAAAATTCAAAAAAAAAAAAAAATTCCGACCGACCTACCCTATTTTATTTCAGCATGTTATGGGAAACACACATATTATTTTTTTAGGCCTAAAATAAAAAAGAAGGGAGCTAGAACAAATTAACATCATATTTTCATAATAGCTTCAGGATACCCGACTATTTATAAAAAAAGCTTATTAAAATGTGCAAAAAAATATTAAAGCTAATTATCAAAATTAGTCAGCTAACTGAAACTTTACATACATAAGATCATACATTTATATCAGTGTAATAGGATCTGTACATGTAGCAAAGTGGGGGGAAACATCTATTTCTAGTATGAGGTCAAAATTTCAGAAAATGGTTGGGAATAAATTTTATCTCTCATTTAATCAAGTACATATCTTTCAATGAATAATAAGTTCTGGAGAGCATAAATTTTGCCTAATTAGTGGGGTAATTAAGGATCATTATTGAATTTCACATCATATTTTCATAACAGCTTCAGAAGACCCAACTATTCATCAAAAGGCTTATCAAAATGTGCAAAAGTTTAACAGCTTATGATCAAAATTATAATTAAATACTGTCAATATTTGTGTTATCCTTCAAATAATATAGATTTGGTGAACTAAAGCCTGTTCTTTTAATCACAAATCACAAAATTGAGGAAGTTTTATTCGTCTATGCTAATTTTCTATAAAAGCATGCCAGGACCTAAGGCATAATGTTTACCTTGATCTGCTTCTCCTACTGTTATATCTCCTACGACCTCGAACAGGAGATGGTGATCGAGAAATACTCCGTGAACGAGACCTCCTTCTGTCATCTTGTCTGTCCCTAAATCTTTCTCTGGGTGGCGACCTTGACCTTGATCTTGACCTAGAAGGTGACCTAGATGGAGATCTTGACCTTGACCTTGAATGCTGCCTTCCTCGTAGTTCCCTTTCTAAATCTCTCTGTTTCTTAGCACTCTGTTTGGCTTTAAAGAATTCATACAGACCAAGTTTTTCCCATCCCTCACTATAAAGGAGAAAATGACAAATTGATCAACAACATTACAGCTGAAAACTGTATGTTAGATAATGATATCTTGTTATATATCTTTATTTGAACTAACCAAGAACTTTCAAAACTTCAAAATGAAATAGTTTATACATTTTACATGAATACAATGATTGAAAGATTTCAAATTTCAAACTTGAGACAATGCAACTATGAAAGAGCATATGTATTCATTTGAAATTTTTAACCAAGCCTGTCATGTTCATGAACATGTTCATAAACATTCAAGAAAAAGTAACAACATTTACCTGTCCCTAGGTCTTTCATGTGTGGGTACACTATAGAAAGCTTCCACTGCTGCCAGTAAACGCTCACTTGGAGGCATGGGAGGGGGAAGTCTGATGTCCTTGGGGTCAAGGGGGCGGTACTCATGCTCCTCTAACTGTTATAATTCAAGAAAAATTTATTGTTTATTATTTCAAATCAGATACTGTCTACGTTTTTCATCGTTCTCAATTAACTTTCACGAAAGGTTGTCTAGGAGAATATAAATAGAATTCCCTTAACTCAATGTCATAAGGGGCTGATCAGCAAAGCATTGTCCTTAGGAAAAAGTTTTCTTCAATGAAACCACAAAAGAACCAGAGAATGATTATACTTATAAAGTGTTGGAAATAAAAGATATAAAGTATTTAAAGTACTACCTATTCTAATAACTAATTGGTCTTCCAGCTTTCATTTATTAATTTTTTCTTGTATTTTTTAAAGATTTGTTCCTGCCATACTTCCTACTCATAGTAGGTGTGTAAATTTGTTGGTTTGGAGCTGGATGCCAAATCCCCTTCACACCAACTTTAGAGACACATACAATATATGCAAAGGATGTATGTCAAGAGGAAATCCTATCACAACTTTATCACGCAAATCAACCTTTGTATAATAATATAAATATATTCTTGTAGACTTTTTGACTTTGAAAATTCTTTGACATAGTAAAAAAAAATCATGTGACTCTCATACTAAGACATCATTGGCTGAAGATAGTTTGAGGCACAATAAAACAATAAATAGGAGGCACTTTATTTTACCTTCATGAACAAATTTATATATTTGAATATCATCATATTACTAGTATAACATTTTTACTTTCTGTGCATGTACATATTTTTGTTGACACTCAAATGTTAAGGGAGTTAGCATTGTTAAGACTAAATTATTCGTTATAAAATCAATTATAAAGGAAAACAAGTCAAGAGCGCAAATCCTTGATAACTCAATTTCCCCTATATCATCCTATTTCCGCTCAATTTGGTTACACTAAAATAAGCAGACATACAGAACATAACAAATATTAGACCATTCCAAATGGACTAAATATCAAACATTCAGTAATTATGCTAAAACTATCATATAAACTTGACCCTGCTATACTGACCTTGACAAGAGGAGCCATAAGTCCTGCAGGTAACTCATAATATGGCACAGATGGTGTAAGGTCTATATCAGGAGGAGGTCCAGGAAAGGGTGGTGGACCTGCAGGGGGGAATCCAGGAGGAGGCTTACTGAAGTCTGGAAGAGAGAACTGTCCTGGTCCCCCAAAACCTGGGGGAGGGGGTCCCCCTGGCCCTATAAATACAAACTATCTCATCAAAAATATAAACAATACAATGACATGTCTTATATCTTGCAAATAACTATGTTAGGTACATAAGAAAAACATGTTCAATATATAAATTTGCCAAACTTGCTTGCAATACAAACTCATTACTAATTCATTACATAGAGTTGCATCTCATCACAGAAAAACAAAACAAAAATATCTTATACCAATGATTTTTTATCTTAAAAATAAGAAAGACCTTATTTATACAGAAATATACAATAGGCTTTTTTTTCTTACCAAATCCAGGAGGTGGTCCTGTAAAGGTCAAAGGTGGTTGACCAAACTGTGGATTATCAGGGACAGAGGTCAAAGGTTGCTGGGCAACTGAAAGGGTAGGGGTCACATTCAACTGAAAATAGATCCCATGCATTAAAACATATCATCTACTATACGTCTGCATGTCATTGAAGCTTTATCATAATTAATAATTACTGCCACATCAAATCGTCATATTGGTCAGCTTCTTATAAATAACATGAAATTTTTCTAATTCTTTTAAGAGAATTCTTCTATTTGGATGATCTATCTGGTTTGAATAGTTTGAAAAGTTCTAGAGTTACTGTCTGGTCGAATGAAAACTAAATGCTCTTTGTTACCTCATTTTGAATAATTATGGCTTTGCGCATCTCAGGGTGAAAGGTCAAAATGATCAAAGGTAGTTAGGACACAGTTAAGTTAAAAGAACCAATTGAAAACAAGACAGCCTTATAACTAACTTTGTCTTAACTTGGCCTATAGCAATACTAATTATAGAAAAGCTTTAAAAGATTATTGCAGGAGTATGTACATCAGATTTAGTTTCCAGATTTCCCCATAATGGAATCGGCACACAATATAAGATGTATAGGATTATGAAATACATGTAATTCAATATACATGATGATAAAAAGATAAATACGAAGAAAACGTATGAAAATGATTTAAACAGGCATGGAGTAAAATATCACTCTACCATAAACACGGTATGAATTAAGGTGGCTCCACACACCTACCCCCCAAAAAAAATCCTCTCGTTTATTTTTCTGAAACTCTCGGAATTTGATAATTGGTAAACAAGATTAAGTTTTGCAAAGTATGAACAAAATCGAACCTAGGTAACTGTTTTCATGACGCTTTGATTTTGGCAGTTTTTGGGTTTCTCTTCTATTTTTGCCAACGTTGCCAATTTGAAGAAAGTATGCTGATTTTAAAATTATTTTGCTGAATTTATGAATGTTTTTATGATTTAATTTTATATTCAAACTATTTTTTTCATCTTTAAACAAAGAAATTGAAATAAACTAAGAAAATGGAGGAATTATTACAAATTTAAGATCGTCTAGGAGGTTAAAAACTCGTGTTTCGATCATCAATTTTTGACGTTATATGCCTATTAGATGAAATTCTATCGTTTAATTTTCTTGAAACAAATATCAAATGATAAACTATTGTATATGAAGTATTTCTGTGCAATATGAACAAAATCGAACCTAGTGAATGGAAGTTATGACTATTTTTGTAACCCTACCCCCTTAATTTCTACGTTGCTATCCATATTCATTCGACGTTATAGTGACGTCAGACTGAGGTAGAGTTAATCAGCATATGACTACAGGAATTTGTAGGAATTCTGGACGGAAACAGCCTTAACAGAAACCTTACAAAGCTTTCATAGTGTGTGTCCATACATACGAGATTCTTGATATGCCTATTGAAACAACAGAATGCCATCCCCCTTCAAAGAAATTTAGGAAAAGGGAGAGTAAAAAGCGGGAATCTAGAGGGAGAAAGACTCAGAATTAAGAACTAATGCACTCTCATCCTGATATTTTTTTTTATTTGGTGAGGCAGGGGCAGAGTTCTCAATAATCTTTTAAGAAGGGGGCGATTCTGAAAGAGATTTTGCGATTAATCAGAGTGCCTTTACTAAGAAAGTAGGCGTCAGTTTTTCTCAAAGTTAGTAGGTCGTGACAAATAATCTGGTACCGACTTATAAATGGGGGGAAGCTAGGCGCTGTTTCGTATACGTTTCGGGACAGGGAAGAAATAATTTTCTCTGACTTTTATGAATAAGTTATAAGAAGAATAAGTTTCGAGAAAAATCTAATTTTTTACGCAGGGAAATGCAAAGTGCAATGAATGTGAGCGTCAAAAATATTTCCTGAGAGGGGCTTCACATGAAGTTGAGAGAGAGAGAGAGAGAGAGAGAGAGAGAGAGAGAGAGAGAGAGAGAGAGAGAGAGTTCTCTATCGCATAAGCAATTAAGAGGTTTGGACATGTTGGATTTGTTTTCTTTTATTTGCTCAAATTTAAAATAGGACGCCCTTATTCCTTTTTGGTGTTTTTTTTCAAACGAATTCGGCGATATTCGGCCCCATTCCCCTCCCTGGAACATATATTTTTCCCCTCCTGTCAGAGAAATTTCCCCCATTTAAAAGGTTTTTTCTATGGCTGAATATATTTTAAAATAGTGTGTAAAATTTAACAAAATCAGAGATATATATACGGCAGTATGAATCTGAGAGAAGGGAAAAAGTAAACGAAAACTTATTTTTATGGACGTCATTCACCTCGCTCGTTCTCGATAATATGTGTAGTTATCTGCATAATGGATACCGGTACATCTTTGAACAAAGCAGGATTGATACTAAAATCCGTTCGCTTTAAGTTTTCAAATAAAGAAACTTAGTTCGATAACATTTCGCTGCAAAGTAGGAAAGTTTACAAAATTGCAGAAAAATTCTTCTGATCATAGATAATCAGAGACACAATACTTTAAATATCTGATCCATTATATCGCTAAATTCTCTAAGAAATATCCTGTTAGATAGTTAAACCAATATTCTCCTATTCGATTTTATTTCAAAGTAACAAGTTGTTGAATTTCCGATGATGACGTTATAAAAAGGAAACTTTTACAGCGATAGCCAGGGGTCTCATTCATGGATATTTTTGTACGTATATAGATCAAACGATAAATCTGACTATCAGATTGTAGACGATAATTTTTTGGTTTCATCGATACCAAACATGCTTAATCCGTTCTGAAATAAGCGAGATAGGAGAGTTTGAACACTGAAAATTCCGAGCGCTGTGGACACTATTCATCGGCAAGTTCACAATATTTATTTGGCGCGTTATCATGACGTCATAATCATAACTGATGTCAATATCCTCGATAAGAGAGCCTCCGAAAAGACTATATATTCGGATACTCTGTGGAGCCACCTTAAAATGTAATCATGTGTAAAATTTTACCTGCATAAGTGGTTGTGGTTCATTATGCACCACCTGGGGACCACTGGACAAGGGTGGCATCCCCTGATTAAGAACTGGCTGCTGTATAACAGGTGTGTCTACCACTTGGGGAGGCGGGGCCTCTGATGGTATTATAATCTGCTGTGGAGCCGAGGTGATGATCTGTGTAGAGGGAGGCAGATTAGGTGGTAAAACAGCTACTGATGCAGGAGGCAAGTTAGGAGGAAGAACAGCCACTGATGCTGAAAGAGTAAATTTTTTTCTGTACTCATATTCTATGCAATATTTTAAAGCAACTTTATCCTAAATTCAGTAGCAATGTATCAAAGGCTGCCAGGTCTGTATTTTATGAAAACTGACAAGTCGATCTGTCAAATTGTTAACAGATATTGATGAAAATCAAATTTACTTGCACCCAGTCAATTTTTAAGCCAATATCATTATGAAAACTCTTATCCAATATCTAGATCATCTGCTTGTAACAATCTTAAAATGTATATCATAGCAAAACTGTAGCAAAACCTGAATTCCCTTGCAACTTCTTTTAAATTCAATAAGAGTGTGCTATTACAGGCAATGAATGAAAATATTGCATTTTCTCATTTGTCCAGTGCAGTGAATATTTTTTACAACATTGATGAATTGGGTCTGTACACAGTGAAATACCAGGAGATAATGTGTCAATATGAGTAGGAGATGCCTGATTTCAAATGTGCACACAGTGACTTACCACAGCGAGGATAGGATATCCACAGGATGGAAGGGGATTTTGTATTTTCCCTTACATAGTGACTGTGATTTACCTGTAAGTGTCACTGGTGTCTCTTTGAGGTAGAATTGTGGGTCTTGATGGGATCTGGGCATATACACAGTGACTTGCCTGGTAGAAGCGTCTCCATAGAGAGGGGAACTATATGGATTTGAATTTGCACATAGTGACTTACCTTGTGGGAGTGTCTCCACAGGAGGAGGGGCTGTTGTATCTGAGATTGTATATAGCGACATACCTGGTGGGAGTGTCTCCACAGGGGGAGGGGCTGCCTGTATCTGAGCCTGTACACAGTGACTTACCTGGTGGGAGTGTCTCCACAGGGGGAGGGGCTACCTATATCTGAGCCTGTACACAGTGACTTACCTGGCAGGAGTGTCTCCACGGGGGGAGGGGCTGCCTGTATCTGAGCCTGTACACAGTGACTTACCTGGTGGGAGTGTCTCCACAGGGGGAGGGGCTGCCTTTATCTGAGCATGTACTCAGTGACTTACCTGGTGGGAGTGTCTCCACAGGGGGAGGGGCTGCCTGTATCTGAGCCTGTACACAGTGACTTACCTGGTGGGAGTGTCTCCACAGGGGGAGGGGCTGCCTGTATCTGAGCCTGTACACAGTGACATACCTGGTGGGAGTGTCTCTACAGGGGGAGGGGCTACCTATATCTGAGCCTGTACACAGTGACTTACCTGGCGGGAGTGTCTCCACGGGGGGAGGGGCTGCCTGTATCTGAGCCTGTACACAGTGACTTACCTGGCGGGAGTGTCTCCACAGGGGGAGGGGCTGCCTGTATCTGAGCCTGTACAGACTGTACTTGCTGTTGTAGCTGTTGAAGCTGATTACTGAGATGAGAAGAGAAATCCTGATGTTGTTTTTGGAGAGCGCCATATTTTTGCTGAGTTTCATTTGTTATCTGTCCTACAATTGCTGCATTCTCCGTGATTAGATTTGCCTACAAATAATAGAACAGGTTGTACATGAAAGAACGCATGCTTTAAGTGTAAACAATTTGAACACCTGTCTTATGAATTGCATGATAAATAAACATAAAGAATCTGAATTTGATGCTAGATTTTCAATGATTTTTACAATAGTTTAATCTTTTGGCTACAGCATTAATCACAGCACTAGTTCCTCTTAGATATGAAACTCACTCATATGTACAGTGAAATACTGTCTCATTGAGATAATTCAAGGAAAACAATTAAATTCAATCATAACCTTCAATACATACTACCTAAAAGACAGCAGTATAAATATATAGTACCTGATATGTTGACAAGGCTGCCGCTGGGTTCTTTAGTTGCTGCAATAAACATAAGAATCTATCATTTCAAGAAGAGTGTTAAGAGCAGGCGAATATGAGAGTTATCTTTCTTAGCTCATTCGCCAATTTAATGTGAAATGACGAACGAGTGAACGAACTTATAGACAATTAAAAGTAAAAACATTTTGGAAGCAACACACAGGTAGTTGCAAGAAATAATGTTTCTGCGGTTGGCAGACATTTTGGCGGGTGGACTGACAGACAATGTAACTTAATACAGATCCCTCGTAAAAGGCTACGTAATTATTGTTTGTTGCATCAAATATAGATCACGCATCAATACAATTTTTCGGTAAGACTAGCATTTAGATTTTTTTTTCAAAGGATGTACCTATTTACAGACTGTGACCATGCATTGAGAGGTTATCCAGTGAGTCTAATTGTCTGGTATCCAGTGATGAAAAATATTTTGTTTTCAAATGTAAGAGTTATGGTTGATCACAAAGATCAACTGAAAGATGCATATATTTCAGTATAAATTACTATTTCTGATAGACGGACAAAAATTTGGCCGAGTGATCACTACAGTGCATATGACCCGAATTTTAAAATCAAGCACAGCTGAACAGATCAAAAATTCAGACGTACTTTCCTGGACGTACTCTCCAGGACGTGACCGTTTATTGACAGTGATTCGCAGAAACCTATGTACCTGATGATATTGAGTGATGAAAGTGGCAGTTACATGTATATCTTGACAACTGATCCTATCTTTGTCTTGTAAAGTGAGAAGTTTTCTTTCTCATCAGTGGATCAATGTGATCCAACATGGTACGTACGTCAATGAAATCCTGGAAATAACTCTGGGTTAAGAAACGGTAAACGCTGCCAAATATCCGTGTTAATATAGAAACCAAAACATCACGTAAAACCCATGTTCTGGGAACTGTTCCCATGTATACAATTAACAGCTTCAATAACTATGTAAGTCATGGGGACAGTCATAGTTTAGCTAAGTATGTAAACACTTAGATATGTCATCAAATACAGGATTGTATTGATGTACAGGCTAATAAAACGACAGAAAGATCAAGGATAATTGCGAAATACAAAGTTCAAGATTTTGAAACGTAAAATAAAAGATAAATGAAAATATGTCAATATAGTCAAATAAGTTGCTTCAAGCTACTTGCACTTTTCCTATATGGTTATCTTAATGTCAAATCCAAGTGGAATCAATCTGAGGCTGGTGCCAGATTAATTGATGATGCTTAAATCGTTATCAAAATGCATTTCCAACACTAAGATAGAGATCAAGGTGACGAAGTGCAAAATTCATAAACAATTCTATGTCGTCTGCAACGCAGAGGCGCCAAATAGGTATCATATTACCTGACGTCCGTCTGTCAATCAGTCTGGTAGTCACACTCCCATACTGTAACTCACTTATAAATACATTTAACTACCATCAAACTTGCAGGGATGGCCAAGCACGAAGAGACTCGATATCCATCAAAGGCGGAGGTCATCACCAAGGTCATTGTATATAGGAAATATAGGAACCAATAACCTATTTTGCGTTGTGAGCAATATAGGTTTCCTCGAGGTGATCATTACAATAAACTCTTGGACTACCGGTTTGGACTGTATCCCTCTCGAAATGGCATACGGACAATATAAATATCCGCAAAATTGTACTTTAATTCATAAATCTGAATTAAAATGCAATCCATTTGTTATTTCTTTATAGTATAGTGAACATCATCAGTTTGATAATTATGCATAAAATTTGTACCAACCGAAGACAAGCAAAATACAAAAATTTAAAATGAAATGTTACACAAAGAATAACCTCTTTAATCAACTCAAGATATTTCACTAGCTGTCACCATTATTGGTACATTTCACAAGTTGAACCGATTAGCCATTTCATCATTCACAAAATCGTAATTTCATTCCTGAACTATATTTTCATTTTTCCTTGATTTTTTGGAATTTCTGGAATTCTTTAAATATGCAATGAATCAAGGAGTGGTAGGTGCATCTCTTCTACGAAGAACTTATTAATATCATATTAATGAATACTCCATGTTATGTATACAGGAATTGCCTGGCAGACAGTGCACCTTCAGAGATAGTACTTTTGGAGAAATGCCCGTGTATCAAACATACGAGTATTAGATCTATAGTTCAGTCACCGTACTAAGCGAATCGAGCTGTGAACGCAGGTGTGTGAGAGACACAGCGGGTAAAAGACTGATGTCCGGCCTTAACTTGAGGAAATCCTCACACCCTGAGTTCTGTGTACGGTCAACATGGTCATCGGCTCCTGGAGATCGCTATAGAGGTGATGGCCAAGACGAGAGTAACGGCCAGAGCAAGTGGACAACAGTTCAGGGTATATCACTTACAAGTGTCATATGTAATATGGGTAATTATATAAGGATTGAAGAATACGTCCCACTCTCTATGGGAGTACTGCCATTTCGGAAACGACACTGTTTTGTCGGTCTTCCTGTTACAGTTTATGATAAGGCAGGGATCAGGGACATTTTGTGGAATTCCTCTGGGAGAGGTTTATCTACATATGTGTATACCACCTGCCGACTTCCCAGTACAAACAGATAGTAAGAACTAAGGTAAATTCTATTAAAGTCTCTACAATGACCAACAATGGGATCAATGACCTTCAAATGTCCCTTTCTATTTCTAAACGTTCACTACGAAAACTCTGCTGTGCTAGGACCTCTTGGATCTGGTCAGGTTAAGGTTATTCACTTAGCCCCCTTCTTCGTGTATTGAATCCATAGATTAATGGATCCATTTCAATATGATACAAACAATTTCACATCTCCAATTCCATGTTTTTCCCTGCTAACAAGAAAGGATTGCGTCATCAAGGTTACAACATTAACACTGATGTTACGCTGTCGAAGGCGTTAACGTCAATGTCAAAGCGTTGAGCGTAAAACGTTCAAAGTGGAGAAAACACATGTTCAGTTTTGTACCAAGAAACTGCATAAATCAAAACTTTTGTAACTCTGTGGTCAAACATAAGAAAACACATGCTTAACAGAATTCTTCATAAAAACACTGTGAGGACACCCCCACCAATTTTACATCAGACAGCATGGCATCTCTAAGTCGTCATCTGACAAGTGCATAACACAGAAAGGAAATTCCCGAGCTGCTGTTTTTGCTGGTGGTATTTGGAACAACTTCCCCGGGACATAGTTGCCTTGCGAAAACAATTGTTCAGGTGCATATAGACGTCGATGGGACAGGTAAACAAAACTATTTATCATAATTAACCTGTTACCGCTTACGCACGAGTCTCATTAAGTCAATCATTCTCATCAAAGTATCTGAATTGTTAAATAAGGGCAGTAAGATGGCATTTAGACTTATGAAATATTAATCCATTAAGTAAACTAATTTATATGCTCCCTCCTAATACTCCATGTACGACCTTTTTCGTGTTGCCACCGAAATATCAATGTTCTTATACTCTTCCACATATACATAATTATTACAAGAAGTTATTACAAATTTTATTTGACCACTTAAAATAAACCAAATAAAATATGACCAATCAGATATACTGATGGCAGAACGAATTATCAAGCCTTGGGGAGAAAAAGGCTATTGGCCTAGAAAGACGAGTGTAGTAAAGGTCAAATGGTTAACAAGATCCTAGGTCCTCGAATGAAAACAGGGCTGCCTAAAAAGTCCACAGTGTGCACATCTACAAAGATCACCGTTTTAATTTCTAACAGCTTTTCATGGTCGCATTTCACGTGATACGCAAATGACACGTTAACTCTTGATCAGAATAGATCGACAACGATTGGTCATATGATAGGCCTAAAATAAATTCATGTAAAGTAGATTTAGACTGTACCTGGTTAAAATCGACGGGGATTCCCGTGGAACATATTTTTTTGCGTATCACGTGATATGCAACCGTGTTTTAGTACCAGCGAAACAAAAATCTTACAAGGACGACACACATGGAATACGAAAGGACGTTAATGAGCAAATATAAGTATGAGTCATTCTTTATGTTTGCAAAAATGTAATTAAGTCTAATATACAAACAAAATGCCAAATTCTAAGTTCAAAAGTCTAACTTTTGGCCTTGTCACAAGGTATACACACATAAGAAATCTGAAAGTTCTATCACTCACAAATCAAAAGTAAAGGTCGATGCAAATTTTTAAAACAAGAGGCCCAAGGGGTGGGGGTGGGGGGGGGGCACATCGCTCACCTAAGTTGCAAACAAAAGAATGATATAGTGGACAATTTGGTGAATGCTCTTGAGTACTTGCTTCCTTTAAGTTTCATGAAATTATGAGCATCGGTTTTGGAGATGTCGAAAATGTGTCAGCCAATCAGATTCCTTGATGGTCATATTTGTAAGCCAATTGGCACGAAAAACACAAACTTTGTAGAGGATCATAAGCACTTGCTTCCTGTAAGGTTTCACAAAATTCTGTGCAGCAGTTGCAGAGGAGAAGTCGAAAATGTGTCAGCCAATCAGAGCCCGGTGGCCATATTTGTTGACCGATCGGCAAGAAAAACACAAACTTGGTAGAGGACCTTGAGTACGTGCTTCCTGTAAGGTTTCGTGAAATTCTATGCAGCAGTTGCAGAGGAGAAGTCGAAAAAAAAACAGCCAATCAGAGCCCTCGGTGGCTATATTTGAAGACCGATTGGCACGAAATACACAACCTTGGAAGAGGACCTTTCGTTCTTGCTTCTTGTAAGGTTTCATGAAATTTTGTGCAGCGGTTGCAGATGAGATGTCGAAAATGTTTTTAAAAAGTTTACGTCGGACGACGACAACGGACGGACGGCGCGCTATGACAATAGCTCACTTGAGCTTCGCTCAGGTGTGCTAAAAAGGTCAAAGAACTTAGAGTTTGAAACATGAAAGTTCTATGATTTACCAGTCAAAAGGGGTCAATGTTAAAGTTTTCTAGACAAACACAGTTCTAAATCATATGCCCCAGTAATGTAATGGTAGGCTTCGTGTTAATTTTTTTTCAGAAAAAAAGTAACACACACTTTAAGACTTTAAGCACCATATAAACAATGAATCTTTTTAAAATTCTAAAGGGATAATACATATCGAAGATAAGTGTCACTGTAAGAACATAGTATGCGAATCTTTTAAACAACCCTTGTGTTATCTACGTAATTGGTATCATGTGATTTCATTAACAATTCTGTTGTAGTATTCCAGTGATTTATAACATTTGTAACGAATTACACTTGTCCCGCCTAAGTCATCAAGGCTCAGGTAAATTAGGACAGAATATTTCGTTATCCCTCTCTTAAACATCGTTGACAAAAATCGCTTACACAAGCAAATTTACTTTGTTCAAATACATATATAAATTTCGAATGATTACAATCGAATACGTAATTCTCATTGTCGTTCAATTCTGGTAGATTCGCAAATCAATAAATATGTTTGACCTAACCGTGACCTTGACCTCTTATCGAGGAGATCTTTCGCTGATGGCTGAAGGTTCCGCACACATCCTGCATACAAGGTTTTGACTTTGACCTAGAAAAGCAATTTGATACCTTTTTCATCGTGACCTTTTGTGATTTTAAGATCCCAATGTTAACCAAAAGGTTATGAGAACATATGAGGTACGGACTGACAGACAAACACACACACGCCACGTCACAATTTTGTCACAATTGTCTTTTTTTCTGACAATGAATTATGGGAAAATTTCAAGAGAGAACATGTTCTCACTTGAAATGTTCCCAAAATCTATAGTCAGAAAAAGACACAATATTGGCCTATATTTTTGAATGCCTATCTTTTTTGTTCTCTTTTCATTCACAATGTCCGTATTGCCACACGAAGCAAGTATTTTTATGTATCTAGATGTTTCATAACTCGACGATTTTAGTAAAATGTTAAAGATTTTAGAACATATAAGCTCTAAGCTCTTACAAAGTGTTACTTAAAGTATTTAGTGTTTCAATCTTCTCCGCTGTGTTAGCGGCAGAGAGTTTTCAACAGATAATCGCATTTTCTTGTCAATGGACTGCACAACACAGCTGCCGGGGGTGGAGTGTACCAGTAAAGAAGTTTAACGACCAAGACTTTTAATAAAATAATAGGTCGATCACACTGAAGTATGAAAAACATTCAGATTCATTAATAGAACGCTCCCTAGGATAGAAAGGATTTATGCCATCATACATCGTCATGTATAATTGAAAACTTGTTTCCTCAAAACTTCAACTTTTCCGATACATAAAATAATCCTATTTACCATGAATTAAAGATAGTCAATGGACGAACGATTGTGACAGAAATGTACAAAATACATTATATGTGAAAAACAAAACAAACATCACAATATATCCGATTTCTGATTTTCACTGTATCTAATTCATGCAAGATTCAATTATCTTTTCGAAGATCAAACTTTCGTTAGATATAGATCATTTAGCCTCTTCAAGTATGACCTTGGCCAATAATGATAGACAACTTGATTTCAATAGACTTTTCAAGAACAGTTTGACTCCAATATTTGACCTTGACCTCGAAGATAAGATTGACCTTGATTAATAGTCGTGTCTTATAATGCTTTTAAAATCATCACCACAAGTTTGATAGAATTACAAATGTATATAAAGTAAACTAATAGTTATTTATGTGAACCGGACATGGTGATCCCTTTATTCGCCCTTACATTGCAGGTGACATAAAAATATCACAGTTCAAATTCAAATAAAGCCTGTGTTTGTGAAACACGAATGCCCCCGGTGGCATCTTTGTTAGTATGAACACTATTTTCTGTTAAGTACATATATGTGAGGTCACTGGGTTAAAAGGTCAAGGTCACGAGGTCAAAAATTTTGGTATCAATGGAAAGGTCTTGTCACAAAGAATACACATGTGAAATATGAAAGCCCTATCATTTCCCATTCAAAAGTTATGCCCAATGTTAAAGTTTTTGAAAAGTAGGTCAAAGGTCAAGGTCAAGGTCACGAGGTCAAAAATTTTGGTATCAATGGAAAAGTCTTGTCACAAGGAATACACATGTGAAATATGAAAGCCCTATCACTTCCCATTCAAAAGTTATGCCCAATGTTAAAGTTTTTGAAAAGTAGGTCAAAGGTCAAGGTCAAGGTCACGAGGTCAAAAATTTTGGTATCAATGGAAAAGTCTTGTCACAAGGAATACACATGTGAAATATGAAAGCCCTATCACTTCCCATTCAAAAGTTATGCCCAATGTTAAAGTTTTTGAAAAGTAGGTCAAAGGTCAAGGTCAAGGTCACGAGGTCAAAAATTTTGGTATCAATGGAAAGGTCTTGTCACAAGGAATACACATGTGAAATATGAAAGCCCTATCACTTCCCATTCAAAAGTTATGCCCAATGTTAAAGTTTTTGAAAAGTAGGTCAAAGGTCAAAGTCAAGGTCACGAGGTCAAAAATTTTGGTATCAATGGAAAGGTCTTGTCACAAGGAATACACATGTGAAATATGAAAGCCCTATCACTTCCCATTCAAAAGTTATGTCCAATGTTAAAGTTTTTCGGACAAACAGACAAACAGACAAACAGACAAACAGACAAACAGATAAACAGACAAACAGACAAACAGATAAACAGACAAACAGACGGACAGGCCAAAAACTATATGCCCCCGAATCTTTGATTCCGGGGGCATAAAAATGCTGAGAATATTCTGTATGTATTAACATAAAGAAGCAATATTGACGGTTGAAACGAATCCGACCGACGGACAGACATTTCGAGTTGTACTGTTACAAAAGTGTGAGAGAAATTAACTACCAAGCAAGATCCCACCAACACATCTATCATGTATGGTAATACTGGTTAGTCTCTTTTAATGAACATTATTCGTGTCAGTAATATAACCTAATTCCATGACACAGTTCCTATCACATTTTTACACGTCGCTGGTGGACACGTTCTGGGCAATGTGGCTGTGTAGTGGACACGTGGACCATGTTCACACTGATAAGTAATGGATAAAGATCATTCTTTGTCTAAAGGAGACAAAAACGTAAATCAGGGAAGGATAGATCAGAATAATCTTCACAAGAGATACTTGATGATCGTCAAAAACATACTGAAATCTATTACAGTACACAATTCTGTCTAAAAATATACAATGCATGTCCATAGGACTTGCAAATATGATCTTTCTCCTCCCTTTTCCATTTTGGCCAAATAAACATGGCCGAAAATGAAGAGATACTTAAACCATTTTTTCACGAAATCATGGGAATGGAAAGGGGGTCATATTTGCAAGAGCTTACGTGGTATATTGTCAGACTCTCCTCCTTTAACAATACACACCCACACCTTGAAGACCTATTGTACAAAGATCGCAATGTTCATCTCACAGTGACAACAAAAGTACTAGCAAACAAGACAGACAAGATCAGCAAGCAAGCTTTTTTGTGTCTCCATACGAAGCATTGGCGACACTTGGGATCACTTTGTCCGTTGTCCGTCTGTCTGTCACACTCTATATAAAAGTGATTCCTAACTGTCGCTATGTTTCGCAGGCAACACATGCATTCCTTGGAATGATTTCTTTTTTGATAATCGGAAAATAGACAAAGAATTCAATGAATAGTGAATAATGTCATTATGACAACAGGGAGAGACCGACATACCGATCAACTGAGACAGATGGACTGACGAATTCTTTTATTTTGAGGGCATGGAAAGGATTTGAGTGCGTTCCTTTGGTCGCATACTTTTGCTATTGGGTGAAACATTTCTTCTTTTCCAAATATGAAAACGGTCAATATATTTTTCTCCAGTTCAAGGATGCTAGAGATTATATTATGACATACGATAAAATGAATTTCAACACCTGCAAATTTTACTAAGTTATTAAGGACTATGTGTTGTATGAGAAGATACCATATTGTCGTTATATATCATTGCTCAGACTAATACGCCTCGGTGTCTTAGTGCATTATGACAAATAGACAAGCGCGGATCTGGAGTGGGTATTAGGGCCTGGCAGGGTCAGGAACACCCCCCCCCCTAGAATTTGCTAAAAAAATATACTGACTATTCCGTTTTCATGTATTGTTCAAAACCATATACTGGGCCCCATGACGTCCCGGACCATTCTCCACATTAAAAAAGTCTGCATTCGACCATGTATGATGATATTATTGACCAACTTTTCTGTTGAATATTGTCAATCCCCAACCCCACCTCACGACTTCCCACCAATATAAGTCATGACATAAAAAAAAAAGCTAGTAAGTGAAAGGTTGCCGCTGTCTCCCAGTACAATTACTGAGGTCAGTGGCACGTCGACCCGGGGGTAACGTACGTGGGTGATGTGTTAATCACTGACGGGGTGGGAAGTAAGATGTTAACGAGTTCTGATTGGCTACCTCGGTCTACGTTAAGTAGTTCCTGAAAGGTAATAATACAGGTAATATTACAGGTACTTACATCTAGACCAGGTATGACTGGGGTAATGTACATCTTACTCATTATTCCTGGATTTCTATGTTATACAACAATGCTTACTATATACTATATACTTGTATAGGGAAACTTGTATACGGTTACTAGTAAGAGCAATGGACAATTAAACTTTCCCCTGGAACAGAAATGCTACAACTTTCACTGTCTTGTATTTATTTATGGGTATCATTGCACCATACATAATTCTTTTTTAAATGACATACAAATGGCTATTTCCACAAGATTTATGCATATTGAAAAAACGCAAACTGCATCAATTCGAAGTCAGAACAACAGATCAGTCAAATCACAGATCATATACACTCAGCCGAACATTTGAACATCAAAGAACCCCCCCCCCCCCCCCAAAAAAAAAATCCTTTGAAAACGAGTGAAATCGTTTCAGTTACAGAAACATGAAAAGGAGATGCTCAAAATTCCCATTTAGTGTTTATACCTGTATACTCTGCACGACAAGAGGATGTGCATTGTACTCGAATATAAGGAAAGTATAAATGTAATCCTTTTGACGGATGAAGAAAAAAACAATTGCCTTATTATAAATTACACTAAATTGAGTGTCAATACATCAATAATTAATCCATCACCGTATTCTACCTCTTCCTTCCTCAAAACTTACAATCCGGCGAAGGATCTCCGCATGCAAATGAAATCCGTATGTGAATTTCGTTGATTTTTTCCAAAATAATGATTTAACCACCTAAGTTTCAAGGTAATTGTCTCCTTTTGACATTGGAAAATTGTTTAAAAGTATAATCATATAACGCCCATATTAATTATGTTCCTTTAATTCTATTTCACACTTAAAGTAATATATGTTAATGAATTCAGGTATCATAGCCTAATGGGTTGTAACTACGTATCAAAAACAAAACAGGTGTCTGCTCTTTGTCTTGCATTTCATTACGGATCAAAGTTACAAAAAGGTCACTCTCAAAACAAACACGGCCAGTTACTGACCACGCCTACAGAAACAAGGACATAGGGACGGACACACATAAAATATGACACAAACAAAATTTGTGAGCGCGACATTTCGAAATTCTTGCGCCTGAGCCAACCTTCTCCTCCTTTTTTCAAGGAATGATAGGTCAATGTCCATATGAGCAGTGCTTCTTCTTGTATTAATAAGGGGAACTATCCCTTTTCTTGTCGAGAAAATTAAACTAATTAGAAATCTGTAGATGTAGGCGTTTCCATTACAACCTATGATACTTGTCAGACAGACACTGGCGGTGCATTTATTGCCATTAAAACCTACAAACTCCTCCACCTATATGGTGGTCAACTAACTCAGTGGTCAGCGGTGTATAACCCGTGGCCCCAGGACATGCTTGACCTTCACCATCCAATACACAAACAAGACAAGGTCCGTATTCCAGTCTTCCTCGTACGTCTACGTCAAAAACAGTGTAATCAAACGTGGCCGTGTAATTATGATCCCCCGTATTAATATGTCAGCGCCGTGGACACATCTTATGTCACGTGGACATCTTGCATGGACACAATGACGTGCAAACAACTTTCTATACGTATCTTGTACATCTTACGAAAAAAAAAAATCTACGTACCAGAAAAATATGTATGATTATGTCATCTGTTGATAGATACACCTTTTTTTAAATTTGTATCCTGTAGGTATTCGATTTTTTCTTCTTCTTTTTTCGTAATTGATCACAAAACCGTCAAGTATCCTGATGTATTTACCATCAACCTTTCCCTTGACGAGTTCAAAGTGGTCATCATACAAATATCATACTCTGGACAGATTTATACTACTCCCGCCACTTGTACCTACATGTATGCATGCAAAAAGTAGACACGTGCGGGGACCAACTAACGTAATTCAGAAAAATAGGTCAAGCAACTAAATTTATATGACATACAGCTTTGTCTTCGAATATTAAAATGGTCCATGTGGTTATAAGTCACGGTAAAATGGTTTGTGATAACATTAGGTCAGCACTTAGTAACAAAAATAAAATCGGAGATGCGCAACGTTTGAATTTTCAGTATGCAAAACCGCATATTTCAAATCTTGCCACAGTAAACAAAAATTCCGTCTGCAGATTCATGAAATAATTGCATATTTATAAAATAATTTGTGGCACACTTTGCAACATATATTATTTTTTCCGTGACTTTATTTACGAACACAGATTCAATGATCCTATGAATATACAGACCCCCCCCCGATATTCAATTTGGTTCTTCAGATTTCAAATGGCGTGAGAATAGGGACCCGAGCAATACAGTTTCTTTAACTTTCTTTTACTTAAAAGAGTGAACCTTTATCACCTTGTTAGCTCAAAATGATTCTTTCTATTTCCCAATCTACTCTTCATTCCGTAAAAAAAAGAGCTAAATTTTAATTAGCTACTCATTTCCTATCATATGTACTTGTTCATATATAAATGATTTTTCTTCTGTACATATTGTTTTGTTTGTTTGTTTGTTTGGTTGGTTTTTTTTTTTTTTTTTTTGGTTTTGTTTTGTTTTGGGTTTTTTTTCTGGGAAAGGGGGGATGCTTTTATTTCCTTTTTTCATAAATCCTAGGTATGCGACTGAAACCTTAATATCGGGGTTTCAGTACCCCCCCCCCCCTTGGCTTACATGAAATTGTCATATACTTATTTACGTATAAATCTCGGTTTGTATTACACATCACTATGTAGATTTTCCGCAGGCTTTGTTTTGTGGTCTACTACCCATCGTGTTGGCAATCAATAACCGATGAAAATCTGGCCTTGAATTTTTGACTCCAGAAAACAGAGCGTTTGTTTACACAAGAGTCCGCTGTTCGGGGAAGTATATAATAGGGAAATACAAGACAGCTTACAATTTTACATTACTAAGTTAATTGAAGATAATATTCTCATACGTAAACAATAGAGTAGAAATTGTCGTAGTTACCATAAATGACCCCAAGAAACAAAAACACACTGGAAAAGCTGAAGTTCACAGAAAGAACTCTTAACATAAACGAAAGGATTTCCTGGGACAGAGAACATCAGGGAAAATATCCTGTTGTACCTTGTACACGTGTTATCTGGTCTGTAATACACAAGGAAACGCCAAATGTCAAAGTCTGGTTGAGATAAATTATCTTGTAAGAGCTTTTTCATTTTTATGAGAGTACGTAGTATATTTAATTAATGTATATATAACGCTGTGAGGCATACGTATGCTTGACTGACGTTACTCGTATCCTTGGCCTAGTCAGTAAAAAAGTTGAACGGTCATCGTCCGATATTTGGACCCGAATGAAAACGAACTACAAACCCCACCCACCGCAAATATCAATCTTCTGAAGGGACAGATGTATAGCACAAATGAATAAATTCAATTGACTAATACCCGAATTCCTTAACTCGGTCTCTTAATTTCCTAGTCCATATTTTTCTGCGTTCGTTTTCGTTGTAACGTCACATCAACGACGCAATAGCATTGTGATGTCACTATGAAGGTAAGGTCTGGGGTCATTAACGAGGACATTTAGATAAGCAATTTCAAAATAGGAAATCAGACTACTAGATAATGGAGTGTGCAAGGTTGATATATATCACGGATGATCACATAAATAGTCTACCTTACACTCCTCACATAAATACACTGATCGATTCAAAAATGACAATTGATTGATATAACCTGCAATTTAGTCGTCACTTTCTGCTGAGTTATTGAATACTGTCATACATAAATACTTTCATTGTAAAGTATGGACTTCTCCTTTGGGGCATAATTAAAACTGAAATTAAAGGAAGCTTAAAGGGTGTGTAAATGCAATGTCAGTGTATGCAATATGATATCATATAGGTAGGGAAAGATCTCATGTAAAATATAGAGGGGGCCAAAAGATTGATCCCGCTTTTTGACCGACAGATCCCCCCTTTTTTTCCTCAAAATCCGCCCATATCTAATAACAATCTTCTATGAAAATGTATTAGTGTCAGTGTGACATATAGCAGCAGTCAACCTACCTCGATCGTTGACGGCTCAAAATATTTGTTCTGGTCCCAGAGGGTCAACAGCTGTAAACAGAGAGTACGTCAGCACTTAGTGTAAGGTTGTCAAAGCCAGAATTAAAACTGACATGATGCTAACATTACAAGTTGAAATTTATGTGATAACGATGACATAAGCATTATAATAATATTATAATACTCTTGACTTAAAATCGAAAGTTTGTTAACAGCTTATTTTAAGTGTATACTAACTTTGATGAGTTTCTGTTTCTTGTCTTCGTCTATCCCAGTGCTGGCTGTACAGAATATAGGCACCACCACCTTCTCAAGGCTTGTCTTCAACTCGGAGGCATTTTTCCTGACACTGAAGACAAATAAGACAATTACAAGGCTCATCTTCAACTCGGAGGCATTTTTCCTGACACTGAAGACAAAATAAGACAATTACAAGGCTCATTTTTAACTCGGAGGCATTTTTCCTGACACTGAAGACAAAATAAGAAAAATACAAGAAGGGAGGAGATCTCCAACAAGACCCCGTTGCAGCGTCAACAGCAAAACACCCGATGCAAAAAAAACACAAAAGACGAGTACAGCACGAGACGGAAAAGAGACACACGACATGTAAACATCAAACACAAAAGACTACACATAAACCGACGAGACCAATGGGCAACCGGTGCCGACTTTGGACGGCCATTTGTCACGCAAGTAGCAAATGGTATGGTTATCCTGGATTACGTGCGCACAACCCTCTCACTTCTCCAATTACCCAGAGGTCTCGAAAAACGTACAATTGTGATGTAAAACAACATCCTCGCTGTAAGATGACCTCACACAAACAAGACCGCGAAACGTAGAGGCCCCAGAAACACAGATGAATATGTAAATGGATATAAAAAGAGGGCATGCGTAATACAGTCCGTGCTCTGCCGGCTGTAGCGAGCTCATGTATGTAATCACCCGAGGAGTCCGACTGACATTCAGAGAGGACAGGTGGTCGGGGCCCTGTCTTCTCTAAAGAGGTTTGGACAAGGCCCGTCATGGAGTCCCGTCGTCACAGTCAGTCAGAGTGCAAGTCTCAAGGATGCGCTTGTACAAGACTATAGATTGGTCAAGTATGATCTTCAAATTGGAGACATTTTTCCTGACACTGAAGACAAAATAAGACAATTACAAGGCTCATCTTCAACTCGGAGGCATTTTTCCTGACACTGAAGACAAAATAAGACAACTCGGAGGCATTTTTCCTGACACTGAAGACAAAATAAGACAATTACAAGGCTCATCTTCAACTCGGAGGCATTTTTCCTGACACTGAAGACAAAATAAGACAATTACAAGGCTCATCTTCAACTCAGACGCAGAATAAGACAACTACTAGCTAGTTTTCATTTGTTAATGTAGTTTTAAAGAAAATTTAAACAGACAGATCATTTGACTGTTCAAGAAAAGGCATGCCACCTGTTTGACCCTATATCTATGAACTTGACCCTCATTGGGTGTTGAGTCTTGTCATATCTGACCATCTTTGTAAGTTTGATGTAGGTCTTATGCCTGATCTATCATATATGTAAAAGTTTGACTACAAGACAAATGGACAGACTAACAGACTGACATCTGAGACAAAGTGATCCTCATCTTTGCTTTAGCTTTTCAGGCTACATAAAACTTGATATATAATAGAAGTCTTGGTTAGAGCTGATGACAGGAAAAGGTGAAACAGGGATGCAGTTTTATCAATTACAACTATTAAAGATACTTCATGCAAGTCATAATGAATCGATAATTAACCAATGTAATATGCACCTCCACGTGCATCTCTGATAGTAATTTACACCTCAGATTGACATGTAGTATAATCATATCGTAAAAACAACACCGCAGTATGTTAATGTGGTCTACATTTGTCAAATTTAATACCTACTACATATGCTTAATGATACTCAAAAATATATTACTTTTTATATGTATTCAACAGAATCCTGTAAAAGTCACAATAAGGTCATCTAATGATGTACCTCAAAAACTGACAGATAGAACGAGCAAAAATCAGGCTCATTATAATAAAGATGACAGAGTCCATAACCCAGCCCATAGTGAAGGTCGTTAATGACGTTGAAAAGGTACAATCTCAACTCAAACACATGAAGGTCATAAATAAGGTTTGTTGCGGACAGTCTATGCTCAAAAGCATTCCTCAGCAGCAATATATAAGGTCATATATTAAGTTTGTTGGGTACAAATGTTATGTCTTCAAATTGATCATTTAAGAACAGATAAATTTGCAGCATGGACCAGACATGCACATTTCGGGTACTTAAGTCTTTCATGAAAATTGTAAGCTATAGCTTAGCTTAGCTTATAAATATTAACCATCTATGACTATATATATCATTTATGAAGTATATAGGGTACAGTCCTGACTCTTCAGACATAAAGGTGTTATCTCTGCTAAAACACACATATGATGAAAATTATCAAAGATGAGATATTTCAACTCAAGTCTCAGCACAAACACACTGGCACTTGTAACTGATGAGATATTTCTAAGCACACTAACATCGATTTCGTTCATGTCAAACTTCATGAAATATGTAAGCTATGATCTCATTACAAATACACTACAAAAATATCAAAAGATAAAGAAAATCATTGATGACAATCTCAGTTCAAACACATTTACCAATAATGAAGTAGGTCATTGGTGAGATATATAAGGTGTGATTTCAGTTCAAACACACTTACCAATGATGAAGTAGGTCATTGGTGAGATATATAAGGTGTGATCTCAGTCCAAACACACTTACCAATGATGAAGTAGGTCATTGATGAGATACATAAGGTGTGATCTCAGTTCAAACACACTTACCAATGATGAAGTAGGTCATTGGTGGGATATATAAGGTGTGATCTCAGTTCAAACACACTTACCAATGATGAAGTAGGTCATTGATGAGATATATAAGGTGTGATCTCAGTTCAAACACATTTACCAATAATGAAGTAGGTCATTGATGAGATATATAAGGTGTGATCTCAGTTCAAACACACTTACCAATGATGAAGTAGGTCATTGATGAGATATATAAGGTGTGATCTCAGTTCAAACACACTTACCAATGATGAAGTAGGTCATTGATGAGATATATAAGGTGTAGTCTCAATTCAAATGCAGCATCTGGACTAACAATTCTGAAAGACAACATGAAAAAAATATATAACACTTTCTTAGATTATACTTTTTGTGATATACTATAGGTATATTGATATATGTATTTATAATGGTAATTCTAATATGACTTGATTCTTTTTCCCTATTAAGACAACAGACTGCGAGCCGGGCTCTATTCTCCAATATAGGCCCTATAGCGATAAGCCACGCCTACCCATTTTCTGAAAACAGATAAAACGGCAGGAACTGGTTTTTACCAAGAATCGATTTTGTCGTAAGGTCCAAGTTTGGTCATCATTAGAATAGAAATAAAAAATGACAAGCCAGGCTCTATTGTCTCATAATGCCCTCGCGTCCTCAGCCAATCACATTTATCACCTCGCCGCTGGCGCGGCTCGGTCATAAATGTGATTGGCTGAGGACGCTCGGGCATTATGAGACAATAGAACCCGGCTTGTCATTTTTTATTTCTTAAATTTATAATATTTGTATCATTACTCTTTTTCTGTCTTACAGTAGCAAATTTAGGTAGTCAGTGGGTGTTAAACTCTGTTGAAAATACTGGAATCTTCCCAAAAAAAAGGTTGCTTTACTTCATGAGAAGATTTCTTTCTGTTCAATTCTGATTTGTTTGATTAAGAATTTAAAAGTTTTACACATGCATACAAATCATCAATGATGTGAAAGTGAAATTGACCAAATTCACAAAAAAACTAGAAAAATCAAACAGCAAATGTCACCTTTGGGAATTGGTGCATAATTAGCTAAATCAACTCTAAAATATTTCATTGAATTCCCTAGATGTTTATAACACACAAACTTTGTTGTTGTGATATTCATCTTTTCTTGATTTACGTGAAAGATCAATTGTTGGTGCGAATAACAGTAAATTTGTATTCTATTCATAGCTTTGATCTCATTCCGATGGTCTTATTTTCCTTTTTTATCATTTCACAAACAATGATACTTTTGTTTGTACAAATATAATAAACAATCAAGAATTATCATAGGATGTACTTTATTAAATATCATTCCTTGCAGTCAGCCTCTCTATGTTCTCTTTCATTTGTTCATTATTGTAAAATAATTCCAAAAGCACACATTATACTTTGAAATTAAGTTCAAATTTATGTAAAAACAGTCGCTATCTTGTACTAATGTCAAAAGTTAAAAACTCATGCATAATATCAAGGCATCTTAACCACACCCTGACAGTTTCACAGAATTACTTAAATTAAACTTTGATAAAAATGTCCGTTCACATGATCAACTCAATTAAAATTCAGACAATGAATCTTATTAAGTTTTGCATACTGTCTCTTTAATGTACCGGTATCATAAACTCAAGTGATTAATTCTCGACAGGTATGCGACAAAACGGTGAACAATTTTATGTAATCATCTTTCACTTCTCATCTGCACTTCAGGTCACATGGAAGACTGAATGCTTGTTTGAAATAATTAAAATACGAACAACCTCAGCTTTCCAGGTGCACCATTCCTTTTATTTTTCAATCCTGATATTATTTGAACTATTGTAAATGAAGCGTTTTACACTTATAATTCTTCTTAGACTTTTCCTTATGCTAATACTGTACTAACATTCAGATTTTTTAGCCTAATAGAGGACATAATTAAGGACATTATAAACGAGCAGTTTTTACTTTTCAAGAGAAAGGATGTTTACCTTAATCGAATGATGTCAGCCAAATTGTTTTGGTCCAAAACAGTAATAAATTATTCATTGTTACATCAAAATAAAATGATATGATGACATCAAACAAATGAGATTTTTGTAGCGGCATCAATAAATAATGTAATGATTAGTTCTCAGTGCCTGATTTTTTCACTTCCCATATGTCTAATGTTTATATATATATTGTGGAGTGTTTTAATCCCTTTTTTTTGAATAGTGCGAAATTGTTACAGTCAAATGCAATGAAATACAATATTACTTCTGACTTTTAAGATGAATTTTGACTTCTTATTCATTCTGGAATCATATTCCTATTGTAAAATTATTTGGTTATACAACATTAACCTTACACAACATTGATAAGTAGTGTGTGAACCACACAAAGTATATTGCTTTCTCTTCTGTTTTGTACGTATGTTGTATATTATGTAGAATATAGGCGGATGTACATATACATAATTCACTGTACATTATTTTTGTTATGTGTTAGTACTGTAATTGTATAGAGTAGCCAACATGTAATGACCTCTCGCTCTAAGGCTAATAGTCTCAATGCTATAAATAAAGATATGTATCATGCGATGTATACAATCTATCTAGCTTACTTTCATGTGTAAGCTTGCCAAGTCTAACTTTTAAATTGTTTTATCTGATATTTATGTACACATAGAAAGTTTTCACATTCTTTCAGTCTGAATGATGCAGGTATCATAGATAATTGCTAGAGCTATTTGTTGAATAAGCTATGTAAACCCAGGAAGGAGCATGCATCTATAGGTTAGGTATGCATCTATATGTCAGATGTTGTAGATAATTGATGTAGATGTAGTTAGTGGGTAATCATCACATAATATCAAAGAGTAAACCAGACAGTTATCACCTATATATATAATAAAACACCGCTAAAGACGGTATGGCCGGATTGCAAAGTAAGTTTTTGTCACCAACTGGGTCAAGGTCACTAAGTCAAATATTACAGCATACATTGAGAGGTCTTGTCAGAGGCAAACTACATGTATAATATAAAGTTTCTACTGTATACAGTTCCTTAAATTTTGCTTAAACCAGGAACTTTAACCAAAGTCTTTAACTAGGTCAAAGTCCAAGGTCAAGGTCACTAGGTCCAATGTTACCGCATAAATTGAAAGGTCTCGTCATGGGCAACCTAAAAGTATAATAAAAGGTTTCTACTGCATACACTTCCTTAGATTTTGCTTAAACCAGATACTTTAACCAAAATCTTAAACTAGGTCAAAGTCCAAGGTCAAGGTCACTAGGTCCAATGTTGCGGCATAAATTGAAAGGTCTCATCATGGGCAACCTAAATGTATAATATAAGGTTTCTACTGCATACAGTTCCTTAGATTTTGCTTAAACCAGAAACTTTAACCAAAATCTTTAACTAGGTCAAAGTCCAAGGTCAAGGTCACTAGGTCCAATGTTGCGGCATAAATTGAAAGGTCTTGTCATGGGAAACCTATATGTATAATATAAGGTTTCTACTGCATACAGTTCCTTAGATTTTGCTTAAACCAGGAACTTTAACCAAAATCTTTAACTAGGTCAAAGTCCAAGGTCAAGGTCACTAGGTCAAACGTTATGGCATAAATTGAAAGGTCTTGTCATGGGAAACCTATATGTATAATATAAGGTTTCTACTGCATACAGTTCCTTAGATTTTGCTTAAACCAGGAACTTTAACCAAAATCTTTAACTAGGTCAAAGTCCAAGGTCAAGGTCACTAGGTCAAACGTTACAGCATAAATTGAAAGGTCTTGTCATGGGCAACCTTCATGTATAATATAAAGTTTCTACTGCATATAGTTCCTTAGATTTTGCCTCAACCAGAAACTTTAACCAAAATGTTGACGGCAGACGGACAGACGGACGGACAGACGGACGGACGGACGGACGGACGGACATCGTCAATCTATAGACCGGAATTGCTTTGCAATCCGGCCAATTACATACCATTAGCACAATGACGGACTTACAAGTTGATATGAATAGAGGTATGATTACTAAACCAGGTCATTCTATTCTATGATCAGTATAATGGCATAATGAATGTAAACTGAAACTAAAAGTTCCGTAGGTTATTCCCCTGGATTCTACTTCCATAACGGTATAACCAGAAATTTTTCACAGAAATCTAATATCTGCTGTTTTCAAAAGTAACTTGAAAACACCATAATATGTTGTCACATTTGAATTTTACGAAATGTAAAGAAATTCTTCCAATGACATGCCTTTGTTATGCTGGATTTTCATTGTACATAATATCGGCGGAGGGATCTTTCAGTTAAGCTATCTCTTAAGAGTTAAATGGCAAAGGATGACCAATGGACCCAATTTTTCTACATTTACCCATCTTGCATATTTCTGATGACAAAAGATCAATAATGTTAGAAATCTCTACCTTGTTCATTAATATCTTGTTTTGAAATCTTGAAGAAAAAAAATTACCTATGAAAATGTTTTACCTCCAAATTGACCATTTTGATACTTGTAATAAGTCCTGGTTATAAAGATCAAGGCACATGACAATATTATCAACAACTAACACAACTATTTAGTAGAACAGTGTTAATCCAACAACAAAAACATTTCAGTGTTCTAGTCACTACATACTGTGCGGTTAATCTGGGCAATAGAAATGCAAGCAAAAAAGTCACACACACAAACATACCTAGTGGCCATGTAATTGGGCTGTACCAACCTTTTTTGCAAATAATTAGCAATAAGGTCGCAGTGTTTCTCTGTAGACGCACAGTGCTGAAATATCCAACTTTTCCCATTCTGAAAATGTGGAAGCAATATTGAGAGTATTGTATCAAGATAATGTTAAATGACAGATAAATTTAGGATGACCAGGTGGTTTTTTTTTCTCACTGTATGCAACAACCTTGACCTCCAAGTCCATGATCAATAAAATGCTTCTTACATCTACGATAACCTTGACCTCTCCGTCTAGGAAAATTAATGTGCTTTATAAAACTACAAAATGTATATACTTGACACCTTGGTCTATGAGAATCCATATGCTTCTAGCACCTGGTATGACCTTGACATCTTGACCTTGACCTTGACATCTTGCTCTATGAAAATCATTGTACTTCATCCTTGCTTCGTGAGCAAAGAAAGGTTTTATGATCTTCATATGTTATTTTTAGCTTGGAAAGTGTGTACAATATGAAATATTTTGTATTGGGAAACATGATTGATGACTCCATGGGGTTGTAATTAAAATAATTGCTTGGTACACACACGCATACAATCAGACAAACACAATTACTGTAAAAAGATACAAAAATCAACTTACTAGAATAGCATCTTTTGTACAAGAGTCTATGATTGGTTGAACAATGGAATGCAGATCTTCCATTTTAACATCACACTCTATGCTCATCTGTTCCAATTCGTCATCCCTCACTTTTATCAAAGCTTCATCAATATGGATCTTGAATGAAAAAAAATATTTTCAATTAGACCAATGTTTATTGTTTGAGAAATCCAAGGACATTTAAGTTATGATATGATTAAATTTCTCAAAAATCCACAGTACTTTAACCAATTCAGCAGGAAATTGCTGGCAATCCATCTCTTTTTTTTTTCTTCTTGTTGTAAACTAAGCTGATACTTGTACACGTGTTTTCAAGGTACTTATAAGCGTTTTTTTTTTTTACTTATTGGTGGGGGGGGGGGGGGTCAACAACTGTTAACAATGCTTTTCTTCTAACCATGTTTACAGGTCAGAGACCAAATGTTTGGTACAAGAGGAATATTTTTGAAACAAAAAGCAATATTTCAATGTTTCATCCTAGAGATTCAAGCACACATTTTAAGGATGTCCAGACAGACATATTGGTTGATGAATGGATGGATGGATGGATAATACTTTCCATTTATGTCACTTTAATGTGGAATACAGTTTGATGTACTTATACCTAGTTTATTACAGACATTCAACTTTAATTCGAAAAGATATTGAGAGGAAAAAAACAAGAGGAATTGTGATTTAATTATATATGTATCATTTGCTATGTTGTGAAACATGAACTTCAATTTCTCGAACATTCTTCATATGACCCAGTTATAGGTTATGAGCACGTCTTTCACACCTGATCTTCTGACAAGACAAACAGGTATAGTGTTAAAATTTATAGTATTCTCATTAAAATTCATTTTTTCCCAAATAAATGTCAGTAATTCATAGCATATTCGTCATACACTGTCAGTATCTAAAGAGCAAATGAGCATTGAACCTTGTTAGTGAAGAATGGTTTCATAATCACAATAATGGCAAGATTTTCAAGATTAAAACAAAAATCTGCAAATTTAAAAGCAATTGCGGGATCGCTAAATGCTCGATATCACACCTATTAGCACCTACTTATCCATAAAGACATCACTATGAAATGTACAATCAAAATTTTGTTGATAGGCCAATGATAAAGTGGTGAAGGTCTGCCCGCATGTGTGAATTCAGACATTTGAGGATCCCTCTTTCTCTGCGTTTGAAAAGGCAAAATTGCACTGATTTTCAATATACAATGTAGATATATAACCACAATATTCCACTACCTGTTGTTGCTGTATCAGACTTTGATACTGGGCTGCCAAGTTCTGCTCACTCTGCTTAATTTGCTGGTCCATCATAACCTGGTGCTGAGCAACCTGTTGCTGCAGATTTTGTAGTTGTTGCTGGAGAGGCTTGCTGTGTTAAGGCCTGTAGTGGTTGCTGAGGAGGAAGGCCCTGGGGTGGTGGCTGTTGAGGAATGCCAGTTGGAGGAGGTTGCTGGGGTAGACCTTGAGGTGGAGGTTGCTGAGGAATGACAGGAGGAGGTTGTTGTGGGAGGCCCTGTGGAGGTGGCTGGCTCATTGGTTGTTGACCAGGTTGCTGACCAGGTGGCTGCCATGGTACTGTTGGCAGAGACTGTGGGGTAATAGCTTGTTGCACCAAAGACTGCTGTTGTTGGGAAAGCTGCTGCTTCTGTTTGTTTGCAACTGCAAAAGAACATGAACAATCAACTATAACATGTAGGAAAGAACATGAATATACCTTTTAACTGAAATTGAATCAACATTTACATAAATTTTATCAAGAGTGTACTACAAAGATCCCCGAAAATGAATGAAAATAAGAAATGATGACAGCTGACACTCAAAGAATTTAAATTTTCTGAAGCTTCATGATTTTATCTTGCACCTTTCGTGAGATATAACTAAGAATGTTTAAAAAGATGGTCAAAATGAGAGTTCTGGTCACGGGTAATCAATATACATACAAATGTACATGTAGAGCAAACAGCAAAGACTATTTTACAAATCAATCTTTGACATTTATGACCTTCAACTTCAACTTGGGTACTTGCGAAAATCCATACGGACATTTATAACGAGGATCAAGTTGTCGGCGTCTTGACCTTGTCTTTAGACAGAAGTCATGTGCAGTCCAATCGTTTACAGAAAAACAAGGAGGGAGCTCGACCTGCAGGGAGTCTGATGTGGAGTACACAAACTTATTCAACAATGAAAATTAAAGTAGAGCAAGTGACCATATTTCGTCGTATTTTTCGTACATTTCTTTGTAAATCTCAAAACTTTGATACCAATTCAATAATTGCTTTTGCTAGAATTTAATTTAACTCCATTCTCGATTGAAAAACTTCAAAAACAATTTATTTTATGCAATTCATTGTTTCCTTAAAAAACGTCAAAATATTTCGTTTCCATGTTTTCGGGGGTGACCATATTTCGCCGTTTTTGTTGATATGTATCCTATTTACACACAAACGGACAAAAATTGTGATTTCATTTTCAGGAAATGTTTCGTCACCACTACTTCTATGAAATCATGCCAAATAAAATGTTTTCTTTTTTTTTTTGGTTTTTGTAAAATTTCTGATGTTTACGTCTAAAATTTGTTGTTTTCGTTCAATTTTCCACATTTTATGGTATTTTTTGTCAAAATTGAGCGCAGGATATATCACAATCTATCAAAACATGACTACTACGGTCATATTTGAAAGGATTTTGAAAAATAAACTTGATGAACATTTCCGATAGCCAGTAAGAAGCAATTAACTATGAAACGGCGAAATATGGTCACCGGCGAAATATGGTCACCGGCGAAATATGGTTCCTAGCTCTAGTCTTTGGATTTTTTCAAAGCACATATATTTATTCTATGAGGGAAAAAATCGGAAACTCCAGTCTATTCACAAAGACGGGGTCGATTTCGGTGGACGGTTCCATTTTGGCACCAGCAACCCTGCCGATTTGACCAAAAATTGCCCAAAAGACACAAATTGGGAGGAAAAGAAAGATTAGGTCACTGCCGAGGACGAGTGCCCCCCCCCCCCCCCCCCATCTTTTTTTTTTCAACGAGCATATATGTTACGTACAAAATAAGTTTTGTTTTTTTTTTTTTTTTTTTTTTTTTTCTGCACATGCATCACACTGCATACTTCACCTATTGTATACAGAATTTACATCGCTGTAAATAATATTCTTGGATATTACAGACATCGCGAAAGTTTTTACAACTTACCAGACATTTTTTAACTTTTGTAGAAATTCAAACATGTTTATCTAGAAAAAGTTGAAAAATATTACCAGACCGAAGCAAATTTTACCAGGTTTGTCTGGTATGTCTGGTGACTTTCGGATTGACTGATATTACAAGCCTGAAAATTTTGCATATCTGAAAGGAATCTTATCTTGAAATCAGTAGGGTTTCTTTCTCGTACTATTGACATCTGTCATAATTAGATACTAAGTGTCATAAGTTAGGATACTTTGTAGTCTGTAACCTGCCAAACAGACGAGGTTACCATACGTGTAGATCCCCCCCCCCCCCCCCCAAAAAAAAAAACAAAAACAAAAAAAACTTTGCTCAGCTGAAACAATTATATGACTGATATATCATTATTTTCCTTTTTTCAACTCAAAATAATTGACTCTCAATGTATAATTCACTTCACTTAGTACCACCGTTTTTACTTAATTTGAGAAGAATATTAAACAGGTCATTTCGGATAATTATCTGTCTTACACATGCATTAATTTCTATGCTCAGTAACGAGCAAAGCTAATTAATCATAACATTTCTTTTGACTTTTAATGACAATGTAATTAACACAATTCCCTATTTCATCTAATATCGTTAGCCGATTGCGAATGATGAATGTGTATGGTCACACATAAAGAACCAATTATTTTGATCGAAATCAAAATATTATACACGTGTCTATTTAACATAAGCTTTGTTTGTAATAAGATCACTCGAAAAATGAGCATGAAGAACATATATATGAACACACTATCCTCAGAAGTACATAAAGTAATATGAAACTATACACCCGACGGTCGACACTTTGAGGGTCAAATCTGTATATACCAACACTTACATGAGCAGATTTTCTTATTAAGAAATTGTTAATTGAAATAAAATTTGTTAAAAAAAATATCAAAGGCTATTGTATGAGGTTAAAAACTTTTGGAACAAAAGAGAAATCTGTACGATGAAAACACGTGGGAAAAAAAACATTGTATCACACACCTTATCGAAAATTTACAACTTAGGTTGAAGTTTTTAAGATTGACAGACAGACAGACGGAGGGATGTCCATACGAAAAAATAAGTCTTAGGTAATATAAAGACAAAAAATATATCGGTCAGCACAGGTCTATATTATCATTTCGTTGTGCATATCGAGATTCCTTCAAAGAAAGGAGGTTTAAAAGAAGTGAAGTTCGGTTTCCTCATAAATTAAATTTTACGAGTATATAGATAAAAACCGAAATAATTATGTCAAGAAGATCATAATCACAGAAAATTGACTTTTCAATTATTGATGGTCAAAGGTAAGAACCCCCAACTAGCACGGCTAATCAGGGAGGGTACATACTCAGGGGCGGTACCTCTGATGTCGCCCCGATCCCATCACAGTTATAATACGAAGCCGTTACACGCATTCCAGGAGTCCTTAACCCAATTCACACCTCTTTGATTCCAGGTTTTTCCTTATCACTTAATCTGGTATAAACATAATGTATTTCCTACAGCGGTTACCTGAGACGGAAATGTTAATCAACACATTTAACACATGACCTGCATCAAAGACGAGGCCGAAATACATACTAACATAGGATCCGTCATTACATCTATAGTAGGTTTCGTCATAACATAAAGTCTAAGGGGTTGATTCTAAAGAAAGATGAAAAGTTACAAAAGCAATTGTCAGTGCACCTTGTGTGCATTTTTCGGACAGACGATGTAATCTTAATAAACCAAAATGTATCTTAAAGGACTAGCACTTATAAGTGAATTTATGCCGATTTTCCGATACCATTTCATATAAGTATCACTACAATGTACAAATCTATATAAAATGGATGCTTTGAAATTTGTTCGTTTGTTCCCGTCTAATGCTATCATTAGTGAAGAGATACTGTATTTATTTTTTAAGCTCTACCGGCCTCGAAATACAAGCTCTTCAGAGCTTATGTTGTATGTTTGCAATATTCGACAATAAATATTCTTATATAGAGCTTCTGTATCTCTATCTGTTGTCCGGTGTCCGTCTGTCTGTGTGTCTGTCTGTCTCTTAACAATTTCTCAGTTTGCATCAAGATCTGGTCTATTTGTGTGCCTGAAATTTTGTTTGAGCCTCTGAACTCCAGGCTCTTAGAAATGGGTGTGGTCATTTTCTCCTACATGTATATAAGTCAATATAACCCTTTGAACACCCAATATTCAGAAAGTATTATTGATAGAGACTGTTAGAGAATTAATTCTTTTTGAATTATAATCAGTCTTTGGTCTATTTGTGCACATGATATTTTATAGTCTCTTTACCCCAGGGTCTTAGAAATGAGTGTGGTCATTTTCTCCTATATAAGTCTATGTAACATTGTGAACACCCAATTTTCAGAAAGTATTACACAAATGTATTGATAGAGAGCTAACTCTTTTTGAATTATAATCAGTCTTTGGTCTATTTGTGTACATGATATATTTTTAGCCTCTTTAGCCCAGGTGATGGGTGTGGGCATTTTCTCCTATGTAACTATTTTCAATCTTGCGAACAACACCTCTCAGAAATTTTAATTGATAGAGAGTGAAAACCAGGTATCAGAAAGTATATTTGACGGAGAGTTAATCTTTTTGCATTATTATGTGTCTGTGGTGTAGATGTGCACCTGATATTTTGTGTGAGCCCCTGATTCACAGGGTCTTTGAAAATGGGTGTCACTATAGTGAATTTAATGAAAAAAAAAAACCAGTAGAGCTTCAGTCTCATTAGAGATTTCTGGTTTCTAGAAGACCCTTTATCACTGGCTCAAGATATTCAATGTAACTTTGGAATGCATCATAGATAGGACCTCAGGTTTACAAACAGTTTGTAATACTAAAACTGATAAAAGTTGTTAAACTATAATTTTATAGTCAAGCAAAATTTAGCGAAATTACATGAATCTACATGTAATATATGCTTTATTACAAAGAGCTGACACAAACAACTCAGCAAATACTTGGAATAAATAGAATGCACATGTTTCCATTTCCAATACCTATCATCAATTCTATATTAGTTCTATAATATCATCAGAGCTGATACATTCAGTTCATTTGAATACTGCAATTTTTTTTTAATAATTTCGTGCATAAATATTTTTTTTTTAGAAAACCAAAGTAAACATACTGGATATTTTAAATTTAATGAGGCTGGATCTGATTAGAAAATGATGAACTTCTACCCAAGGTATTTTGACTAAATTCGGATCATATAATTGCAGTATTATAAAATTCATTTTATGGGAAAGAAAATAGAAGTTGACCGTTCAATATTAAGTAGGGGTCATCTCAAAGATAATGGCATCTTACCATGAGACCTTATGGGGTTTTACTGCAAAATAATGATTTTCCTCAAAATTTTCATGTTTCTGCGCAAGAGATTTTAATCAAATTCATGTTATTTATTTGTTGTACTTCAAATATCATTTTAAGAAAAAGAAATTGAAATTTCACCGTCATCATTTTTTTCTAATTGTACACAGCCTCGTTAAAAGATAAAACCTTCAATGCTGATGCATGTATAATGTAGATGTATATTTGTACATTATTTCCATGGAAGATATTGCAGTACAGTGAAACTGATTACATGTATCACACATCCCAACTGAACTTACAGAAACATTTTGTACTTTAATATTTTATTTTTAAACACCATGTAATTATACTTTTTCTACAAGATCACCATGATTACTTACTAGCTTGCTCTGTTGTGACTCGATACTGGTAGTAATTGAAATACTCTCCGCCAAATAAAAATGAAAATTTAGGATTATCCTTCTGCTTTTGCTTGGTCATCTGTTCAAATTCTGGTCCATTCCTTGCTACAAAATTAGCTAATTTGTCCACAATATTCTTAAGCTCAGCATCTGAAATAAACATTTTCATTGAAATAAACTGCTATATTCAGATATCATTCACTGACATATATCAAGGATAGGTATAACCATCATTTTTTCTTTGTAATACAAACATAAAAAAGGTAAAACATGAGATAATGATAAACTTGAAGGCCAATGGGGGACTATATAAGGCTATTAAAAGGGGACAGATGAATTTTCTGTCATTTCCTCACTGACCGCTATAGGGTTAACATCTCTAATTGGTATCTGATTGGTTCATTAAGTGCTAAAAATAGTGGGCAAAAGTTAGGAACTGCATTCAAGTCATGAGATTCATTTGAACTGGGCTAATTATAGCTGCTACCTGGGTACATGTATTTAAGCAGGCCATTTTCAAAAGAGTTGGGCCTAATTTTGGCTCCATTCAAAAATAATCACATTTTGACAGAAAGTTTTCTCAAGTCTTCCTTTCAAGAAAATTGAGAAATTAATCTGGGTTTTTTTTTTTTTTTTTTTGTTTATCAGTAAATGAATCTTAAATCTGGTAAATTCCTGTGATGATTAATGTGATAACCAATGTGATTATAAAATAACAAATGTCTGTGATATATCATGTGCTTCTGTGTGATTTATGTACCAACAATTATCTCATTTGTTGTTTCAACTGAGATTATACATGTATGTGTTATGCTGAGTTTACATAAATAAAATTCGATTCAAAATTCAATTAAATTCAGTCACTATTTAACCATTAAACATTTCTCTCAATTTGATGGTTATTTTATGGATGCGGAATATGAACTTATTTTGATTCCACATGTTATAAATTAGAATAATTTCCAAATGGGATCATTCATGCCATATAGGTCTCTAAATAGGCCTGATTTGGGAGCCAATTTTTTGGCCCATTCCAAATGCAAAATAGTACCTTTCACAATTTTATTTGCCATTTTTTCCCAATTTGACACCTCTTAGAAAATTTGAAAAAAATGCTTAACTTCAAGTGAAACTTGACGAGAAATCTAACGAAGAAGGCACTGTAAATAGATTACCAAAATTAAGCATTGTACTTCATTTTTCCAATTTTTGAGAAAGCACCGCTATTTTTCCCAATTTTAAAGGGACGGCATCTGACAGTTCCTGCATTGCGAGAGCCTTGTCATGTATCTGTCAGGGCTTGCTACAAAGCCCTACAGTTCTGTATCTCAAATGTACAGACTATCTTAACCTCACTCCTCAATTCGTGTAGGTAATCATAAACACAGGTGCTTGAGTCAGAGAAATTTTTAGGTCTTCCGACTTCCGTCGGAAGACCTATTGTTTTCGTAACCGTGGAAAATTGGATCAGCGATTTCTCAAGAACCCTGTAAGCTAGGACAATGAAAGTTCTCCAACGTTACGTTTGGAGTAAAAGCTAGATTGGTCTTTTTTATTTTTGGTCTCTGTTATTTTTTTATCATGTTTTTTAGTAGATTCAAATATTTGACAGGAGCGTCGAATTACTCAAAAGGACCGAAAATTTCATGTTTTGCTATTTGTAAGCTTAAATATCTCGTATTTTGCTATCTACAAATTCCATTCTTTTTGAAAGTCGACAGCCATGCAAGATATGAAATGCTAGATGCACACTGTAACGATTTATTACGATGACGTCCTTCACCGTCCTTCATATTTCCAAATTCAGAAGTTCATAGGAGGAAGACACTTTTTTGCTTATAATAGTAAACAAAAATTAAGCTTATGAAGTTTCCTAAAAATTTCAATATTATTATTTTTTATCCATATATCTGTCTTATTTAGTCTTTCTGATTTTTCCTATCTCTTACTGTTGAAAAGATATGAGCATCGAAATTTTGAGTTGGGTATTTCGATACACCTTTACGCCAACAGATCGGGCGCACACTAAAATTGGTAGTCCGAGTCCGACTCGAGAAAAGCAGTGTTGAGATTTTCAAATTCAGATTTCACGGCAATGATGAATATGCATTTCATAAATACATTTCGATATACACAATTTGATTTTAAAACAGTTGATTAATTTAGAAGAGATCAGCTACAACCCAGAATTTACACACAAAAAGTGGTAGTTTGATTACGATTTCTAACCTACAAACCTGTTTCTAAACTTCAATAACTATATTTTGAACATCAAGTTTAATTTCTAATTCTAGCAAACGTTCGAACATAATTTTCGGTTGGTTTATTTACAAATTGATGAACAATTTCTCCAACATTCTTCCCTCTCCTCGTTTTTCGAAAACAGTTCTGTTTATATTGAACAATGTCGCCATGATGGAAATTCAAAATAAACTTTGAAAAAAGGGAAGGGGGGGGGGGTCCAAATTTGAACCTGCACAGCGAGAACCTCATGGTATTTATATATATATATTGAACGTAACTTGTTATTACCATTTCTCTTCTCAAGAAAATTGGTTCTACAGCTACGAGCTCGCCTTTTTTATGGGGGAAGGGGGCAGGAAGAATTTGCAAAAAAAAATCCCGGCTCTGAAAAATGCTGAAAAAAATATTCCGGCCCAAAGGGCCGGCAATTTTTTTTTTCCCGGACCATGCAAAAGTAAGGATACATTGCATGATATGGAAATTTTTGCTGGCCCTTTGTGCCAGACAATTTAAAGTCAAAAAATTAATTAATATAAATACAAACTGTTGACATAGCTGTATCTACCAGAGACCTAATACGCATAGGCACAAAAATCTAGAAAAGGTTCTATTTAAACATCATACAATCTGTCTGAAATTCGCTAATTGCAAAGAGACATCTGAAGGAACGGTTATTAACTCATACTCTGTAACAGCGGGGAGTTTAACTTACACAGACATTCACAACATTTGACAATTTGTTTAAATCCGGCCCGAAGAACCGGCGAAAATTTTTCTCCGACTCTGGTAATGGCTGAAAAAAATGGCCTGCTCAGAAAATTGCTGAAAAAATTTTACCGGCTGGCAATAGAATTCCTAACCCCCCCAAATCAAATGGTTGCTCACCAACAATTATCGGTTTGAAAATTTAATGTTACTGCTAAAAATGTATTTGAAAACTTAAATATATAATATAAATACATGTAATGTGACGTCCTTCATATTTCCAAACCAAAAATTGTATAGGAGGAAGACACTCTTGTTGCAACCGCAACAAGAAACCTTTCTAGTCTATATATCTTTTTTTCAATCACACACTCATTTCGTTATGTTTGTAAAGCCGGAGAGAGAGAGAGAAAGGGAAAGGGAGGTGTGCAACCTCTAGGTTGTGCTTAGGTTGCGTTTAGACAAAAGTTGCGCTTAGGTTGTGCTGCGGTTGCGCTTAGACCAAAAGTTAAAACATTGAAATTACTGTGATCATAAAATGGGGTTTTTTTTTTCTGTGGCAAGTTGTTATCATAAAACAAAAACAGCAACTTTGGTAATCAATGTTGCTTTAAGCTATGGTTTACTTATCTGATAAGTACAAAATCAACAAATTCATGCGAAACATTACCGTCCGGTGGTTTGGGAAGCTCCATTTTCGATTGCCCTATATCTTTTGGATGTTTGAATCAGAGACACTTTAATGCTATTGGAGTAAACGTTTAGCTGAGGACCTTATTTTTTCAATTTTTATTTGCATTTTATTTTTAATTTTACTATAAAAACGGTGTCTATGAATTCATATTTGAATATATTTGAAAGCCATAATTTACGTTTATTCATTTATATTATTTTCCGGAAAGATCAACGGGAAACGCCGAAAGGTTGTTTACTTTCAAGAAATGGTGGATTGCAGCGGGAAAGCGCTTAGGAAGAAGTGTCTTGATTGTATGGACACGTAGCATTATGAAACCGGTAAATAAATAGCTCACTTAATTTTTATTCCTACTTTTTTATCAAAAGTTGTCGGTTTTAATGCTTGTCTTTAATGTTTAATAGGTTAATTTTGCAATTAAAATTTGCTCTGGGAGGCCTTGAGTTCTTTGTTTATGACATGGCGGATGTAAACAATAAGCCGATGCGTGGCTTGGCATACGTCAACACTCGTTGGTTGATCGACGCGATCACATTATTGTGAGTCAGCCAGTCAGAGCTCAGGCCACGTCTCCCGAGGTATAAATAGCTTGGCTGACGTATAAACACATCAGGCATAGATTGTTAGTTGAGAAAGAAAGATGAAAGAGTGAAGATTGATACTAAGGGTCTCTACCCTACAAGAAGGATTAAATGGTTCCATCGTGTTATAAATCCTGCAAAAAGATTTGCTAAGTTTGTTATCAGATTGGAAATTATATTTTGGAAAATTTACAACTGAATTGAACGCCAATGCCTGGAATAATGCTTGACGTAAGTATTTATCTTTAGACTTTACAACTGATTTGAGATGTGCATACATCTAAGACACCTGATTGAAATACTTTTTGAATGATTTCTCAGGTAATGAAATTGTTATTGACATTGTCTTTGTTGCATGTCATGATAAAATACTTGGTTTAAGATGTTCTTTGTTTAGCTTGTAACACATTATACTGGGACATGCAGAGATGAGAATATTTTATGCGAATACATTATGATAATAAGGATAATATTGCTGAAGGAGAAATTGCAAAAAGCACATGAATTAAAGGGAAATTGAAGTGTCAATTTTTTTTTCTTTTAGAGTTAGATCTACTATTTTTTTAATGCCATAATGTTTCATGGTTAAAATTTAAATCTAGCAATTTTTGTAGGTATTTTTAAGTAAAACAATTTTTAAAGAAAACCTTTAGGATGAAAGAATATGTTTTTGAAGTCATTGTTTTATATGCATGCTATCAGAACAAAATACAAAATTTCATCAAGTTTGCAGAAATTAAACTACTAATATTATGCACTAAGTAACTCATTTAGTTGACCTGCAACCAACAAAGCAATCTCATCAAAATTATTCTTATGCTTTATTGATATTTTCAACAAATTACAATGAAGATCTACCACAGCCCAAATTGTTTTTATTAAACCTACTGACACATTGTTTACATGTATATAGATATGTGGACATTTCATTGTGTACATTTTGGCAATGTTCCAGAGCTGCAAGCCCTATTTTTAAGTCGGTCTTTGTTCTGGGTGTAAGAATTTTGGGACCCCTAAGTTTTGCTTTGACCCTCTGTATTGGTTGATATGGATGACTACTCATGGGTAGCTAGCTTTTGTAATGGGACCTTTAAACTTCACACATTTGCTTGTCATTTGGTTGAACATTCTAGAAGGTTCATAAATAGAACTTGTGAAAAATCCTGCTGGATATTGATGTCATAGGTTATAAATAGAATGCTAATACCCTATCAGATCTTTGCTTAGAATGATGAAATCCTGGTAGATATAAATACAAGCAATGATAGGATATATGGTTTACTGAGTATGTGGTAGATGAATGTGAAATAGGAAGATGGATATCTGAGAGAATATGAGAGGAATTCTTTCCTACCAGTCTGAAAATGATTTCTTATCACACCAAGATTTGACTGAATTACTCACTCTATTATTGATCAAAGATGTTAATACTGGTGAGTGTAAATAAATTTTTATGTAGATGTATCAGTAGAGTATATAATGTAGTTTTATCTTGTGTAAAATCAGATATGTGATGTACATTACATGTCAGAGGAAGGCCAGTTGTAATAACATGTTAATTGTATGCCTGGGGGTAAATGATGGTGTAGTGACGTATTCCATCATTTAGTGTATTGTGACTCTTACAGTTAATGTCAGACTTGGATGTTCATTAAGTCCTTACCTGTGTTTTTAGACCCACTATGTGGCTCAGTCTTATCCAACTGCCCAATAGCAAATTTTGAATCTTAAGAGCATGATGGGTATAAAAAAATCACATACATGTACATTTTACAAAATCTATATAATTGAATTTCTGAAAAGTAAAAAAAAAAACATTTTTTGAGATTTTTCATTAATTTGTTTAAACAGGTAGAACAGAAACCACAATACTGCCTTGCCCCTCGACGCCCCGACAGTCTTATCCTGGACAGTTGTCTGACCATGGATATGGACTCAACGTTCAACGACTCGGAAAACAACAATTCATTCAACAACTCAGAAAATGACAAGAACAACTATAATTTGAATCGAACAGGATCAAGGAACAAGAAAAAGAAGCGCAAGGCAGCTGATGTCTTAGAGAAAAAATTTAAAGGTAAATTCATGATACACATTTTTAGGATACTGAGAATTCCCATTATGTAGGTTCTAAAAATATCATAGCTTTTCTTAGTTATACAAAACTGAAAGTACTGTACTACAGAATCTCTGTATTTTGAGAATCAAGGGGTTGAATCTAAAAATAAACTCATTGTAAAACTCGAGAAATTTCCAAGTCATTGATTAGAGGGGATTTAAATATATATGCCTCAATTCATTGGCTGTTCTAGTCAGCAGATATAAAGTTTCTGTCATTATCTAAAAATAGACCAAGAAATAAATTCTAAGTACAACCTTCCTACGCATGATGCAATAATGAGATGATACTATCAAGGCGGAAGTTTAAGTACTTATAAACTGAAGTGGTTACAATGAAGATTGTGATTGGGTTAATATTTACTAATACTAGAGTAGAAGATTCTGACGATGAAGCACAAAATGCGTTCAGCAGATTAAAGTGTAGCAGGGTTAGTGGGTCAATATTATAATAACGTGTCAGGTGATGTGTTCATACAGCCAGTGTAACATCTGGTAGAGATGATTCACTGTACAGACTTAATGTAAAACTCTCTCAGCCTCCAGCTCTCGGCTTTGTTGTAGCGTCTGGTGAAGTATGTACACAAACAATCATCTTGCCAAGAATAGCATCACATGATGCATCATGTGCCTGCAAAAAATTACTTGCATCTGCTCATCCATTACAAAATGTATGACTTCTCCAGTAAGCTAGATACATGAGATAGGCGGGATAAAAGCATCATGTGGAACTAACTAAGATACATATTCATATATGACCCAGTACTGTAGTCCCATTAACATGTTCACTTAAACAAGTACACCATTAGTAACATGAAAAACCTATTCATTTTGTAACAGAAATTTGTGAAAATTTTATGGAAAAAATTTAATAGTTTAATTGAAATCCCCTCTGGAAAATTAAAGGTATAAGTAATATATTTTAAAACCTATAGACTGAATTTTATAAAAAGAATTAAAAAAACTAAGAAACTTAATTCATATAGAGACGAAAATTAACTTGCATCTTTAATTCTGGTTTAATTATAAGTTTGATATTTATATTGATTTATAAGAATGAACGACAAAGTGCAGTGATTAATTATACTGTGGTTTATTACAGATCTGTATCAACCCACAGGGGAAGTGCTAGGAAATGGTGCTTATGCGTCCGTAAAAACTTACAAACAACTATCATCAGACAAAGAATTTGCCGTTAAGGTAAATGTACATGTAATTTACACGTTAATTGCATTTTGTGGTTATGTATTGCGTCAAAGACTGTGAATAATGAATTATGATTGATAAATTGATCTGCACTTCAACTGAATCTGGACATATCTTAATACTTTGACTAATATTTTTACAGGTTATTGAGAAGTGTTCCGGTAGGTCTCGGAGCAAAGTATTTAAGGAGATTGAAATATTCCATTTGTGTCAAGGACATGATAATATTCTACAGCTTTATGAGTATTTTGAGGAAGAGGACAGATTTTATCTGGTGTTTGAGAAAATGCAAGGAGGTGAGTTACCAAATTCTTTACATACCGATCTTATATTTGTTCTCATACAAAAAGGTGCACTTTTGGCAGATACCTTGCTCTCTGATCTTGCAATGTTATAATGTGATGAGAACACATAGATAGCTAATGTGTACCAAATGTTTTGGTATCTAGTCTAGTCTTGTTACTTCAGAAATTTGTTTCCAAGTAATAAGGACTGTCTAATTGATCACAACATTGAGTAAGCTGCTTCCTGTTTAAGGTCTTCCAAATGGATAGCAAATTTTCCTCAATTTCAAAATCACCAAGGTTAGATGTTCTGGCATCTTGCCAATGAATGTTGTAGTATCTTACCAGAGAAAGTCAGATGATATAAATACATGCATTCATAGAACCAATCCTAAAGATTCTGTCTATCTTATGATTTGAAATAAGTTATGTTAACAAAAACATTCCCTGAAATTGTGTACATATTTTGTTTTTGGCATATTTAAGATTTTTCTGAATGAAAGAAACTTTGAACCTTTGTTTGGGTATTTGTATTCTTTTATGTCATACCGGTATATTTCACATGTCACTGGGTTTTAAAATAAATTTGCATAAGGCTTTGATTGGTAGAAATCATTTTTGTAGAATGAGATGAGGAGAAATTTAAATATCAATAAACAAGGATTTTGCATAGTCAGATTTAGGTCACATTACCTTTTATGGTGTTATTTAGACTAGATTTTGGCTTGCATTCATCAGGTTATAAATGGGTCATGTTGATATGAGGTTGTTTACATTAACTTACCAGGGTTTTATTCAGGGCAAAGTAAGCTGTTTATCAACTTGACTGCACTCAAATACTTAAATTGATGATCTGGATCAAAGATTTTATTACAATGTACACAAGATAACATAAACTTCACTGCCAGAATGAGAGCATTGAATTACTTCAACCTTGAAAAAATAAAATGCCCTGATCGAACCACGTAAGAATAAAATTAACAACTTAATTTTGTAAAAGCTTGCAGACCTTCAAAACAATATTTTTTATCAACTTTAGGAACATTATTGGCTAACATTGAGAGGAGAGGTCATCTGACAGAAAGTGAAGCCAGTCTGGTCATTCGTGACATAGCCAGGGCCCTAGACTTTCTGCACAGAAAGGGAATCGCTCATCGTGACTTAAAACCGGAAAATATTCTGTGTGAGAGGAAGGATGATGTTGTGCCGATACGTATATGTGACTTTGATTTGGCCAGCGGTGTGCCAGTTAGCCAGACAGACAATTGTACGACCCCTGAGCTGTTAACACCTGTGGGATCAGCAGAATACATGGCCCCTGAGGTGGTGGATGCTTGGGTGGGGGAGTCCTTCAAATACGACAAGAAGTGTGACTTGTGGAGCCTTGGCACTATTCTGTAAGTATAAATACTAGCAACACTTCAAACATCGGCTGCATATCTTACATGTACGTGATTAATTCTTGCAATTATTTCTATTGATTAAGTACATGTGCTGATTACTTATGGTCTTTATTATCCTTATCCAGATACATCATGCTGTGTGGCTATCCCCCATTCTACGGTCAGTGCGGGGAGGAGTGTGGGTGGGAGAGAGGTGAAGCCTGCCAGGATTGTCAGGAAAGTCTCTTTACAAGAATCCAGGAAGGAATCTTTGAGTTTCCAGACAATGAGTGGGAGGACATCTCTGATAACGCCCGTGATCTTATCCGCAGACTCCTTGTGCGTGACCCCAGGAAGAGACTGACAGCAGTGGAGGTTCTGCACCACCCATGGGTACAAACCCCACCCGCTCCCACACCCCTGGCCACACCCAGGGTCCTTACAAGGTATGCATTGTTTACTCTCTTATTCCCATTTAAAAAGTTGTGATTTATCAGTGTTGTATATGACAATATTATCATATTTTTAATGTTTCAATATTTGTGTTTTTTTGCTTATAGGAACAACAGTACAAAGGATCTGGAATGCTTTGCTAGTGAAGCCATATCAATTAATCGTATGATGCAGCAGCATCTTCTCATCTCTGACCCCACCTCATTCTTCATCGGAAACCGTGAGGGAAACCTTTTGGAGGATTCTGACGAAAATGACGACTACTTGGAAAATCTGACAGTACCTTCCATAAAACTATCACCTCCATGTTCCTGGCCTGGCTAAGCGACGTAACGCAATGAACCTTAACATCAGTAAGGAAAGTAATCATGAAATTGACATTCCAAGTAGCACAGATTCCTCGGACTGCGGTATCAATATCAGCGTGTGAGCACGCCTGCATAGTCACTTCATTACCGTCACTAACTTAGATAAGAGAGAGTGAAAAAAAAAACATTCAGGGACTCATATCATTGACTCATTATAAAGACATATGTCATAGAAATTAAAAATTCCACTGTCTTTCAGATATAGACATTTAAAAAAAAATTCAAGTTATTTTCATGACCAGTAAGAAATTTGTACTATGTACTGAGCTGAAATTGTGTGATGTAGAACAGTATTCCAAGTGCTAAAAATGCCAAAAGTTGTATGGTTGTGTATAACTCTTAACAAAAGTTTGTCCAAATGTAGTTGTGTCCATTGTAGCAAATCTTGGTGTGATAGGTGTGTATATGAGATGGAGATATGTGTTCTGTGGTATGTTTGTTACAATCAGATGTGTGTCTGTGTGTAATCTGTGAATGATCATGTGTGTAATCTGTGAATGATGTGTGTTATGTGAATGGTGGAAATTCTGACATTCCACAGTCAAACTGAAGAGTTCATATGGTGCCACTTGAATATAGGGTTGTGTGAATATTGAGATTATTGACAAAATACATTTCCAGGTGTATTTGAGAAATTGTGCAATGATAAGAAAAAATAATGAAAAAAATTGATTCAAGTTGTTTTAATTTTTTTATATATGTCAGTTTTCATTTTAGTTTGTACATTTCCATAATCTTTGTTTTTGTACTTTTACACTCATTAGTTACGTATAGTTCATTTATAAGATAACAAATCTTCATAATCTAAGGCCAGATAACATTCAGGGGTACAGATGATTACAGTATCAATGTAGAATAGAGTTAATGTCCTTTCTTTCTTTTTGCATGAAAGTATTCTCTTAAGGTTTCGTGAAGAAAGGCCATTCAGACTAAAAATGTAGACTTTTATGAAAGTATGGCAGCAGAGCTCATTGTTAACATGATTAAATAGTCATATAATTTTGGGGTGAGGGTTCATTGAAAAGTCCTCATAGGGAGGGGGGTACACTGTATAATTCTTTTGTTTTCTTGTGTATGTATTTGATGTACGACCAGGATGATTTGTCTGGCAGAAATGACGTTAGTCATATTTTATGACACAAGTGTCGGCTAACACCTAAAGTGCAAGCAATGTGAAATCCTTTTGTTATACCTCGCGTTAATGTTGATGTTTAAGGTGCATTTAGTCAGAACCAAAGCTTCTCCTATCTTCCACTGTCTATGACAGAAAAATAGACTTAAATTTGAATCTCTTAACCAGCTCAGAGACAAACCAAACAGAAGAAGCCTTGGTGACTTGACATGAAAGTGTTTCAATATTACTTTTGGATTAGTCATGTGATAAGCCTGCTATGTAAATCAGCAACTGTGATGAAAAGTGTTATGTATAATGACAATGTACTGCCAAGGGTGTCAAGTTCTAAAAAAATTACTTGCACTTAAATTCAGTCATTTGTTAGTTGTTATTTTCAAATTGTATGTTTAATCTCATGTTGAAATTGTTTTATGAAATTTTGCAATTTTTATGATCAGACCCAAAAAGATCAAAGCAGATGCCTTTTTCTTGCGAATGCTTAACACCATGATTGATGTCAAAGTAGTAGTCGAGACTCAAAGTGACGTTTGGATGGCCAGATCCCTCGTTTTACAAGGGGCAGTCTGTCTGTCTGGATGGTATGATCTCATAATAAATTTATTTTCTCCCATATCTGGGATTGTTACAAAAACCAAGGTCATAGTAACTGCTGTGAATACAGTAGTAGTCTTTGATCAAATCATTAATGTATGTTATTATGAAATGCTGAACAGGTTAGCTAGATTCAGAAAGAAAGAATTGGTTCAAAATGTATTGGGCTCACTTTTAGTTCAGAATTTAAAAAAAAGATTCAATTTTTTTTTTTATAATTTGATTTGCCTTCTAATTTAAAAAGAAAAGTTTGTAATGTAATACCTCAACAGAAATGCTCCAAATTGCATATCCTATTTTAGTTTTATTTTACAGGTGTGAACAAATTTGCTGTTTTGTTTAGACATTTTATTATTTTACAAAGTTCAATTCCTAGTCCGTTCTTTGCATTCCCCATTTCATGCTATGTATTGTTTTAGGATAGATTGTGTGACCTTCACCTTTATCTTATTGTTTTGGACAAAAACACAGTATTGTATTACCATCTTTCCGAGAATACTTACATCGTTGAATTTGATCCTGTTTGTAATTGTTAAGTCACTGTGATTCACCATAGTGCTTAGTGCTGATGTACCCAGAAGGTGAAGGTCACAGGATGAGCTGGTCACAGCTATAAAATGCTACAATCGACTGTTATTAACAGTTTGTCTCAGGGCTTTTACTGTTGTGCATTGCAAAGTCAACAGTGATTGTGTATGACAACGTGTAATGATGCATTTCAAATAAAATGATTTTAAAAATCGAAATGTTTTGTATGTTATTAAATTATGTTGGGGAAGAGTTGAAAAATGGTTCATGCCCGAGTACCATTGTGTACTCTGCAAAAATCGAGTTAATACATTTCTGACGATGAGGAGTCGCAGCTGAACGCACAAAAAAACGAAACTTTTCAAATGTCAGCCCGATTTCTTTAGGGGTGGATCCAGAGCGGGATCAAATTGGTCTCAGAAGAGCTACCCCTCTTTAAGACCTTGAATCTTCGTGCTCACGAAATATTGTTCTAAAACGCCTTTGTCCTAGGCACAGAGAGAAAGAGAAGTTGAATAACCAATTTGGACATTCATACTACATGTAAATACACGAAACGGTCACATTTGGAATCATGGTTCTTTGGCTGGAGTCAGAGTTACGTGACCAACATTCTATAGACGTATTATACGGCCAGATCTGTAAAGGTACGCTCTGCACCTTTGTTTTGTGCGGCTAATCTCTTTGTGTACAGAAGGTAGTTGAAGGTCGTGTGTTATCGGTTAAACCGAATGTAAACAGTCCTATTTTGAAATAGGTGTACTAAACATTTAAAACTAACTGGAAATCCGAGTAGACAACTGACGCACACAAGGTAATCTATACAGTGGCGGATCCAGCACCCCTTTGCCGGGGGGTCGAGGGGCGAATTTTGCCGATTTTTACTGAAAATGGGCCAAAATATAGTTTTTTTTTTAATTGGGTCAGTGCCGGGGGGGGGCGGACGCCCCCTCCGCACCCCCCTAAATCCGCCACTGCAATATACACTACCTTCCATTCAAGACGCATACTAGCGATGAGGCCGGCACTCATACAATGAACAAAATAAAAGGGCGTAGGAGAAGGGGGGCAGCTGGGGCACATCCCCCCCCCCCACTTTTCAATCAAAAAAAATTATGATGCAGTAACATTGTTTAAATAATCACATTTTATTTGGTACGTACAATCTACAATTTTTCGGTCAATTTTCAAAAAATTTCTTTGGCTCGCTACCGCTCGCCAGTTCTTTATAGACTTTCTGAATTTAGCTATTCTGATTATATTACTTTATCAATGTATATGAAGACATTTAACTCAAACTATACAGAATATTGTTAATGATAGATGGTATAGAAAGTATTTTCTGACAAGTCAATATTTTGCTAAAAGAAATTTCCTGGCTCGCTACCGCTCGCCAGATATTTATTCACATGTACTTAAAATTTAGAATTGCACCAGAAATGTTGAAATTTGTGCATACAGAACATGAAAACCCCATATTTGTTTTTAACCCCCCCCCCCCCCCCCCCCCTTTGGGATGTTGTGCCCTCCACTTTTTCAGGCATATCTACGCCGTTGAAATATTACGTCAATACACATGCTTGGGTTGTTTTTTATTTTTTTTTGGGGGGGGGGCAAAAAAATTTGCATGCATTTACATGTATTTTATTTTTTCCATCTATCCGGCACCTATGTCATCATACAAATAGGAAGAGCCCTATTGGTTTTCAAAAGTAGTACCTTTTAAAGTTGATGGAATGATCATTTATTTTTTTAAAAATATTTAGGTGTTTTTACTGTACCGAAAAATCAAGCAAATTTGGTCAGCACAGAACATTGATTTTCCATGTAAGATAGTTAAATAGAGCATTCTCTTGTTAATCTAGAATCATGTTGCAACTTTAAAGTTACTCGAAAACAAATTTGAACTCAACATGACCACAATTGTTAGCACTCTATGTATGCAGGTAGTAGATTTTACTCTTTCCTAATGGTTTCAACAGCGACGTGGTTCTAGCTTTCTTTGTAGAATTCAAATTAATGTCAAGAGCATGGGCAGATCCAGAAATTTTCTTCAGGGGGGGGGGTCCTAAAGTCCGAATTTTTTGAAGAGCAAAAAAAAAAACCGCAAACGCTAGAAAATTAAGTAATTGATTGATGATTGTCAGTTCTGTTTCAATTATTAATAATACAGGTGACTGGATAGCACTAGTGCGCAAGAAGCTTAAGATCTTGAATTTTCACAACATAATTCTTGTTCTTATTCGTAAATACATGTACAAAAATTTCATCTCAATATCTCCATCCGTTGCAGAAAAAAGTCCGGAAAACTGATATTCGGACAGACGGAGGGACAGACGGACAGACAGACCGAGAGGAAACTAAGAGTCCCCTTCGGCGTTGCCGGTAGGGGACTAACAAAGGGCGATCGATAGCGAGCCAGCGAAAAAAATTCCAAGAATTGGAATAAAATCCACTATTCGTGTCTTTTTCAGTTTCTTTTCGTCTTCTTAGTGCCCTTGTTTATTAATCTAGATGTAATGTATATGTGTTTTATATATGCGCAACAGCATTTGAAAATAACGTACAAGTATGTAATAAATTCGGGCGAGCGGGAACGAGCCAGAGAAAATTTTTGGAATGCTGTCGTCAAATTCTTGTCAAAATGAAAGATTTCTAATATAAATTCATGATATATTTTTTTAAATATTATGACAACAAAAGGGGGAATGGGACTTAATCTTATGAAATATGTATATTAATAACAAAATTAAGCTATGCTTCGAAAATTCCATGAGGGGGGGGGATTCGGGACCCCCCCCCCCCCCCCTTCTGGATCCGCGCTTGAAGAGTCATGTCCCCTTAACCTTTATTTAGCATATCTATGCAGCATAATTAATACTTTGACCTTTAGGTCGTTACAAGCTGTGCACTGTCTTGAATAATAAGTATTGGATGATATGAGATAGAGAGAATTAAAATATATTTGAAATTCGCTGTATGTTTTATTGTGCTGATTGTTTTCACAGATTAACATTTGTTAAAGAAAACGTAAAATAAAACACCGCTAAAGACGGTATGGCCGGATTGCAAAGTAAGTTTTTGTCACCAACTGGGTCAAGGTCAATAGGTCAAATAATACAGCATAAATTGAAAGGTTTTGTCAGAGGCAACCTACATGTATAAAATGAAGTTTCTACTGCATACAGTTCCATAGATTTTGCTTAAACCAGGAACTTTAACCAAAATCCATAACTAGGTCCAAGGTCAAGGTCACTAGGTCAAATGTTACGGCATAAATTGAAAGGTCTTGTCATGGGCGAGCTTCATTAATAATATAAAGTTTCTACTGCATACAGTACCATAGATTTTGCTTAAACCAGGAACTTTAATCAAAATCTTTGAGTAGGTCAAAGTCAAAGGTCAAGGTCACTAGGTCAAATGTTACGGCATAAATTGAAAGGTCTTGTCATGGGCAAGCTTCATGTATAATATTAAGTTTCGACTGCCTATAGTTACTTAGATTTTGCCTCAACCAGAAACTTTAACCAAAATCTTTAACTAGGTCAAAGTCCAAGGTCAAGGTCACTAGGTCAAATGTTACGGCATAAATTGAAAGGTCTTGTCATGGGCAAGCTTCATGTATAATATAAAGTTTCTACTGCATATAGTTACTTAGATTTTGCCTTAACCAGAGACTTTAACCAAAATCTTTACCTAGGTCAAAGTCCAAGGTCAAGGTCACTAGGTCAAATGTTACGGCATAAATTGAAAGGTCTTGTCATGGGCAAGCTTCATGTATAATATAAAGTTTCTACTGCATATAGTTACTTAGATTTTGCCTCAACCAGAAACTTTAACCAAAATCTTTAACTAGGTCAAAGTCCAAGGTAAAGGTCACTAGGTCAAATGTTATGGCATAAATTGAAAGGTCTTGTCATGGGCATGCTTCATGTATAATATAAAGTTTCTACTGCATATAGTTCCTTAGATTTTGCCTCAACCAGAAACCTTAACCAAAATGTTGACGGCAGACGGACGGACGGACAGACGGACAGACAGACGGACGGACGGACATCGTCAATCCATAGACCGGAATTGCTTTGCAATCCGGCCAAAAATTGTAGCTTGAACAATCCGTTATTCAATAATTACGAAATCCTGAATCTTCGTCCACTATAGTTTCCTTTTTGAAATAAAAAAAAATCTCCACACATCTTAATTTCGCATATTGTGTATTATGAGTAGATAATGGCATATCGGCACCATATCACATGGTTATTGGTAGAACATTTATTATGCAAGTGACTAGTTGAGTAACTCACTGTGACCTATTAATTGATACTCCAAGAACATAATCCGCTAGCATTTTATACAAAAAGATGTTGATTTCATAATTAAAGACGTCATTGCAAGTTTGCACTTGGCAAAATTCCAGTCCCTGATAAGTGTTTCACCATTTAAAAGCTTGTTCATTAAAATATATTTTTTTGTACTCGATTATGTATAACATTGGCGCAGACATCAGGTTTAAATTTGCTGCATGTGTTCTTCAATTCAGTACTTCACTTTTAGTTTCTTATCAAGTCAAGGACCAAACCAAAGAATTCATACACTAGCATACATATATAAACTTCTACAGGGGTGGGGGTTTCAAAGATCAAGGTCACCAATGCATAAAAAATGTGAAAATATTGGTTGCCAAAGGTACGGATATATATATATATACTATAGATGGAATCATGAGCGTTCAAGACAATTATGCTTCAATACCGACATACTCATTCTGGGCCATTTTGGGGGTCAAAAGGTCGGAGTCACATTCCGCTCACTAGTGACAGATGTACAGGCAGCTGCAACAGGGATATATACCACAGATGAATGAAAGTGAATAAGTTACGATTAAATTCATTCAACGATTGATTCTGTACGTACAATAGTGGGGTTTTCCCAAAAAAATTTCTAAGTGCAATTCGGCATTAACGAAAGGCGTCAAGGGTATCTCGGTAAAGGAAAGCTTTTAGCTAATCTAGAAAGATTTTAAAACATGACATAACTAAAATTTTCTTTGGACTAGGAATGAAATATGATTCCATTCCCCCGTCGATGAAAATTGTTATTATAAGAAATTCGCCAAGAGCAAGAACATGCTTATAAGGGGGAATGTTACTAAGTGTGACTTAAGACTTTGAAGTTGGCTCTTCAGTGGGCAGACATTCAACAATACTTTAAATCTGAAAACAGTATACGAATGGCTGTTTCTGTGCTTTGCTTCGTCTTGAGAGCAACTGCATGTAATTGGCATCATGTGCAAAATGACTACCAAGCTGACAAAATGGTCGTCAGAGAGACGGACGCAGGACAAAATATGGTCTACATGTGTCCTCCCCCTTTTTTCTCTCCTTTATATAGCTTTTTCAGTAACCCGAATCAAGTTCATAGCCATTACGGGATCCTGTTTTTTGCTGACTTTAAATTTACTTAAATTATCTACGTGACCTACATCATCTACCCAATACACCAAAACATTAGTAGTATCACGTGCAGCGAGGTCCCTGTAAATGTAAACATTACGTGAAGTAAACATGCATCATACTCAAGGGCCATCCTTAGCTATATATCATTTCCGTTTCATGTATATAAACAAAAAATCCCAGCCGCAGAACATGCATAATACGTAGATAATATAAAGAAAGTTGTTGTTCTTGTTCCAGTAAATGTATTGATGTTTTCAATTGTATTTTCGAAACGCCTCGACTTCAACACAACTAATTATTGAGCAAATGAAAATAAAAAAGAATTGCTTCGATAAAATATATGACCCCCCCCCCCCCCCATTAATGAAAACGTCGTGACCTTGAATCGAAGATAACATTGACTTTTGTGAGATAGGATAAAATTTTGGTTATTGACCTAACAATATTTTGGACGGACAGTGACCCCTATATGTATGCCGCAAATTTACTTCACAGGCGAGATAGCAAGGGTTTTTTTTTTTAGAATCAAAGAATTGGATACATATTCGTCAGTCTGAAAAAAAACTGTAACATTTGGAATAAAATTTGATTGGCTTTCACTGTATTCCTTGTGAAGTAACCTTTCAACTGGTGCCAAATCTTAGACGTCGTGACACATTGACCTTGAAAGTTTGACCTGCATGCACTCCTCTCTGTAGAAGCTGTTGCATCACGAGATAGGGGTCATCAATTTCTATCTCAATGATCCAAGTTATATTTAAAGCAATATTACTGATTAGAAAAGATCACACTCAAAAATGAGAGATATGTCAAACTGAGCATTGATATAACTAACTGAATATGTTAAACTGAGCATTGATATAACTAACTGAATATGTCAAACTGAGCATTGATATAAGTAACTGAATATGTCAAACTGAGCATTGATATAACTAACTATGTTAAACTGAGCATTGATATAACTAACTGAATATGTCAAACTGAGCATTGATATAACTAACTATGTTAAACTGAGCATTGATATAACTAACTGAATATGTCAAACTAAGCATTGATATAACTAACTATGTTAAACTGAGCATTGATATAACTAACTGAATATGTCAAACTGAGCATTGATATAACTAACTATGTTAAACTGAGCATTGATATAACTAACTGAATATGTCAAACTGAGCATTGATATAACTAACTATGTTAAACTGAGCATTGATATAACTAACTGAATATGTCAAACTGAGCATTGATATAACTAACTATGTTAAACTGAGCATTGATATAACTAACTGAATATGTCAAACTGAGCATTGATATAACTAACTATGTTAAACTGAGCATTGATATAACTAACTGAATATGTCAAACTGAGCATTGATATAACTAACTATGTTAAACTGAGCATTGATATAACTAACTGAATATGTCAAACTGAGCATTGATATAACTAACTATGTTAAACTGAGCATTGATATAACTAACTGAATATGTCAAACTGAGCATTGATATAACTAACTATGTTAAACTGAGCATTGATATAACTAACTGAATATGTCAAACTGAGCATTGATATAAGTAACTGAATATGTCAAACTGAGCATTGATCAAGAACCATCTAGCTCCAATCCATTATGATGGACCACAGTAACAGGAAGTTACAGGCAATGAGAGGTGCGAGTTGCTATTCTTTATCAGAAGTGTACTCCATCATATAAATTCACATAGAATATGCGAGATATCCCCTCGTATAATAAAGTATTGCAATACATTTATAGTATTACTGATGCATTATCAAAACTGGGTATCAATTATGCGTAGACTTGCTCAAGACCCTATATCAAATTAATTTTTAAATCAAAACTCATTTTTACCGTAAAAACCACATTTTATTTCTCTTTACCAGCAATTTACCATCTTCTTTCCTGTTTAGTGATATATCTCTGCGACCAATTATTCAAATAATAATTTATAGAATGATTTATAGTTTTAAAATTGCAATGGACTTATGCGAAGTAGATAATTGTACATTAAGACAAAGTGGCATAACTCTTACAGATTCATTTACTTTGTAAAAAGTTGTCACAATCTGCATACCGTCTTTTTAATTCAGTATAATACTAATAGATAGAATATTAATAGATAAACAACAAACTAAATAAAAATATTTCCTTGTCAAAAAATTTTGCTGTTAAAGAGGATGGGAAATCTCTTTGTTGATATTTAAAAAGAGAAATCTGTAAGAATTTAAACATCATTCATATTTTATTAAAGTATGCATAAACAGCACCAAAATAATATTAAATACTAGGATTTAATGTAGTATGAAAAATGTCATTTTAAAAAACTATTATAGCAGACATTCCATATACAATGTACATATTCTGAAAACAAGGCAAACAAACTTAACAATTATCAAACAAAACATTTATTTACTGCACCATATATTGTACATTTAAGATAGATTGTAAGAACTAAAGATATTAAAAAACAAAAAAAGCAAATACCAATCTGTTTGCATATCATGCATATTTTTGGTGATGATAAAATATTACTTCCCTACCATTAAAACATAGTGCCATCAAAGATTACACAGCTCACCTCCACACTGCCGTAAATGATCATAATCCAAACCATGAACTGCACTAAGAATTTCAAATGAATGATCACCAACACAACTTTGGTTGAGGAATTATCTTGAGCTTGGAAGGGAGGTGACCAATTTACCTAAACATTAGGATAAATCTGGTCAATCAAGCAAGAAAGATGGGTCACATTCACCATTCATACAATTTCAGGGATTTTTTTAGGGTCTGTAAGGGCCCCGTTCGGCCCCGTTCCCAACGCCAAAAAGTGGTACTTTTTCCCAATTTTAGACCTAAAAATTCCCAATTCAATCTTTTCTCCAAAACGAGAAATTCATTTCCAATTTATGTATCATTAACTGAAAGGAAAGCGAAAGTAGAACAAACATAATGTGTTAGTTTATCTCTAAATGCTCTACGAGGGATTCAAAATATTGATAATTGATATGATAAGGGATAATTTGCATGAATATATCTTTTAGTTCTTTGAAATTTATTTCCCAATTTAGGTTGAAATGTTGCAAAATTCCCAATTTCATTGGCCCAGGCCCCTGAGATCAGAGGCTAGAAAAAACCCTGACAATGTATCTTCAAAAGCATCACCCTCATAATGGAGGTGTCCCATTTTACCTCACCTGGTCACTCAAGCATGAAATATGGATGAGATCCCAAATCAATATTCCTCAGATACATCATCTACACAAGTTTGATTTTATTTAGGAATTCTTGGTGGCTGCATGGTTATGGAGGTGTCCCGTTTTTTATTAACCACAGTGCAGATGCCGATGCCACCAATTGGGTGATAACATAAACCCCTTTCAGCTTGGCTGCGGTGAGCTAAAAATGCATCTTTTTTATACTAAAAAAATGTTAAAACAATTCTATGAAACTGATGCACTTCAGAAAAAAAGATCTAACATCTTTATCATTAAGCCATCTGGTAAAAGTTGTCACCCATCATAAGGGACCAGAACACAGATCCTGAGGCTTTCACATCTACACAGAAAGTTACAATGCACATGAACAATTTATTATGCTGGATTGAGGAACTGACAAGAGATCATACCTAAGAGAAAAAGTCATTTTTCAGATTGATGTTACAGAGTTTCATGTTTTAAACTTCCCAACTTCACTGCATATAGAATTATCTACACATGGATACCACAGCTTTTTTTTACTTCAAACTCCCCCACTTAATTGAATATAGTACAGATATATGCGACAGAGCTTCCTTTAACATTCTTCTCCGCTTTATTGAATAAGAGCTTCACATGTGGACAGTAGCGATGCATTCATGCCTGGGTATGTTTGCACTAATGGATAAATGGTGGCCGAATTCACGTAATAACGGTGGGTTCCTCCCGTCCTGTTAGCTCTTGCAGCTTAGAAATCTGAAGTGCTATCTCAATCAGAGGCTTCAAAATAGTCTGAAAGTAAGAAAAATAAATTCTTTGGACAATTTTTTTTTTGGTGTAATTTCTATTTCTCTACTTTATAACATAAACAAGAAGTTCCAATGGGATCATATTCAATCATGAAGACAAAAGCACATACTTCTTTATAATTTACAGCCTATAAGGCTATATGCCTCTTAGAATTTGTCCGGGAGCATAGATTGTTATGTTCCAGCAAAATATAGGAGTATAAAGGACCATAAATAAAAGAGATAACTGCTTGTTTTCAAATAATCTCAAATGACTTTAAGTATCTTTTCTAAATAGTCAGGTGACAATGACTTTTTAAAGCAAAATAAGATTCTTTTACAACTTTGCAGATGGCTGAAAATACCTGAGGATCTTTGTCATAAGTAGGCAGCATCATTTTCATATCCTTCTATATACATCCTAATGGTGGCTCCACTACTACCCGTACCACTCAGACGAAATATGATCCTGGAATCATCAGCAAATATCAGTCTGATGCCCTGTAATGGAGGAATGACAGGTAAGTTACAGGAAATTACAGGTAAATAAAGGGAATATTACATTTAAGTAACAAGAAATTACAGGTAAGTAAAGGGAATATAACAGGAATGAAAAGGTAGACAGTCAGACAACAAATGTAAGTCTGATACCTTGAAAAGTGGAAATAGCAGATGAATAATGGAGATATTACAGGTGAGAAATAGGAATAAACATATATCAGGTAAGTACCGGAAATGAAAAAATTATTTAAGGATTGCTTTTCAGCTTTTGCGCTTTATAGGTGTGTATTGGCAGTAGCTTTTATGGAAACAAAATATGTAAAGCATGAAGTGCTTTTCATGAATTTTGTTTCCATTCCCTACTGTCAATACAAACCGATAAAGCGCAAAAGCTGAAAAACAATCCTTATATTTACATTTTACGTGTTAATTAAGTTGTTTCTGTCCCTTTTCATACCGTTTCTTTATGTTTGAAATGTCACTGCGGAGGGAGAATGTCACTAGATGTAACAGCAAATGAACGTTCGGCGTTTTTTGCTAGCTTCGAAGTAGTACCTTCTGTACGGAAACATTGTAGAAAAATAAGAGATTGAGTTTTGTTTATGGTTATATTTTGAACATTTTTATCAAAACTGAATAAAAATGAATCGTACAAAATCGCGATTTTTGTCCCACATGATAACGACCAAGCTGATGGTTAGTCTGGAGAAATGTCACGGATATTGGAAGGAAAACATTTGAAAACTGACTGGAACACACTCTTCATTTGTTTATAAACCTATGAAATCAATTGGTACCATTATTCAAACCTCTGTAAAATTACTCTGTTTCTTCTGGAAGTATTTAGAATAATGAAAAATTCCAGTACAGCCGTGCAAAACGATACAAATACATGAAATTTTCATGACCTACCTCAACATGGCACAACATTCGCTGATACGAAATATTTCTGATCTGTATAATTCCATAAGAAGCAAAAACAAATTCACTGTTGATAAATGACACAAGTGGAGCAAATCTTCATCCTAAATATTGAGTATTTGATCCACTAATGTCTGAATTCGCTCATCAAAACATTGCATCATTCCGTAGACGACAGTGCCGGTCGTCCTTGAATTTCGTCTGGTGTGACGCGTGATCGACTTACTACGTCACACTTCTTGGAAGTGTACATGTGGGTGACCTAGATTTGGCCCATTTAATCACTGGGGGTAGACGGCATCGATTGATAATGGAATTTTGAACCTGTGTTGAAGCAGTAAATAGAATGGGCATTTTATGGGAAATAAATCCGCATTTGTTCAAATGTCACGTGATAGGCTCTTGCGAAAAATGCAGTGCAGCTTCTTTGGTACCTTCATATAAGGGAAACGCAGTAGGAATGTAAATATAAGTAAGTAAAGGAGCTATTACAGGTAAGTTATAAAAGGAAAACTCATGTCAGTAAATAATAGCCTGAAACCACTAATACCGGATAACAAGTATGACAACAGTAGAAATAATATCTATTTTCAAAGATACTTTTCTAGACTACAGAACAATCAAAATGTATAAAAGAGTACAGTATTTATCATCAATGGACTTTTCAATAAATGGACAGGCAGACAGCCACTCAGATGGATGCAAGGAAAGTGAATGCCAAGGAGAGCTAAAAATCTTCTACTAAGTTCTATCAAAGCTTATCTTTATTCAATAGAAGCTTATCAGGAGACTTTGCAGAAAAATAACTCTTACTTACCTGGTTTTTACTCAAACTGCAGTCCACAGGATCTGTGTAACAGAAATTATCTGCCGTAGCTAGTTTGTACGTCTTATCTCCAGAAGTGAAACTTTTACCTATGTTTGACTTGTCTGCCACAAAAGCATTCAAATCTTCCATCATTTTATTGGCTGGAGCAGATTCACAATTTTCATAGTCATACCTATAAAAACGAAGAATTTTACTTTCTTGATTCATTGATGATTGAAAAATGCCAGTAACTTATTTTATATATCTATCGGTCCAGAAGAACTTGTAGTACATGTAATTGGCTAATTGCCTGACATAAAGCTCTTCAGAAAAACAGCTTTTTTAATTCTTTTGTAAAGTTTACTAGATCAGCATAGCAATGCACACACTATAGATACTTAATTCATTCTCATAAAAAAGAAAACATAAACAATCTAGTTTTTGTAAATACCTTGTATAGAAGTTCCTGCCATATCTATTCCAGTGCTGCTTGATACTTTCCTCCACCGTGACCTTTGTATTGGCCAGCACAGACAACCAGGCCAGAACTGCCCATAGTCCATCCTTCTCCCTTATATGGTCTGAACCTGTACCAAAGCTCTCCTCCCCACAAAGTGATAAACATCCAGCGTCCATCAGGTTACCAAAGAATTTCCATCCTGTCGGCACTTCAAAACAGTTCAGATTCTTGGATTTGGCCACTCTGGATAAAAATTATATGACAGTGTAATATCTTTATGATGACAATTTGAATTGCATAATTTGATTTCCAGAATGGCATTAGTAAATGCTAAATGTACACCAGTTTACTCAAAAAAAGGAATATAATTTCCAACAAGTCAGTAATTAATATTATACACATTATGTAGCATTATGACCTTGACCTGCACATATGACCTTTTTTAAAGTGCATAACAAAACAACGAAGTGAAAACTTCAAGTGGCCCAAAACTTCATAGGTCACATAATACCTTAAATATCCATATCCAAAATAAGTGGAAAAATTCTTTAGATATCGTCTTGGAATTAATATTTGAAGTACATGTGTATTTTCCCCATCAGAATCCTTAACATTTGCCAATCAAAGTGTTCACATAAAGGTAAAAAACACAATGAAATATTCTGTTTTCTGTTGTTACTTGATGTATTATGCAGCTTTTAACAATGTATCAGGCATTGTCCTTTCTGACAACAATGCTGTACATGATGTATTTGTAAGTTAGACAAGATATGATCCTTTGTTTTATCATGTTGAAATTTCTTCTAACCTGTCTACTGCACCACTGGTAGGCATGCTCCTAGCCAAGCCCTTTATACCTGTAGTTTTGAAGTATGGTATACAGTCTAAGTTGTCAGCTAACACGGCGAGAGAGTCAGACGGAGTCACAAAGAAGGCTTTCTTACCTAAAATCATGTTTCTGTCCTGAAATAAAAAGACAAGTTCTCTTTGTCAACAAATGGAATTTTTATACTGCTATAACCATGGTAACAGGGTAAAACTAAATTAATGCAAAGTTACATGTACATAGCTCCATCATTTTCATCATGGAAACATGAATCTATTGTAGATGAGGTTGTACTCTTCTAATTTTGACCTTATTTTCATTATTTATATGGTGTACAAGAGTGATAAAAAGAAATCTGAAATTAATCATCAATTTCATGTGGTATTTATGAGTTTTGTTGTGTGATTTACATAAATCCCCTTGCCAAAGCATTAATGCTGAGGCATGTTAAATTGCACAGCTTGTTTCATAATTACCATATGAAATAGAAAATCATTTGAGATTAGTGATATATTTTTCATTCATCTTCGCTTTCTTTATTGAAATTGGCATCTGCCACTTTTGATTGCTTAATGATTTCTTGAGATGATCCTTTCTTGAGTGTACCTCTAAGGAAATGGAGATGGTGTTAACTGTTTCAATTTTTGTGATAAACAAATTAGTATTGCTATTTCACATTCTTCAACCAATCAAATTATTGCTGCAAAAGTGTAACAAAATACCAAATAGAGTTATATTATTTATCCTTCTTTTTTTTTTTACTTCATTCAGAAAAACTTCTAATCATTTGATAAAGCAATTATAGATAATTGACTTCAGTCTACTCCAGACTACATGGACCTTTCTGGGTTCTAGTAGACCTCAACCTTCAGTATCAGGCAACAAATACCTAACTTGGTCCATTAAGCCTCAAACAGGCTTCATCAAAGATCTATTCTAGTTGTACAGAATTCATGAGTGTATATGTATCAACTAACCCCATCTCCATCAAAGGCAGCACCAAAGTCATGTTGTCCCTTTGCCATTTCATTGACCAGATCAGCAGCGTATGTCAGATTAGGATCTGGGTGCTTCCCACCAAAATCTTCCTTGGGTATACAGTTAACAAGGCTGGAATCAGGGGCTCCTAACTCCTCTCCTAAAACTCTCTTGGCATATGGCCCCATCACTGAAAAGATTCAACTACATCAAGATAAGCACATACAGATTGTGTATCTCACAAGTTATCTATGACTTTGAATTGTAATCTTTAAGTCTAAATTGATTTCAATGTGATCCAAAAATATCTAAAAGTAGCGTTTATTATACATGTAATTGCACATGGCATGACAGATTTGACTGACACAGGGAAGTGTAACTTTTGTATGACAGCAAGGTCATCCATTCACAATACATTTTGTACATCTAAATTCTAATGAAATACATATATTCTTTAAATGTTGTTTATTTATCACTGATTTTTCTCTTGAAGTCAAATGCTAAATAAAGGGTCTGCATTTGAAATGAAGGAAGCTTTATTTCTGAAAGTCATATACAATTTGATACATTTTTTTTCAATATTTTAAATCATTATGTGGAATTCAGATTTCCAGTTAGATAGTAAACAAAAAACCCCCCCCAAAAACTGAAAAAGTTTTAACAAGAGGACTTTGTGATTCTAATTATCTTTTTATGAACAAATTTCACAAATTTGCTTGATAGCTTAAATTATATTTGGGCTGCTGAAAATGAAAATTAACCAAATGTGAGATGTAAATTCACTTGGACAAAACCAGCATACTTCACATAGAACGTTATTTACTTTCCCTTACCTCCATTCATAGCATCAACTAAAACAGTAAAACCAGAGGACATCAGCTCTTTAATGGCACCAAAGTCAAAGATGGTTTTCATGTATTCAGCATAATCACTGACTGGATCTATCACTTCTACAGTAAAATCTGACCCATCGACTTGAACTACGGAAGATCCAATATTCTCAATACAAACAGGCAAGTCAGGACAAATTCTGTACTCTCCAATAGATTTGCTGAACTCAAATATAGAGTTGGTTACATTTTCAGGGGCTGGACCTGTAAAATGTAATACATTTACCAAAGTTAACACAGACTGAAAGCTATTATTTATTTATTTTTTTTTTTTCAGTTTTATTCGATTTATGTGCATAATGAAATGATACATTCAAGAAAATAAACTTTCCAATCAGCACTTTAATTATCATAATAACTTGAATTGTTTTGCAAGCACAACTGTAATTCCATGCAAGAATTTGGTATAATCATTGATGCATGGATGATGCCTACTTTTATTATAATTCATAAGAAATCCATGAAATATAAAAGCTCTATAATGAATGTTGTCACAACCCCAGTGACAAATACACCCTTTCATACTACTGTAGGTTTGGTTCACTTTTGTCTCTTGATAGAACAATTTTTGCTCACCAGAACAATCAAATGACCTGATCCTTGACAGTGTACGCTATTATTTGGACTGGAACGACGTCAATTGATTGTTCTAGTGGGCAAAATCATCCTACAATCAGACAAAAGTGAACTGAACGAACATAAGTGTGAAAGGGTCTATACAAATGTTACCTCCATTGGATGTGTTGAATTTGATTCCAAAGTCAGCATCAGGTCCCCCTGGGTTATGACTGGCTGTCAGTATAATACCACCATCAGTTTGGTACTTCCGTATAACACATGACACTGCAGGAGTTGACATCAAACCATTCAGACCAACTATCACTTTTGATACCTGATGTAAAAGAAGAATATCCTATCTTAACATACCACTCCTACGAAAATATGTCACTCAGCCCAATATTTTATCTCGGCTGTCGCCTCAGTCAATATTTTCAAATTAAGGAAATATCACACCATTTTCACCTTGTAAAAAGTGACCATAATTGTACAATATTTCACTACTGAATTTCTTTTTCAGTGCCCAGTATACCGAAATCAATGTATGATCTCATTCATTTAAAGTACTTTGCAATTAAACAGTGGAGTATTATAGTGCCATCTTGACAAAATATTACATCATTCGTTAGAAATATTTGTAATAAACTTGAAGATTAATTGTAATCATGGTAATAAGACATTGATAAATTCATCCCCTTTATCAGAACAGATTTGTGAATCATTTCTATCCTTTCTGCAATCATATCATGAAGAAACCTTCTGAATCAATTTTGCTTTCATATGCTATGGTCATGCTGACTGAAGAAAAGGTCAAAATTTCTTTGAAATAGGGTTCATTTTAGATCAGAATAAGTATGTGGATCTATTTGTGATGTTTAGTGTCAAACTAAAGGTATTGTGCAAATTGACCAATATATTGATAATTGGTCTTATCAAGGGAGTTTTATATTTCAAGGACTAGTGTCAGTTTAATTGTTTCATCGCAGTGCAATTTTCCCTCAAAATATCAAACTCCTGTGGTCTAAATGAATTTATGAGCTTCATAATACTGAGTTCCCATATTACTATTATTAGTGAGGGTTCTCCAATTTCCGGTCATTACTTGTGTTGGAACAGTATCCGGACAGTCGCCCTTTTCAAGTACTTTGAAGGAAATTATTTTCAAAATTTTGTGACAAATGCAGAATTCAAACCACGAATCATATATACAAAATTTTGCATCTAAGTTGCTTTACCACACCATCTTTTTACCCCTTTCTGCCCCGTTTAATATCGCGCACCAGGGGAAGTCGCCGAGAACCATACTATATTTTAATCTACGTGATTTGAGAAATTTCTGTTCTATTTTCAAAATTATTTTTACAAAGTCATTTGTAGAAAAGATTGAAGAAAACAATATCCAAAAAACATCCAGTTTGTGCTGAAATTGATCGAGATTGACAGATTTAAAATCAGGTGTCCGGAAACTGTTCCAGTGATTTGCGAAAAACGGCCAAAATATAGGGTCATAAATCGGTCTAGAAACCCTTTTTCTTGAGAAATTTAATATTTTCTTTCAACATGAGTATCTGTGGGAAGGGCATAGCATTATTTGAGAGAAATTTGAATGTTTTCCATTAATGAACGGAGGAGTTATCCCCGAAAAACCGTCAAAATCATCCGGAAACTGTTCCAACACCAGTATATATCACAATCAGTATACCTATCATTTGTCCTATGCCAGCCAGACCTACAACAAATTGTTTAAAATCCTTTATCCTTTGTATATCAGTTGTTCAGTTTTTTTGAAACTGTGTAGTGATATCTGATATCTTTGCCCTTCCACACCCTAACCCCCCCCCCCCCCCCCCCCCTTACCATGGGCCCATCATGGCATCAATCCCCTCTATCCAACCACCCCAAATAAAAATCAGAAACAGGGAGCCCCAAGAGGTTCACTGCCCGGTTGTTTATGTCTGACAAAATTATGTTATATTGTATGAATAAATGTCAATTTACTCCATTGGCTGCACACATCCGTATGATGAGCTCTGTCGCTTCTTTTCCAAAATATCGTCCATCACCTCCAACAACCAGAGACGAGCCACAAAGTTTATCATGTAAACCGCCTTTTAAAATGCTCTGTACAAAGTTTTCAGTATAATGAGGTGTTTGGTAAACTTTAACAGCTTTTCTAAGACCACTTGTTCCTGGTTTTTGTCCCTCGATGGGTGAAGAAGTGGCTGTCTTTGAGGAGAATGACATGTTTCAGTTGCAGTTGTGTAGCAGACAGCTTTCTGTAGGTCAAGGTTAATGAATTTTTCGGAGCTTTTCGGATTTTATCCATCTAGGTATGGGTAGTAGGCAATCGGGGCACCTTGCTCCATATCCGATGCAATGGGAATAAAATACAATGTGTTCCGACTGGCAAAATTGGTGTTAGGAAATTTTCCTCCCGTAAATTTTTATTCATGACGTTACAGTGATATTTTGCTGTGTCTTCAAGAACACACGGTAAAATATCACTTCTCCGTCCCAGCTGTAACTAGCTTCGAACTGGTTTTTTGTTGAATAAGAAAATAAAAGGTCCAACGAGTTCGAAGAAATTCGAATTTATCTAACTTTTAAAAAATCATACAACTTTAAAACACAGGCACATGTAGAAAGAGCGTCAATATCCTGTATGATACCCCTTTTAATACACACGGGCAGGAACACGTTACGTCGCCTTACAGTACCGTTGTCAGAAGTATTTAAAGTTCTGCACTTAAAACCGTCCGTTGACATTATGCAACAGGTGAGGATATGTTGGAAACCATCCGTTGTCATGAAAATTATCGACAAAATTTCAGTAAAATCACAAATAAATCATTAGGTAACCGGTGATTTCTTTTAAAAAGCCAACGGGGGGGGGGGGGTGGTAGCCACACGCTTCAGTAATACACTATTACCATGAAGTGAATACAACTCCTTTTATGTTATGAGGAGATCTAATTGGCGATGACCTACTGTCAGCAACGAAAACGGAAATTTGAACAGGAAAACTATCCTGTCTCTTAATTATTTGATTTTATATATACCAATTTTACGTAGGAAATTATCGTCAACATTATACAAACAACATATGTGAATGACCGCCTTTTACATTGTATATTTAATGTATACTTTGATTATTTGATAAAGAATGTCCGTTGTTATGACAAGACAAGAAGATATGGTCCGTTGTTATGACTCTTAACGGTATTTGGGCATGAATTGGGAATTGAATCTTTATTTCGAATCTAAGGCTGAGCAATTAAATTAGCTTAGTTAATTCTTAAAGTATTCAGCTCTCTTTTTTGTAAAGCTGTAAAGGAGGATATCATATAATTTTCAGGTTACGTGAACATAGATCGTATAGAATAGATTTAAAATTGAAAATATGATTCATGAATTTGAAGAGGTGTAGGATGAGTTCATGAATTTATACATTGATCAATTAAACAACAATTGTTAAAGGAATTTTAAAGTCATATACAGCGTTAAAAACAAAGACATTAATTTTCGGTCATTGAAGACATTTTGATAGCCTCAGCCTTAATATCACGTAATTGATCCGAACGTTCTTAACATGAAATCGCTCTTTGATATAGAATTTCCGCATGCTTATTTTTCCAGAAACACTAAGATTCTTACCTACAGATAGGTTATTAGGCACCGTTTTATCGAAAGGACAAAATGATATCAAATGCACAAAAATGAATATAAACGTACAAAGTAATAAAATACTTGTAATAAATGGCCATTATAATTTTGCCCATAGTTGCTCCCTATAACTGCTATACACTTACTGGAGACCCCCCCCCCCCCCGGCGAAAAAAAAACCCCAACTTTATTGTAGTCTTTGAAGTCCCCTAAAGCAGATTTTCCTCGCCTACCATTAATGGTTTGGATTTTCTCTTTGAAACATTAAATTTATAATTTTGCATTCAATAGAGATCTTCGATGGGGGTATGATATAGACCTTACATGTATATCTCAGGTGATGATGAAAATTGCAGTTGATATGTTATTTATATTTGTGTGTGTCTGTATGTAAGTTCGTGTATTTTTTATGTCAGTGTCGATATCGGTGTCTCCGTCTGCCTGCGAGTGAATTCTTTTGTCCGCGTTTGTTAGCATGTGCATCTGTCTGTGTCTTTTGTGTGTGTGTCTGTCTATATACATGCCTGTCTGTCCGTTTGTTTTTGCGTATGTCTGTGTATACCCTGTGTTTGTCAGTCAGTCGTTTTGCGCATGTCTGTGTATGTCTTTCAGGATGTTCATGTCTGTGTTTTGATCATTGTCTGTCTTTGAGTCTGTCTGTGTGAATCTCTTTTTGTTTCTCCATGTGTCTGTTTTTCTGTGAGTGCTTGATTATGTGTGTCTATCTGCATGACTTGATGAGAGGATTTTGTCAAGAAAGAGATATTGGCCTAGTCTGATTTTTCGTCTGTCTTGCATGCTGTGATAAACTGTGGATTTACTGAAATCAAAGTCAATACATGTTTTTGTTTGTGTGTGTGTGAGTACATCTGTGTATGTTTGTCTACCTGTCTGTCCGTCTGCCTATGTATATCTTTCTGTATGAGTGTGTATGTTGATGAATGTGTTTGTCTGTATATATGAATTTGTCTAAAACCCCATATATATGCGAGAGTCTAACCCTCCCCCCTCCAAGAAACCTCTTACCAATTCTACAAAAGAAAAAATAGGAATAGGGTCAAGTGTCCGGGAAGAGTAATTATATCCTGCTCTGTTGAAGTTTTGTGATTTTTTTTTTATTACGTACAGCACACCATCTGTCTTCCGCCAGTCTGTAAACTTTTCAAAATGTCGCGTTCGTTCTGCAGAACCGATGATGAAAATCAAATTATAAAGTCAACTTTTCAAGAGTGATAGAGACTATTGGTGGGTAAAGAGGAGACATGTGTGCAATATATACATATGTAAGACCATTGGAGCATTTTTTCATGTATTGCAATATTGGAAGCCAATGGTAGGTAAACAAAATACGGACTTAACAGGGGGGAAATGGTTATATAACATGTCACCAGACGGACACTAAGCGTGGTACTTGACCAATCTACAGTCTTGTACGAGCGCATTCTTAAGACTTGCACTCTGACCGACTGTGACGACGGGGCTCCATGACGGGCCCTGTCCAAACCTCCTTAGAGAAGACATGGCCCCGACCACCTGTCCTCTCTGAATGTCAGTCGGACTCCTCGGGTGATAACATACATAAGCTCGCTACAGCCGACAGAGCACGGACTGCATTACGCACGTCCTCTTTTTATATCCATTTACATATTCATCTGTGTTGCTTGGACCCCTGTGTTTTACGGTCTTGTTTGAGTGTGGTCATCTAACAGTGAGGAGGTTGAACGTAAATGTGCGTTCTTCGAGACCTCTGGGAAATCGGAATAGTGGGAGGGTTGTACGCACGTAATTCAGGATAACCACACCGTCTGCTATTTACGTGGCAGATGGCCGTCCTAAGTCGGCACCGGTTGCCCATTGTACTCGTTGGTTTATGTGTAGTCTTTTATGTTTCATGTTTCTATGGTGTGAGTTGGTGTTCCTTGTCCCTTTTTCGTCTCTTTCTGTGGGTGTCTGTTCTGTGTTTTGCATTTGGTGTATGGGATTTTGCTGTGGGTGTTGCACCCTAGTGTTGTTGGAGATCCCTTCCTTTCGTCTTCTCTATGGGGAAAATCCATGCTAATATGAGGAAAGTCTAAAATATAGCTGAATATCTCCAAGGGGAAGAAACCTTTTATATAGCATTTTCCTATGAGAAAACTACTGCATTACACCGGTTTATAATACACTTATAAAGTAAGATACTGTATACATTCAAATTTTCACCTCCATTTATATTTTACCCTTTTCACCCATAGCCCAGAAGATGAATTTAAGACGGGACGAATAATGTTAAGGATATCTTAACAAAACGGTTGATTCGGCGAATTCAATTCTGGACAAATCAGTATCCATTCTAAATTGGTTGAAAATTAAATTGTGCGTATTGATTGATGAATTTTAATGAATAGTACAGGTATCATAGTATCATTCCATCCATTAAAATATAAAAGCAGACAAAGGACATCTGACAACGGACAGAACTTTCGCAACATGGATTGACAACGGACTAATTTTAGAAAAGTCCCAAAAAGTGGTCCAAAATTGAATTCGTCATCATGACACTACCAGAGGAGCATTATATAGACTTGATATTTATTATTAGTATATTTCTGGAATAAGATAACCTGAATATCCAAAGATTTCAAGAAAAAGGAAGAATAACACATGTGCAGGACGTGGTGATCAAAGAACGCCAACTCGATCTCCTCTTTTCAAACTGTATATCAGTACCAGAAAAGCATATAAACTAATAGTTTAGTGTTATGACTACCCCCCCCCCCCCCCCCCACTGAATTTTCGAGTGTATTACTTCTATAATTTCAACGTTTATTAGAAAATCATACTTTCCACACATGCTCATTGTCACGACAACGGATGGTTTCCTTCATATCCTTACCTGTGGCATAATGTCAACGGACGGTTTTAAGTGCAGAACTTTAAATACTTCTGACAACGGTACTGTAAGGCGACGTAACGTGTTCCTGCCCGTGTTACAGGTCATAAGAGAATATATGTATAGAAACTAAGAAAGACTAGGCTTCTGACGAATTTTCAGCTAGAAGTAGCATCTGCAATTTTTACATTTGACATGTTTGAAGGGTAAAACGGGGTATGACCATAAAGATTGATTTGTATATTTCCTAAAAACATCAATAATTCTTCCAAAAAGATCTCATAACATAGCCTAATCGCCTACCAAAGTTGGACTGTTTTCTACTTTCTGCCTTGAATCTCCATTAATTGGCAGATTGGACAAATATTGATTCATTCAGCGGCTTTACTCTGCTTACTGTAAGCAGAGTAAAACACCTGGATGATTCAAACTAGCTAATCTGGCAATGGAGGTTCAAGAAAGAAAGTAGAAGACAGTCCAACTTTGGTAGACGATTAGGCTATGTTATGAGATCTTTTTGGGTGAATTATTGATGTTTTTAGGAAGTATACAAATCTTTATCTTTATGGTCATACCCCGTTTTGCCCTTCAAATGCAAAAAAAAAAACTGCAGAAATGCTACTTTTAGTTGAAAAATCGTCGGAAGCCTTGTCTTTCTATAGATACCTCGACGCTCTTTCTACATGTGCCTGTGCTTTAAGGTATCCGATGTACAATAGGGCATTTTTCCATGCCTGGTAAGGTACTATAAACTATATATTTTCTGAAAGGTTATGATGCCCACCGTTCAGAAATAATAATTTTAGGGCCAGAAAAACGAAGGGGAATAACTGATGAAGCATTCAAATTGTCTGTTTTCTCAATATAACATAAGCAAAATAACAAAGTTGTACAAGAGTTTTTCCCCTTTGATTTTTAAGACCTGGGAGTCTTATATCTGTACTCAGGACATCATTATCTTTCAGAAAATATATAGTTTATAGTACATTACCAGGCAAAAAAATTTATCATACTTTACAATGAGATGATTAAAATGCTATGTAAAATGACTCAATTGTACAACAGCTACAAATGCTACCTTAAAACATCTTCACATATAGTAACAACATTTTTTTCTATTCAGTGCTTTTATGACCATTGTATGGTCATGTAAGTTTTGTTTCTTAGTCAATGTCTTTCTCTCCGTTCACTAGTTTGGTCATTATTTGAACATTGAAGAGTTCGAGGTATAACTTTCAGAGAACCTTCGATCTCTGCCAGAAAGTTCTAAACCAGTAGTCCATGATATACATGTATATATATCATGATGCGAAACTTTAAAAATCGTTAACCAGAATTACGAAAGAAAATGAAATTGTCTCGTCGTGAACTGTGAAATACCAGCAAAGGCGTAGGAGAAGGGGGCAGCGGGGGCACATCCCCCCCCCCACACACACACACACACTTTGAAAAGTGGGGGCACATCCATGTTTGTGCCCTCCCCCCCCCCCCCCCCCCCCCCACACACACACACACACACTTTTCAATCACAAAATTTTATGATGCATTAACATTGTTTATAATAGCAAAATTTTGTCCCATAAATCTACAATTTTTCGGTCAATTTTCAAAAATTTTCTCGGCTCGCTACAACTCGCCAGTTCTTATAGACTTTCTGAATAATATAGTTATTCCGATCCATCCTTTATATACATATTCCTTTATCAATGTACACAGGACATCTTATCTTACTTCATTTGCGGCTTTGTTCGATACATGGATGACCTTGTTGTTTTCTTTTCAGTTTCGTTTTTAAGCCATTTTGAATGACGGACATATCATTTTACGCATCGTATATGTGATACTTTCCATCCAGTTTGAATCAAATGATATTTGAAAATTGAAAAGTCCGACATGGTTATAGTTTATAGAATAGTGCATGGTATAGACTCAGTTGACAAACATAAATTGTTACCTACAAAAGCATAAAATCTATAACAGGTATAGTTTCGCAAACAGGGTGGTTGATTGTTGGAAGTCTCCCAGAAAATGTGCACATGCATGATGCCTGCGTGTAGTGTAAATAGTTTTAAAAGTACAAAATGTAATTCAAATAATCCTTGGAAAATATTTAATCTAAAATCCATTGCTGACTTGTATGGACTGGAAGACCATTTAAAACAGCAAGAGATGGATGATGGGGGACACGCCCATAAGTATCTCAAGGACAAGTAAGTTAATGTACCAACGAGAAATTGCTTCTTACCATCGAACTGAAAAGTCGACGGATGGAAACCGATGGAGGTAGGTAACCAATAAGGTAGTCCGACTTGCAGACCTACGACGAAGACGAAAAAACAGATAACACCGTCGTAGGTCTGCAAGTTGGACTACCAATAAGGATGACCACAGCACTTACAAAACCCGACAAAAAACACAACAAAAACTATTCCCTAAGTGACAATACGTATACATCTTATGCGTTTGTATATATTTAAAACATATTGTCATATTTTGGGGTCCTCGGATGCCATCTATGCCTCCTTTTTTGTACACAATGCGATATTTCTTATTTCACCTGTATCCCGACAGTAGCTGTAAAAAAAACCCCACCAAACTGAATATAGGACTATGTGATAAAATATGTAAGAATCTCGTTACTGGAAGCATGACGCCTGTTATTTCTTTGTGTTTGGTTGTTTGCTTGTGTTGCCGTATTATATATGTGCTGTGGGGTTTTGCTGGACATCACCTCTGATCTTCTTCTGACAATTGATATATGATAAAACGTGTGGTGTAGTCTGCATGCTTTTGGTTTGAATATTTATTCTTCCTGTGCCTGTACATTTTCAAAACTGTGTTTCGATGTCACCGTCATCTGTTCTCTCTGTATATTTTAAAAACCTTCTGACTATACAACGGCGTCCTCTTTATACAACGATACATTTAAGACTGTCGAAAGAATGAATTTTCCCAAATCATAAGAAATGCCTTCACCAGCAAAAAATTTAATCGCTAATTCAAGTACATTGCTGTAAAACTTATTTTAGGGAAGATTCTGATTCTCGTAAAAATACACATAGAAATAAGTAATAAAACTGTCGAACTTTATGACCAATAGCATATTTGTAATGTTTAGAGAAATAGGGGTTTCAGCAAATCGCGGGAATTCCCATGGGAACCATCTACACTCCATTTCTTGTTGTACTTCTCTATACACAGGTCTTAATCTCTCGCGGAAAGAAGCACTTGGTATTTCAATTTTTACATATAGATTTCGATACGATGACGAACTACTTTAATTAGTTTCAAAATTATAAAATTTCCTTTTCTGGATAGTAACATTCCTTCTTCCCCTGCTTATATGCGTATATGGTGTATTCATATGGCAATTGATAATTGATACTCTATTCAAGAGAAATTTCAAACAACAACAGCAACTACGTTTTGAGAACAAGGCGACTAACCGAGAAACTACTCTATACAATTATTGACTTTTGATGAGGTCTACTCGTGACTATACAGACCTGGTCAGGTATTGGTTGACCGAGGCCGAATAATCCTAAGGCCGGGTTAGCGCAGTGGTAGCGCACTCGCTACTCATCTCTAAGGTCCAGAGTTCGAATCCCAGATTCGACGAAGGGTCTTGTGGGTGGGTAGGTGGTCCCCCATCCAGGCCTCTGTAAGGGGTTTTTCTCCGGGTACTCCGGTTTCCTACTGCTCCTTGGACCCCCTCACGCCAACATCTTAGCCAACGTGAGACATTAATATAAGTTGTGTAACTTGTTTGTTAAACGTTGTAAAATAAATAAAGTTTAAAAAAAAATAACCAATGCCTGACCAGGTCTGTATAGTCAAGAGTAGGCCGAAATCAAAAGTCAATAACTGCTTTATTAAATTATCAGGATTTTTTTTAACATTTGCATTGTAATGATACGCAAAGTCTACACAAATCAACACACGCGCTGGTCACGATCGCGCTAATCCCGAATAGACCGCTTTGGAGCGTTAGCGGTCCAGCGTCTCCACCAATCAGAAATAAGCAAAATTGGCAATAATTCCTGATCATTTAATAAAACCAGTTGTACATTAGTGAGCGACCGACTTCTTCACTGCAAACATTTTGGGATGATACAAAGAAAATACAAAACATTGTAACATCTCTTCCAATGTTTGAGGATACTTTGGGTTAGAACCATTCCAAAAACGACTTTGATACATTCATATGTTTTGACCATTTTTTCTCGGCTAAAGTGACGGGTGTTGCTAACAAGCATGAGATGCTTACTCTTCCCGGATACCTGAATCTCGTCTCCATTGGAGTTTCACTTATGCTTCTTTGCAGAATTCTTTAGTTGTTTGGTTTGGTTTACTATTTTTCATGTTTATATATGCCCATTGATTGTGACTTTTGGCTTCGGACTATAAGTTTTGTGTTTGATTTGAAATCACACATTGAAAAAATAAATGAATTGATTATTATTGTATTTCTTTATAATGTTGGTAATTTCAGAGCCATTGCTCTGATATAGAAATAAAGAATGATACGGTTTTCATTTATTCTTTAATTGAACGTTTTGAATTATATAGACGGTTTCTAACCAAACTCAAACTCAAAATCAACTTTGATAGATATAAAGAAGCATAAATGTGGCCAACCAATAACGACCCCCATGGTTCAGTTTAACACACCAGCATCATGGAAATTCTGAAAGACACTCTCTTAAGTTTTTCAACTTTTAAAGATTTTTTTTTCACGTTTTTTGAATAAAAATGGCAAGGAAACAAACAGGAATTCCTTGTATTTCGATGAAATTTGATTTCAAGCTAAAAGCTGTTCATACATGCAGCGGCATTTTTTGGTAAAATCACAAATAAATATGAAGAACACAAAGCGGCATCATTCGGCGTACACCACAAAGACAGTTCCCACTATAAAGTATTCACCTTGCTCCACTTTTACTGAGATCACATTATCGTTTTTATGGTCCCATAAACATCGAGAAGAAAACGTCATTCCTTGGTCAGCTTTCTGCGTCACAATGATAGAGGTGACGATCTTGTAGCGGGATATGTCAAGGTGTTTGACCCTCTCCTTTATGATATCGCTTGCCAGTCGACATTTGCCGCTCAATACAGCCGGATCGTATGCCTTTTCATTAAGATTCTCTTTGATAACATCTGCTATTATTTGCCTTATCGGGGCCTCTCTATATTTTGCATCTGGCTGCATTTTATAAGTGTTTTCGTATTTCACCTCAAGTTGAAAATCACCGGAAGTTGCGACACTATGTCGGTCATGATCTTTGGTGCCATGTTTGTGACCTTTGCTTGAAGCGATTGAATGAGCAGTGTCTTTGTGCGTGAGTGTGCCCGCGCGAGGTCTGATTGGATGTGACGGGTGTGGATGATGGGTGTCACCGTGGTGACCGGTTCTCTGATGACCTTCGTGACCTGATTTTGGATGTCCTTCGTGACCTTTATGATGACCATCATGCTGTTGATCCGGGTGCTTTTCTTTGTGCGAGTCTTTCCTGTGTCTAGCAGTCTTGACGTGTGTGTCCGATTTTTCTTTTTCCTTCATTCCAGCACTGTCTTCCTACAAAATAAAAAAAATGTAATAATAATAATATATAATATCTATGTCATTTCGTGACTTTGTTCTTCTTGCAATCGGATACTTACTTGGTTGATAGTGACATTTGTCATGATATAGTTTACCCTACCTCTGTGAATGGTCGTTACCAGAAACATTGGTTTCCAAGTTTACAAATGTATGCATTTGGGTATATTATGAATAACTCAGTCATACAAGGACACATTGAGAGTCGTGTTACCTAAAATAAGTAGCCATACATCCCCAGGTACTTAATATTATTCCTATACTAGTGTCGCATGTCTCTCTCTTTTGGTGAGCTTTGTCTTGTTGAAATTCGATACACACGGTCACACAATACTTTGACATGAGAAATCAATTTTGGAATTTAAAAGAAAGTTGAAATTGAATTTTTAATAATTTGGGAAGATAAATTCATTTTGGTGAAATTGTACAAGATGAGATCCTTATCATCTTGTTTTAACATACCTCCCTGTGGTAATGCATCGTAACAACCAACTTTGGACTAAATATGATAATTATACATAATGTGCACTACCATGCTCGTGGGAGTTCTACCTACAAAGGCATTAGGTTATTTTACAGCAATGACGATTTATTTATACAATAGAAAGACAATTATTGTTCTTTTGGCCAAAAAGGCTTTCATTTTAAAACTCTTTCACTCTTAAGTTAAAAGAGAATCCATCCATTCAAATAATTCAAAGCTTTTAGTTAAAGTTAAAAGAGAATTCAATAATTCAAAAATAAATCGTGACTTTGTCCTTGCTAGATGAGTAGTAGGATTTAGATTAGAGGGACAGTTATGACCCCGTGAACTTTTGAAGTTCCTGACTTATGATTGAGCAAGCTTGTGAGTAGCAATAAATAATATTTGCACACTAAAATCTATTACCAGAACGCTGAACCCATTAAGAGACACTCTATTTTTCGACACCCCCCCCCCCCTCTCCTTTGCAAATTACAGAAAGTAATAGATCTACTGTAAACATAAAAAAAAACATAGTCGCATCAGGGAAAGTCTTTTCGTAACGCCATCGCGCCGAGCCAGCGCGCTATATTTACTAGCTTTTGGAATTTGGGGAGGGGGGTGGGTGGGCTCGGATACAAATCCCTTTGTGATTTTGATGCACAAAGAACTTTAATTTGCTATGCGTTCAGAATGCGGGTCTAGACGGACGTGTTATGGAGCCAATGGACAATCAAACAGTGCGTGGTCCGTACTTACAAAGCACTTTCTTTGTTCAACTTTGCAATGAGCACAAAGAACGTTAGCACGTGATTCGCACTTATAATTCACGTCGTGCGCACTGACTTTTACAGTCAAAATGGCCAAGGTAGGAAAATGAAAGAAATTAGGGGCATAGGCCGGGACATCTTCCTCTGTCAGTATATCTTAAAATTGGGCAATGTCGAAAAGTGTTCAAAGTGACCATGGTGTGACATTGACATCATGCTTTTGACGCCGTTTTCTCTATTTGACTTTGGCACAAACTCTAAAATCTTATTTTCCAGTAGATTCATTTGGCGGAAGACAACAGGCATCACAAAATTTGGCGATATTGCATCGTGACGTCAAAGTAGAAAACATGACAACGCATAAATTCAGTGCGACCAAATATGACGTCACAATTTATACTATGTCTGTGCTTATGAAATCAAGGTTTTAAAAACGGTCATAGATATTTTCTGGAAAATGGACTATTAAGGTGCGTCATTGGTCACGATTTTGGACTGTTCTTGCGCATCTCCTGTTTTAGCACTCATTGAACTTGACTGTTATAGATATTTCAATTTATTATGGCCTATGTATCATTTCTTACAATTTTTAAGACTTTAATTCATTAGACACATTAAAGTGGCCCAGCTTGAAAATTTGATTTAAAATGAATGAAGTATGCGTGAGAAAATGCTTCGCGGTAATATCTGTAAAAATTGACGCGGAGGTACCTTTTTTAACTGTTCGAATTCCTTTTACGTTAGTAATTACCCATGAATTTTGTTTTACGTATGGAATATTATTGATTTAAGCTTTTTTATATGGTATGGCTGATGAATACCGAAAAATTATAAATTGTTTAAATTCCACACAAAATAAGGCAAATTTTCAGCTCTGACACTTTTTCAAGAAAACCACAAAATGACACTATTTGTGAGCGTCTGTTCTCTCTTATTTGAACACAGACATATACTTTTTCTTCAATATTTTGAAAAGTCTTCCCTAGGAGCACGTGTTACTGTGTGTTTGGAAAAATCGTTGAAATTCGGTATCTCTGACATATTGACCTTAACTTGGATGATTTTCGTTATTTTTGTGTAAAATCTAGAAAATGTTTAACGTTTCATATCACCCCTTGTCCTTATCAGAAAATACAGAGGAAGAGATACGCAGAAAACGTTCTCGCTGTTCACGATGCTAACGCTATCATTCAACAAAATACATACTTGATTTATTTCGTCAAGTTTTCATCCTTTACTGGTATTTTAAGTCGGTGACGTGTTGCTTAGACGAAGGATTTTTTTTTTTGGACAAATTCTCCCTATCTAGATCTGCTAATGATTACATTTTGATTCATGTCATGTTGAAGTAAGTGTATAGTTAATACACTTCTGAAAGATTTTTTACTTCATAATTTTTTTTTTCATTCTGTCTTTATCTTTTTACGTTATTGCCTATCGTTTGTGGATGTTTTTTTTAACCAGATCTACCTTTTATTACAAAATAAAGTATCAAAATATATAAATATATATTGTATCATAAACTTGCATATTCCGGAATTTTTTTTTTTTTTTTTTTTTTTGCCATATTCTAATTGAGAATATTGATTATATCATAGTTTTGATGACTATCAACTTACTTTGATGCGTTTAACAAATCCACTTTTAGGTCGGTTGGTGGGAGTTTTTATCCTCGCCTTAGACAGTATTGCACCCTTCATGATTGGAGACTCTTTCCAAAATGTAACCTTAACACTTAAATAAATCAGACTGAATGAAAAAATACTAAGGTCCCTTTAGATTTATTGAGTTGGAGAATACGATTTGATTTGACAAGTGAAATCCTTGTTTAATATGGAATTCCAAGTGTACTTGACGGCCTTCAGGAAGTTCTACTCAAGAAGTGGCCTTGGATTACGTACTGTCCTCGTGAACTCATTTTCCTGACCAATCTTTTAAAAGGAAACAATAATTGAAACGATCCTGTTTTATTTGGAATATTGACAAAGGCAACATGGTAACTTTAATCTAAAACATACAACCCTAATTATTTATATTGCAAGGGTAAAGGAGAAACGTGTATGTAAATTAAAGGTATCTATTATAGAGTTGTTTTCTTTTGGAATTTAAAGGAACCTTGCTGTATCACACGTCTGACAACTAGGTAGCGGGCACCTGTTTTACTTATACATTTTATTCCCTTACCTAAATCCTAGCACCAGCGGAATGGTCAAATACTGTTACTTTATCTTCTATTTAGTGCTTTCATTTCTCACATTCTCTATTTAATAAATTCTTCACAATGACGTCTTATTTAAATCCAATCCAAGTGCCCAACATAATAAAAATATGAAGCTACGATACATTGGCAAGGAGGTATATTTGATAAGTTATTGATTTCAGTATTTGGTATTCTGATTAATTTGTTGGTTTTATGTTTATAAATGACCTCTCATTGGTACCAATTAATTTTGCGCTCGATTAATAGAAAAAGCATTAAAAAAAAAAAAACAATCACATGCAAATGGACTTTCAATAATATTTCATTCGTCGTGATATTGTCTTTTTCTAACTTTCAATTCTGAATCATTAAAACTGAGCACAAGTAAAAAGACAATATGTATATGTATTTGGACATTTTTTTTTTTGACCAAAAAAGGTTTGATCCCCCTTCCAAACCCACTTGGAACTAGAACACTGAGAAAGTCAGACAGTGCCCCGTCTAACAAATTTATACTTTTTTATGAAATAGATGATTTTAAATATTGGTCAACGTGGTCATATAGTCAGAACATGTTCTTCTCGGTAATAGTACAATCAAGTCTAATATGAAAGCTAATCCTAATATCCAGAATTACAAAAAGAGTTCAGCCAAATGTGGGTCAAAGGTCCCAGTCATGGTCATGCAATCAAACATTTTTGATCTATCAGTAAAGTATTATCGATTTATCACAAAGAACACATACATGTATGCAAAAGTGTGGTGTAGGTCAAAGGTCACAGTCAAGGTCACATCAAAAATGTTGGTACTAAGTACTAACATAAATGTCTTGTAACAAGGAACATGCCAAATATGAGAGACCTAGCAATTATGACCAATATTTAAGTTTTTGTCTAACAGACAGACGGACGGACACAGTGATTACTATGGGGTATCCGCCATTTTTCTGAGCCATAAAACAGATTCTTGATCATCTCGATGACAAAGTACATTAAAATCTATGGAATAAAGCAGATTAAACTATGGTTACAATAATGTAAAGATTTAACCTCAAAAACTAGTGTTCTATACCCAAAAACTGACGTCGTTTACTGACTAAAAATAAATGGCTTATATAGAAAGTGATATATCAAAATAAAGATCATTTACTGTAGATTTCATTGGAATCCTTTCCGATACCATTTTCATTCTGAAATCGAAAGTGAAGGTGAAAGTAAAGAAATTTTGACATGTTATTAAAATGTACATTGGTCCCATTTTGACCATTGTTCCAGAAAAGTTATTGGCATAATAAGAATTATACCGATTTGAAGGCCATATCAGTCTCAATTATGTTTGAAAATTTAGGGTTTCGCCGATTTGTTTTTTGAGAAATCCACAATACATCATGAAAAACCGATATTCACAAGTCCCCAGTATGAGCCCCTCACCTGAAATCCCCTCTACTTTGTGACTCCTTCCTGTTTGATACTTAGTTTAAACAGTATTTATTACAATATACATATTGTTTGAAACTTATATGCATATCTGAAAATAAAGCCCATGAAAATCTTACGAAAAACTTACAGAATCTAATGATACATTAAAACTTGCCTTCATTTTAATTATCATACACACGATAGCGATATCAGTCTCTGACTCTTTATATAAAGAGGCCATTAGCTTAGAGGCTATGCACTGCATCTAAATGCATTAAAATAATTTGCCTCCTTGAACACAAAATAAGATACACTCCATTTATCAAAAGAGTACTTTGTATGTTAATGGACTCCTCTGTAGTCTCAAACTATTTAATAAAAAATGACAAGCCGGGCTCTATTGTCTCATAATGCCCTCGCGTCCTCAGCCAATCACATTTATCATCTCGCCGCTGACGCGGCTCGGTAATAAATGAGATTGGCTGAGGACGCTCGGGCATTATGAGACAATAGAGCCCGGCTTGTCATTTTTTTATTTCTTAATTATGCCCCCCCCCCCCCCAAACGGGGAGAGACATATTGTTTTTGCCTTCGCGTCCGTCTGTCCGTCTGTCACACATCGTGTCCGGACTATATTTCCTGAACCGTTTGTCCGATCACTTTCATATTTTAGTATGCTGTTGCTTATGACTTGAATGTTTCACATCACCTTGACCCAAGGACATGTGACCAAGGTCACGGTCACTTAGTTCACTTAATGAAAGTTTATATGCTATCCTGTCTGGGCTATATCTCTTGAACTATCTACCAGATCACCTTCATATTTTAGTATGATTTTGTTTATGACATTTTTTTATTTGCCTGTTGTTGTTTTTGTTGTTGTTGAATGTTCTTGAATATATATCTATTCAGAGGAGAAATATAGAGAGGACTTGGAAATAAGGAATTTTATCATATTTGCTGATTTCTTGTTGACATCACACCAATAGCTCGATCATCACAGGATCCTAAATCTCACTTTGACTCAAAGATGTAGCTATTGTGATAACGCCCTGTTCAGCATCCGTCTGTCGCCTGTCTTGTCCGTCTTCAGTAAGCTTTTCATTTGTAACACCCAACCCTGTTGCATTAAATTTCATCAAATCCTTACACGAAGAAAGTAATCGAAGTCCATTACCAAGACCGTTCTCGACCCAATCTATGAAAAAAATATATTCCAGCAAAGGACTCTGATGAGGGAGCAAACATTTTATGGAAAGAGAGAGACAGGAAGACTTTTTAAAGTAAAACGAGAGGCCCAAGGAGGACACATCGCTCATCTTAGTTGAAGACAAAAAATGCCAATTTAGTTGAGTACTTGCTTCATGTAAGGTTTTGTGAAATTTTGTGCATCAGTTTCAGAGATGTCGAAATTGCCTCAGCCAATCAGAGCCCTTCGCGGACATATGATGACCATTTGGCACGAAAAACACAAACTTGGTAAAGGACCTCAATTACCTGCTTCCTGTAATTTTTGTGAAATTCTGTGCAGCGGTTGCAGAGGAAAGGTCGAAAATGTGTCAGCCAATCAGAGGCCTCATTGGCCATATTTGTTGACCAGTCGGCACGACAAAACAGAAACTTGGTATAGAGGACACATTGAGTGCTTGCTTCATGAAAGGTATTGCAAAATTCGGTGCAGTGGTTGCAGAGGAGACGTCGAAACTGTGTCTACCAATCAGAGTTATCAGTGGCCATATTTGTTGACCGATCAGCACGACAAAACACAAACTTGGCAGAGGACCTTAAGTACTTGCTTCCTGTAAGGTTTCGTGAAATTTTGTGCAGCGGTTGCAGAGGAGAAGTCGAAAACATGTCGGCCAAAAAGAGCCCTCGACGGCCATATGTAGACCGATCGTCACGAAAACCTTAAACTTGGTAGAGTACCATGAGAACTTGCTTCCTGTAGATTTTGTGAAATTTTGTGCAGCGGTTGCAGAGGAGAAGTCGAAAATATGCCAGCCAATAAGAGCCCTCGGCGGCCATATGTAGACCGATCGTCACGAAAACCTTAAACTTGGTAGAGTACCATGATAACTTGCTTCGTGTAGGTTTTGTGAAATTTTGTGCAGCGGTTGCAGAGAAGTCGAAAATATTCCAGTCAATAAGAGCCCTCGGGGGCCATGTGTAGACCGATCGGCACGAAAAACACAAACTTGGTAGAAGAGGACCTTGAGTACTTGCTTCCTGTAAGGTTTTTGTGAAATTCTGTGCAGTGGTTGCAGAGGAGAAGTCAAAAATATGTCAGACAATCAGAGCCCTCATCGGTCATATTTGTTGACCGATCGGCACGAAAAATATAAACATGGTAAAGGACCTTGAGTACTTGCTTCATGCAAGGTTTCGTGAAATTCTGCTCAGCGGTTGCGGAGGAGAAGTTGAAAATGCATTAACCAATCAGAGCCCTTGACGAACATTTTTTTTTTTTTTACCGATCGGTACGAAAATCACAAACTTGGTAGAGGACATTGAGTACTTGCTTCCTATAAGGTTTTATTTTGTGAAATTCGATTAAGCGATTGCAGAGGAGACGTCCGGCGATGACTGTAGCTCAGGTGAGCTAAAAAGGATCCCGGATGAAAAACTATTCCAGCCGGAAAAAGTTTTTTGATCCTCTCTAAAGATCACATCATTGCTCTCTCAATAGCTCACGCATTATCTACCTCTCCCAATACCACTGCAACAAGTTTGTGTCTTTTGATCTGACCCTACAACAATGTTCTGATTCGAAATGTCATTCACAACCACTGCAAATCATACAAAGCTTACAGAAAGCTAGTATACTCAAGATCCTTGAACAATTCGACCTGATCGGTCACCAAAATTGGCTGCCAAGAGCTCCGATTTGCAGATACATTTTCGACAACTCATCTTATCTTCGAGAGACAAGAACTCAAAGTAAACTTCCACGTTCGGGTTTCTGTACTGATCCGTCAATTACAAATATGCTAGCTAGTAAAGGGCTGTGGTTACCTGTCTCATGCAGCAGCTGCTGAACAGAATAAACCATATCTTTAGTATTATTTTCCAAGTTTGTGTTTTAGACATGATCTTTTAACAGATATACCCACCAAGGGCTCTCATTGACTTTTACATTTTCATCTTCTTTTCTGTAATGGCTACACAGATTTACACCATTCGATGTCCTCTACAAAGTACGTTTTTATTTTATTTTTTATCTAGTTTTGCTTTTTCCTTTATCGAAGATAGTAGTCCGAAATATCTTACCAAAACCAAGCCGTTGACGGTTATTTGGACAGATAATGGCTTGGTTTAGGTTAGATATTTCGGACTTCGACGATAGTAGTAAGTAGGGCTGTTTTTTTTTTCTGTGCAACCATTGCTTTCATCAGACTTTTTAATAAAGGTCTCTAGATATAAAGTTTAAAACTCTGGGTGCCCTTTCACGAACATTCGTACGTTATTTAAAAGGAATGTCCATCACATGGGATCACTTCATTCTTTTCATTTACTATGATTTTGCTTCTGAATTCGAAATTAGTTCAGAAAGGATGAGATAATCTTATCAAAAAATATTCTTTAGGCCTTTATTTACTGACGAAAGTACGAAAATTCATAAAAAGCTAACAATATATAACATTTGATGAAATACATCCTGTTTTAAATAAACAAAAACCATTTTAGATTTACATCTTGTATGACTAATTTTCGAACAGCAATTGCAAAAAAGACACTAAAAATAACAACCATTTTATTTCATCGGGGTATTATAACATTTACTCTAATATGAAATAGTAGTAAATCACGTAAAAATTTTATCTTTTATGTTTTTGCATCAACTCTTATATTTAATATAATTTTGAAACATGGTTTTAAACATTTTTGTCAACAGACGGACAGACGAACGGACTTTGCCATACTATAATACGTCCCATCAACTGACGGGCGTATAAAAAGGGGTTAGTGGGACGTATCGTTTACTTGATTTCTGAAGATGGACTTTGATTTCAAAAGGAAAAAGTAATATGATGGTGTTCAGTACCTCGGATGTCACACGAGACTATTTCGGTAAGCAGAGCGTCACAAGTCTCCGGTTGTTATTCACATTATAATTTCATAACTAATATCCCTGCAAAAGTTTCTTGGGGTGACCGAGGTTGCTGCAATGTGACTTTGTTGGAGATGTTTTCTTATTTTTGTGTTTGTTGCTTTCAACAAGAAGTAGCTCTAAGAAATGAAATAAAAATCTGTAATTATCCCTTTTTCTGAAAAAAAATTAAAAAGGACAGTTAATGAAATATCAATACCTTCTGTGATGACAATTATACCGAGGTCCTGTGTGGCTGCTGAAGGGGCTATCCAGCTTATTCCCCAAAACGATATCCTTATATGTCTTGCACTATTCTCAACTAGTAAGTTTGGGGTTTTTGCTGAAAAGTACAGCACGGAGAACCGGGGTCGACCTCAGTGGAACATGGGTGGCTGTTACCACAGAAATTAATCAGACTTCTTGGTTGAGGCTCTGATAAAGATTTTGTTAAGCTGTGATACTGACTTTAAGTCAAATATCGACTTTGGCTTATCTTTAAATGAAATAGAAGGCCTAAAAACGAATCAAACGACATATTGATTCCGGGTTCATTAATCGTAGTTAAAAGAAAAGCTAAGTAAATTCCATGATAATGTATTGCTGATAGCTTTAATATTCCCGCAGCATGTGAAGGAATGTTACAGTAATTCCATTTCTTTAGACTGCTTAAACAAATCGATCGATTGACCAAACATGAAAGTTAGATACGTCAGTATTTTGCCGATATAATGGAACTTTGTTTCTTTATTTTGTTTTCTATCATCTTTTTTTCTGGACATACAGAGACAACCGACCCATTTCTATAGATCAAAAGAAAGAAAAAAAAAACGAACTAAATATTAAAGAAAAAAAAAAAAAAATAAATGCATAAAAAGAAAACGATATGAGATGAAAACGCGATGATAAAACATAAAATGTACATGCGCGCTTGAACAGCTCCAAACCTTCATTGAGACTTCTAAAAAAAAGCAAGTGTCTAACTCTACTACCAGAGGGCCAGCTAGAGAGCAACCAGCTGGACAGATATTTCTACACGCTGTGTGTTTTTATCATCATTGACGGAGTCCGCCCGGGGACATGTAAAAAAACGTACTATTTCGTCTCGAAATGAAATATAGTTTGCAAAAGAAACGTCTGATTCTAAAATACTTGTATATGTGGTGCTTTCCGTTCACGTATTGTCTATTCACTTTTGGAAGCTTGCTTGGTACCAAATGATATAAAACATGTACATATTTTAATACTAGTATAAGAAGTAACCTTATCATATCACTGAGATGTGATTATCAAAGGGATCCACCCTCTACCCCATCTCCTTTCCCAATTAGACACCGCAACCTTCTGAGCTCCTCTTCCGTCGTACGATATATTTTATACATTACACTAACAGTAACGAAACCAATACATAGTGTTAAATAAAAGAAATTCATCGTATATATATAAAAAAATATCCCTATATGTCGCTTTTGCGCTGCAGGCGACATAACTATGTTTCTCCGCCTCAGAAATGACGCCCACGTCAAATCTCGAAGACAAAATTCTACCGTATAAAACCGGGAAAAAAGTTCAAAGTGTTAATAAAGCAGGCGGAAGAATAGCCTAATGAACAAAACAACAATTACGTATTATAAACTCATTCTAAATGCGATGGAAATAGAAGGGTCGGTCATAGGAATTAGCTTAACAGTATGTACAGAGCTTATGTTTGTAAATTCTATTTTATCATATTCTACCGAAATGGAAAATTCTACCGTATAAAACCGGGGAAAAAGTTCTCTCGTAATAAAACCGGGGACGTATCCGAGGACGTATATATATTATATACGTCCCTAATAAAACCCGGCAAAGTAGTCTAATGAACAAACAATAATAACGTATTATAAACTCATTTTAAATGCACTGGAAATAGAAGGTTCGGTCATAAGATTAGATCAAAAGTATGTAGAGAGCGTTTGTTTGTAAAAAAAAAATCTATTCTATCATTTCTAGATTCTTTGAATGAATGACTTTAGGTAGGCCCAATCGGTACTGTAATGAAAACCATATATTATCACATGCATTTCGGGGAAAAAAGGTCCTGAATGACAGCCCTTCCCAATGAGTTAGTTGGCTTCTTTGTGATAGAGACTTTGTTCAAGGCGCACCGTTTATTCGGAAGCCCTTTTGATCTGAGGATATCAACAGCAATTGACAGCTGACTCTGACTAAACTAACTGAGCTGACTGCTGCAGTCGAACAGAACGTTTTCACAAAGAAAATGGCAATTCTCGAGGCATCAAATGGTATTAATTATAACATAATTTACTTTGCAGAAAAGTGCAATTGAGATAATTTTCAGGGAAAAGGGAGGGGGTGGTATTACTGTTTTGTTATTTTTGCCTCTCACGAAAGAGTCAACAACTGCATCAAAACCAGAAGTCTCTGATGAGACTGAAACTCTACTGGCTGTAGACATCCATTTTCCAACCCTGGGGGACAGGGGCTCACACAAAATATCAGATGCACATCTACACCACAGACACATAATAATGAAAAAAGAATTTACTCTAAACGAATTATACTTCCTGAGATCTGGTGTTCGCAAGATAAAAAATACGTCACCAGTGTATGCAGGCCTAATATTAACGGAGGCACTGGCCGAGGCTATGGACACAAAGCAAACACTGTATGCAGGCTTTCTGGATGCATCAAAGGCCTTTGATGTGGTCCGGCACGATTCTATGCTCAGAAAGTTATACATCCAGGGCCTGGAGGGAACAGACTGGCTTCTCTTGAAGAACTGGTACACTGGAATGAGGTCAAAGGTCAAATGGGGAGGGGGATATTCATCAGCATTTCTGGAGTCACAAGGAGTAAGACAAGGAGGAATCTGGTCGCCAACGGCTTATAAAATGTTTATAAATCCAGCTCTAGATCTTTATGAAACTTATCATCTGGGATTTAAAATAGGATCAGTCCATCTAGGCTCACCAACTTGTGCAGATGATGAACTTCTGCTACATGTATCAACGAAATATATATGCACAGCCAATGTAAGTCCCTGGGATGTTACTATTGAAAGGAACGTGCTGCAATTCGTGTATTAACACTCGTGACGTCACAATGCATAAGATCTAAAGAAACATGCCGCGACGGCTGTTCTAACCTGCAAACTGAACCCTCGGCGAGATGAATTTTGACGTCACCCTTTTACCAAGAAAAAGCAATTTCAGGAAACAAGAATGAAACAGACAACTATGGTGCATATATATAGAATAAATGTCGAAATTTGTGTTTTGTTACGGGTATGCAACACACATCCAGTGCATTTATCGCATGAAATGCGCTAACACGCATTACATGTACGATAAATGCACTTGCTGTGTGTTGCATACCCGTAACAAAACACAAATTAAGACACTTATTCTCTATATCAAGAATTACGAACTATGGTTAACATACAAGAAACATGCGAATAGAGAAAGGTACACACTTAGTGAAGCAAAGAGTAAAGTCATGGTATTCAACAAGATGGCTCGAACTAAGGAGGATAGTGGATATATAGAACTGAATAACAAGGAACTTGAAATTGTAGACTCCTATACTCATATAGGTATCGAAAGACACAGCAAAGTTAAAGCGGGAGACAAGGGTGAAGCAGCGGTGATGATTGCAAGGAAAACAACTTATTCCCTTATGGGTGCAGGTTTCCATGGCTACAATGGCGTAAATCCAAAAGTCAGCATAAAAATGTGGGCTATGTATGTAAAACCCCGCATGCTATATGGACTTGAATCCCATATCCTGAAAAGGAAGGATATAGACGCTATTAATCATTACCACAAGAAAATCATTAAACAACTTATGCATCTCCCACAGAGGACAGCTGATGCTGCAGTTTACATTCTTGCTGGTGATATTCCGATTGAAGGCAATCTTCATATAAAAATCCTAGGTCAATTGGGTAACATCTTTCGGAGTAATTGCGTTGAAAGAAAATTGGCTGAGAGACAACTCGCAATGAAGGAAGGGAATTCTGCAAGCTGGTTCATATATGCAAAATCGATACTAGAAAGATACGACCTACCATCAATATACATGTATGATCTGTTAGAATCACCACCTGCAAAGACTGAATGGAATACACTGATATGAAAAAAGGTTGTTACCACATGGATAGACAAAGTTATAACAGAAGCAAGGAGTAAATCAACACTTAGGCACCTATGCAAAGCACCATACAAAAAAGGGACAGTACATAATCTCTGGAGATATGCTAGTGATGACACCATAGCTGTGAAGAAGGCAGGAGTCAAAGCAAAGCTCGTGACAGGATCTTACACCTTGCAAGCAGATCACGCCAGGTTTAATCAAAATGATAGGCCTACAACCTGTACTTTATGTCATAATGGGGTAGAAGACTTATATCATTTTTTACTTCTCTGTCCAGCCTTAAAGATAAGGGACCAATTCCTGGAAAAAATATTAGATTTTCTTGCAAATAAAGGTCTCGGTGACATGTTTCTTGATAACAGGCCTCTTTTGACTAAAATAATTCTGGACCCGTCATCATCAGTTGTCCCCTGCATTTTGCAAAGTGAAGATGCCCTTAATACTCTTGAATCTTTGTCAAGAGGACTGTGTTATGCCATACACTCTGTTCGTTCAAATTTGCTTCAAATCCCACTCTAGTTGTATGTTGATGAGGGTGTGCAACACTGTAAACAGGGTAACACATGAAAATGCCCATATTAAACACCCATTTTAATGGGGTTTAGCCCACAGTAACATTCAGTGAAAACGGAAAGATAGATGTAAATAGGTAGTTAAACCTTTCTCACAACTAACTGTTCAAATAGATACTAATACCCATGCATTTTAGTATTTTAGAAAGTTTTTCTTAGCATTTAGAAAAAAAAAAAAATTTTTAATTTGAATAACACATAGTAGATATGCCTATAAGGTATCTCTTAAAATTGTTATATTATCTACTATTAAAACATGATGTCACTTGTTTTAATGTAAACATGAAAATTTTATCAAACCACGCAGTTTTACATCCCATTGGGGTGGTACTCCAAGCAGTGGAGGAATTTATAAGAAGAAAGAAAAGAAAGAAAGATAACATAGACTTATATATAGGAGAAAATGACCACACCCATTTCCAAGACCCTGGGGTTCAGAGGCTCAAGCAAAATATCAGGTGCACAGCTGGACCAGAGACTGATTAAATATATTGAGAAAAGAATTATTTCTCTATCAATTATACTTTCTGAGAATTGGTGTTCACTAGATTACATAGACTTATATAGGAGAAAATGACCACACCCAAATTCAACGACTCTGGGGGTCAGAGGCTCAAACAAAATATCAGGTGCACAACTGGACCAGAGACTGATTATATTGCAAAAAGAATAATTTCTCTATCAATTATACTTTCTGAGAATTGGAGTTCACTAGATTACAAAGACTTGTATAGGAGCAAATGGCCACACCCATTTTTGAATACCCTGGGGTCAGAGGCTCAAACAAAAACAATTATTTCTCTATCAATTATACTTCCTGAGAATTGGTGTTCACTAGATTACATAGACTTATATAGGAGAAAATGACCACGCCCATTTTCCAAGACCCTGGGGGTCAGAGGCTCAAAGAAAATATCAGGGGCACAACTGGACCAGAGACTGATTATATTGCAAAAAGAATTATTTCGCTATCAATTATACTTTCTGAGAATTGGTGTTCACTAGATTACATAGACTTATATAGGAGAAAATGACCACACCCATTTTCCAAGACCCTGGGGGTCAGAGGCTCAAACAAAATATCAGGTGCACAACTAGACCATGAACCAAAGTAAACGCAAAGAGACTTTGTATCATTTATGGTTTCAGAGGAGTTGCGATCACAAAATATTGTTAAGAGACAGACAGACGGACGGCTGGACGCCGGACAACATGGTATCGCATAAGCTCAACTGGTCTTTGACCAGTAGAGCTCATATAATGACCCCTTCTAGACACCATAAAAGGGAGGGAGATAATGTTGTTTCAACAAATAAAAAAAGCCCAAAGTTAGGGCTTGAAGTTTACTAAACAAAATGTAAAAGAATGACCAGTCATCCATCCATTCATTCCTACTTTCTCCTATACAGTATGATGCTTTTTCCCAGTAAACATGGTAAATAATGATAGGCTTAGTCATATGTATTATATATGCATTCTGTAACAATATTCACAGAGTTTATGAAAAGTGCTAAATTGCCATGGCAGCGATTTCTGGTGGATTTTTGAATGTCCCACAGTTTCAAGTTTTGAGCCAGACAAAATGTCCGATGATTTTTGGCGCCAAGTGCAAGATAATGACACAAAATTTACAGTATTTTGATTTTCAATAAAGACATTTAAGTCCCTGTAAAATTTGTTTCCCCGACACCACTGCGCTCTTTCAACTTCAGAATAAGAATAACAGTATTAACCGCCGTGTCACATTATTGATCACTGGTTCACTAGCATTAATTTTATTGAACATATTTAAAAGAATAAAATTGTCCTGTAAAATTGTCTATAAAAATATACAATGATAGATATTTCAGTGAAATCACAATTAATGTGTCCCATATACATGGTAAAGTTTACAGTAACAGCTAATCTGCAAGTAATTAATGTACAATAGAATGCTTAAGGTCTTGTGACTCGACACGATTAGTTTCATGCAACTAATTGCAGAGATTTTACTATCCAAGCGAGTTGCAGAGACCTGCATTGTTACACGTTGCAACTAATTGCATATATTTTGTGCAACTAATTGCATATATTTTGTGCAAAATTCATACCTTTCCCGCCTAAATTTTACAAATAAAATGTGTTATTAACAAACAATACGGCATGTACTTACAATTATCATTATAATCACATAACTTCCTTACGAAGAGATGACAGCAAATCACCATCATGACAAAAGTAATTGATATGACCAAAATTCGCAAAATAAATGTTGAAATTGTAAGGAATACTGGGCATTTTGATTGGCTGACGCTAACAGTCGCATGCAACTAATCACAAGGAATAGAACATGTTCTAATTTGAAAAAAGTTGCATGCGACTTTTGAAAGTTGCATGCGATTAGTTTTAAGCTATGTTACACGACGCAATTTGTTGCTTGCAACTAATTGCAAAAGATTAGTGGCGAAGCATACCAGTAGCGACACTTAGGGATAACCTTTTTTTTATTTTAAGTGCTAGGAAGGCTGAACTTGTGCAGATGATGTGTCTTTATGAGTAGATCACAAATCTACATTCAAATGTAGGTCATGACCAACATGTATATTTGCTGCTTGAGTGCACATGTTAGAAAGATTTGGATACCAATGTTTTAAAAGAAGTTTTTTTTTCTTTGTTTTATGTGCTAGGTAGTCAAAACTTGCACAGATGTTGCGTCATTATGAGTAGATCACAAATATTCATTCAAATGTAGGTCATGACCTATATTTTTGCTCGACTGCACATGTTGGGAAGATTTGGATATCAATGTTAAGAAGTTTTTTTTTCTTTATTATATATGTGCTAGGAAGGCCAAACTTGCACAGATGATGTGTCAATATGAGTAAATCACAAATATTTGTTCAAATGTAGGTCATGACCTATATTTTCGCTCAAGTGCACATATTAGGAAGATTTGGGTATCAATAGTCTACTTCCCTTATCTGTTTTGTTTAGTTGTTAGCATTTTTGTTGGTCCTCCATAGGACAGATTTTCAAATTAAAAATTGCATAATCTTTGACTACTCCCTGTTCGCTGCCATGATAAAATGCTGCCATGAGGTGAACTTTGTAATCCTTGATTATACTTTGTATTCTGTTCTGTTCAGAGTCATTTGATACAAAATATGACTACAATACAAAGCTGAAAATAAATTGTGTGTGTACAATTTCTATTTTTTTAATTTATCATCAAAGTTCTTTTTGATTAACTTGTTTGTTTCTAGTTTGATTCTATTCAAATAAATTTCAAAATGAGAGTTTAATAAAGAACTTTTCATTACTAGGGTTTTCTTAAAAAAAACTGAGCTGTGAGATTTTTATGCTACACTGTTTATATGTAATTAATATAGAAATTGCCAAAAAGACCCGACATTGCACCTGTTAGCAGTATAATTAATATTATGACATCATAGTTAATGTATAAGTTCGCTAACATTTACAATCATCTGGGGTTTTTTTTTTTCTGAAAAACATTTTTTTTAATTGTATATGTATATATATTTGCCAAGAAGGTGTTTGATACTTGCATACTATCATATTGCATTTTTTTTATGCCCCCGGAATCACAGATTCGGGGGCATATAGTTTTTGGCCTGTCCGTCTTTGTCTGTTTGTCCGAAAAAACTTTAACATTGAGCATAACTTTTGAATGGAAGGTGATAGAGCTTTCATATTTCACATGTGTATTCCTTGTGACAAGACCTTTCCATTGATACCAAAATTTTTGACCTTGTGACCTTGACCTTTGACCTACTTTTCAAAAACTTTAACAATGGGCATAACTTTTGAATGGTAAGTGATGGGGCTTTCATATTTCACACGTGTGTTCCTTGTGACAAGACCTTTTCATTGATACAAAAAGTTCTGACCTTGTGACCTTGACCTTGACCTTTGACCTACTTTTCAAAAACTTTAACATTGGGCATAACGTTTGAATGGTAAGTGATAGGGCTTTCATATTTCACATGTGTGTTCCTTGTGACTAGCCGCAGAAACGAGCAACGACACTTGGATATTTGGTTGGTAGGGGTGTGTTGGCCGCAGGAAAGTACATTGAACAAACCCGGGACCCAAATTTAGGATATGGCCAGCACGAATCGGCAAATTTTCTGGGGGATTATTGACTGTGTCTCACTCAAATAAAATAAAACTAAACGATCGGCAATCATATTTTACCTTGTTAAGCTTTAATATCAATGATACGGCCGGGATTCTACTTGCCTCCGCTTCGTCTCTTCGAATTCAAGCGCCATGTTGTAAGTTTGCCGTTTCTGCGGCTACCTTGTGACAAGACCTTTCCATTGATACCAAAATTTTGGACCTCGTGACCTTGACCTTGACCTTTGACCTACTTTTGAATGGTAAGTGATAGGATTTTCATATTTCACATGTGTGTTCCTTGTGAAAAGACCTTTCCATTGATACCAAAATTGTTGACCTTGACCTTTCACATACTTCACAGAAAATAAAGTTTATACTAACATAGATGCCACCAAGGGCATTCGTGTTTCACAAACACAGGCTTTATTAGTGATTGACAGTCGGCCTTTAAAAACATTTCTAAAGTAAGTTTTGAATTAATAAGTTATTTCTACAACAGAGTTTATGAAAAGTGCTGGATTGCCGGCAGTCTCTGGTGGATTTTGTCAAAGTTTATGGATTTTGGGGTAATTTTAAACATACGTAATACATGTATATAGGAAAAATGCCAAAAGTATAGAAAATGTCCTGTGGTTTCTCAGACTGTTTCATTAACACTGCAACCAAAATAGAAAAACAATCTTTTACAGTGTACATAGAACTTGATTAATTATGAATGATTTTTATATTACAGCTGGATACCGGTTCCTCGTTCTGTTTTTTAACTGCATGCTGACCTTTGGAAGCTACTTCTGTTTTGACATGCCAAGTGTTCTTCAGGATGATTTTCAAGGCGTAAGTTAAAAAAAAAAATACTTGGGGATTCAATGTTATTTGGAATACATGTACAAATGTATGATAATAATAAAGCATTTATTTCATTTTAGTAATACTTATGTAGAGGAATAACGTGAAAATTAAGCATGCTCATTCATGATTAACCTTTGTTTATCACAATTTTACAGAAGGATACATGTAATGGTACAAACAGTAATTCTAGCTCAGCAAATTGTACGAGATGTGAGGGATGTCTCGGGATGTCAGCGGATGATTATAATCTTCTGTATGCCATATATGCCTGGACGTAAGTCTGTATCTCATTACTTTTTACAAGTGTAAAGATTCTTAACATTAGGATATTGATAGCTAGGGCTGTCACGATACAGTGAGCTCGTGATACGATATATATCGCGATATTTACTCACGATACAATTGGTATCTCGATCAACATTATTTCTGCATCCCGGAATCACAGATTGGGGGGGGGGCATATAGTTTTTGGCTTGTCCATCTGTTTGTCCGTCTGTCTGGTTGTCCGAAAAACTTTAACATTGGGCATAACTTTTGAATGGTAAGTGATAGGGCTTTCATATTTCACATGTGTATTCCTTGTGACAAGTCCTTTCCATTGATACCAAAATTTCTGACCTCATGACCTTTACCTTGACCTTTGACCTACTTTTCAAAAATTTAACATTGGGCGTAACTTTTGAATGGTAAGTGATAGGGCTTTCATATTTAATATGTGTATTCCTTGTGAGAAGACCTTTCCATTGATAGCAAAAGTTTTGACTCCGTCACTTTGACTTTGACCTTTCATGTACTCAACAGAAAATGGTGCTCATACTAACAAAGATGCCACCGGGGGCATTTGCGTTTCACAAACACAGGCTTTATTTATTAATGTAGATATGAAGGCATTTCTGTAATTTGTCAGATAAAACAAGTTAAATAATAACAAATTAAGATCATTCATAACTTGAATGCTTTGAGAATTATTGTATTGATTGGAAAACTGAAAAAAGGTACAAAACTCAGCAATATATGACAATATACAATATAATAATAAATGCCATAGGAGTGTCTTTTAAAGCTATCTTTGACGACTTGACGATTTTTCAACGATAAAACTAAATGCTAAAAGTGAACCGTGAATCAACAATACAGCCTCTTCTCGTATGTGTATCGAACTGTCATCAAGAACCGCGGTGAATCGAGAACCGCGGTGAGTTGTGACAGCCCTGTTGATAGTGTTTTCTGTAGACTCTTTTCATATCATAACACGGGTTAATGCTTTGTATGATGGAATTACATAGCTTTGGATTTCAAATTATTTGAGAAGCTTTACAATTCGCAAACAGTATGTATGTAAGAGATTGACTTAAAAAGACAAAGGAAAAAGCAATATGTATTGTTCAGTGAGTTGGGGGAGAGCTATTGATCACTTCCACACTCAAATGCTACAAAACTTTAGACTAATAAAAGAGGAAATAAATGCTTAAAGTAAGCTGTTTTAAAATATCTTAGGCCCTCTGAAATAGTTGTATCTCAAACTTTCAGAAATGCTGCAGTGGTAATTGGAGCCGGTTTTCTAATAGACAAGCTGGGTAATAGGTTTGGTGTCTTTCTATTTTCCTTCCTCTGTGTTCTGGGGTCCTCTACGTTTGCTGTTGGGGCCATGTTCAAGGGGACGTCAGCCATGCTTCCTGTTATGTTACTCGGCCGACTACTATTTGGATCTGGAAATGGATCTTTAACAAGTAAGGTTTCATCGTCTTTTGTCCTCTCTTATTTGCCCTCTTATAATGAAAAATACCAATATCATATTTTGAAGAAAATGTCCTCAAATTATCAAATTTTTTATTTGTTTCCCGCAAGATGAAGAGGGATGCAGGGCAACTTTTTCCTACAAACAACTAGAAAAAATAGTGTCCTTCCTTATTCCTATGGATGCATAGCTTGAACAAAGACATTTAAATTGAATTATTAAATTTATTTATTACATAGAATGAACAAATTTCTCATCTTCTAAATTTGCAAAAAAATGCAATTTGTCCAAGTTTGGCATTGTTTTTCATAGATATTACTGTTACAGACAAACCTTATTGTGGTATAATGAAGAAAAATACCGCAAAAAGTTATCATCTGAAACAATTAGAGCTCCATGATAAAGATTAGCAAGTGGTCAGGATCTATTCTAATACTCATGAGAGATTAATCTTCAAAATGAATTCCACAAGATATGGAAGATATTTCGCACCAGAATGTTTAAAAAAATACAAAAACGGAACAAGTTGAAAATTTTGGAATCTTTTTTTTCAGTTGTACAAAATAGGATCACAGCATACTGGTTCAAAAACAAGGAATTAGCGATGGCATTTGGGATAACGCTAGCTTTCTCTCGTCTTGGAAGTGTGCTGAACTTCTTTCTAACACAGAATTTTAACAAAATGTATGGACTAAACTGGACATTGTGGGGAGGTAAGGAGGTTCTGAGAGCATGCTTGTAAAACAGTAAAATTACAGGGATGAATTGTTTAGAATTATGCCCTCTTAGAAGATGCTTTTCCTGACTGTTAATAGGTATCCAGACTGACACTTGTTCACATGACAATTGATGTTTTTACAGGATTTTCAAGAAAAATTAGATTATGATTTAACTTTCTCATGATTTATTTCTATGATATCTCAATAACAGGTGCAATGTTATGTGGGATAGGATTTTTGTCAGCTATCACGGTCAGTTTCTTGGACAAATGGGGAGTCAAACAACTTGGTGATGAAGAAACTTTAAAATCAGAGTCAAAGAAACTGGTAATACACAACAAACATCATGAGTCTTGTCTTATTATAAAACTTGCTTATTTTTGTTGAACTTTCATTCTTTAAGAGAAGCCTTTACCGTGCTTGAGTAGACGTTTTGACCTTGTTTAATCAGCTTATTATATATCTAGTTTCATATATTCCAATTTTGCTATTTCAGAAAGTGACAGACATAAAGAATTTCTCGTTGTCGTACTGGCTATTAGCCTTGACTATCATGTTCTTCTACAACAGTGTCTTCCCATTTGTAGCCGATGCCAGGTAAAGATTCAGTAATCTCTATGTTTGCTTATAGTCTAATATGCACATGTGCGCTTATAATTGTGCCATAATGTGAATACATGTGAAAAATAAATTCAATATCTTGCATGTATATATTGTCATAACTTCCTCACAGAGAATTATCATTTTGGACCTCTAATGTACATGATTTCTCATATCACAAAGACTGCATACATATACATGTATATGGAGACATTTATTTTCCATTACCCAAACAAGGTAAATTGTATTACCACATTTGGTTTTTATGTATTTTGTGTGTATTGTAAAACTGTATATACCGGTATTTTATTATAGTGAGTTTATCCACCAGAAATATGACATGCCAAAGACGACGTCATCGTACATAGCTGGTGCAGTTTATGATGTTTCTATGATCCTCTCACCATTCCTTGGTGGTATTATAGTAATGTTAACTTTCTACCGCTATGCTAGCTATAGTTGGTTTAAGTTTATATGCCCTTTTATGAGACCCTCAAAAATAAACGTAGACTTGGTAGCATTGATTTGAAATTTTGTATGTCTTACTTTTATCTTGTAAGTGACATAAAAAACCTATTAAATACTGTATACAACTTTGCAATTGCTAAGTCTTAATTTCGCCCTATTGAGATACGAGACCTAATTTCCCAGTGTGAACTTGGTATACCAACAAGCTATGTTAAACAAATTAACCTTTACACATATTTCTATTCACACAGTCATAAATTCGACTCCTTGCTAGTTAGAGAAAGAGTTGTAAATATAATGGGGTTGAAAATTTCCCTCTTTACAATTTACTGATTTAATGTTTGGTACTACATAGTAACATCCTTTCAGATGTTATCAAGATTGATGTTTTCCCTTAGACCAGAACAACTTTGATAAAAAAAGATAGAATTTGCTATATATATATATCTTTTGCAAGCAAAATAAAACAAGTACGGACATAAGGACAGATTGACTGACTGACAGACTGAAAGGAAACTAAGAGTCCCCTTCGGCTTTGCCAGTAGGGGACTACATTGTAATAAGGTCACTTAAACATACATCTTTATATCTTGTTAGTCCCCTACCGGCAACGCCGAAGGGGACTCTTAGTTTCCTCTCGGTCTGTCTGTCCGTCTGTCTGTCTGTCTGTCCGTCCGTCCGTCCGTCTGTCCGTCTGTCCCATTTTCAGTTTTCCGGACTTTTTTTCGCTGTTGTTGCATATATTGAGCTCATTTTTGGTATGTGGATATATATCAATGTGATACAGATCAAGTTTGAGTTTGCTTTGGATTGACCTAATTTTACAAGAGTTATGGCCCTTGGACTTAGCAAATTTTATGAAAGTTCAGTTTTCCGGACTTTTTTCCGCTGTTGTTGGATATATTGAACTCATTTTTGGTATGTGGATATATCTCAATGTGATACAGATCAAGTTTGCTTTTGATTGACCTAATTTTACAAGAGTTATGGCCCTTGGACTTAGCAAATTTATGAAAATTTCAGTTTTCCGGACTTTTCTTTGGTTCTATTGCAAATAATGCACTGATTTTTGGTAAATGAATACATCTCAGTGTGATACAGACCAAGTTTGAGTCTGGTTTCCATTGGCCTATTTTTAGCCCGCCGGGACGAATGTCCGGAGACATATTGTCATACCCCCGATGTCGGCGTCTGCGTTGGCGTTGGCGTTGGCGTCGGCGTGCGCGTGCACAAAAACTTTAACCTTGCTTATAACTTTTAAACCAATACAGATTGGGCTTTCATATTTCACATGTGCATTCCTTGTGACAAGACCTTTCCATGGATACCAAAATTTTTGACCTTGTGACCTTGAACTTGGAGATTGATCTACTTTTGAAAAACTTTAACCTTGGCCATATTTTTTGAATGGTAAGTGATAGGGCTTTGATATTTCACATGTGTATTCCTTGTGACAAGACCTTTCCATGGATACCAAAATTTTTGACCTTGTGACCTTGACCTTGGAGATTGACCTACTTTTGAAAAACTTTAACCTTGGCCATATTTTTTGAATGGTAAGTGATAGGGCTTTGATATTTCACATGTGTATTCCTTGTGACAAGACCTTTCCATGGATACCAAAATTTTTGACCTTGTGACCTTGACCTTGGAGATGATTGACCTACTTTTGAAAAACTTTAACCTTTGCCATATTTTTTGATTGGTAAGTGATAGGGCTTTGATATTTCACATGTGCATTCCTTGTGATAAGACCTTTTTTATTGTTGTTGTTGCAATTTACATATGGTTGCCACCGGCGAGCTATGTTGTCATTCTGACAAGTCTGGTTACAAGAGTTATGGCCCTTGGACATAGCAAATTTCATGAAATTTTCATTTTTCCGGACTTTTTCATGCCTGTTATTGCAGATAATGAGCTGATTTTTTGTATGTGAATACATTATAGTGTGATGCAGATTTGAGTTTAATTTGGATTGACTAATTTTCACAAGAGTTATGGCCCTTGGACTTAGCAAATTTCGAGAATTCAGTTTCCCAGACCTTTCTTGGCTGTTGTTAAAGAAGATGAACTGATGAACAGAGATGCAAGTCATAAATTTATGCCGCCGGTAGGGGACTTATATCGCACAGCGATCATTGCATTTTTATGAGTTACATTTGACAATTTTACTGTGATTACAGGACATCATTGGTAAACGGGGAATCCTTGCGTTAGTCTGTGCTTTGTTGACGATCCCTTTGTTCGGTTTGCTGGCATTTACTACAGTATACCCTCTAATCTGCACATTATGGCTGGGAGTCACTTACTCATTTGCTGCTGTAAGTACATGTATTTGTCAAAACTGAGCATATATACATGTATATCAACTATAAATGTGTTGAAGAGTAATGACCTGGTTAGTTCATTGGAGTTATAAGGAGAAAATCTTACAAACCATTTCAGATTTATAAATTTTCTTTGCAAAGATACATGTATGTGTATCTCCAAATTATTTATGTGTTGCAGTTTAGTATTTGGACTTCAGAGCATATTGTTGTACATACATAATTCAGTCTTCAAGTCCAAGAGTTTCACTAGGTCATATCTCTGAAAAGAAGACTCTGTATCATATATGTAGGATCTCATCAGACAGTGGTTACATTTGTATGAGATAAATTGTGAGATTCAACATCTCCAAGCCTTGGCTTGTAACTGAATAAAGGGAGTCTTTTGTGATGAATATACTTGTATATACATATTATAACTACATGTATCTGATATTTTACAGGCTAGCATGTGGCCCTCCTTACCATTGATCATCACTGAGGCTACTACTGGTACAGCTATGGGACTGACCACTTCTACACAGATGATTAGTTTCGGCATCTCTAACGTTACTACATGTACACAAATGTATATATTTTACAGGCTAGCATATGGCCATCCATACTGTTGGTGGTCACTCAGGCCACTATCAGTACAGCTATGGGCTTGGTATTGACACCTCTAATGTTACTCTATTTTACAGGCTAGCATGTGGCCATCCATACCATTGGTGGTCACTCAGGTAACAATCGGTACATTCATAGGACTGACCACTTCTATACAGATGATTGGTATTGGCATCTCTAACATTACTATATTTTACAGGCTAGCATGTGGCCCTCCATACCATTGGTGGTCACTCAGGCCACTATTGGTACAGCTATGGGACTGACCACTTCTATACAGATGATTGGTATCTCTAACGTTACTATATTTTACAGGCTAGCATGTGGCCCTCCATACCATTGGTGGTCACTCAGGCAACTATTGGTACTGCTATGGGACTGACCACTTCTATACAGACGATTGGTATAGGCATTTCTAACATTACTATATTTTACAGGCTAGCATGTGGCCCTCCATACCGTTGGTGGTCACTCAGGCCACTATTGGTACAGCTATGGGACTGACCACTTCTATACAGATGATTGGTATCTCTAACATTACTTTATTTTACAGGCTAGCATGTGGCCCTCCATACCGTTGGTGGTCACTCAGGCCACTATTGGTACAGCTATGGGACTGACCACTTCTATACAGATGATTGGTTTCAGCATTTCTAACGTTACTATATTTTACAGGCTAGCATGTGGCCCTCCATACCGTTGGTGGTCACTCAGGCAACTATCGGTATAGCTATGGGACTGACCACTTCTATACAGATGATTGGTATTGGCATCTCTAACGTTGTAGTCGGACAAATTCTCGGAAAAGATTTCCAGGAGTAAGTTTTAATTAAAGAATTTATATTCATGAACAGGTTCAATAACTCATTGTTATATAATTTCATCATTTAAGAGCTTACATGTATATAAACAAATGGTAAAAAGCTCTCTAATTAATTTTGAATCTTAATTTTGTAAATAATGGATTTATCAATACCTTTAGTTCCATGAAAACTCCAAACTCAATGAAATTGATGCTAAATGTACACATTTCCATCAAATCTGCCTAGAAAAGTTTACATTTTGAATTATAAATTTTGAGCAATTTCTTTAAAAATAAAAAACACATGCTTATGAAACACGAATGCCCCTGTTGGCATATTTGTCAGTAAAACAGCTGAAAAGTAGTTCACATTTTGAGGTCAAGGTCACAAGGTCAAATTTGGTATCCATGGAAAGGTCTTGCCAGAAGAAAGTCATATGTGAAATATGAAAGCCCTATCACTTACCATTCAAAAGTTATGGCCAAGGTTGAAGTTTTTCAAAAGTAGGTCAAACTCCAAGGTAAATGTCACAAGGTCAAAAATTTTGGTATCCATCGAAGGAATACACATGTGAAACATGAAAGCCCTATCACTTACCATTCAAAAGTTATGGCCAAGGTTAAAGTTTTTGCGGACAAACAGATAGACAGACGGACGGACAGACCAAAAACTATATGCCCCCGGATCTTCGATCACGGGGGCATAAAAAGCTCCCATCTGCTGTTAGAATAGATTAAGCTTGCATAAAATGGCTTATATTTGGGTGAAAATTTTCGTTTTTTCCAGTCAAGTCAATGAAAATTTAAAACGTTTTTTTTCTTGTAAAGTGGAGTGTTCAGCACTCTTTTCTTTAAAAATAGAATCAAAAGAGTCTCGAACTTTCTTTTAGAAGTTCAAGCATTATTTGTATATGAATTCACATTTTATAATAGTGCTAACTCAATGGGTAGTCTTTTTAAAGACTTTTCTTAGTAGTAAATATTTTGTTTGTATTTGGTCACGAAAGAAAGTTGGTAAATTATTTCATCTGCTGTTTGCTTACAATGTATAAATATTTGTTTTACAGTTTGCCAAAAGATAAGGTTTTAGTAAAGTGGAAGTATGTGATGGTGTTTTTGCTGGCCAACTCTCTAGCATGTGTAGCTACAACAGTGTTTCTCAACATAAAAGAAAAACAACGGGTAAGAAATATTATGTTTTATGAGTTGCCAGGGCGATTCCTATATAGACAGATTTTGGTCATTAGACACAAAATTTCAGGGAGAATTTTGCAATCAAAGGAAATCCAGAGATACATGTACAATAAGTATATTGAGAGTTTACTTTCATGAATCAATATACATGTACATGTAGTTATCTTATATTTACAGGGAGGCGTTTTGAATTTAAGTCGCAAAGAGAAAGCTGAGAGAGACGAGAAGTTGTTAATTGATGACGAGCTACCAGATGAAAGGACTCCTATTCTCAGAAAGGATGACAGGCACAGTATTAACTAAAACAAGCACAGCATTCACTAAAACAAAATAGGCAATACTTGTATCGTGTTATGACTTATTAATATATACTGTACATGTCATGATTTGACTAAACTGTGATATTTTTTATGTAGTTTAGAATTTTCATGGTATTGAAGATCAAATCTGAATTATTTTGTCTTACATTAATTTTTTACCTCATTTTTGAAATCGATGTCAAATGCAATTTTGAACTGTGTTAGTCTTTGTGGTAATTCTAGTCTTTATATACATGTACTTGTGTTGATAACAATGTCAACTCGATCATACTTCACTCCCATGGGAATGCTGCCGCAACATTAGTATTTCCATAAGCTTTTGCATGTACTTTCCATTGGTCAGTAAAGTCATTTATCAATGTCTGTGTGATAATCTTAGCATTTTGTTATACAAATTTCCATGGTAAGTAATATTATATTTTCAAAGAGCAAGAATAAAAGTCTGTCTGTATGTCTGTCTTAAAAAGCATTACTGAAATTGTGTTGTTGTTCTTAATAATCCTGTTATGGAAGACAACTTTTAAAATCTATTCATACTTTTTCAGCCTCAAGCTTCACTTTTAAGACATTATTTGATGAAATGTGAAAATGTTACATGAGATTCTTAATGTATAAATGTTCCTTTATTCATTCCATACATCACCATAGGACGCATCATGATGATACAAGGGAGGATGGGCAAAAAGGCTTGTTTAATGGACATTTTTCTCAAAAATCATTTTCATACACACTACCCACCTTTAATAACTACCCACCTAATACTTTCCACTTGTTTTCTAAAAATGACAGATTTTTGCACCAATGTTTTGAAAATCTAAACATTAACCATCAACCATATTATCCTAGCTTAGATTTCTGTTTAAAAAATTTGCAATTTTTCGATAAAAAGGTCAATTTTGACAGAAAATTTCCAAAAATATTTTTAAAAAATTTCCATGTTTGTATAGAGATAAATAATGCAAATGATATGTTGAAAATTTTCATGCATTTTTTAAAAAGCTCAGAAGAGATAATATTGGAAAGAGCTTTTCATGAAATTTCTAATTTTTATACTACCTGGATACTTATTAATGGTGGATAGTTTAGTTTTGACCTTGCATACCCTCTTCTTCACAACTGATTTAATGTAGAGCAAAATAGTGTTAACATTACCGGTATTTGAAGAAGAAAAAAAATCAACGAATACTACATGGAATTCATAGTTTAATTTGATCATTGTGTATATATGTACATAGAGTATGAATACATATGGTTGACATGTGATATGACTGTACAAACTGGGTTTCAGCTTTTGTCACCTGCAATGTAAGTTGTTCGATAGCAATGATTATTAATTTGATTGTGCTAATGTATAAAAGAATGAGCATTAGGTACATGTAAAACTATAAGAGTGCATGTTGAGTCAAAATTAAGACTTTAGTAGGTTAAATACAGTCAGTGTAATTAATTAGAAGGGTTTTATGGAGTTAGCATTAAGAATAATAAGATTTATTACAGTCAGCATTATGAATGATTAGATTTTTGTGGAGTCAGCATAAAGAAATAAAATGGAATCAGCATTATGAATCACTAGGTTTAACTATGTACAAGTGAATTACTAGGTTTTTGTGGAGTCAGAATTAAGAATAACTATGTACAAGTGGGGTCAGCATTATGAATTAATATTACTACGTTTTTGTGGAGTCAGAATTAAGAATAACTATAAAAAGTGGAGTCGGCAGTATGAATTACTAGGTTTTTGTGGAGTAAGAATTTAAGAATAACTATGTACAAGTGGAGTCAGCATTATGAATTACTATGTTTTTGTAAAGTCAGAATTAAGAATAACTATGTACAAGTGGAGTCAGCATTATGAATTATTACGTTTTCGTGGAGTCAGAATTAAGAATAACTATGTACAAGTGGAGTCAGCATTATGAATTACTAGGGGTTTTTTTGTGGAGTCAGAATTAAGAATAAGTATGTACAAGTGGAGTCAGCATTATGAATTACTAAGTTTTTTTGGAGTCAGAATAAAGAATAACTATGTACAAGTGGAGTCAGCATTATGAATTACTAGGTTTTTTTGTGGAGTCAGAATTAAGAATAACTATGTACAAGTGGAGTCAGCATTATGAATTACTAGGTTTTTTTTGTGGAGTCAGAATTAAGAATAACTATGTACAAGTGGAGTCAGCATTATGAATTACTACGTTTTCGTGGAGTCAGAATTAAGAATAATTATGTACAAGTGGAGTCAGCATTATGAATTACTAAGTTTTTTGGGGTCAGAATTAAGAATAAGTATGTACAAATGGAGTCAGCATTATGAATTAATAGTTTTTTTTGTGGAGTCAGAATTATGAATAACTATGTACAAGTGGAGTCAGCATTATGAATTACTAAGTTTTTTTGGAGTCAGAATAAAGAATAACTATGTACAAGTGGAGTCAGCATTATAAATCACTATGTGTATATGGAGACAGCATTAGGAGCAATTTTAAGATACAATTAGAATCAGCATTTTGAATTACTAATTCTGTGAGGAGTCAGCATGAAGAATTACAAGGAGGTGTACGTACAGTCAGCATTATTTATTACTAGATTTTTGTGGATTCAGTGTTAACTAGATACTTGTACAAGTTGAGTCAGCATTATGAATTACAGGGTTTTGTGCAGTCAGTATTGAGAATTACTAGATACAAGTGGAGTCAGCATTATAAATTACAGGGTTTATGTGCAGTCAGTATCGAGAATTACTAGATACAAGTGGAGTCAGCATTATAAATTACAGGGTTTATGTGCAGTCAGTATCGAGAATTACTAGATACAATTAGAGTCAGCATTATAAATTAAATGCACTTGGCTTATGAGGAGCACCCTGTTTACATGTCGAACCCACAGCAAGATTTATATACATGTATTTTTGTATGGATAAGAATTGTTTCCAAATGAAATACAGGTGTTATGTACATGTATGTTTTTATAATTTTGTTGTTTCTTTCAAGTAGTGGAAACTCTGTACATTTATGATGTCATGAAATATTGAATTTAGTTTTTATTAGGTTGTACATGTATATTGTTTCAAAAATGAATACTTTACATTCCAAGATTTAGGATGTTTAGGATTTGTTCCTGTAAGATGCTCTGTGGTTAATTTATTTTAAAGTATTGTGATTATACATGTAATTCATTTGAGAATTTTTGCGTTTTAAACATCTTTAAATATTTCAATTCCACTGAAAAGTTTACAACACATAGTTGTGTCTTATCCTTTTTTTCTTGAATTTTTTTCAGCATGAGATTATCCATTAAGATTACCTTCATTTTGATGATGCATTCTGATTTAAAATATCTTGTTTTAATTGTGATTGTGTACAACTTTTATTTGTTTTTATCATCAACTTTTTTCAAATGTCTCATTTAATCTTTGTTGTCGTCAAATTGCATGCCTCATTTTAGTATATTCAAAACATTTTACATTTGTATTATGAACAAGAAAATATAATGAAATCTATTTTTACATTAAAAGATATATCCATGAATAACATTGTGTTTTTAAAGCATATGGGTTTAATAAGCTATGTTCTTTGATATTGAAAACAGTATCAATCAGAGTGGACTGATTAAACTCCGTCCCATGGCTGTCTTGTAACAGCAACTAGGGGACTGGGTTATTCAGTCTATGATCAGAGCAAATCTACTTACCTAGTGAGTTGTGATTCAAAGTTCCTTGTATAGATTATGTCCCATACATAGTAACTTGGACTGTGTTCCTACAATCTGAATGGTCTCTCCAAAGTTATACACTCTCCCATCAAACCAACATCCACCTACAGATTAACAAGAACACAAATTTATTTTGGAAAATGTAAAGAGTATACAGAAACTGCCAAAATTTTTAGTGATAAATATTTCTATAATGGCTGTAATTCGGAACATAAACAATGAAGAGAAAAGTGAAATACATACTTTGTCCATCAACGGCTCTTTGCTGCTCACATTTACCACTGGTAAAATCAAATGTATATTTGTGACAAGATATCAAAGTTGTATACTCTTTTTACATTATTAGTCTTGTCTTTAAAAAGATATGAAAAATAATGCTATTCCTATTTTAATGGACATCAGTTTATCAGAAAAACATATTTCTAAGACATGATCTTTGACATAATCTGGAAAAAAAATTTACACAGCCAATACATATTATGAAAATCATTCTTTCCGATAAAGCTTTGAGCAACAATGTTCTCGAAGGAGGTCCTCCCTGACAGTGTTTAAGCTTTAAGTGATGTTTTGTAATAGATATACTCACTATAATGGTACAATGTTTCCGAGGTTATTTCTGCCCAGACACTTCATCTTTGCCAAACAGTGGGATATTTGTATCTCCTCGCCTTCCCCATAAACACGACCGTCAAATAAGCATCCAGCTGAAAGGTTTAATATTGGTCAAGTGAATATATGTGAAGCAATTCTAGATACCATTTCACATTCACAGCATGTTACATTTTGACGGTTTTATCAAATGCCAATGTAATCTAAACTTGTCATTATTTAGTTCATTTTGTTCATAAACTGTAGGTCTTTCTTAGTTGAATTTTGGTCTATTTTATGGATATATATCTTACTCGCTTCCTCGCCATGGAATACTGAATTTTAGATTACACTTTTTAAAATATCTGCAGATAAATGAAACTCACTTTGACCATCTACGGAGCGTGGACTGGACTTGGAGGGACAAACACCACTAAAATATAGAAGTGGGAGTTTAAAGGTAACAGCAATGCAGATCGAGATACATGTACTACAGTTATATGTTGATGGGTGACTGATGACACAAGTGATTACGATTGAGCATCAACAGTCTTAATGACCATATGTACTTACTACAAAGACTTCAGGTTTGTATAACTATTGTGGCCCATACATGTCATCTCTCCCAGACAACCAGCGAAGACCACCGTCTCCCCCGTCTGGTACACCCGTCCGTCATACAAGCAACCCGCTGTTAAAAATGCAAAAACTTAATATAATTCACGACAATGATAAAAGATTCAAGAAAATTGTTTTAAAAATCTTTAAATCCCGAAAATATCTCAAGGAATGTAAGAATGTATTGATTGGTGAACGTACTTTGTCCATTGTCCTCTCTCTTATGTGGGCAAATGCCACTGAAAATGAGAAAAAGGGAGATGCAAGTCGGAAATATATTATCCATATGCTGGACTTTATAAGGATAATTACATAGTTACATTAAAAGGAATTTTTTGTTATAATCGTAAACGGCTCTTTTAAAAGTTACCCCCACTGCTGTAGATTGCCAAGGTTGTTGTCCCCCAGGCAGGTCATGGCGCCTAGACAGTTCCTGATGACGATCTGGGACCCTTTGGAGTACATACGCCCATCAAAGTAACATCCTGAAAGACATAACTACCTCTGTTATAGAAAAGGAAACAATTGGTAAACGTATTAAGATTCGTGAATCACTCAACACCTTTCGGCATTTTAACGTATGAAACTTTTGTTAGATACAAAACCAGTATATGCTGATAAGGAATTTTTCTTTAATAAATGCGCGTCATACAGACTTAGAAGTCTCGGCAAAGTTCCGAAGGCATGGTAATCGAAGAAGCCTAAAACACCAACAAGCAATTTGTACACATGTTTCCAACGTTGGTACCAGAGAAGGCTGATCTCTCGACAAGGCAGTTGGAACACGTCTTTACTTTGAATGGTTTCTGATTTAGAAATTGCCATAATATCAATATTTGGTGTAACTGCTTCCAGAATTTATATACAGATTTACCTGACGGTTGAGAGGCCGAAGCAAGTGTGGCCAGTGAAAGAACGAGTAAAACCTGCATCTTTGCACAGCGAGAACTTCTTTATCCTGAAGCTATGGACAAGTGATCTGAGATTGAGTGAGGCACCTCTTTATTGTTGGTACTATGACATCGTGGGGACAACGTGACTCCAGTTCCAAGATAAGGCCTCGTGTCTTACCATGCTGTCAATTGTTATACAACTAGGGAACCATGTCCAAGAATTAATTCAGGATACCGTTGCCATTATAGATAGTTCTCGAGAGTAAATTGAAATTAGATACGATCATGAGGTCACCTGCTAGAGACAGCTCAAAATGCTTTTAACGAACTAAAGCTTTTCTACTGTGACTTAACTTAATAAAGTAAGAGGGATCAAAGGTATATTACCAGTCGCCTACTTCACCAGAGATGCTACAGTAAAGTAATCGAAAGAAACAATTTTGCTATGTTCCAGCATCGGTTCAAGCACTGCACAGTGTCTGACTGTAATGACCGTACTACACGAAGGGCTATGTCCAGTTTTTACCTGATAAGTTTTTATTACCCTGATAACCTATTCCATGAGATCGTTGGTTGTTTTTTAGCTTGCTTTCGTTTTTGAGCTTGCTTTTGCCAGCAGAGCAAGGACTAATTGTCATAGCTCCAATCCCTTTAACTTAAAATCATAATACTTATTGTTTATACCAATACAACACATGGGGATACCTCGATGTGGTATATTATGCACATTTTCCAAACAATAGATGACTGATTTCGAATTCGGCTATGTTATACATTGAGTTCCTGAACTTCGTTGCGGACATAACGTCTCTTTTTTGTACAAACCAGACAAGATTAAGTTAGGGGTCTCTAAAGCTAGTGGTAAATTGGTCATGGCTAAAAAAAATATGGTTCTAAATATTACTCATAGTACGTCCCTACCTTTCTGTTATCTACAAGACAAGTCAGATTAATTCAGATTACTAAAACAATCATAAACTAATGCAAACCGTTTTAACAATGTTAGCGTTGGTATTTTTTGTCGTTACTGTAGGATGTGTATTTAGCTCGGATCAGAATGGTTTCGAGCAGAGGATCCTGGAGTTGGAACAAAGACAGAAATTCATGGAGGAGGTGTATCAGAGAGAAATCAATGGACTTAAACATGAACTACAGGAGATGAGAAAGTCGGTCGCTTCTGTACAATCCGCTCAACCTACTTGTGAGTCTATGTGCAGGACAAACATCGATAAAATTAGGGGGAGACTGGATGGAATGGAAAGTAAATGTAAGCAAATTGATGTTCTCAAAATATAATACTACTAGTATTTATAATAAAGAAGTATATTGTACAAATTTTAACCAAAAGACAAATTTTTAAACTTCTGATGCCTTTTTTCATTTCTTTGGACAGTTTTGATAGCGCCTCTTGCATATTTGGGTTCTTGTCTTGTTTTCTCTGGGGGCTAATCGTTATACACATTATGATCGTCTTATGAAGTGTCATTCGTAGATGGATTACAAATTTAAGTTCTGACAATCTAAGAGTAACAAATACTCATTTATTCCTATTTGGACAAAATCTGTAACACAAACAATGGTCATAAGGAGCTTATATGGCGCATGTTGTAATTGCAAGGGACAGCTTGAATGCCTGAAACGTAAATGCTTTAATTCTGCCATTTCAGGGCAATAAAACGTCAAATTCTATTACGACTCACAGAACATGAATACCAGATAAAACATTTATATATCGGGGAAAACTTATCATTTCAGATTATAATAAGAGCAAGCGGTTTTTATCTGGGGATTTGGCGAGTCAGTCGCCTGTGGCTTTCTACGCTCATTTATCGGCGTCACACCCTGCTAGCGGCTACAGACAACCAATCCCATTCGAAACCGATGTAACGAACGTCGGCAATGCTTACGAGCCTAAAAATGGAATTTTCATCGCCCCAGTGGCTGGAGTTTATGCCTTTTTCTGGAATATTCTAAATGACAAGTCATCAGATATCCACACCTCGCTTACATCTTCCCAAGGAAATCTTGGCAGTACTTACACCAGCACGCCCTCGGGTTTGCACAACGAAGGATCGGGATTTGCGATCGTTCATCTAAACCAGGGCACACATGTTTGGGTGGAGAAGGAGGAGGGATTTGGCGACTTCCTACAGGTTTTTTCGTCATTTTCTGGATTCCTTCTGTATGTGGATATGTAATATGTATTTATGACTGGTAATATAAATGCTTCTTCAAAGCTCAGTGTTGTCTCTAGAACAGTTCCAATTGCGGTCGAGTGTTTAGTATTCATTGAACAATTCGTTGTAAACGGCCAGATTGTACTCGCGCTTTCTCATGCAGTTTTCACTTTCAATAATATAATTTGCGATGAAATTGGACCTTCAGCCTCCATTGCGTTTGTTGTCCTCTCTATCATGAACCAAATGAACTTTAACGCCTTAGGGGGGATCCAAAATACAATTTTCATCATGCTCATAACCCTTGATCCTTTTCCGTAATTTTATTCCAAAGGGAATGTTCTATCAACTGTATTTATTAGCTCAACTCTATATTTCAACAAAATCATTTTTGAACTAAACATTGCAGTTTATATCATCATTTTTAGAGAGTTGAGCTAATAAATACAGGTTATTGGTTGTTCCCACAAGTTTGTGGCCAAAAATCTGGTTTTTTTTTAATATGTAAAGTAGTCAGCGTCTCTTGGGTGGCCCTATACATGCAGTGTTATCATTGTCACTATGTCAGTTTGGATCAGCAAGATTAGCAGGAGATTCCAAACACCACTACACTATAGTGACAACAGCGGAACGCAATCTCATAAGACGAAAAAAAAAAAGCTTTGTACAAAGAGACGGATACAAACACATCACATCAACACACTACATGTGTGGAGGCTGGCAGTCCTAAGTCGGTATCGGTTGCCTTTTTATAGTCTTTAGTGTCGTTTTTTGGTGCTCTTTGGGTTTGTACCTTATGTGTCCCTGTTGTGATTGTCTACTCTGTGTTTTTAACATAGGGGTGTTTCGATTTTGTTGTTGTATTTACTGCAGCCGAGTCCTGTTTGAACTCTCCTTTGTTGGCGAAAAACACTGCTGTTGTACCATGGTCATAGCATCGAAACTCTGATTGCGTAAAATGAATCTAGAGGTTGTATTCTTTCGACAACATGCATCTGTGCGTCTCTAAATAAAAAAAAAAGTGTGACTTTTGCATGGCTAACCAAAACATAAAATACCGGCAGAAGCTGGATGTAGTGAACACTATCAACTCGCGCATAACAACAACCGATGGGCATAAAACACAGCAACGCCAAAATATTCAATAAAATAAAAAGGATCCCCAACGTTCTCCTACGTTTTTGTACGTAGACATCACGAACTTGGGTTGTGACCTCGGCTTTAGCTAACATTACAAACAAAACACTTAGACATCACGTACTTGGGTTGTGACCTCGGTTTTAGGTAACATCACAAACAAGACACGTAGACAGCACGTACTTGGGTTGTGACATCGGCTTTAGGTAACATCACAAACAAGACACGTAGACAGCATGTACTTGGGTTGTGACCTCGGCTTTAGGTAACATCACAAACAAGACACATAGACATCACCTACTTGGGTTGTGACATCGGCTTTAGGTAACATCACAAAAAAGACACGTAGACAGGACGTACTTGGATTGTGTCCATGGCTTTAGCTAACAACACAAACAAGACACGTGGACAGCACGTACTTGGGTTGTGACCTTGACTTTAGGTAACGTCACAAACAAGACACGTAGACAACACGTACTTGGGTTGTGACCTCTGCTTTAGGTAACATCACAAATAAGACACGTAGACAGCATGTACTTGGGTTGTGACATCGGCTTTAGGTAACATCACAAGCAAGACACGTAGACAGCATGTACTTGGGATGTGACCTCGGCTTTAGGTAACATCAAAAACAAGACACATAGACATCACGTACTTGGTTTGTGACCTCGGTTTTAGGTAACATAAAAAACAAGACACATAGACACCACGTACTTGGGTTGTGACATCGGCTTTAGGTAACATCACAAACAAGACACATAGACATCACGTACTTAGGATGTGACCTCGGCTTTAGCTAACAACACAAACAAGACACATAGACATCACGTACTTGGGTTGTGACCTCGGCTTTAGGTAACATCACAAACAAGACACGTAGACAGCACTTGCTTGGGTTGTGACTCCGGCTTCACACACAAGAAACGTAGACAGCACGTACTTGGGTAACATCACAAACAAGACACGTAGACATCACGTACTTGGGTTGTGACCACGGCTTTAGCTAACAACACAAACAAGACACATAGACATCACGTACTTGGGTTGTGACCTCGGCTTTAGGTAACATCACAAACAAGACACGTAGACAGCACTTGCTTGGGTTGTGACTCTGGCTTCACAAACAAGAAACGTAGACAGCACGTACTTGGGTTAGGACCTCGACTTTAGGTTTCATCAAAAACAAGACACGTAGACAGCATGTACTTGGGTTGTGACCTCGGCTGTAGTTAACATCACAAACAAGACACGTAGACAGCACATATTTGGGTTGTGACCACGGGTTTAGGAAATATCACAAACAAGACACGTAGACAACACTTACTTGGGTTGTGACCACGGGTTTAGGTAACATCACAAACAAGACACGTAGACAGCACTTACTTGGGTTATGACCACGGGTTTAGGTAACATCACAAACAAGACATGCAGACAGCACTTACTTGGGTTATGACCACGGGTTTAGGTAACATCACAAACAAGACACGTAGACAGCACTTACTTGGGTTATGACCACGGGTTTAGGTAACATCACAAACAAGACATGTAGACAGCACTTACTTGGGTTATGACCACGGGTTTAGGTAACATCACAAACAAGACACGTAGACAGCACTTACTTGGGTTATGACCACGGGTTTAGGTAACATCACAAACAAGACACGTAGACAGCACTTACTTGGGTTATGACCACGGGTTTAGGTAACATCACAAACAAGACACGTAGACAGCACTTACTTGGGTTGTGACCACGGGTTTAGGTCACATCACAAACAAGACACGTAGACAGCACTTACTTGGGTTATGACCACGGGTTTAGGTAACATCACAAACAAGACATGTAGACAGCACTTACTTGGGTTATGACCACGGTTTAGGTAACATCACAAACAAGACATGTAGACAGCACTTACTTGGGTTATGACCACGGGTTTAGGTAACATCACAAACAAGACACGTAGACAGCACTTACTTGGGTTATGACCACGGGTTTAGGTAACATCACAAACAAAACACGTAGACAGCACTTACTTGGGTTGTGACCACGGGTTTAGGTAACATCACAAACAAGACACGTAGACAGCACTTACTTGGGTTATGACCACGGGTTTAGGTAACATCACAAACAAGACACGTAGACAGCACTTACTTGGGTTATGACCACGGGTTTAGGTAACATCACAAACAAGACACGTAGACAGCACTTACTTGGGTTGTGACCACGGGTTTAGGTAACATCACAAACAAGACACGTAGACAGCACTTACTTGGGTTATGACCACGGGTTTAGGTAACATCACAAACAAGACACGTAGACAGCACTTACTTGGGTTATGACCACGGGTTTAGGTAACATCACAAACAAGACACGTAGACAGCACTTACTTGGGTTATGACCACGGGTTTAGGTAACATCACAAACAAGACACGTAGACAGCACTTACTTGGGTTATGACCACGGTTTAGGTAACATCACAAACAAGACATGTAGACAGGACGTACTTGGATTGTGTCCTTGGCTTTAGCTAACAACACAAACAAGACACGTGGACAGCACGTACTTGGGTAACATCACAAACAAGACACGTAGACAGCACGTACTTGGGTTGTGACCTCTGCTTTAGGGAACATCACAAATAAGACACGTAGACATCACGTGTTTGGGTTGTGACCTCTGCTTAAGGCAACATCACAACAAGACACATAGACAGCACGTTCTTGGGTTGTGACCTCGGCTTTAGGTAACCTCACAAACAAGACAGTAAAATGCAGTGACCCAATTAAAAATGGGCATTAAAAGAAGAGGGCATACTGGAAACGGCCCTGCTCTACTGCCTGAAGCGAGCTCATAATCAATTACCAGAGACGTCACTGGACAAGGAATCAGGGTCCAAACTTCTCTGATGATATTTTGACAGTTCCTACTTGGAGTCACATTGTCACGGTTGGTCAGTGTAGGTACGAAACTGTAGATACGTCCTGTACCGTGCAAATTTATTTATTTATTTTTTTTTTTTTTGTGACTTTAGGATCATAGTCGCAGTATAAACGGCGAATGACATCTTTTTACAACGTCGATTCAATCTTCCTTTGATACGGGGAGTATATAAAAATGGTTTTCCTGTGTTTGCTTGTGTGTGTATGCCACAGTAGTGCGAATGATAAAGTTTTTGTTCTTTATTTTTGTACATCGATCAGTAATTTTTCCGATCGCCGTATATTTCTGTGTCGTTCGTAAGAAAAATTTACAATAAGAGGACAGTCTAAGTCTTGAATACTGTTCCATTGGTTTATTACTGATGTCATCAATCATTTTATTTTCTATCAATCGGCTTATCTTGCATGAATAATCATATTACATATCTTTATATAAAAGAAATCCAGAAAATGAAGAGAAAACTTGTAAGAAGTCGCCAAATCCCTCCTCTTTTTCCACCCATACATGTGTGCCTTGATTGAGATGAACGATGGCGAATCCCGACCCCTCGCTGGTTGCACCCGTGGATCTACTTGTATATGTGTTCCCTAGACTTCCCTGGGATGAAGCTAGGGAGGTGTGAATGTCTGCTAAATGGTCATTCAGAACATTCCAGAAAAAGGCATAAACTCCAGCTACTGGGGCGATGAAAATTCCATTCTTAGGCTCGTACGCATTGCCGACGTTCGTAACATCGGTCTCGAATACGATTGGTTGTCTGAATCCGGTATGTGGATGCGACGCCGACAGATGAGCGTAGAAAGCCACGGATGACTGCCCTACGACGTCATCGGATAGAAGTCGCTTACTTTTATTAGAATCTGAAATGACAAAATATTCACAAAGATATAGTACATGTATAAGGAATAATCGTCCCTTTCAGACGGCATAAAAGAGATATAGGGTTGAATTTTAAAGACGATCAAAATACCAGTCAAGGTCACGAGGTAAAATTTTTGTACCTGTTTAAAGTATTTGTAACAAAGAATAATCATATGATATATGAAATCCATATCACCAATAAAACGTTAGACTCTTCGGGTGACTGCATGCATGAGCTCGCTCCAAAAGAGCAGAGCACGGACTGTTTTTCGTACGCCCTATTTTTCGTTTTATATTCATTAACATATTCATTTGTGTGTTAATTGGGCCAATGCGTTTTGCTGTCATATCTGTGTGGTAATCTTACAGTGAGGAGGCTATTTTTTTTCCACCTCTGACAAGTTAGCTGCGGAATCCCGAATAGCGATTGGCTAATAACAGGTATATCTTATACAAGGTGCCTTGGGCCCGTTTCATCATTAGACCTCGCCTCGCCCGGTATAAACCCTAGTGACCTGGTATCATCTCGTACCAGGTCACTAGATGACTAGGTAACTAATAATACAAACCCACTGTGCGTTCCTCGAGACCACTGGATGCGCACGTTATCCGGATAACCTCACCATTTGCTGCAAGCGAGGCGGATGACCGTCCTAAGTAGGCATCGATGGCCTATAGGTCTCGTTGTTTTTGTGTTTGATGTTTTGATGCTCCTTGTCCCTTTGCGCCTCTTGTTGTGTTTGTCTACCCTGTGTTTTGGCGTTTGATGCGGATACTGCAACCGAGTCTTGTTGGAGATCCCCTCTTTTCTCTCGTCGTTTAATCCTATATTAGCAATAGGCGCAATCGGAAAATACCAAAAAGTCTTGCTTACATCTACTTTCGATTCCATCCAGTCTCCCCTTTATTTCTGCCATGTCCATCTTACAGCTATAATCACAAAGACTATGCGCTGGTTTTTCAGAAACGACGGACGTTTTCATCTGTTCCAGTTCATGTCTCAGACCACTGATTTCTCTCTTATACTCATGCTGTGCTTCCATCATGGTTATCTGATTTTGCTCCAACTCCTGTATCTTCTGCAACAAAAATTCTTGATCGGAACAAAATACACATCCTATTAAAATAACAAAGCCGAAGAAAGGTGACATTATGAGGGGTTTTTTGAAAAGTACTGATCTACTAGACAAAATGATTTATTTTGTCAGTCAGATAAGAGAAAGGATTGTCATTACGTGCCTGTTTTATTTACCTATTTTTCACCAGATGTCAGGATTTACAAACTTTCCGATGGATGATTTTGAAGTGTTTTTCTGACAGAAAACAAAGGAAAGAACATTCTAAAACAAAAGTAGTCCAAAGAGACATGTTGAACAATCTGAAGTTAACATCGATCGCATGTTGTTTTAGTATAGACCATTATCGGACATCAAATACCAGTCTTAAAGAAATAATTAACGAGGGATTCTGACTATCTTCTACTTAATTACAAAGTCTCACAAATTGTTGTCTACAATAAAGGGCAAGACTTATCATTGGTCCTAAAATGTCCACAATCTGTACGAATTTTCCCATTTATCCAAAATCCTGACACTTGCTTGGCATTTATGACCGCGAACTTTGACATCTTCATTGTGTGATGCATACTGAGTATTTAGAAAGTCATATTATGAAGTTATTTTTTAAAGTTTGTCGATCACATCCCCTGAATTTTATGGACATCTGGGCCCGGCACCATAAACTAAGAATTGACTTAGTCAAATTCTCAAAATACGACATACAGCAAATACACGTAAGTGAAATTTTGAAATATTGAGTTCTATATTTCGTCCTATCCGGACAAACGTTCTTGTTAAATTATCTGGAATCTGAAAGTTCGACTAACTCGAGAACAAAGGGAACTCTGATTTTATGCTGTTTGAGGGCATAAAATTGAAAAAAGTCAACAAAGTAAAGAGATCAACGGCCAATCAGAGGGTACTTAAACTATTCAACATAAGACTGCAAATGATGCAATTGTCCATATATTAGCTGTAGAAAACCCTCACACTAGAAAGAAAGGTGTGGGTCATTTGAGAAAGAGCTGTGCCTCAAAGACTGTCATAGTAAGTCACTTCATTTCAAAATTGTTACATTCTTGTATCACAAATATTTATTGTTATCTCTCTCATCCTGTATATTTGTATATGATCTCTGTATAATTTCTGTCTCCCTACGGGAAAAGCCAAATGAAAGTGAAGTACAAATAGATCAGTTTCCTCTCCATATGTCTGTAGGTCAGTCAGTCCATCTGGCTGTCATAATTCAACTTTCATTTCCATACAATTTTCTGCAATGAAAAGAATTACCGATATGAAATCATTACATAGATTGCCCTTTGATAATAACAGAGCAAGTATAGCTAGTTCTGGTCATGGTTGACCTTTTTTAGTGACTATTGCCCCTTTATTGACTTTCAAAATTCATTTCTTTTGACTGAAATGGAAAAAGATGCATCTACTGAAAATTGAATTTGATACATAGCGTGGTCTTAGATAGTTACAGAGCAGTTTTCAGTTTGGTCATGGTTGACCTATTCTTTGGAGGAGTTACTAGTATGTCCCTCAATGACAATTTTTTCAATGCTAGTTGGGGATGTTGTGATGATTTCAATACCAGCCGCCAGGTTAGCGCAGTGGTAGCACGCTCGCTTCTCACCTCTAAGGTCCCGGGTTCGAATCCCAGATTCGGCGAAGGGTCTTATGTGGGAGGGTAGGTGGTCCCCCACCAAGGCCTCTGCAGGGGGGTTTTCTCTGGGTTTCCTCCTGCTCCTTGGACCCCCTCACGCCAACATATGAGCCAACGTGAAACATTGATATAAGTTGTGTAACTTGTTTGTTAAACGTTGTAAAATAAATAAAGTTTAAATGTTATTTAATACAAACAGAGAGCTTGATTTATCTGTGATTCAGCTCCCTAAAAGATATCTATTCGATGTTAAAGCAGACCCTCAATGGACATTAATATTTGCATAACTATTTTAAAAAGGTTGTTTTGTTAGGAAGAAAAAGTAATATAGTTTTTTTTAATCTTTACTTAGGTCAGGCATTAAATGAAGATTAACGATGTATCCTGTATAGGAAAGTAACATCACATGATCAAATAAATAATGTAAAACACGTACAATGAAGATAATAAAACCAAACAATTCTCTTAACAAACATAATGTAGGTCCTTGAAAGATTAACATTTTCATTTTGTAAAAAAAATTTGTTTGGTAGGAGATGAAGTGAATCAGAAGGCATGGAACTTGTATGCACTGCATAAAAGACATATAAATATTCATCTTTGATACAGACAGAAGAGCTAGTGAACACTTCAATTTACACAATGGTAAGATACATACCAATAAAAGTAATCAATAACTAAATATAGATAAAGGTGGATGTCTCTCATATTTGATAAAACTCATTATCTTGTCTTGAATTTCTATGTTTTCCAGACAGAAGAATCTCACAATGATACAAAATAACTTGCATAAAAGACCATGTATGGTTTCTGTTGATAATAGTCCCTAAAATCCAAAGTTAAATTTTGTAATAAATCTTAGAAAGACAATGAAATTTATTGTTGATCTAAGGATCAATGATACCCCCGCCTGGCATATTTTACATATAAGCAGTGTATAAAAAGTTTGAAGGGGCACAATTCAGCACAAAATTGAGGAACATGACCCTTTATTTGAACTTGACCTGTATTTATCAATGTAAAGCTAATTATTTAAGAAATAAATATATTCCCTGTTACAGTTTTCATCTAAATGTCAGGCAAGCACAAAACGTTAATTTTTTTCCAAGTTTGAAGGGGCACAACTTTACATAAAATTAAGCCATATTCAAACCTAACCTGTAATTTTTGGTATAATAGCTACATTCAACAAATGAATTCATTATCTTTAACAGTTGTCCTTCTAATGTACAAAAACCACAAAATAGTGAATTTTTCTAAGTTTCAAGGGGCATAACTCTGCACGAAATTGAGGGACATGACTTAATATTATTTTAACTTGACCTGTATTTCTTAGTGTAATAGCTATATGCAAGAAATGAATTAATTATCTGTAACGGTTTTTCTTTAAACGTCCGGAAACCACAAAAAGTTTCAAGGCGCATAACTCTGCACATAATTGAGGGACATGACCCATATTCGAAGTTGACCTGTATTTTTTGGTGTAAGAGCTATATCCAAGAAATGAATTGATTATCTGTAATGATTTTCCTTCAAATGTCCGGAAACCACAAAATTGTGAATTTTTCTAAGTTTCAAGGGGCATAACTCTGCACAAAATTAAGGGACATGACCCATATTTGAACTTGACCTGTATTTCTTGGTGCAAAAGCTATATGCAAGAAATGAATTGATTATCTGTAATAGTTTTCATTTAAATGTCCGGAAAACAAAGGTGGGACGGACGGACGCACGGACGCACAGACGGACAAGTGCATCACTATATACCCCCACCATTATATGGCGGGGGTATAAATATCTATATATTTTGAGAAAACTAGTTTTAAAAACTGCTCCTTGATTTCTAGGACAATGTTAATTTTGCATAAATATCATGAGAATTGGTGATTTTGTCAATTTTTCAATAAAAATAGCATAGTTCTTGATTATTTTCATTGAGAAAATGTAGAGCGGGATTGTGAACAACTTTTTTGCATAGACAACAAGATACATTTGTATCAAAATATAGAAGTTGTTCAGAAGCCCGCTAGGTATTAACTATAAGGACGTTTGTTGAAAATGTATCCCAAAAAGAAGTTTTTCCAAAAATTTGGCAAAATACACCATTTTTGAAGCCCAAATTCTTGGAAATTGAGAAAGGGAATGAAAGATTGAGTATCAAGCCTTGTAAAGTAGCCTACATTGTAGATTAACATTTGTAGAAATTCATTACCTCTTTGTCAACATTTTTAAATAATTGCGTAGAAAAAATTTATTATCATGATAAGGTTTTTGTTTTTAAAGAAAGGTCAAGGATAAATAAGATTGGCAAAATATTGGTTAATTTAATTTATTATCTGGTCAATGAAAAAAATGGATGAGACTTTGACAAGATAAGATGTACTAAAGATGAATTCAATCAGATTTGTCACACATGAAAAATTGAACTACATTCTTATTTGTACCCGGCCATTACTATGGATTTCTTTTCACCTTCAAATTGTGTCCTTGATGTAAATGACTTAATAAGAATAATGAAAACATCTATCTTTTTTTCTGGTTATAAACATTATATTAACCAAATTCAGGTTATACCTGATCAGAAATGAAAATTGTATCTGAATCACTTATGCAGGTTAAAAGGTTTGAATGAGTAGGAGCTAACAGATGTTTTCAGAATGAGTTCAACAAACATTCAAACATTTACATTACAAATACTACATACATGTACATGTAACACTAGGTAATAAAATTATGCAGAGAAAAGATGAAAATAACAAGAGTATTTCACTAACAGATTGTCATGATACATGTATAACACATTGCTATAAGAATATACTTACATGTACTTATAACCTCAATATTTAATTGGTACAAATGTATATTTCATCAAAAGCCTGTTTACTAAACAGACATTGTTTTTACATTTACATTTACATAGGCACTCAAAACTTGTCATTGAGAGATGATATGAAAACAAAATGCCATGATTCGGTCTTTTCCATATACAGAGTTACTCCCCATTTGTGCAGGTATCCGACGTCAAAACATTGTGACGTCATCAATTTCTATGGGAACCAACATGGAATTCAGGGAAACAGTGTTACAAATATGACGTTTTCAAAGGAATTTAATGATTCATAATGCTTTTACGTCAGATACCTGCACAAACTGAACGTAGGACTGTAAAATCAAACACACGGAATTATCTTAACATAAATATTGTACATTTCTTAAGATACTTGAAAATCATACTAAATTGAACACTTTGTATTTGAAAGAAATTTACATAATATTTACATATATATCACAGGCAGAATAAACATAAATTCATTTCACTTCTAAATATATCTATACATGTAAACTGTTATTGTATTTCAATTTCCTTTACTACATGTAATTCAACCAATCCATCCATGGTGTTCAATCAATGAAGTAGAAAGAAACAAGAGAAGTATCAATATCTACATTAACTACATGTAGGTAAATAAATAGAATTACATAACACAACATAGAAGTATTTGGTCAACATCTATCTAAACAGGTCTGGATACTTTGATCTGATGGCATTCAACTGAAATGAAAGAATAACCATCAGAAATAGCATGACCTTCACACTTTAATAAATATTTAAATTTCATGATGTTCTCTTACGTCAAATATATTCAATTATTATGTTGATGAACTTGAATTGACGCCAAACCACAGAATGTGAGGATATTAAATTAACATAGCTGGATACTGGTGCAGTATTTTAAATTTGATAATTTTATTCTAAAGCACTGTTTTCTTAAACTTGCTAATAATTACCATAAAATATTTGTGTCAATAAGCTAAAACTGAAATAACGGACTTACTTCTTTCTCAGCATGTTTTTTCTTTGTGAGCATAACTTGAGCTTTGTGCATATCTCCTAACTTAGCTAGATGTCTGGCTTCCTCCTCATATGACGGTAAATCTTCTATTACTTGGCGTGCATAAGCTGTAATAAACAGTATATCTTATCATCATCCTAATCATGAATAAACTTTGATAAAACTTGTGTATCTCCTATTACTAGTTCTTCATTTCTGTATACTTTTTTTTCATTTTGCTATTTATTCTACTACACTGTTCAATAATAGGTATGTTGTTTGTCACATAATTGACCCTAAATATATGTGACCTTGACCTACATTTGGTGTGAAGTGTAGTCATCTTTGACCATCACTATAAGGTTGATAGAAATATGGTAAATATCCCTTTAGTAATACTTGTAGCCATATATATGAAAGTATGACTACCAGATGGTGCGGCTAACAGACAGATGGACAAACAGACAGTGGAAAAAGTTGTACTTTTATATTGCTTTTGCTTTCAAGGCAACATTATCAAAGGTATTGAAGGTATGCATTGAAATCAGAATCTCTATTGAATACTGCATCTACATGGTTATGTCTAAAAGTTTGGTATAATGTACCAGTTTCTGAAGCGAGCTACACAAGGAGTGGATATAAATTTAAGTAGTAAATTAACATACATTTAAGAGCAGGAAGTCCTCCTCTCTTTAATTCTTCTTGCTGCTGTTCCATTTTTTGCTGTATAAGGTGACTCTTACTGACCAGTGCTTTGGTCTGATCAGCCGATAATTGACCTTTGAGACTGGAAATCTGTAATGATATAACACAAGCTTAGAAGAGATTAAATCTGGCCAGATACTACTAGATGTGCTACTGGTACACTTCATTCACTTACCGTACATGTACTCAATAATTCAAAGCATTTTTTTATTTCAAATTTATAACTATAATATAGATGTACCTTATGATATTCACTATTTTGCTGTGATACTGTAAACGTAATAATTTTTGGGGAAACTTTGGCGAAAAGACATTTGCAACAGTATGTGAGGGGGTAACTTTTGGCATAATTGGGAGTATTCCCTTTCGTCTTTCATACTTTTGTAATTTTCAAACGGGTTATTTTCATGATATTGATGCAATCGTGTAAAGCGTGAAAATCACCCCCATGCGAAGATTTCCACATTTACAGTAATTGGCACATTATATATTTTATATACTTTCATGAAGACCATATTTTCTCAAATACTTAATCAGACTAGCATACCATAATTTAAAGCTTTTTCAAAGATGGAAATGATGGTAAAATATCACTGATGCAAAATAAAATCTAAATTTCGCAAAATATGGTGATTGACCAATCATTGTTCCAACAGGCATCTTGAGTAGGCAAACACAAATAAATGTATACTTTAGATGAAACAAACAACTGCTATCAATCATTACATGTACTATAGTTATATTTATAGGAAGTGCATCTTACTTGTAAATCTAGCTGTTGTTTCTCGTACTTCAAAACTTCAATACATGTGGTGCCATGACTGAAACAAACATGAGGACATTATTTAAATCTGTCAGTCACTGTAATTCCGATACTCATCTTCATACAATATTCTCCTTATGGCGTTGTCTTGTATCTTCAGTAAGTTTTCTTCATAGTTTTTAGACTTTTGTGTGTTGAGAAACATTTTCTTACTAAATTTAATAATGGATGACAAAGCTAATGATGAATGTCCAAGGTAGGAACTTTATAAGTTCATTTTCATGGTTTTGTCACAATAGTGTTGTAATAATGAAAAGCAGTGCCAAAAGATCTCATCTCGATCATTTTTTACTCTAAGATTTGAAAATGGCCTACTGAGCCAGCAATGCACTGACCGAGGTATACTCTCTACACACACAAAACTGAATCCTGGATTGAATTACTATACTGTATGCAAATTGATTTTGTGACAGACTATATCAAAATGCCAGCAAGTATTAAGTATAGAGCATTTGACATTAATGTTACAGACAGACAGATGAACAGTAAAACAATACATTTGTAGTTCATGGAGGAGATCAGACCGTACTTGTATCAAACTTTGTAAAATGTGATTTTCCTCCAATACATGTGTATTTATTTTAAGGTTTTCCTCAATTTGTATCAAACTACCTCACCTTGAGGTGTTTCTCAAAGTTGAGATCATTCCTCAAAATTTTATAGGAACTTCTCAAATTAACCTTGTATGAAAAAAAAATGTTTGAAGTCCTTCTGAGAAAAAGATTTTCTCCAAATATTTTGAGTCATTAAAAGTACCGGTAATAATGTGAACATAAGAAGTGAAGTAGAGATAGCAGTTTATTCATTAATATTAAATTTAAAACTGTTTAGCGTGTCCAAAATATAAAGTAGATATGTAACAAGACTTTGATTAAAGGTACAATAAAGTACTTTAGCAACTACTATTTGTAAAACAATGATTTGTAAAACATATAAACAACAACAACAACAATAGAATCTTTAAAGATATGCAAGAATACATGACTATCACAGATATTATATCACATAAATGTGCAATACATTTTTCTGAAGGCAATGAAAGCTCACGCCTTTCTAGGTATACATTGCACTTGGAATGTATAAGAATTTTTTAAACTTCAAAGAGATTCTGTTTATTACATGTAAGAGCAAAATTGCAATAAATATCGATTTTCTAGACAACATTGCGTGAACTACAAGGCAAGATTGAAGCTACATGTATTTGACTTAACAAGAATTCTTTGACAATTTGTTTAAAGGTCAAAGTACACGTACAACACATTTGATTTATAGATTTACAATAGAAGACACATGGCACACTGAACAATAAACAAGTAATTGATGAATGGAGTAAGAACCTGGGTTGTACAAAAATATCTCTATTTGGACGGATTCAGTAAAACTTGTCTGGTGACAAGGTTGGTCGAGGTAGATCCTTAATAATAAATCCTATAAATCGTAACAAAGTCAAAGAGGACTGATAAGATGTAAGAATGATTCTATCCTATAACAGTATAAATTAGTATTATCAATTACATCAACTTTAATATTGCTCTATAAGCTGTATTAAAAAAATGTTATGATCGCTGAGCGATATAAGTCCCCTACCGGCAGCATATATTTATGTACTGCAACTCTGCCTATGAATTACTCTTCAATTAAACATGAGTTTTAATTAAACTTACTGTCTGTGCAGCTCAGTTCTGAGGTTTTATCTGCTTTATCTATTCGAAAAAGAGGTCAAGCGTGACGAAAGTTGAACTTGCTCTGTAACTATCCAAGACTAAGCTGAGTATCAAATTTTACCTGAATATCACTATTTGTTGCAGAAAAAAGTCTGGAAAACTGACAAAACTGAATTGTGCAAGTCAAAGGGCATAACTCCTCGAGTATGGTCAAGCGTGACAAAAGTCGAACTTGCCCTGTAACTATCCAAGACTAAGCTGAGTATCAAATTTCACCTGAATATCTCTCTTTGTTGCAGGAAAAGTCCGGAAAACTGACAAAAATTGAATTTTCCAAGTCATCAAGGGACATAACTCCTCGAAAAATAGGTCAAGCGTGACGAAAGTTAAACTTGCTCTGTTACTATCCAAGACCAAGCTATGTATCAAATTTTCACCTGAATATTTCTATATGTCGCAGACAAAAGTCCGGAAAACTGACAAAAACTGAATTTTCCAAGTCATCAAGGGACATAACTCCTTAGAAAAAAGGTTAAGGGTGACGACTGTCAAACTTGCTCTGTAACTATCCAAGACCAAGCTGTGTATTAAATTTCATCTGAATATTTCCATCTGTTACAGAAAAAAGTCCGGAAAACTGACAAAAACTGAATTTTCCAAGATATCAAGGGGCATAACTCCTCGAAGAATAGGTCAAGTGTGACGAAAGTCAAACTTGCTCTGTAACTATCCAAGACCAAGCTGTGTATCAAATTCCATCTGAATATCTCCATCTGTTGCAGAAAAAAGTCCGGAAAACTGACCAAAACAGAATTTTCCAAGTTATCAAGGGGCATAACTCCTCGAAAAATAGGTCAAGCGTGACGAAAGTCAAAGTTGCTCTGTAACTATCCAAGACCAAGCTGTGTATCAGATTTCATCTGAATATCTCCATCCGTTGCAGAAAAAAGTCCTGAAAACTGACAAAAACTGAATTTTCCAAGTCATCAAGGGGCATAACTCCTCGAAAAATAGGTCAAGCGTGACGAAAGTCAAACTTGCTCTGTAACTATCCAAGACCAAGCTGTGTATCAAATTTCATCTGAATATCTCCATCCGTTGCAGAAAAAAGTCCGGAAAACTGACAAAAACTGAATTTTCAAAGTCATCAAGGGGCATAACTCCACGAAAAATAGGTTAAGCGTGACGAAAGTCAAACTTGCTCTGTAACTATCCAAGACCAAGCTTTGTATCAAATTTCATCTCAATATCTCCATCCGTTGCAGAAAAAAGTCCGGAAAACTGATATTCGGACAGACGGACAGACGGAGGGACAGACGGACAGACGGACAGACTGACGGACGGACAGACAGACCGAGAGGAAACTAAGAGTCCCCTTCGGCGTTGCCGGTAGGGGACTAATAAATGGGGACATATATTGGGTGGCGTATTGATCTGGCAACAGCTTTCTCTTTGTAGAAATCTGTGCTGTTTTTATTTAAGCTGAATACTGATACTATAAGTATCATTAAATTTTACTTGTTTATTGAAAAATTACTCTAAATACACTGCAAACTATTATTGCTTCAAAAAGATATTATTATGATGAGTATACACGTTTAAGCCCTTGTTTAATGCATATACATTTTATCTGTGTTCATAAATAAAAATTGCATATCAAATCAATAAGATTTACTATATTCATGACTAGATCAAATTGTAGAAACTGAAACATTAATTTTTGTAAAAAATATTACTCCATATTCATTGCATATATAAATGTTCATGAAAAATAAATAGATCTATTATAGATATTGACTCCAATTGAGTTTGTTTTTTTCTGGCAGCAGTTGACTGTCTGTAGAATTTTGGTACTGTTTTCAAGGACATATGTATGGTGGTGCCCCCTGTTGGTATCAGCTGATGGTACAAATGCTGGACTTTGCTTTGCTGCAAAAGACGAACAGACATTGTAGTACCATCAGGTGATATCAAAAGATAGTCAGAAAAGGCAAGAAGTATCAAATCATTGGAGGCTTGCTTGAGAAATTCTTTGTATAAAGTACTAATGAGAGCATTTTAAAAGAATGATCAATACCCACTTTTTGATAATTTACATTTTTGAATATTTTTCTCTCCCCCCCCCCCCCCCAAAAAAAAAACAAGAGGCCCAAGGGGGCCACATCGCTCACCTGAGTTGCAGACAAAGGGTTAAAAGTCACAAAAATACTTCTACAGATCAAAGCCCTTGACAGCCATATCAACAAGAAAAACACAAACTTGGCAGAGGACCTTGAGTACTTGCTTGCTGCAAGGTTTCCTGAAATTCTGTGCAATGGTTGCAGAGGAGATGTCGAAAATGCGTCAGCCAATCAGAGCCCTCGGCGGCCATATTTGTTGACCGATCGGCACGAAAAACACAAACTTGGTAGAGGACCTTGAGTACTTCCTTCCTGTAAAGTTTCATGAAATTCTGTGCAGCGGTTGCAGAGGAGATGTCGAAAATGTGTCAGCCAATCAGAGCCCTCGACGTCCATATTTGTTGAATGATCGGCACAAAAAACACAAACTTGGTAGAGGACCTTGAGTACTTCCTTCCTGTAAAGTTTCTTGAAATTCTGTGCAGCAGTTGCAGAGGAGATGTCGAAAATGCATCAGCCAATCAGAGCCCTCAGCGGCCATATTTGTTGAACGATCGGCACGAAAAACACAAACTTGGTAGAGGACCTTGAGTACTTCCTTCCAGTAAAGTTTCATGAAATTCTGTGCAGCGGTTGCAGAGGAGATGTCGAAAATGTGTCAGCCAATCAGAGGCCTCGGCAGCCATATTTGTTGACCGATCGGCACGAAAAACACAAACTTGGTAGAGGACCTTGAGTACTTCCTTCCTGTAAAGTTTCATGAAATTCTGTGCAGCGGTTGCAGAGCAGATGTCGAAAATGTGTCAGCCAATCAGAGGCCTCGGCAGCCATATTTGTTGACCGATCGGCACGAAAAACACAAACTTGGTAGAGGACCTTGAGTACTTCCTTCCTGTAAAGTTTCATGAAATTCTGTGCAGCGGTTGCAGAGGAGATGTCGAAAATGTGTCAGCCAATCAGGGCCCTCGGTGGCCTTATTTGTTGACCGATAGGCATGAAAAACACAAACTTGGTAGAGGACCTTGAGTACTTCCTTCCTGTAAAGTTTCATGAAATTCTGTGCAGCGGTTGCAGAGGAGATGTCGAAAATGTATCAGCCAATCAGAGCCCTTGGCGGCCATATTTGTTGACAGATTGGCACGAAAAACACAAACTTGGTAGAGGACCTTGAGTACTTGCTTGCTGCAAGGTTTCCTGAAATTCTGTGCAATGGTTGCAGAGGAGATGTCGAAAATGTGTCAGCCAATCAGAGCCCTCGGCGGCCATATTTGTTGACCAATCGGCACAAAAAACACAAACTTGGTAGAGGACCTTGAGTAGTTCCTTCCTGTAAAGTTTCATGAAATTCTGTGCAGCGGTTGCAGAGGAGATGTCGAAAATGTGTCAGCCAATCAGAGCCCTCAGCGGCCATATTTGTTGACTGATCGGCACGAAAAACACAAACTTGGTAGAGGACCTTGAGTACTTCCTTCCTGTAAAGTTTCATGAAATTCTGTGCAGCGGTTGCAGAGGAGATGTCGAAAATGTGTCGGCCAATCAGAGCCCTCAGCGGCCATATTTGTTGAACGATCGGCACGAAAAACACAAACTTGGTAGAGGACCTTGAGTAGTTCCTTCCTGTAAAGTTTCATGAAATTCTGTGCAGCGGTTGCAGAGGAGATGTCAAAAATGTGTCAGCCAATCAGAGCCCTCGGCGGCCATATTTGTTGACCGATCGGCACGAAAAACACAAACTTGGTAGAGGACCTTGAGTACTTCCTTCCTGTAAAGTTTCATGAAATTCTTTGTAGCAGTTGCAGAGGAGATGTCGAAAATGTGTCAGCCAATCAGAGCCCTCAGCGGCCATATTTGTTGACCAATCGGCACGAAAAACACAAACTTGGTAGAGGACCTTGAGTACTTCCTTCCTGTAAAGTTTCATGAAATTCTGTGCAGCGGTTGCAGAGGAGATGTCGAAAATGTGTCAGCCAATCAGAGCCCTCGGTGGCCATATTTGTTGACAGATCGGCACGAAAAACACAAACTTGGTACAGGACCTTGAGTACTTCCTTCCTATAAAGTTTCATGAAATTCTGTGCAGCAGTTGCAGAGGAGATGTCGAAAATGTTAAAAGTTTACGCCAGACGGACGACGACGACGACGACGGACGACCGACGGACGGCACGCTATGACAATAGCTCACTTGAGCTTCGCTCAGGTGAGCTAAAAACCACCACAGACATATGAACATTACTCAGACAAAGACACTTTTGGTATATAACACAGAACATAGAAGTGTATATGTCGGCTGACCCATGGACATAGTGAGGCTTGATCCAGCAACATTTCAGTCAATGTCCCGATACGTTAACCACTAGACCACGACGCTGACATTTTTTTTTTTTTTTATTTTTAACCTTAATATAAACCCAGATAACTGATTAAGATTTATGATAAGTTTGGAAATATTTTCTCTAAAGAGAGGTACACATAATCATTCACTGTCAAATTCCAACCATATTATACAATTCCCAATAGTTCGACTTTTATTGTTAGGTGCAGTATTGTGCAGGGCAGACTTGAACTAAGAAAGACTAGTTTTAGAGCTCAGATACTGCAACTCTGTGTTCACATTATTCACAAAGTCCAGAGATGTTTTGTTTAAATAACAAAATACTGAAAACCAATCACACTATATAAATAGATGAATTTTAGCATTTCCAGCGGACACCAACTTCAACAAACATGTACATGCACTTTACTTTGTCTGACATTACTATAATAGACAGAAATACACTGCCATCCATAAATAAGTATACACCATTTCTGTTTAAGTTGCTGTTAGTAAATGCACAGTTTCAAATCCATTGCTATGTAATTCTGAAGGTGTGACAGCTGTATAAGATTTTATGCAGTTTTCAACCAAATTATAAGTGACATTTCTTTCTTATAAAAAAATTGTGGACACTTTCACCTATCTAGTCTTGAAGTCTGATCTTAACTCTTTATTTCAAGTACAAAAAAAGTATACCTTGTGTTTATAAATCGAAAAATAATTACACATAAAGTACACAACCCTCTGTTTACGTACATGCGTGCATGATTGCCTCTTAGGACCCCCATGGTTAGAATCGCATCAAATTTGATATAAAGAATGATTTCACATATGTATTATTTTCTGAAATGTCTTCGTCTATCCTCAAAGATTATACTTATATCAAATTCAAGTTTATAATGCTTGTCATTGTCAACATTTCATAGTAAACACGTGGTAGCTCTGACGTCAATTTTCGTGACCTGAGGTGTGTTACAAATTTGATTGGCTTATACAGCCATGTGACCTTAAGATGCTCACTTTTTCACATCTGAATCAAATTCACAATTTTATTATAAATATCAATACCTACCTTTGTCATATTCCAAGTTTCAACAAAATATGTTCATCCGTCTCCATGAAATACGATGCTATCAGAGGTAACCCTATTGTGTAAAAGCCGGCGAAATACACAATTTTCCTGGCTTTTAATTTTCCTCATTTATTCGTTGTTAGAAACACGAATTTGCATCAATTATGTCACATGATCTTCATTCAGCTTTCTATTTACTAGATTTATCATTATCAATGCTTTTTGTTTATATTTGAAAATTATATGAGTTCAATTCAGGTGTCCGTAAGTAAAAGTTAGAAAACATAGAAAAATGCAATTAAAAATTGTGAAAAAAAGTGTTTAAATTTTTTTCATAAATTTTGGTTTGTTTTATCTTTAAAACATATATACAAGACTCACAGCTCATAAGATAATGCATCTAATCAAATAGCAGCTCGTAATTCACAAAACATAAACCCTACCCCCTTAACTGCACGAGTCCATTATCTTAAAGATATGCCCAATATCTTTGTTTAACGGAGTTTAAAGCCTTATTTTGTAATTGATTTTCAACAAAATTCGATGTTTGAATAGTTACCAAGAAAAAAAGAATCATTACGGCGATAAAATACATTACTTTCCATATTAATTAGAGGAATGAAAATGGCGGGAAGGGGGTTGAAGAACACCCCTCCCCCCTTTTCTTTTAATTCCACGTAGTCTTTGTTGTGTGTTACACATAAATTATGATTGAAATTGACCAGACAATATCAAAGATTTATAATTGAGTCAAAATTTTGATATATTGACACCAAAAGCGTTCGTTCTGCACAAATTTTACACATACATTCCACTGCGCTCTTAAGGTGTGACAGCTGTATAAGATTTTATGCAGTTTTCAACCAAATTATAAGTGACATTTCTTTCTTATAAAAAAATTGTGGACACTTTCACCTATCTAGTCTTGAAGTCTGATCTTAACTCTTTATTTTAAGTACAAAAAAAGTATACCTTGTGTTTATAAATCGAAAAATAATTACACATAAAGTACACAACCCTCTGTTTACGTACATGCGTGCATGATTGCCTCTTAGGACCCCCATGGTTAGAATCGCATCAAATTTGATATAAAGAATGATTTCACATATGTATTATTTTCTGAAATGTCTTCGTCTATCCTCAAAGATTATACTTATATCAAATTCAAGTTTATAATGCTTGTCATTGTCAACATTTCATAGTAAACACGTGGTAGCTCTGACGTCAATTTTCGTGACCTGAGGTGTGTTACAAATTTGATTGGCTTATACAGCCATGTGACCTTAAGATGCTCACTTTTTCACATCTGAATCAAATTCACAATTTTATTATAAACATCAATACCTACCTTTGTCATATTCCAAGTTTCAACAAAATATGTTCATCCGTCTCCATGAAATACGATGCTATCAGAGGTAACCCTATTGTGTAAAAGCCGGCGAAATACACAATTTTCCTGGCTTTTAATTTTCCTCATTTATTCGTTGTTAGAAACACGAATTTGCATCAATTATGTCACATGATCTTCATTCAGCTTTCTATTACTAGATTTATCATTATCAATGCTTTTTGTTTATATTTGAAAATTATATGAGTTCAATTCAGGTGTCCGTAAGTAAAAGTTAGAAAACATAGAAAAATGCAATTAAAAATTGTGAAAAAAAAGTGTTTAAATTTTTTTCATAAATTTTGGTTTGTTTTATCTTTAAAACATATATACAAGACTCACAGCTCATAAGATAATGCATCTAATCAAATAGCAGCTCGTAATTCACAAAACATAAACCCTACCCCCTTAACTGCACGAGTCCATTATCTTAAAGATATGCCCAATATCTTTGTTTAACGGAGTTTAAAGCCTTATTTTGTAATTGATTTTCAACAAAATTCGATGTTTGAATAGTTACCAAGAAAAAAAGAATCATTACGGCGATAAAATACATTACTTTCCATATTAATTAGAGGAATGAAAATGGCGGGAAGGGGGTTGAAGAACACCCCTCCCCCCTTTTCTTTTAATTCCACGTAGTCTTTGTTGTGTGTTACACATAAATTATGATTGAAATTGACCAGACAATATCAAAGATTTATAATTGAGTCGAAATTTTGATATATTGACACCAAAAGCGTTCGTTCTGCACAAATTTTACACATACATTCCACTGCGCTCTTAAAGTGTGACAGCTGTATAAGATTTTATGCAGTTTTCAACCAAATTATAAGTGACATTTCTTTCTTATAAAAAAATTGTGGACACTTTCACCTATCTAGTCTTGAAGTCTGATCTTAACTCTTTATTTTAAGTACAAAAAAAGTATACCTTGTGTTTATAAATCGAAAAATAATTACACATAAAGTACACAACCCTCTGTTTACGTACATGCGTGCATGATTGCCTCTTAGGACCCCCATGGTTAGAATCGCATCAAATTTGATATAAAGAATGATTTCACATATGTATTATTTTCTGAAATGTCTTCGTCTATCCTCAAAGATTATACTTATATCAAATTCAAGTTTATAATGCTTGTCATTGTCAACATTTCATAGTAAACACGTGGTAGCTCTGACGTCAATTTTCGTGACCTGAGGTGTGTTACAAATTTGATTGGCTTATACAGCCATGTGACCTTAAGATGCTCACTTTTTCACATCTGAATCAAATTCACAATTTTATTATAAACATCAATACCTACCTTTGTCATATTCCAAGTTTCAACAAAATATGTTCATCCGTCTCCATGAAATACGATGCTATCAGAGGTAACCCTATTGTGTAAAAGCCGGCGAAATACACAATTTTCCTGGCTTTTAATTTTCCTCATTTATTCGTTGTTAGAAACACGAATTTGCATCAATTATGTCACATGATCTTCATTCAGCTTTCTATTTACTAGATTTATCATTATCAATGCTTTTTGTTTATATTTGAAAATTATATGAGTTCAATTCAGGTGTCCGTAAGTAAAAGTTAGAAAACATAGAAAAATGCAATTAAAAATTGTGAAAAAAAAGTGTTTAAATTTTTTTCATAAATTTTGGTTTGTTTTATCTTTAAAACATATATACAAGACTCACAGCTCATAAGATAATGCATCTAATCAAATAGCAGCTCGTAATTCACAAAACATAAACCCTACCCCCTTAACTGCACGAGTCCATTATCTTAAAGATATGCCCAATATCTTTGTTTAACGGAGTTTAAAGCCTTATTTTGTAATTGATTTTCAACAAAATTCGATGTTTGAATAGTTACCAAGAAAAAAAGAATCATTACGGCGATAAAATACATTACTTTCCATATTAATTAGAGGAATGAAAATGGCGGGAAGGGGGTTGAAGAACACCCCTCCCCCCTTTTCTTTTAATTCCACGTAGTCTTTGTTGTGTGTTACACATAAATTATGATTGAAATTGACCAGACAATATCAAAGATTTATAATTGAGTCGAAATTTTGATATATTGACACCAAAAGCGTTCGTTCTGCACAAATTTTACACATACATTCCACTGCGCTCTTAAGGTGTGACAGCTGTATAAGATTTTATGCAGTTTTCAACCAAATTATAAGTGACATTTCTTTCTTATAAAAAAATTGTGGACACTTTCACCTATCTAGTCTTGAAGTCTGATCTTAACTCTTTATTTTAAGTACAAAAAAAGTATACCTTGTGTTTATAAATCGAAAAATAATTACACATAAAGTACACAACCCTCTGTTTACGTACATGCGTGCATGATTGCCTCTTAGGACCCCCATGGTTAGAATCGCATCAAATTTGATATAAAGAATGATTTCACATATGTATTATTTTCTGAAATGTCTTCGTCTATCCTCAAAGATTATACTTATATCAAATTCAAGTTTATAATGCTTGTCATTGTCAACATTTCATAGTAAACACGTGGTAGCTCTGACGTCAATTTTCGTGACCTGAGGTGTGTTACAAATTTGATTGGCTTATACAGCCATGTGACCTGAAGATGAACCTTATCAAAATCATTTGTCATTCAAAATCAGTTAAGTTGCGCCAATTTCAACTTCAAAACGGCCGCAAACTTTAAGATCAGGAATATTTCAAAACAATGTGGATTTTTAAGCTTGGTATATATGTGTTTTGGAAAAGGCTATAGAAAAATTTTTCACCAGCATTTTAGCCAGAAATTTGATTAGATGTAGAGTGCTGTTTTATTGTATGTGAATTACGTTACATATGAGGGCATATGTTAATAATGAAATTTTCTGTCAATGAAAGACGTCATAAGTATTTTAATAGTTTGCTTTATTGGTAACTGTAGTCATTATGGTGGTCAACGAATGCATTTAGTATAGATTTTCATATATTCGTGAAGAAGAGCAGCTAATTCATAGTACCTCAAACCTGTTCGTGCAAATTAATCACGAAATTTAAGTTATTGATGTTTTTCAATTATGATCGTTTGATTTTAATGGAGAACAGTGTAAAATAGATTCCCCAGATTTTGCTTTTAGTTGATAGTGGAAACATATAAACTGCAAAATCTACAATAACTCGGAGGGAATGGCTATAAGATAAAGACATACATGTACATTGAAAGTACCTCGTAACGTAATTCACGAATCGAGAAATTCCGTCACCTTTAAGCAAGATTTAACTTGTTTTATAATCTCTGATAGCATTTTATATCAAGAGGACACGATCATAGAACAGTAAATCGTACTTGAAGAAATAAAGAATATGAATATTACAGCCAAATGGCATCAAATATTGTCATGCAATGTTTTATTATTAAGACTATTTACATGTATTTAGCTTTTCAAATTCGTTTTTACACAGACATATTTTGACAATCACCGTCCTAATTCATTTTAAATGATGATTTGAATTGATATAATAAAAACTTTAACAGAAGACCCCAAAATTATCATGTTCAGTTTCCAATTTTCAGAGTTTTCATACCCTAAAGTGCCGTAACGTAATTCACAAAAATTCTTTTTAAAGTTTTATTGACCATGAAAGAATAATGTTTAACTTAATAATTCCTTGCCGATCCATTGCTCTGTAGACCTTCAAACAGGATCTGAATCTATACTAGATCAAAATATATCGCAAACTTGAATCATCTGGCATGTTTTAACATACTTGAAATAGAACATCTTACAGACAAGAAAAGCAAAGTGTTTTTGTACATATAAATACTTTGTATTAGTGTATTTCTTTCTTATTTTTAAGCTGATTCTATCTTCCATATCATCTTTTGTATACATCTGTGTGATTCAGTATTACTCTGTGCAATCATTGTCCTGTGTAATCAATACAGATACCCAAAAGTGAATTACGTTACACAACGTGAATTACGTTATGGCAGGAATTCTCGCCTGTTTTGGAAACATCAGCATAATCTGATGACTAGTTTTCTCAATACACATACGTATGAGATACATTCAAATGTTTCAACTACAAACTTTATCAAATAACCTGCAAAATGAAGAATATTGTGATTAAAAAGAATGCCTACTAGCTAAAAAGTGGTAAATTGTATAAATTTGACGTTGTAAATAGTGTTCCTGCCCACAAACTAGGTATTATCACTAGCTAGCATGTCTGAAAGAAAAATGATTACGAAAAATTTCATCTAGACACATCAGGAATGGATATTTCTCAGAATTCAGTATCTACTAAGTAACATAATTCACCGTCACGTAATCCACGGTCATGTTTTTTTTCTGTGTTTATTATCTGCCTCTCCATATGCAAGGGAGCTTTAATCAAATTGTGATTGTCTTCATATAAAGGCATAAACACCCGATTACAAAATAACAAAAGTAATGCACTCTGCGATTCTTTTCACAGTAAAAGCTGCGTAACGTAATTCACAAAATAAGTGAATTTTTCAGAAAATAAGAAATGAAAGGATTTTTTTCCTAAAATGAAACGAATGTAAAACGTTCAATGAAAAACTATTAAAGTTAGGTCTATTACAAGTTAGAAAAGTATTGTTATGATATTATATAGTTCTAATTTTAACTCATCCTAGATATCCAAAGATGGTAACGTAATTCACCGTAAATCTTGTGACAATCGAGTTTAGTATAATTCAGAGTAAAATACTATAAAGCGTATCAACTGAACTCGATTTTTTAAAATACTGATATTACTTTTATTAAAATATGTGCTAAATATTTTGAATTTAATACATTTTCGTGTCACTGACAACCCATTTTATCATACACATCAGTTTGTGACATGCATTTTTTGACAAATACAACCCTTATATGATAGAAAAATCCACACATATCGAGTTCTAAGGTAACCATAAGGCATATGGAGGAATAGCAACTAATACAAGTAAAAAGTAAATGCAAAAATATCTTTCCATAATTCAATGTTTCTTTCAAAAATGTACTGTGACACAGTTTTTGCGTATTGGCGCAACTTAACTGATTTTGAATGTTGTACCAAATTTGATCAAAATATTTGCATATTTTGAATTCTTATTCTTTTTCATATAAAAATTACAATTTCTAGAAAAAAATTGCGCTGATAAAAAAAGTATCTTTTTACATTACCGTTATCACAATTCATAATTTTGAATTATGTGAAGCCAATTATCATGCATCTTCCAATATCAGAAGGGAAAAATCTGGATAAACTAATAAAAAATTTAGAGTTATTTCCTTGTTTGTAATGTTATTTATGGATGGCAGTGTAGATGGACTGGCAGACAGACCGACAACTTTTTAACAAACCTGATGTATTTCAGAGCATTGTTATTACATGTAAGTCTTATTTAAAAATATCTTACCTTTTACTGACAGCTTGTCTGGGAGGTTGAGGTGCCTGAAAATAATTATAGATGAAGCTCTTATTCTGGTATTACATGTATTTATGTATTATTACTTGTAAATATATTCAGATACACAGTAACACTATCATTGCATTATACAATTTACATCTTTATACATGTTTTATCTTAGTCTTATGCACAGATATATTTAAACCTAATTCAAAACATGTACATAAATGATTTTGAAGCAATATTCCATGTTGTACATTTATTTCCTTATCATCTTATTCATCTAACATTATCAGAACAAAGTAAATTTCTGAAGTATTCTGTTTTTTAACTCCTATTCAGTCAATTCTTTTGCTTACCTTTCCTTTGACCGATGTCTGTAAAAAGAAAGCAAAGTATATTCAATGTGAATTTTGTACATTTGCACTATTTCGTTCAAAGTACATGTACACTGACAGAGTAATTCACATGACTTTGTATTTATTCAATTAAATTTTTTGATTTTTTTTTAAATCCACTATTCATTTGAAAAAAAAATTGATTGAGAAAAGAAATAATTTTTCATTTTCTGAGTAGAGCTCACCTTATCAATAGTTTTGATAAACTGGTCGATGACGAGCCACTTTTCTTTGACTTCTTCTACTTGTTTACTTTTGAAGGGATCTCTTATTCTTATCTTAACCTCTAGTTTACCACCCACTGCTCTCCTTCCATCTGTTAACTATAAATAGATATCATAACTATAAATAGATCACATATCACTACAATAAAAATTGTAAATTTCATTGTGAATTTCACAAAATACATGTAAATAAATGTAAACACAGCAAATAAATAAATGTGACCAGCATATAGTATCAGTACATACATATGAACTATAATGAAAATACATGTATATCCAACCAGGCATGCTCACATCAAAACAAACATATAGTGTGTAAAAGAAGCTCTACAATTAAGAACTTTTAAGACTTAAAAGAAGCTCTACAATTAAGAACTTTTAAGACTTTAAAAACAATAGCTCATTTAAACCTTAACTAAGGCTACATTTACATTATACTACATTATGCTTAACCTTGCATACTTACATCATAACTATCGTGTACTGTACATAGGTTATCCAGGGGCTGTAGTTTGACATTAGCTGTGCCTATTAACTTGTCACTCTTTAAAAAGCCTCTGTAAAATATATTAATAAAATTAAGTGGTAGTTTCCACCATAACATTACTTCTAAACAGTAATATCATGTTTATGAAGACATTGATACTAAATCCATTTTTTAAAGAATGTAAAGAATACACTAAACGAGCGAAATAATGTTTGATGAACTATCACTCATAAAGAGCATAGTCTCTATGAACTATCACTATAATGTTTGATGAACTATCACTCATGAAGAGCATAGTCTCTATGAACTATCACTATAATGTTTGATGAACTATCACTCATAAAGAGCATAGTCTCTATGAACTATCACTATAATGTTTGATGAACTATCACTCATGAAGAGCATAGTCTCTATGAACTATCACTATAATGTTTGATGAACTATCACTCATGAAGAGCATAGTCTCTATGGACTATCACTATAATGCTTGATGAACTATCGCTCATGAAGAGCATAGTCTCTATGAACTATCACTAAAATGCTTGATGAACTATCACTCATGAAAAGCAAAGTCTCTATGAACTATCACTATAATGTTTGAAAAACTATTACTCATGAAGAGCATAGTCTCTTTGAACTATCATCATAATGTTTGATAAACTATCACTCATGAAGAGCATTGTCTCTATGAACTATCACTATAATGTTTGATGAACTATTACTCATGAAAAGCATAGTCTCTATGGACTATCACTATAATGTTTGATGAACTATCACTCATGAAGAGCATAGTCTCTATGGACTATCACTATAATGTTTGATAAACTATTACTCATGAAGAGCATAGTCTCTTTGAACTTTCATCATAATGTTTGATAAACTATCACTCATGAAGAGCATTGTCTCTATGAACTATCCCTATAATGTTTGATGAACTATTACTCATGAAAAGCATAGTCTCTATGGACTATCACTAAAATGTTTGATGAACTATCACTCATGAAAAGCATAGTCTCTATTGACTATCACTATAATGTTTGATGAACTATTACTCATGAAAAGCATAGTCTCTATGGACTATCACTATAATGTTTGATGAACTATCACTCATGAAGAGCATAGTCTCTATGGACTATCACTATAATGTTTGATGAACTATCACTCATGAAAAGCATAGCCTCTATGAACTATAACTATAATGTTTGATGAACTATCACTCATGAAGAGCATAGTCTTTACACTAAACGAACATGATAATGTTTGATGAACTACATGTATCACTCATGAAGAGCATATTCTCTAAAGCAATCAATATTACATGTACTTACTAGATGAAACTACATGTACTAAAATCATCCTTCCTTGTATAAGAATGGTAAATGAAATAGTTTCACTGATCTTTAATTAAAGTTTTATGACCAAATTTTCAAAGAGTTAGGAAAACTCAACTTTAACCTTATATACATGTATTTTCAAAGTATCCATTAAACACAGAAGTGTCAAGATTTCTATCAGTGACATCAGTCAACTCACCTTTTATGGTAGATTTCAAATTTACAGCTCTTCCTTTCTACAACTCTTGCAAATGCCCTGGATTTTCTACTAATTTCTACTTTGATTGGTGTATTATATTCTGAAATTTGAAGGGGAAATTTCAGTCTCAATCCATACTGTCACAATTCATGTATCTATGGAGGGAAAAAAATAATAAAACATTGCTAAAGACGGTATGGCCGGATTGCAAAGTAAGTTTTTGTCATTAACTTGGTCAAGGACCGTCAATAGGTCAAATAATACGGCATAAATTGAAAGATTTTGTCAGAGGCAACCTACATGTATAATATAAAGTTTCTAATGCATACAGTTCCATAGATTTTGCTTAAACCAGGAACTTTAACCAAAATCTTTAACTAGGTCAAAGTCCAAGGTCAAGGTCACTAGGTCAAATGTTACGGCATAAATTGAAAGGTCTTGTGATGGGCAAGCTTCATGTATAATATAAAGTTTCTACTGCATATAGTTCCTTAGATTTTGCCTCAACCAGAAACTTTAACCAAAATGTTGACGGCAGACAGACGGTCGGACATCGTCAATCTATAGACCGGAATTGCTTTGCAATCCGGCCAAAAAAAGTGCATCAAAATTCCCTCATATTTGTCAAAAAAAAGAAATACTCAACACAAATACATGTATGACCAAAATCCCTGCTCATTGATAAACACATGGTATAAAAGGACTTGTCAGAAGACAGCATCACTAAATGTGAAAGTTTTAAATAGTAAAATGGCAATTTGATAAAATAGTGAGATACAGGTCACTAGGTCAAAGGTCAATGTCCCAAATGGAAGGTCTGGTAATGAGAAATCTACACGTGAAATATCAAAAGTCCTACCCCTTACAGCTAATGAGATATACATGTAGTGCATGTTAAAGTTAGTCTTAAAGTAGGTCAAACTTCAAGGTCAAAGGTCAATAGGTCAAAGGTTAAGGTCCCAAATGAAGATGTGGTCATGAGGAATCCACATGTGAAATATCAAAGCCTTATCTCTTATACTTCATGAGATGTAGTCCTGGTTGAAGTTTTGTCCATGCAACTGACACTGACACTCAGGCTATGACATTATCTCCCCATACATTCATCACGGCTCTCTAAAACAACCTGCATAAAAATACCCCATTTCCATTGCAATGCTTCAAAACTCGCATAGATGTACCTAGATCACAGCTTCCTTTACATGTGTCTGTCTGATGTGTCTATGGATCATCCTATATGTAAAAGACCCCATCCACCATCCCCCCATCCCATACAGACCTACATGTACCTGGATTACAGCTTCATTTACTTGTGTCTGTCTGTCCTGACTGTTGATCATCCTACATGTAAGAAATCCCATCCACCAACCCCCATCCCATACAGACGTACAGACCTACCTGGATTACAGCTTCCTTTACTTGTGTCTGTCTGTCCTGTCTGTGGGTCATCCTATATGTAAAAGATATATACATGTAATTGTATAACATACACAATAAACACCCATCATGTAAGCTAAACTAAATAATTGTTTACAGTATCTGCATTACAAATGAGTCAAAGCAACATTTCACTGAAAATAAAACTTTAAAATGTTTAAGGAATGAATTCTGACTTTTATTCAAATCAATGCAGGGGTTAAAAATTTATGCACAGGGTTTTAGCATCTATTTAAAGTATCATCAACCTTTTTTCATATACATGTAATTTGGTGAAGTTTTCAACATGACAAAAAGCCTTTAATAAATGATGAAATAATCATTTAAAAGTTTGCAAAGTTACTAGGTGTGTCCATGGTCTGGTTGTGTAAAATCATGGTTTTGAACAGCTGCGTCAAAAAAAATGAAAATGGACTAATAACACAGAACTTCCCAAAATATTGAAGTTTAACTACATGTATTTTAAGAATCAGGCAGGGGATATTTCATATTTCAAAAGATCTATATCAGTACTTTCAAAATTCTATGTTTTAAATAATACATGTACAGTATATACATGTACGTGTAGTACATGTACTAACTTAATGAAGTGGTACCTACCGTAGGAAATGGAAACTCAAGCTTTACAAAAGTATCGAAGTCTTTCTCTGAATATTCTGAAAATATAAAGAAGGTTTGTGTTTAGAACTCAGATGAACAAGAATTAAAGAAAAACATGAAAATAAATTTAACAGTTATAAGCTTGTACTAAATCAACTCTTTTTGACACTTAAAACCTCAAGTATTCTCTTTATAGTGATGTTTTGAGAAAAAAGATGAGTAATTTGAGAGAAGGGGGTGTCTTACAAATTGCATTGAGATTCTATATTATTAGTATTATCATTCTGCATGATTTTAAGGAACTTTAAGTGATGGAACATGCTACTCACTATCTGGTAAACTAAATTGTATTCCTCTAACAACTGTTATTTCTAAATCATTTTCCCCTAAATCTGTATTACATCTGTAAATGAAAATATGATCACAATGGGCAAATTATTATGTATTTTCAAAAGGAGGGAAGTTTTCATGCTATTTGTATATGAATTTACATGTAAAAACTAGAGTAAACTTAATGAAAGATTTTTGGAAGATGACATAATTACTCCAAACATACATGCACAATGTACATTCCTAAATCTGAAGTACATGTATGTATCTACAACTTTCACATTTCTCAGAGTATAGAACAAAAAGTTGAAAATCATTCAAGAATTTGCTAATCATATCCATGTATCCATGTAAGTATAATACAGCGATATACATGTAGATGTGATGTAGATTGGTTGTATAAGTTTTTTACTTACTGCACCATAGAAAAAGTCCTATTCTCATAATGAAACTTAGGTACGGGATCATTATGCTTGAAGGCATTCTTTAATGCATCTAGTTCCTTCCGACAACCTTGCTCCATTTTCTCAAACCTGAAAAAATGTATTTACACTTTGGGTAGGGAAATTCTAAAATCTAGATATTGCTCTTACATTTTGATAGGAAATAATTATACACGCATCACCAGGAATGATTGTGTGTTATCTTGGCCAACATTATCTCACCCAAACAGGAGTTGACTATTGTATGTTTGACGTTTTTTTTAAAATACCAGTCCTCCTCCTGAAATTACTGGCAAAAATTAAAAGTTTAATGTCCATAACATATAACAAGAAAGGGGTAGGGTCATGAGGCCCCTAAATCGGCCCTCGATTTTTCTCTAGAAATAAATGTTATGGGGAATACTTGATCTCTCTCATAAAAATACATGAATGTTAACCGCTTTTAATGAAAAGAAAAATATCACCAAACATAGTGCCATTTAACTGTTATGACGTCATGAAGTGACGTTATTGACAAAATATGGTGAAAATTGCTTGGAATTTTGTCTTTTGTGGAAGAAATCAATGTGGCTGCATGTGTTAACTGAGATAAAACTTTTATGACAATAGGATATAATGATAATCTTTCACATATAATTTTTTCATCCTAGTTAATGCATACGGCCATTGCTAATTTTATAGAAATATGTAGTTTTTGCATCAATTTCGCGGAATATGACCAATTTTGGTGTTTTCAAAGAGCTAAACACTATTGAAGATTCGTGATTCAGTAGAGAACGTTTCAAAATGTTAAATCACAGTTAAAAATTCTCTGAAGTACAATGTTCAAAATTAGGGCCAATATCGGGCTTCGTGGCTCTACCCCTTTTCGTGAGATACCAATTTTTGCTACATTCGCGAGTAAATAGGAATCACAAAAAATTGTTCTCGTGAAAAATTGTGTTTGGTATTGTATAACATAAATTTGTATATCAGTTACATTTTGTTCTTACTGTACATGTGTCATTCTTCGCATATCCCAATTTAATATAAAGAGAGGTAAATCGAGTGCATTCTTGTGATAGCAATAACTGGATAGTCAATAATGGAAGATACAATGTATATATTTGTTTGTAATTTCGGAATCGCAAAAAATTGTATTCGTGAAAATAAAGACACCCTTTTTACCTTGAAATTGCGAAATTTGATACATGTACTCGCAAAAATTTCTGGGTAATACATGTATATTACTTTGGTAAAATGGAGATATTGACATGAAAAAGCTTATTTGTGTCAAATGAAAAATCATAACAAAATGTAAAACCTATCTAAGGAAGTGTCTTTTAAAGACAAGGTAAATCATTTGATATTTGTATTATTCTTAGAATAATACAAAGAACATGTACATGCATAATATTGTTTTACTGACTTACTTGGCAGCAGACATAACATCTCCAAGCTTTGTAAAATGTTGCTGATTAGTTGCACATGTCTGTGGAAAAAATCAAAGAGAAAACCAATAATACAATAAAACATAGTGTAATCAAAGATTACGAAGCTCACCACGCGGCAGCAAAATTCAATTAAAACATATCTCTAGGTACATGTATATTGGCTTCAAAAGAAAAATCGCTCAAGTGGAAAAAAGTAGGTCAAGGTCATTTTATGAAAGTTTGATCAAAGATACATCCAATATGCAAGTTTGGTACATGTAACTCTTATACTTTGCTCAATATTAGCCTTTAAAGGCAAAATCACTCAAGCAGAAAAAGTAGGTCAAGGTCATTTTATGAAAGTTTGATCAAAGATACATCCAATATGCAAGTTTGGTACATGTAGCACTTATACTTTGCTCAATATTGGACTTTAAAGGTAAAATCACTCAAGCGGAAAAAGTAGGTCAAGGTCATTTTATGAAAGTTTGATCAAAGATACATCCAATATGTAAGTTTGGTACATGTAGTACTTATACTTTGCTCAATATTGGACTTTAAAGGTAAAATCACTCAAGCGTAAAAAGTAGGTCAAGGTCATTTTATGAAAGTTTGATCAAAGATACATCCAATATGCAAGTTTGGTACATGTAGCACTTATACTTTGCTCAATATTGGACTTTAAAGGTAAAATCACTCAAGCAGAAAAAGTAGGTCAAGGTCATTTTATGAAAGTTTGATCAAAGATACATCCAAAATATGCAAGTTTGGTACATGTAGCACTTATACTTTGCACAATATTAGCCTTTAAAGGCAAAATCACTCAAGCGGAAAAAGTAGGTCAAGGTCATTTTCTGAAAGTTTGATCAAAGATACATCTAATATGGAGTTTGGTTTATGTAGCACTTATACTTTGCTCAATATTGGCCTTTAAAGGTAAAATCATTCAACCGGAAAAAGTAGGTCAGATGCTGCATCCAATGCATGGGTTCACCTCAGCATCCAAAGATGAATCACTGGTGCAAGTTTGGTTACTGTAGCATTGGTACTTTGTCAGATACTGAGCTACCCCAAAAACTTTAACCGGACATTGACAAAGTCATTCAACCGGAAAATGTAGGTCAGATGCAGCATCCGATGCATGGGTTCACCTCAGCATCCAAAGATGAATCACATGTGCAAGTTTGGTTACTGTAGCATCAGTACTTTGTCAGATACTGAGCTACCCCAAAAACTTTAACCAGACATTGACAAAGTCACTCAACCGGAAAATGTAGGTCAGATGCAGCATCCGATGCATGGGTTCACCTCAGCATCCAAAGATGAATCACTTGTGCAAGTTTGGTTACTGTATCATCAGTACTTTGTCAGATACTGAGCTACCCCAAAAACTTTAACCAGACATTGACAAAGTCATTCAACCGGAAAATGTAGGTCAGATGCAGCATCTGATGCATGGGTTCACCTCAGCATCCAAAGATGAATCACTTGTGCAAGTTTGGTTACTGTAGCATCAATACTTTGTCAGATACTGAGTTACCCAAAAACTTTAACCGGACGCGGACGCGGACGCGGACACCGGGGTTATAGCATAAGCTCATCTCAACTTCGTCGAGGTGAGCTAAAAATGACAACAGCAAAATGTTTGACTTTAAGGACATACACAATTCCAAGATTGTTCACCTGTTTCTAAAATATATTTTTCTTGTAAAACAAGCATGTCAACAAAAATTGAATGCTAGTTCCATTTTATCTGATACATATAAATGTACAACAACAAGTGACAAAATCTACATGTATATACATGTACATGCATAAATAACTGACACACTGTACAGACTCTAATTTGTTTCATAAGGTCCTGTTCCAGCTTCTTGAACACTTCTGTACAATCCCCACTTATCTCTACCTCTGCTTTTTCTACCAGTACTGTTGGGGGCTCTGCCTCCTCCTTTAAGGACAGTTGTATCAGCACATTTCCTGCCGGTATATTTGGCAATTTTTATGTTTACTTTTAATACTCTAATTTGTTTTATAATGTCCTGTTTCAGCTTCTTGAACACTACTAATCTCTACCTCTGCTTTTTTACCAGTACTGTAGGGGCTCTGCCTCTCCTTTAAGGACAGTTGTATCAGCACATATCCTGCCGGTATATTTGGCAATTTTTATGTTTACTTTTAATACTCTAATTTGTTTTATAATGTCCTGTTTCAGCTTCTTGAACATTACTAATCTCTACCTCTGCTTTTTTTACCAGTACTGTAGGGGCTCTGCCTCTCCTTTAAGGACTGTGGTATCAGCACATATCCTGCCGTTATACATTTTTGTATTTGACAGTTTTTACGTTTACTTACTCTAATTTGTTTTATAATGTCCTGTTTCAGCTTCTTGAACACTTCTGTATGATCCCCACTGAGCTCTACTCAGTTCTGTAGAGGGCTTTACTTCTCCTCTAGTGACAGCGGTATCTGTACATAGACTATATTTGACAGTTTTCACATAAACTTACTCTAATTTGTTTTATAAGGTCCTGTTTCAGCTTCTTGAAAACCAATTGTGAATGAACTCTACCTCAGCTTTACAAGTATCTACCAGTACTGTAGAGGGCTCTGCCTCCCTCCTCTAACAATTGCAGTATTTGTACATGCATGTATACTTTACTTGGAGTTTTTTTTAACTTACTCTAATTTGTTTTATAAGGTCCTGTTCCAGCTTCTTGAAAACCTCTGTACGATCCCCACTGAGCTCTACCTCTGCTTTATCTACCAATACCGTAGAGGGCTCTGCCTCCTCCTCTAGAGAGGGTGGTATCTGGGTGTTAAAATATAAATATCAATATAATAAGATACTGAAGTAAAATCAGTATTAAGCCGTATAATTTTATGTTAAAGTTGTATTCATACAACAATTCCTTTGCAAAAGACAATGATACAATTGTGATGTTAATGTCTCTCTAATTCACTTATATGATGTGGCAGATCATATCTATAGGATATCAAATGAATTTTCATTTCATATGATGTATTATGAAACAAGTTGCGTGTTTATATCCTTGAGCCTTGGCGAGGGAATATAAAATGAATGACGAGTTTCATAATACATTGTATAAAATGAAAATTCATTCTTTTATCACATGATTCTGTCAAAATCAATGTGTATTTCCAACGTGAAATCAACATTTCTGAGAAATAGAGGCAAACTACGCTGTGACCTAGAAGTTGTCTTCTACACCATGAGAAGTAGTTCCACATCGTATAGATTTTCTGTCCGTAAAGAGAAAAATATTTCAATTTTGCATTGTACTTTAATGCAATAATAAAGCCTGTGTTTGTGAAACACGAATGCCCCCGATGGCATCTTTGTTAGTATAAACGCCATTTTCTGTTGAGTACGTGAAAGGTCAAAGTCAAGGTCAAGGTCACGAGTTTTTTGCTATCAATGAAATGGTCTTCTCACAAGGAATACACATGTGAAATATGAAAGCCCTATCACTTACTATTCAAAAGTTATGCCCAATGTTAAAGTTTTTGAAAAGTAGGTCAAAGGTCAAGGTCACGAGGACAAAACTTTTGGTATCAATGGAAAGGTCTTGTCACAAGGAATACGCATGTGAAATATGAAAGCCCTATCACTTACCATTCAAAAGTTATGCCCAATGTTAAAGTTTTTGAAAAGTAGGTCAAAAGTCAAGGTCAAGGTCACGAGGTCAAAAATGTTGGTATAAATGGAAAGGTCTTGTCACAAGGAATACTCATGTGAAATATGAAAGCCCTATCACTTACCATTTAAAAGTTATGCCCAATGTTAAAGTTTTTGAAAAGTAGGTCAAAGGTCAAGGTCAAGGTCACGAGGTCAAAAATGTTGGTATCAATGGAAAGGTCTTGTCACAAAGAATGCACATGTGAAATATGAAAGCCCTATCACTTACCATTCAAAAGTTATGCCCAATATTAAAGTTTTTGATAAGTAGGTCAAAGGTCAAGGTCAAGGTCACGAGGTCAAAAATGTTGGTATCAATGGAAAGGTCTTGTCACAAGGAATACACATGTGAAATATGAAAGCCCTATCACTTACCATTCAAAAGTTATGCCCAATGTTAAAGTTTTTGAAAAGTATGTCAAAGGTCAAGGTCAAGGTCACGAGGTCAAAAATGTTGGTATCAATGGAAAGGTCTTGTCACAAGAAATACACATGTGAAATACGAAAGCCCTATCACTTACCATTCAAAAGTTATGCCCAATGTTAAAGTTTTTAGTTCGGACAAACAGACAAACAGACAGACAGACAAACAGACGGACAGGCCAAAAACTATATGCCCCCGAATCTGTGATTCCGGGGGCATAATTATTTCAACAACAACAATTTTAATCATTGATGTTGAATTTGCGTCTGATTTTAATATATGACCCATATTTGAAAGGTCACACTTGTCACAGTGTAGGTGATAAGGCTCCAAACTTGATTGCATTCAAGCAAAGCAATATGTAACGTGTTATCATAACATTTGATTATAAAATGGCTTTATGAAACTGCATAACGGGTGTCATGTGATAAATATGTACAATGTATATGATTTAATTTATTCTTACCTTTGACATATCCACAGGTAAACCACTTTCTGCTGCTTCTATCATTGGTTCAAAACCCTGAAAATAAACAATTACATGTACAGTGTATATGTTCATACATAATCAAAGAAAATGGTTACATGATCAAGGAAGATATCAAAGAAATATTCACTGTTACAATGTACATGTAGATGGGAAAAAAGTACCTCTATTTTTATTGATATAAAACTTAACATATCTTTATATATAAATTAGAACTAAAATAATAAAAAGAGAAAATGATAGAAATGCAATCATAATAATTTTGAAAGGCCCTGAAGAATTTAAAAACGTTAAGTCAGATACATTTACTACATGTAGATATGGTGTAAACAGTCCAGTCAGCATACAAACAAACAGCCCAATCAGTTAACATACAAAGGAAAGCTACATGTCTATAAAGTAACCAACCTTGGCAATTCTGATGTACTTTTTGGCTAGCTCTATATTATTACTACGTTTGGCTTTGAGTGCAGCCTGCTTATATTCATTCATTCTATCTGTAAGGAAGTAGGCTTGCTGCTCAGCTCGGGATGTTGGACTTTTCTTTAATGCTGAAACAGAATTAATCAAATATTGAGTATTCTGAATGATAAACAGAAGCTTTTTACAATAATCTAAATCATACCTAATCTACTATTGTAGCTTACTAGATAAATTTTTACACGGATTGTCATTTTATACATGTATTATGCTAATACATATAACATTTGTGCAATATAATACACATATTACTTATACTATGACTCACAGTTTCTGGATGTTTGACGTTGGGGAGTTTTCTGGGCTTGTTGCTGAGGTTGTTGAGGAGGCTGGGCAGGTTCAGCTTTACGAGATGGAGAGGGTGTTCTCTGTTTCTGTGGCGATGACCCTGGAGGCTGCAGTCTCTGATTGGCTACAGGAGCTCCAGCAGCAGCATTCTGGGTAGTTTGTGAACTAGACGGAGATTTAGCTGGGGAGCCCCCTGTAGGTATTGGTGCAAAACCTAAAAAAGACACATGGAAATACAGAAATTTGTAAGTAGGCATTATAATAATCATTTACAAATCATAAACCCTCAAACATATAAAGGTACATGTACATGTATATTACTATTACATGCATATTTGCAGATTGTTAGTACAATAAGTGCATTTATGCTGTGAATCTTTTATACAAATGATGTACATAAGTAAAGTTACATACTGTTCAAGGGCCTCAAAGAAGGATGATTTGGGGTCATTCCTAAGAAAATTCAGAATTGTCAGGTGACATTATAATACTGTTAAAGTAGAAAGGACATTACTTACCTGGAGGTGTAGGAAGCTCATCAAAATCAAATGCTCTTCCAGCTTTAACAGCTTTAATGGCATCCTGGTATTGCTACAATAACAAAATCATTAGAATGTAAGACTGAAATAATTGTCTTATCTAGTTATATTTCAGAACAAGACAGTATCTATAGATTGTCATAAGAGTCTTCCTTGGATAGAAAAGTTTATTCAAGTGAACAGAGCAAATTCTTTTTTTTTTTTTTTTTATCAAAAATGTAGATTAAGGGTCCTTTAAAATGACCTAAAAATGAAGATTTTATTTTCAAACATACATGCAACATCCTCTACCTTAACAATTCTGCTGTATCTCCTGGCTTTAGAGCCCTCTCCTTTCTCTTTGGCTTCGGCCTCTGTTTGTTGGTATTTCTGTAACCTCTGTTGTAATGCTTCCATGGCATTTCTAGGAGCTTCTGGGGCACCAAATATCTTCTTCTCCTCTGATAGGAACAAAATGTAGCATAGATACACATGTAGGATGTTTACTGTACACCTAACATGTAATTTAATTTTAATAATATGGTTACAATAGCATAAATGTCTGACCTCTAAAACTTGTGTTCTACACCCAAAATCTGACGTCATTTACTGGCTAAAAATGAATGGCTTATATAGAAAGTGATATATCAAAAGAAAGTTCATTTCCTGTAGATTTCATTGGTACCAAATGATATATACTTAGTACCTTTCCGTTACCATTTTCACTCCGAAAAAGAAAGTGAAAGCGAAAATAGAGAAATTTTGACATGTCATTCAGATGGACTTTGGTCCAATTTTGACCATTGTTCCAGAAAAATTCTTATTATCAAAATTATGCTGATTTGAAGCCCTTATCTGTCTAAATAATATATGAAAGTTATTTAGGGATTCGCCGATTCGTTTTTGAGAAATCCACAATACACCATGGAGAAGCGAATTTCACAAGTCCCCATTCTGAGCCCCTCTCCGGAAATCATCTCTACGTTGTGACTCCTATCAGTTTGATTTTTATATGCATATCCAATAATAGAACTCATGAAAATCTTACAAAAATCTTACAGAATCTAATGATACCTTATAACTTGCATTAAATTAGAATACACACTACAGCGATATCAGTCTCTAACTCTTTATATGAAGAAAATTGACCGGGGCCAAATTAGCTTGGAGGCTACAGGATTTATGCTATTAAAACCTATACATGTTCATGTAGTACATATACATCCCGTGTTTTGTATATGCATATCCAGTAGTTGAAAAAAGTCTGCACTTTAAGTCACTAATAGGTTGAATATTTTCTTATAATAGGGCTGTCGCTGGGTATTTTGGGACAGGGGCCGGGCCTTTTAAGTTGGGAAACAGCTATATTTTTACCGAATTGAGAATTTTCTAGCTAATATGAAATATTCAAAATGTGTCGCCTGCAAAGCGGATTTTTTTTTTATTGAAAATAGGTCAAATATCAAGGGCAAGGTCACTAGGTCAAAAATTATGGAATGTTTAGAAAGGTTTTTTCATAAGGAATACAAATGTGAAATATCAAAGGCTATCACTTACCAACCAAAAGAAATAGCAAATCTTAATTTTTTTGAAAAGTAGGTCAAATATCTAGGTAAAGGTCACGAGGTCAAAAATTATGGTATGTTTAGAAAGCGGATTTTTATGAAAAGTAGGTCAAATATCTAAGTCAAGGTCACAAAGTCAAAATTATGGTATGTGTAGAAAGGTATTGTCACAAGGAATACACAAGAGAAATATCAAAGCCCTATCACTTACAAATCAAAAGATATAGCCAATCTTGGATTTCTTGAAAAGTAGGTCAAATATCTAGATCAAGGTCACAAGGTCAAAAATTATAGTATGTGTAGAAAGGCTTGTCCCAAGGAATACACATGTGAAATATCAAAGCCCTATCACTTACCAATCAAAAGTTATGGGGTGTGACAGACAGACAGACAGACAGACAGACAACAGACAAAGTGATCCCTAAGTGTCGCTGTGCTTCACAGGCAACACAAAAATATTCAAGTTTAACCTTTAAAGTCAAAGAGTTTTAAATAAATGATCTTTTTATGGCACATTAATCCAGGCTCATGTGCGTTATAATGCTCTCTTATACATGTATATGGTCCCTCTTATCACACAAATTCCACGAGCTTGCCATAACTTGCTCTCTGTTACACACGCTACATGTTTGCTTCAAGACTACTGTGAATTGGGAATTTTTATGAATTAAATTGGGAATGGGGCCGATATTATTAGGCCTAGAGACAGCCCTGTATACATTACACTAAAGATTTCAATCATCTCCTGGTGGTTTCATTTATTCCTTTCTGTTCTTTGAGTGGTTTTCAACACAAAGTATTACTTCTGTCAGAATTATTCATTATCTTAGTCCATCAGATGGAGTGTCAAACCAAATTTTTGATACATTTATATAATCCTAAAGCTTGACATACATGTATTCTGCAAGTTTTACTTTTTAAACTGAAACCATGGAAGAATTGAGTTTTTTTCAACTTAATGAATCATGATATATTACATGTATATGTGTATGTTTACTTGATTGTTGTTTTATGTTTGAATGTGTGTTTTAGTAATTGTTTTCATAGCTTTTGGTGTACTTGTTCTAGCAGCTTACCCTCAGCAGAAGGGGGAGGAGGAACCACTACATCAGGAGTTGTCTCCCCTGCTGCCTGCATTGATGACCTTTGAACTTTGGGCTGTGTTGGTGCTGTCCGTACTGCAACATTGGTATCTGAATATAGAATGAGCATTTTGATATTTCTTTCTTTGATCGTCTCTAACTTGTATGAATTTTTCCTGACATGCTTGGAACTGAAAATAAATAACTTAAAAAAGTCTCAGTTTTACTGACCTATTTTGGGTGCATAGAACGGAAGAAGTAAGCCATGATCCAATTTTTATCTTACAAATAGCACTAATAATGCTTCTTACTATCCATACGAGATTATGACTATAATTAAATTATTGAAATTTTTCTAGAAATTAGGGCTGAGTATTAAATTATTGAAATTTTTCTAGAAATCAGGGCTGAGTATTGCGGGTAAAATTTGTATCGCGATATATTGCGATATTTGGAAAAATATTGCGATATTTTATAGCATCAAGTTTCCTTCAGAATTTCATTTATCTACCTCAATTTTCCTTTCAAAATCCTATCTAAAAATCAGGAGTCTTCATGATAAAATGATGAACATGTACAGTCAAATTTGACAGTCCCTCTATAACATTCGAAGTCAATCATACATGTATAAATATCAGGTTGAAAGAAATAAAAAAATTCATCCAAGCTATCAATGAGATTATTCTGCTGGGACATCGGCGGACACTCGTGGAAAGAAAGTGCAAAAATCACTAGGAAACTTAAAACGTCATTTAAACTACCCTACTAAAAAATTAACATTGAATAAATGACAGGAAAGACGAACGTCCGTGGATTTCAAGACACCACAATATTGTACGTTTAAGCAATCTGCCAATCATAACTCAATATATACTATAAAGTTTAACACATTTGTAAGAATCGAGCTAACATGATGGAGTCTTTCTTGCAAAGTATACCAATGCGCAGTGTATTGACGAACGTTTTTAATGGTCGAACAAGCTTTATTTTACTTATTTCTTGAAATCTATTAGGCTTAGTGTAGCACAAAACGGTCACTTCGTCATGTTTAAAAGTGGCTACTCAGAAAAATTGTAGAACTGAACATAATTTATCCATCCCTGTTTTCGGACGAAACATAGAAATTAAGAGTTGGAATGAGCATGATGTAATTCACGACTTTCTAACTTAAAGGACATACATGTACATGTATCATAAATGTGAGGTATCACTGACGAGGGTTAAGTACCCGAAACGTGCATGTCTGGTCCATGCTGCAAATTCATCTATTCTTAAATGATGTTATTGAATTTGAAGACGTTTAACATCAAACATGGACATAATAATCCACCTTTGGCAATTTAAATGACCCTTTATTGTTGTATTTTGAGTAGTAAGGCGCTTTCACTCATAATTTTCAAAGAAAGAGCATAAAAATATAAAGGCGAAAAATATCGTTAAAAACCGGTTTTTAAAACGTATACCGTGGTACGTATTGCGAAGCCTCGTATCGCGATATATCGGTACCGCGATAAAACCACTCAGCCCTACTAGAAATATCATACATGTATCTTTGCAAATCTCACGGAAAGAAAACTGTCCATACATTCATAATAGACATACATTTGTATATTTCTATCTTTTTAATTTATGGAATCCTTTACATGTTGTATAAGGAATTCTGTTTGTCAGAAAATACACATAAATGTGTATGTAAAACTATTTCACTTACTTGAGCCAGAAGAGGAGGGAGGAGGAGGGGGCATTTTGGACAGATCTATTTCTTTTCCTTCTTCTAAAGCAGATATCACATTGTCAAATTGCTGAAATTAATTTGAAGGTATGGTATATCAATAAGTTTGGAGGTAACATAGAAGTGTGTTTAGAATTGATTCTGAATATGTATGTACATGTATAATACACAGATATCAAGAATAAACATTCACTATTTGAAAGCAATTATCACTTCTTTATTAATGTAATTATCCTTAAAGTTAAAACTTAATTTTGGAAATTAGACATTTTTTAAGATCAATATTGGATAAATAACCTTAGCAACTCCGGCATATTTCTTAGCATTAGCCATGTCTCCAGCATGCTTGGCATCCAATGCTGCTTTCTTATACTGGTCTCGCCGAGTGTGTAGTAATTTCTTGGTGTCATCATCTTAATACAGAATTCATTTCAATCAATACTAAGACAGATGCAAAGACATGATTATTGGTTTGCTCTTTAATTAACAAATTCATTAATAAAAGACTTGTCAAAAAGACCAGTTTGCCGGGTGTGTGTGTATATTTGTACATAGCAGCATCCATAACATTGCTAAAAGGTCAAGGTCACTATGTCAAAAGTATTGGCATCAAATGAAACTCCAATCATGATGAATCTGGATGTACAATTTCTAAGGCCTAATCCTTATGGTTCAAGAGATATGGTCAAAGTTACAGTTTTTCAATCTTCAAGGTCAAGGTCACCAGGTCAAAAGTCACTAGCAGCATATGAAAATTCTGGTCTTAAGGAAACTGTACGTGAAATATCAAAAGTCCTACCTTCATAAGAAATGTAATTGATAATGTAGCTACATTTAATTAAGTCTGAGACCAATATACATGTATGTTGCTGTGTAAAAAAAAGTATGTTTACAGGCTACACAAAAAAGCCAAAGCTATATTCTTTGCAAAGAATGAAATAGTGTCCTCCGTAGGGACTAATTCGGAATTGGTTCGGCTACAACCCCCCCTTATTTATTTATTTATTTATTTGATTATTTATTTATTTATCTATCTATCTTTTTATTTTATCTATTTATTTTATCTATTTATTCATTTATTTATTTATTTATCTATTTATTTTGTTTATTTATTTATTTATTTATTTATCTATCTATTTGTTTTGTTTATTTATTTATTATTTATTTATCTATTTTTTCCCCTTCCACTTTATATTTATTTATATATATATATTTTTTTTTTTTATTTATTTATTTATTTATTTATTTATTTTTTCTTTTTCATATTCATAGTTCACACATGTATCTTGTCACTTTATTAGATATGACTTACTAGATTTATAGTTGTTAGAAAGGACGGCGGTGGGGGACGTGCCTGTCTCTAACCTCCTGAATTTCTATTTGTTATTCATAAATCTTACAATTTTATTAACGGTACAACTTAAATGAACTCTTTTCTAACTTATTTACGTTCGATAACGGTACGCAGATTTAGCGGTTTTATGTAACGTCGTATTGGCGCTTTACGCATTGTTGATTGTTAAGTGTGACGTCATACCTTGTTCATTTTACGCTGGGCTTTGTTTACCAGCAGATATGGATATTACGTAGAATTCTTTTGTATTCGTGCTTTTCCACTTGATAAAGGCCGAGTGGCCGAAAATTTGTGGATAGAGAGTGTTCATTGTTATTTATTATATTCTTTACCTTTTTGAGAGGTAGAAGACTGTGGTTGTTGGGCTGGTTGAGACGGTTGTTGGGCTGGTTGTGATGGTTGCTGTGGTAAGGATGCCGGCTGGTTAGGGCTCAAACCATGACTAGGTGGAGGTTTCGTACTAGCTGTAACATTAGGACACCTTTACCAATCTAACATAACATTGTATAAATTATTTGATCTATACACAAGTTATTGCATTACAATAAATATCATGTTTAAACATATATTCTAATTCAAACACACAACCTTCAAATTTGAGCTGCATACTCTTATATTTTATCTGTTAAACTACACAATCCATATTAAGTCACTTTGTTTCAGATAAAGTGTTGTTGGACGGAATTTGGGTCCCAATATGGACTTATGGAGTGTATCCCTTTTAAGTTTCCACATTTCAACGTAAGCACCTTATGTCATCTCATACAGCAAAGTATTAATAAAGAAATTTAAAAAGGAAGTTTGCTAATGAATGGGTAAACAAAGAAAGAGAAAAGAATTCATTGTTCCACAATTAAGGAAAAATTATACTTTGATTGACAATACCAAAAATGTAATTATTCTAAATCAACCATTATTTTGTGGAAACATACGAAAAGTGGGCAAAATGAAATAATAGCATACATGTAATCATGAATTAGTCAGCATGCCTTGTTTACAATTATAATTAAATCATAAATAAAGATGTTAGCGTAGTCTTGAACTAGCACTCTTGTGATAGTGCTAAATACATGCATGAACACCACTAAAATAAGTACACGTAGAGCATAAATGTAGGTGTACCTCTGACCTGGGGCATTTGCAGGGAAGGAACCTTAAGGTACCTAGAGTTAAAGAATAATTTACGTATATCTGACCTGGGGTGTTTGCTGGGGAAGATCCTCTGGAAGGAGCACCTAGAGCCACAGGGGGAGGGATATCATCCTCTGATATTGGTTTGTTAGCCTTTGCCTTCTTCATCAAATCTTGAATTGACTTGAAAGAAAATGAACAAAATTAACTATATTTGTCATAATCTTACTAAATTCTCTTTCCTTTTAATTACTATTCACCTATCACTATTTTTCCCCTTTGCCAGTAAGCACAATTTAAATGAAAATGAATATCTTTTCTTCATCTCTATTTAGTTTCAAAAAGTTTATATACATGTATACTATAAATCTATAACAGAATTACACTGTTGAAACCTTAAGGTGATACAGATCCGCAGGTAATTTCCCTACCTTAATGCCTCTATCCAATCTCCTTTGTTTTGATCCGTCTCCGGCTGATTTAGCATTCTCCATAGCCGTCTTATACATGCTCAGTCTGTCATCTAATACACTAACTATGTTCACTTCTGGTTTCTTTATCACAGGAGTCTGTGCAGAGTTATTAGTATGTGATGGGGAGGGGGCAGGGGCAGGAGTGTCATCTTCCTCCAAGTCCTGTAACTCTGCCAGTAAATCAGGGTCATCCGTGTCCGAAACTTCCTCATCACTTCCTATATCCCTCATGCACTCCGCTGCCATTCTGTCGATGTCTGATAGAGCAGCTGCACGATCTGACAATACACAATCATATACCATTTATAAAATGTGTCAGTGTGTAAGCTATTGCTCTGAAAGACCACCTTAAAGTATTTTTTTGTCTACTCTTCAAAATATTGCAATTACAAATTCCACATACTAGTTGAAATAAATTACCAGTAAGCGTCACTATGATTGCATTATGGTCTTTATCATGGTTATAAATCTATGTTTAATCCTTTGGAATGTGTTTAAAAACCTATGTAATCTGAAATATAGTACATTGTACTCAAAATTGGGACATATATAACATTAAGGTAGTACTTTCTTGTCTTTTGAGAAGTGACCTCTTACATGCCAATACCTTACAATACTGGTAATCAAATACCTACTACTCCTTTCACATCTTTTAGGTACAGAATTATTATTTAACGATACTTGCTAGATTTTTATTAAAGGTTACCTTTTATAAACATACAGGGTTACCATTATCTATGACTTACTAGGTCCTCTTTGTGGTGACTTTTTAGGCACAGGGTTATCTTCTCCTTGTAATGCAAGTAACTCTGCTTCCAAATCTTCATCGTTTTCTAAATCTCCATAAAGTTCATTCTCTATCTGACCCATGTTCATGTAGCCCATCTGAAATTTAAGTATAAAATAATACACTTATATCAAACCAATTCAATAAAATAATAATGACGACAGATAGATTTCACTCAGTTGCTTCTTTAAATCTGTTACATCTTCTTTGATAAGCATAATTTTGGTATACCAAACAAAAAAGTGAATTTACCTGATACTAAATTATATGCTATTGAATTTGAAGACGTTTAACATTGAATCAAGTAATAAATCAGTTTGCTAAGTTTTAATGTATTATCAACAGTATTGGTACAATAAAGCTAACTCTTAATTTCATCATTTTCAAAAACAAGGTCAAGGTTAAACTTAAAGTTTAGGTCAAGGTCAGTAGTACACAAAATCAGAAAAAAGTCATCACTCGTGTACTCATGATGCTCTAGTCTATATATACCTGCAATCTCAGTCTAAACAAAATGTTAGAGGCGATACATAGTATTACATTTATTTCATATTACAAATGTACCTTGTTACCTTGACCTCGAGATCTTCTATTTTACTGTATTGGTTGAATAAATACATATTCAAAGGTCAAATCTAAAGTCAAGACAATACCTGTGATCAAATCCTAGCTCTCCAAGTGTTCTATAGCCATACTGGTGGGGAAGTAGTTATCGCCAAGCAGTAATTATCGACATTTTGCCTATATCTTTGTTTCTACATATGACAGAGACTTGATTTTTTCAGCACTAATGCTTCTTCTATTTATCAAACTGTATATGAAATTTCAAATGAATTCATGCAATGAAAGCTAAGATTTTAGCAGCTAAATTTCATGAAAATGCGTTGTCTTCCCCGAGCTCCTCAGGGGCGATGGCGGTGTACCTTGCTGTCTTCTCTCTCAATAATCGAAGAAATTTCAACCTATTTTCAATGATTTTTATCACAACTGATTAGAAAAAGAATAGAGGAATCCGATGGTATAAATTTTGTTGGAATATTGTGGATATTAGACGAGAATGATCCCACGTGGCGATAATTTGTTCTCCAACCTATTTAAAGATAGACCGAGAACAGGCCAAAATTTTATTCTTGAGTTGGTATTTGCCAACTCAAGAATAAAATTTTGGCCTGTTCTCGGTCTAATTTAAAGAGTGCTTAAAAGTAGCGTATTTTAGTTGCTTATAAAACCAGTACCAGTCATTAGAATTTATTGAAAATTTATGGAAGTATAGGTAAAGAGTTCTAGTATGTGCTGTCCAAATTTCATGTGCAAGTCTTGAAAATTAAAGGAAATAGAGCAAAAAATGGTTTAAAAATCAGCGATAATTACTTCTCCACCAGTACCTACTACATACCTAGTTCAAACATGGTACCTCAGAATTCTATATTTCATCTAACACAACAGTATACAGTTGTTGACTGAGGTCGAGGTCAACAGCTAATTTGTTGGACCTGAGGATGAACTGAGGTCAACAGTTCATCCAAGGGTCCAACAAATTAGCTGTTGACCGAGACCCCTGTCAACAACTGTTTTGTTATACTTATAGTACTTATACTATTTTGATCTAAAAAAGAATATTGAGACTACGTTCTACAACTGTATTGTTAATTTGTTATACTTAGTCAATTTCTCAGCTGTATAATCAGCGATCAGCGACAGATTTAGATTAATGGAGCATAAATATTCTACGAGAATATTCAGTGAAGTTCTTGTTGCATTCTTAGTGTTTTTCCATCTCTGTTCTCCAATATTTTTGTTATATCGTCCCCCGTCGCAGAGGCAACACGCTGCCATTTTGAAACGATGTAAACAGCTGATTAGGGAAGATAACTCTTATAATTGATCTATTAAAGGGGCCCTGCATGGGGAACGTTCTTTTTTTTAAATACAATTAATTATACAGAAAATGATCAAATTTACACTATTCAGCGTCTTTACCTGAGAAAATAAATAAAATAACCGAAATAAACAAGAAGCTCGTTGTCATAACAACACTAAAATATCTTGCCGGTCAATAGTTCGTCACGTGACCGTTCCAACAGTCGATTTTAACATTTCGTTTGGACCGGCTGTATCTAACAGTCATTCTATTGGACTTTTTTCTTGTACAGACTATGAAGGGGAAAATATCTAAGGGTATAACAATTAAAATTGTTGATGCAGATAAACATACAGATGGATAGACGCACATAAAACACAGATGGTCTGACAACATCTCGTCATCATCGTTTTTGAATTTTGCTTTGCAATCAAACAAAAAACATACATGTAAGAACTGAAAAGGGTCCAAGGATTTTCACCTTCCACAATGGCCAACTTGCCAATGACACTAAGTTGAATCGGGTCCCTTTAAAGTACGAAACGAAAACAAAACGAAATGAAACGAAACGAAACGAAATGAAACGAAACGAAATGTAAAAAATTTGCATGTTCAGAAACATTTTATAAAATGATAGCACGTGAAATAATTAATATCGACAATATTTAATCTTCCTCTTCTTCTATGTATGACCCTACGCTTACTCGGAGCACTCCCAAATGGACAAAGTGCATACAGAACATGAAAACCCCATTCTTTATCTCCCCCCCCCCCCCCCCCCTCGGTTTTTTTTAACTTTTTTTGTTGTTGTTTGTTTGTTCGTTTTTTTGTAAGAAATTTTGGGATGTTGTGCCCCTCCACTTTTTCAGACAGAGCTACGCTGTTGCTGGCAATACTTTTTACAAAAAGTTATAAAGTAGGAATATGATGCCCATGGGCGGATCCAGGATTTTTTTCCAGGAGAAGTCCTAAAATTCATTGGTCCTAAATTTTTTGGAAAGCAAAAAAAAAAAAAAGGCAAAAAGATTGAAATCTTTGCAGTCCTCTGCAATTTAAGGAACCTATTTTCACGGAACTCATTTTAGTTTAAAGATAGTTAAAAAAAATATTGAATAGATTTCGTGTAAATGAAGTAATAAACTATTTCACATTTGATTATTAATCAAGAACAACGCGGTGGAAATTCAAGATTTCAATCTTTTTGCCTTTTTTTTTTTTTTGCTTTCCAAAAAATTTAGGACCAATGAATTTTAGGACTTCTCCTGGAAAAAAATCCTGGATCCGCCCATGGGCATCATATTCCTACTTTATAACTTTTTGTAAAAAGTATTACCAGCAACGGCATAGCTCTGTCTGAAAAAGTGGAGGGGCACAACATCCCAAAATTTCTTACAAAAAAAAAAACCAAGGGGGGGGGGGGGGGGGATAAAGAATGGGTTTTTCATGTTCTGTATGCACATATGTCCATTTGGGAGTGCTCTGAGTAAGCGTAGGGTCATACATAGAAGAGGAGGAAGATTAAATATTGTCGATATTAATTATTTCACGCGTATCATTTTATAAAATGTTTCTGAACATGCAAATTTTTTACATTTCGTTTCGTTTCATTTCGTTTCGTTTTCGTTTCGTACTTTAAAGGGGCCAAGTTGAATCATAACATTAAGGATTTAGGCATGGGGCTGTTTAATTTACGCCGCTTTTGACTACTGCACTAGCGCAATTTGAGATATCACTGTCAGAGGAAATTCGAAAAAAAAAAGAATAAAAAGTCTGACTCACCTGTGCCATTAAACCTGCTCCTTTCCTATTGTCATTTGCTTTACGATTTGCCATTGTATCTTTCTAATTAAGTTATTCAACGTTTCAAATCCACATCAATTTTCGATTTTCTTTTCCTGAAATGTAAACAAATCGTCCTCCGTATTTCACCTATCTTCAGTGGAGCACTCCCTTCTGTTCATCACTATATCCAATGAAATCCAGAGCAAATGCTGATGCAAGTTTAACTAAACCAGGGACTTATAAACAGATCTGTTTATAATCCTCGGAGAAACTTTGCCGAATGGGCTTGAAGGCGGGAGGGGAGGTGGTCCACAGACAAGGTATAGATTTAATTCGAGTTTTTCATGATTGTAAACTCATTTCATGTGAAAGAACATCAGAAATTGAATATATAAAACATCTTTTAATATTTGAAATCAATTAAGGTCAGAGTGGCGAATTTTAATAGAAATGAAGTAGAAGAAAGATGGATATGTCCACATATAGAGGAACACCTCCTCGAACTATTCAGACCAAAAAAATAAAAATTTGCCCGTCTCGTTTTCTGGCTATAAATGTCAATTTTTGGCCTATTTCAACATTTTCGTCATTTTAGAGAATACCACATCATAACTTTACATACCTCTGCAAATTGCCAATGCATGAAATTTCAAAAAGTTATATATATATATTCCCTTATTTTTCTGGATTCTTATAGCTTGTGTATGAATTAAAGCCTATTTTGAAAAACTCTGATAAAACAAACAGTTCTACGGAGTGTATTTTCTTATAAATACGATTTTGCTGGTCACCATGGCAACAACTCGTTATTTTTATTAATAGCTAAAAGGTCGCAAGGTATACAGTTTTTTTGGTATTACTTTATCCTATTCAGCAATGAAAATTTTAAGGAGCATTATTTTTTTTTTTTTTTTTTTGGTCTGAAATAATGTAGCAAACTGAGCTTATAAATACCATTTATCGTCCGTGTCGGTTTCGAATATTACGTGATATGAAAATAGAGTTATCTCCATGTAGTCAAAACCTAACCTTAATATGCTAAAGTTATATATTGTTTCCAATTTTTCAAGATTTTAGCCTAGAAAAGGGCTTTTTCGCCCCAAAACCATATTTGATATCGGACTTCGAATTTGAAACTCATTAAATCGAAAGAACATCAGAAATGAAGTATACATGTATTTACATCTTTTAATTTCTATTATCATTTTTTTTTATGCAAAACTTATAAATTCTTTCCAGTTTTTCATGATTTTTGCATCGAAAAGGGACTTTTGTCCCCCCCCCCCAAAAAAAAAACACATTTGACATAGGAATTTGAATTGTAAACTCATTTCACTTGAAAGAACAGTACATTGGCATCTTTTAATTTTTGGTATCATTTGTTATATAGAAATTATAATTCATTTCCAGTTTTTCATGATTTTTGCCTAGAAAAGGTCATCCCCCCCCCCCAAAAAACACATTTGATATAAAAATTTGAATTGAAAAACTTATTTCATTCAAAAGAACATCAGAAATTAAATATATATGTAAACATCTTTCAATTTTTGAAATCAGTGAATACGTTAAAGTTATAAATTATTTCCAATGGTTTTTCTCATTTCTAGCCTAGAAAAGGTTTTTTTGCACAAAAACCACATTTGATGTAGGAATTCGAATTTGAAACTCATTTCATCCGAAAGAACATCAGAAATAAGTACATTTACATATTTTAATTTTTGTTGTCATTTTTTATGCAAAAGTTATAAATTATTTCCAGTTTTTTTTTTAATGATTTTTGCAAAGGAAGGGGGTTTTTGTCCCCAGAATATCACAAGTGCCAAATATCTCAGAGGTCTATCAAACTTTTTTTCTGTAATACTAGTCCATAGTTAATATCTTTATCATAGTGGTTTGCTTTAATCATAAAATTCCCACGGCAGCACATTTATAAGACACTCCACTATATGCATAATTTCTCAATTTTCATAGAAAAGATATAAAAACCCGTTACATATGTGACAGAATATAATTTCTTATTGAAGCTTATGAAATTTCATAACATTTTGACCAAAACCAGATTTTTAATGAATTTTGAAATGTTTTCATCAAAAAATTTACTTTTAGCCCTAAATGACATTGACCTTTGACCTTGAAAATCAATACTTATTAAACTCAATCTACTAGTAAATTTGAATGTATTCATCAAACAATTCATTTTTAACCCAAAAATGACCTTGACATTTGTCATATGACTTTGAAAATCAATAGGGTTCTTCGACTCGTTATACTCAATCCACATTATAAATTTGAAGTTCCTAGCTCAACTGGTTCGAGCTCTATCATGTTTACAAGGTAAAAGTATGCATATATCATGTATATTGACCCCCTTTCCCCTTACGCATAATTTCTCAATTTTCCGACAAAAGGTATATAAACCCGTTACAAATGTGAAAGAATATACTTTCTTCTTTTAAAAAGCGTATGGAATTTCAAAACATTTTGACCAAAAATAGATTTTTAATGAATTTTAAAAATATTTTCACAAAAAAATTCTATCTTTAGCCCCAAAATGACCTTGACCTTTGACCTAGAAAATCAATAGGGTTCTTCGACTCATTATACTTAATTCACATGGTAAATTTGAAATTCCTAGCTCGACTGGTTCGGGCTCTATCTAAAAGTATGCATATACAGTATCATGTTTACTAGTCAACATTTCTAACCGAACACCTGAGTTGATATACTTCATTGTATAAACGTTAGATTGAAACAAACTGATGTTTGCCACACTGAATTCTTTACAGATCTTGTGCTTTTCAAAAATTAATTTTTTCTTTGTTACTTAGTGAATCCCGATAATTGAAGTCATCGATATGACAAAAACATACACAGAAGCAGAACTTCCGGTTACAATAAATTTCCGCTGAATTAGTGCATCAATTTAAACTTTTATATAATGTTCTGGCTTTTTATAGAGTTGTTTCAATTGAAAAAAAGAACATCACTGTCGTTTTTCCACACTGATCATTTTCAAAAATCGAAAGAAAATCACGAGAGTGAAACGAAGACTCGGGTCTTCCTGCAAGTGCGTGTTGTTTTGGGCATGCACAGTATAAAAACCTCATTTTAGCTGTTTTTCCAGTTTGGAGGACACATTTTTATGCGTTTCTAAAGTAAAAAGCATGTTTTATTCGGTACTTTGTTCTATTTACGAAAAATATTAATTTTTGTAGAATTCGCCACGCACCAGTACCGTTTCCTAAAATCAGACCAAAATGTACGAATGACAAATATGGATAATGACCATATCCCTGTATACAGCACAAAATCGATAATTCAGAAAATCAGAAACCGAAGGCATAGAAAATCAGGATAAAACAGAAACCAAAGCAAACAAACAAAAACCTCCACCACGTGAAAAGAAGCGGACTCCCGATATGGGAGTGAGACAAGGTGCCCAGGAAGAGTAAGCATCTCCTGCTTGCATGCAACACCCGCCGCTTCAATTCGGTAAAACTGTCACATCCGGTAACTTCCATTTCGGAAGACATAGAGTACAATCTTTGGTTGGATGGTTCAAATGGTCTATGACAGAATATCACCCACCCTTCTGGAGAGTGGAGCATCATAGTGTATGACGCGTTCCCCATATCGACCGTAGAACTTCCTCAGTGACGATGTTAGTCGGTCACAAACATATCCCTGACTGAGAAGCTTATCTGAAAGACGCCTAGCTCTTAGAACAAAATCCGTATACTTGGTACTTGCTCTGGCATAGCGTATCAACTGAGATATGAACACTCCATAAGCAGGCGATGAAGGGATGTTGCTACTCAGAAAAGGAAAGTTTGTAATGCTGAAATTGAAGTCGTCACGTTTGTCATAGAGTGAGGTGTTCATGTGACTTTCAGTGTCGTAGGACAACATAATGTCCAAATAGGATGCTGAATTATTTGTCTCTGTATTTTCTTTGACGTCAAGCTCCGAAGGATAGATACAGCTCAGGTAATCCGCGAAATTGGGATTATTGATGGACAACACATCGTCCATGTTGAAGTCAGAAGCTAAGTATCTTTTCCCTTCAGAGACCAAAGATTGAATTAATTCAGCTTCGTACGAGTAAAGGAAAATGTCGGCAAGGAGTGGGGCACAATTGGTCCCCATTGGAATTCCGACAATTTGCTGGAAGACCTTTCCTCCAATCACCACAAAAATGTTCTCGATCAGAAAGTTTAACATCTGAATAATATCAGTTTCAGTGTACTTATTTTCAGAATCGGACTTTTCTTTTACAAAGTAGGTTTTGTCATAGTTAACAACAATAAATTTGTATTTGCGATTACCGTTCTTACTTGTAAACGCATTACTTATAATTTTTGCGAGTCTCTCTTTCAATTTAGAATGTGGAATTGTAGTGTAAAGTGTCGAAAAATCAGAAGCTTTAATCGAATGGACTCTACTAAAATGAGTGGATTTCAGATGTTCTATTCCTTCGAATTCTTTAAAATCCACATCTGGTTGATACCACTGCGAGTATACACTGTCGAACAATATTTTTGCAGCCCAGATTTGATTTCAGATAAAACTTTGCTGAGTAAGATCGATACAGATTTGGTAGAACATTTTGAGGAGCCAGCGATGAAACGTTGATTGTATGAATTTTTGTGCATTTTAGGTATGCAGTATGAGTATGGCAAATCTAAATCTAAATTGTTAGTGTCGAAGCCAAAGGAAGCAAGAGCTGATTTGTGGTTATCTATTATTTCAGAGGCAGAAAGGTTTGTTGGGGTGTAAGCGGGATTTCCAGGTGTCGAATTTAAACCCAACTCTTTAACTAGACTGTCGAAATAGTACTTTTTGCAAGTAAATGTGTAATTATTTGAGGCTTTGTCCGCTGGTGTGATGACATAATGTTCTTGGAGGTAGGTAAGCTCTGTGATAACTTCAGGGTCTATAAATATAGACTCGAATCTGGTGTTCACAGTTGATTTTAATCGGTTAATTCTAGATAAAAGTAAACCTCTGATGATTTAATCCATTCGGAAAGGGTGTCGAGCTGTACATCCTCTTTCTTGCCCAACGTCTCGCATTTTCCTCACAAGAGTCTATGATAATTTTGACATTTTGGTTCCATGTAAAGGACATACTTTCCACTGGCGTAGGACAAGGGGGGCATGTGCCCCCCCCCCACTTTTGAAAGTGGGGGGGGCATAAGTATGTTTGTGCCCCCCCCCCCCCCCCCCACTTTTTGACGTAATTTTTGGTCATACAGATATAAAAAAAACTGCAAAATACCTTTAACTCAAACTATATAGAATATCATTACATGTATATGTTAATGATAGAGGACACAGACAGTATTTTCTGATTAGTCAATATTTTGCTTAAAAAAATTCCTGGCTCGCTACCGCTCGCCAGCCATTTATTCATGTACTTAAAATTAAGAATTGCACCAGAAATGTTAAAATTTGTGCATACAGAACATGAAAACCCAATATTTATTTTTTAATCTCTTCCTCCCCCCCCCCCCACCCTTTTTTTTTTTTTTTTTTTTTTTTTGGATATAGTGAGGGATTACTTAAATCAATACACTGCAAGAATCGTTTGTAATTGTAAATTTTAGATGCAACTGTTGGTGTGTAGCTATAGGAAATACAAGGAGTTTCTTTTCTTTTGAAACATGGTGGGATTTTTTCTGTGACAGTTTTGTGATTCAAAATTTGACCAAGATTCAATTTATCAATACCTTTGTTTGCAAATCTTACTTTAATGAAAGGACGGTTTGTTTTCTCCTCTGATTTATCTGATCTAACTGCTTGAAATAAACGAAAAGTAGAAATGTCCAAGATGATCAGACCAAAATGTACGAAATTTAAAAAAGCGTTCGGTTAGAAAATTTGACCAGTAGATATTGACCCCCCTTTACCCTTACGCATAATTTGTCAATTTTCTGACAAAAATATAAAAACCCGTTACATATGTGAAAGAACATACTTTCTTCTTAAAGCACATGAAATTTCAAAATGTTTTGACCAAAAATAGATTTTTAGCTCACCTCGACGAAGTTGAGAGGAGCTTATGCTGTAACCCTGGTGTCCGCGCCCCCGTCCGCTTAAAGTTTTTTGGGGGGGTAACTCAGTATCTGACAAAGTACTGATGCTACGGTAACCAAACTTGCACAAGTGTTTCATCTCTGGATGCTGAGGTGAACACATGCATCGGATGCTGCATCTGACCTATTATTTTCCAGTTCAGTGACTTGCATCCATGTCTGGTTTAAGTTTTTGGGGTAGCTCAGTATCTGACAAAGTACTGATGCTACAGTAACCAAAATTGCTTGCACCAGTGATTCATCTTGGGATGCTGAGGTGAACCCATGCATCAGATGCAGCATCTGACCTACTTTTACCGCTCGAGTGATTTTGTTTTATAAAGCCAATATTGAGCAAAGTATAAGTGCCACATGTACCAAACTTGCATATTGGATGTATCTTTGATCAAATTTTCATAAAATGACCTTGACCTACTTTTACCGCTTTAGTGATTTTGCCTTTAAAGGCCAATATTGAGCAAAGTATAAGTGCTACATGTACCAAACTTGCTTAGTGGATGTATCTTTGATCAAATTTTCATAAAATTACCTTGACCTACTTTTTCGTATTGAGTGATTTTGCCTTTAAAGGCCAATACTGAGCAAAGAATAAGTGTCATGTGTACCAAACTTGCATAGTGAATGTATCTTTGATCAATCTTTCTTAAAATGAACTTGGTCTTCTGTTTCCAGTTGAGTGATTTTGCCTTTTGAGGCCAATATTGACCTTAACCTACTTTTTTCCGCTTGAGTGATTTGTCTTTTTAAAGCTAATATACATGTACTTAGAAATATGTTTAAATTGAACTTTGCAGTGGATGCGGCAAGCCAAACAGGGGATGCTCAATATACTTTGACTAAAGAAAGATGGGAAGGGGCGGGTGTCATTGAGGATTGTTGGCATCGAGCTCCTGTGGGAAATTCTCATATAAATGGTCAATGAGGAAAGGAGGACCCATACTGATTTTTGAGGTCTTTTTGACATGTGTTGAAAACAACATTTCACAACATTCCCGTAAAGTGGTGGTCACAACCCGCCGTACGTGCTGTATACGTGCAAAAATGTAGGCAAACCTTGATTATCCGTGCGTTGTCAGTATGTGTCCCGTACGGCCTCCTTGCGGATTTGGGAACACGCAGAGAGGATGTGGCAGTTTAAGTGCATACAGAACTTTCGCGGCGTCCTGTGTGCGTGCTGTCTACGAATTAAAAAATAGCAATCCAAGGAATGCTTGTGTCGCCTGCGAAGCGGATTTTTTTTTATTGAAAATAGGTCAAATATCAAGGGCAAGGTCACTAGGTCAAAAATTATGGAATGTTTAGAAAGGTCTTTTCATAAGGAATACAAATGTGAAATATCAAAGCCCTATCACTTACCACTCAAAAGATACAGCCAATTTGTTGATTTGTTGAAAAGTAGGTCAAATATATAGGGCAAGTGCACGAGGTAAAAAATGATGGTATGTGAAGAAAGGTCTTGTCACATGGAATGCACATGTGAAATATCAAAGCCTATCAGTCAGCAATCAAAAGAAATAGCCAATCTAAGATTTTTTGAAAAGTAGGTCAAATATCTAGGTCAAGGTCATGAGGTCAAAAGTTATGATATGTTTAGAAAGGCCTTGTCACAAGGAGGAATACACATATGAAATATCAAAGCCCTATCACTTACCAATCAAAAGATATAGCAAATCTTAATTTTTTGAAAAGTAGGTCAAATATCTAGGTCAATGTCACGAGGTCAAAATTAAGGTATGTGTAGAATGGTATTGTCAAAAGGAATACACAAGAGAAATATCAAAGCCCTATCACTTGCCAATCAAAAGATATAGCCAATCTTGGATTTTTTTTAAAAGTAGGTCAAATATCTAGGTCAAGGTCGTAAGGTAAAATAATATAGTATGTGAAGAAAGGGTTTGTCACAAGAAATACACATGTGAAATATCAAAGCCCTATCACTTACCAATCAAAAGATATAGCTAATCTTAGATTTTTTGAAAAGTAGGTCAAATATCTTGGTCAAGCTCTCGAGGTCAAAAATTATGATATGTGTAGAAAGGTCTTGTCACAAGGAATACACATGTGAAATATCAAAGCCCTATCACTAACCAATCAAGAGATATAGCCAATATTAGATTTTTAGAAAAGTAGGTCAAATATCTAGGTCAAGGTCACAAGGTCAAAAATTATGACATGTGTAGAAAGGTCTTGTCACAAGGAATACACATGTGAAATTTCAAAGCCCTATCACTTACCAATCAAAAGTTATGGGGTGTGACACCCAAGTGTGACAGACAGACGGACAGACAGACAGACAGACAGACAGACAGACGGACAGACGGACAACGGACAAAGTGATCCCTAAGTGTCGCTGTGCTTCGCAGGCGACACAAAAAGTATGACACTAGCAATGCCAGCTAACGCCTTGACGCGATCGGAAAACGTGAAAAATCGCGAGTCGACATTTTAAAATTGTCTGTTTGGGGTCATAACATGCATTGATTGTAATGATTTATATACCATCGGAAAGATAATGAAATAAAGAATCCAATGATATGTGTTTTGTAAATATTTGTCAATAAAAACATCACATTTTTACGAGTTGAAGTGTGAAACGCCGCCTAAATTCGCCGACCTCGCTAAGTACGTATCGGCGGACCGGTTTTGTTTTTACAGGTACTTTTTAAATAAAATCCCGACAGGTAAGCAGGTAACCAATTAGCATAATATTTTGCACCCAATTAGATAAAAGATTAAACTTTATTGCCTAACTTGAAGGAAATTAATCGGTTGTTTAATAGAGAAGTTATCTGAAAGTTAATGATATAAAACCAACTGTATGGAAAATGATCGGTAATTTAATTTTCCTTCACATATAATAAAACAGAAGAAGTCTTGCAGATTATTTTGATATATGATACATTAAAATCGATAAAGATTTAACCCTCCGGCTTTTTAATTAAAATTGTCCACTCGCACCAAATTTTAACGTTTGTGACAAGATGCCCCGCCGCGCCATGTTTGTTATTGTTTACATTGATCGGCGGTCTTTTGTATAACCGTGTTTGCGCTAATTAAAACCAAGATAACTTTATAATTGGCCTTTTACATGGGTTCTGCATGATGTTTTTATTTATATTGAGTAAAAAAAAATTATATATTGACCTAAACTTTTCCCGTCCCGACGATCGTTCATGTCCGCGGCCATATCATCGTTCAGTTGTACTAAGAAAGCATCAATAAAACCGCGTAAAGATAAATCATTAAGTAACATTTTCATTCAAGATTGTTTTCTATAGGATAGATAAAAAGATTTAGAAACGTTTTCAGTATGAAGAACGGCTTTGTTCAACGTATTTTATGACAAAACTCGGGACTTGTAGAGGGGACGAATCGTACTATTACTTACTAACTTAGCAATGGTGTAGTCATTAAATAAGCCGAATAACAACTCATTCAGTTATTACATGCTATTTTTACTGGATTTATAAAAGAATGAATATGTAAACATCTTAAAATTCAATTTGATTAGATGATTTTGATATCTATTCGTGGACAGGAAACGATAGCGTGGGTTGACGCCATATTGAATTTTCGTCGAACGTCAACAGGTCAACAAAGATCGACAAAATTAATGCTTCTTATCGTGTTATCATTTACGATTTGCTTGTAGGACACTCGTTTCATAGTTTATATTTTTTAAATTGGTAAATAAAAAGAACAGCTTTCTTGATTCCTTTCTTATCTTATACTCCCCCCCCCCCCTCGCGGCCCGGTCAATTTTCTATCGTTTGATAAGCATTAAAAAATATTTCGAAGTTTGTTTCTTAATTTCTCTCTACGTTTCTCCCTTTCTTTTCTCTCTCTCTTTCTTATAGTCTAGGTTTCTCTAGGTAGCTCTTTCTTCCTTTCTTGTTCCTTTTTTACAATCTCTATTCTCTAGCTCCCACAAACACAAAGTTCTTCTTTCTTCATAGTATCTATTTTTCTTTCTTTCTTTCCAATTAAGTTTCATTACATTTTTTTCTTTCTCCAACTTTCTTTCTTTGTTTTTTTTTTCTCTTTTTATTTCTATCCATCTTTTTTTCTTTCTTTCCAACTTAGTAAGTCTATATCTTTTTTCTCCAAGTTTTTCATTTTTCTTTCTTTGGTCTTTTCTTCTTTTCTGTTCAATATTTTTCTCTTGGAGTCTCACTCAAAGTGTCTTTGTATCTTAGTATGAACTTTTTTTGTTTTCTTTTTTTCTGTGTATCTTTTTTGTCCAACTATAATTTTCTTTATATCATTTATTTTTTCCTTTCTCTTCCAGGCCAAGTTTTCTCTTTTCCTTTCTTTTTTTCTATTTTAAGCAACTCTTTTATCTTTTCCAAATTTCTTAGTATCTCTCATTTTCTTTCTTTCTTTCTTATGTACAGTACATTAGAAAAAATATTTTTTGTCATTTACAGGTTGATTTACTAAGCTGTTGATATTGATAATTTTTGATGTGATATCTTGAAGATGATCCATATAATATCTCAACTAATAATTGTATTTAATGTAAAATTTGTGTGGAACAATGTCTTATCTATTCACATGAAATTAAAAATAAGAAAAACAATTAGAATGATTAAATAACTCTTCATTTTTGGGAAAATAAATGCGTGATGCTAAGAAAGGACAAAAGGTACTAGAAAATGGGATAGAAATCTTCAATTTCTGCTGTTACCATACACCATAGATAAAATCTAACATCAGAAATGGATTCAGCACACCATTTTACATAAATGTGCCAAGTTTGGTGTTGATATCTTGAAAATTGAGTTATTTATGACAAAAAGTATAGAAATTTTTTCATTTTTCGGTTCCGCGAGCTTGGATAGCTGTATAAGGCAATAAATAAGAGGAAATTTTTCCGAAAATTACCCCAATTTTTCGAACTTCAAAACTTCATAACTTTTTTTCTAATGAAGATATCTTAAAAAGGAAAACTGTTCTAGAAAGCTTGCAATGAGCTCTATCAATTGAGTTTAGTTTTGCACCAACTTTTTGAACTTTGAAAAATCACCTGGCATTGCTAATGACACACACGTTGAAAGTATGTGCATTGATTACATGTATATATCTCTGGCACCTTTGACTTTGGATGGTACCGTTATACAAACTTCCATCACCATACTTAAATAAGTCCTGTCACAAGAACCATTCATGCGAAATACAAAAGCCAAAGACAAAATGACAGACAGATGGACAGACCGACCAAAAGCAATATTTGATTCTCCTTTAACTTTGGAGGGTAATGGTATACAAACTTTGATCACCATAAGTAGGTCCTGTCACCAGAACCATTAATGTGAAATAGGAAAACCAAAGACAAAATGACAGACAGATGGACATACCAAAAGGAATCTTTGATTCGCCCCATTTTTAGGTGGGGGATACACAGATCTGCCTACCTGTTTCTTACGAAAAGTGTAAAATGTAGCTAAAGAAAGTATGATGTATGTAAGTTGAGTAACATGTAACTGGTGCCAATAATCCCTGATTGGTAATACAGATTGTCTTATTGATTCAAGTATACAGTACTATTCTACTCAAACTGAGCATATAGGCGGAAAACATGACTCTAAAAGAATTTCAATATAAATCATTTATATATTTGGAGTGGCTAATCTACAAAAAATGTAGTGTAAATGAAAATCAGAACGAAAAAATATGATAGATCATACAGTATAATTTCATTTTCAATATGAAAAGTAATGTCATAATTACAAACATTGTCCATGATGGACAGAAAAAAAAAACGAACAAAAAATGACATGATTTCCAGACAAGTAGTTTGTTAACATTGGTATTTATTTCAATCATAAATTAAACATGTTAAGCAACAGTAACTACAGTTGTATTTATTTGAAACAGAACTTCCTAAGACTGCATCCAGTCGGCTTTATTCCATCCAGAGTTTGTTAGAAACTATGTAAAGATGTTGACGATTTTATCTTTGCGAATATCCGACACAAATTGTTTGTAACGACATCAGTCCTCGGGTCTTTCTGGTGGTGGTCCACATGGTTGTAACATTCTCTCCATCAAATTGAATTTCACTCTGGCTTTAGACTCATTTTCTGCCACAGCAAAATAATTGAGCATGTCAGTATGGCCCATGTAAGAAGCATAGCTGTCCCTGTGTTGGTTGGTCAGCCATTCCCACTTATTCGTGTCTGCGTGGCCTGTTCCTATGTATTTTGATTGTAAATGTTCAAGTTGACTGTGTATATTGTACCTATCCCCCATCTTTACAACATCAGAGTTCACAATGCGTCAGTTTTGCTTGAGGGAAATACAGTAAACAGTCTACAAGTCAAATCTATGTCGATAGACGAATCCGGATGACTGTAACAAGTCAAGAAATTCCACCTCTTACTCAGAGTACCGGTCGTACACGCAACGGACCCACACATGGTAATAAGAAATCTTCTATTCAGACTTTACACCTACTATGGGTGATGTTTGAAAGGAAGAGACCTTAATAATGATTTTACCGCTCAGAGCACGTTTTCGTGTAAAAAAAAAAAAAAACTTGGATCGGATGCCAGGCCCCGATGAGTCAATGATATTGTCGGACAAAAATTAATAAGGTGACTGGTCAAAACAAGAAGAACAAGTCAGAGGGTCCAATCTTGTCATAAGTGCTTGATCATCTATGAAAATAGATAAGCAGAATACCAAAACCATATAGATCTACGTGTAATGTTGTTTCTCTGATATTCGATTGACTTATGCCCATATATAGTCGTCTGTGGGTTCTGTCTGGTCTGTAAGAGGTCTCGGGAACCAGACTAATAATGCATGTATTGTATTCATGGAGTACGTAGTGTCATACACATGTGACCATAGCTACTTTTGAATTAAACATCCCCTTGTCCATCCGAGACGATAACATTTTGTGCTGACCGATTATAAGTCAATTTCAATACACGTTTCGATCAGCGCCCCCTCTAAGACGGAATCCTGGATCCGCACTTGCATGGTGCATGGTGAGGCATTTGCACCCTCTACATTTATTACTAATTTTATATAGAGTCGGTAATTCATACATACATACATAACAATAAAACGAGCTCTGTAAACCGACATCAACCGTGTGAAAAGAACTTCAAATAAAAAACAAAACAAAACAAAACAAACAAACAAACAAAAACAACAACAAACAAACAAAAACAACAACAAACTAAACAAACTAGAGCGCTTTTCCCAAAAAGTTCTTCAATTAATATTATTTGGAATAAAACAATTAACATATATATTTATATATTCTAAACCATACTGAAATAATCATAACCTTTACCAAAGAAAAACGAAGTGTATCATGTAAACCAGCTGCCACAGAGCAGCTTTGTAACAGACAAATATTTCCTTAATACGCTTCGCACCAGTCCATTAAATAATGCACAACAAATAGAAAATGTCAGATAACGGACAGTTTGTTGATCGTCGCAAGCCTGTGTCATTTTTAATTAGAGCGATCGTAATTATTGGCATTAATTATATTGTTATCATACTTAATTAAACATTAATTTTATTTTCGACAAAAGTGGAGTCCTCAGTGCTAATGGAACTTTACTCACTCGTTTATTATATCAATACCACCCACTGGCTTATAGGAGCACAAATGTACATTAACATGTAGATATAAGAAATATTTTTCAAACGATTCTGACAAAGAAAGAGGCGAAAGAGGATGTCCGATAATACCTACTTTACACCAGCGGTATGGTTTAGTTAGCGTAGACATACAGATGCACTGGTTAGCGGTTAGGACCGATTCCAGCTACGTAGCCGCTGCGTGGACAACAAATTCCGTCCAAGGTAATTTCAATTCAAAATTAGAATCGTTGTTTTAAATCAGTTTTTCCCCTCCAAAAATAAAAGAAATAGCATTTTCTCTAAAGTAAGCAAAAGATAATGTTGCAATTTACTATCACTTTACAGCGAATGAAAAATATTTTGCATATATTATTTTTTTTTTGCATTTCAGGACTGGTAGGGTGCATGCTGCTTACAATCACACTGGATTATATATGAGGGACTGACTTACTTCATACAATACCAAGAGGGAATACAAAGAGAAAAGAAGTTTACTGGTGGTTGGCGTGCTCAGGTATACAGACATTGTGCTTTAGGCCGTTCTCAATATGCTCAGGACACTTTGTATCTGCTTACTTCTATTGTCAGTTAGTACATACAACCTCTGGGTTCTTATTTCTGTTGTGTTAGGAACTGGAATAGGTTATCTTCTCCTGCGTCCCCTGATCCTTTACTGCATTGGACTTGCAGAGAGGAATCCTCCACAGCGAGGGGATATAGAAATGCAGCCTTTGTTTGAGGATCCGTTTGTAAAAATGACTACAGCAGGAAAAGAGAACGAGATTCTTGGAAAATATTTTGGTTCAATAAAGAATCATCTGGATTATTTGAAACGCAAGAAAATTTACAATGTTCAGTCGGAAGAGGAAAAAGAGCAAGTTCCGAGTGTCCGTCAACTGTTGTTTACAAGGGAGGATAGGGAAACAAACAACTGCCAAGAGGATCAGGAATATGAAGAACTAAATAAAAGACATAACGAAGACACCTCCCTGAGTAAACTTGACGGTGAAGAACGCTGGAAGTTAGTCAGGGATACTTTCAAGAGAATATCTAAAACGAGGCTACAATGGCGGCGACAAAGAGGACTTCCGGCACGTATAGAGCAAATGGGGGGATTGAATGACACATTTGAATTGGAGATGGATACGTGGGTTCAAAATGAAAGCGATGTATTTCATGAAAGATCAAACACTCTTTGCCATAAGCCTACAATGATGTATGTTACAGTTGTATAGTTAAAATTTCCCATTCACAATAATTTATTATGTATTTATTGTATAATAAATTATATCAAACATTTTATATTTCCATTTGCACAGATTTTATTAAAAATCATGAAGTTCAAGGTTATTTAAAGAACTGCTGGCTTCTCTTGATTCATTTCCAGGAATTTCATCAGTCATGTGACCGGAGTCATTGTTTGCTTGCGAATCGAGAGTGTTCGATTCGACATTAATAAGATCTTGTCTCTGATTGGTGGATTCCTTTATTGCGTCATATGATGACAAGTCTTCTCGTCGCCAGTTGACGATGAGGCAGCCTATGACAAGTAACATGACCACGCCCACCACAGCAGCCATCAGACCGATCACCACCCGATAGAACGGACGTGTGTTGTCCGTGAATGTGTCAACTGAAAAACAACAGAAAACAAACCTTCATGATCAGCATAGTTAGAATAATATTCAAACAATGCATCCTTTGATAGAACGTTTTCGATATAAATTGATCAAATGTTCACAATTAATAGTAATCTTAAAGGCCGACGTTGGGAACCACCCGGTTGTTATTAGGTTTACCTGAGTGACATAAGCTTGATAGGCGTGGCATACCGTCTTTGAAGACAACGCTGTCTGCGAGCGGCGTGTTACATCAAAGACAAACCGACAGGTAATGCTTTATTATGCTAATGAGATACCCGAGTCTCATCTGTTTTAAGCTGTCAATCAAAAATTGATAGGGGTAAAAGGATTAAAAGGAACCAATAAGAGATGTTAACCCTATAGCGGTCAGTCAGGAAATGACTGAAAATTTACCTGTCCCCTTATATAGTCCCCCGTCGGCCTTTAACTATATAGTCGATAATCGATACTGAGGTAGAAATGTTTAGGTCTCGAGTTCTGATTATACCTTCTTCACACCTGTTTCCATGGTAACCGATGACACATCCGTTGTTACAGACACCAGTAACTTTATCACATGGTTCACCCAGCTGACAGAATCCACAACTTGTAGAACAATTTGTACCATAGTAACCATGAAGACACTCTAAAAATATAAACGCATTGTAAATTCAATGAAATATTTATGACAATTTGAAAAAGAGGAAACATGGGGAATATTCAAGCATGATATAGTTGCAGTAATGATCTCTCTCTCTGACATTTGACGAAGTGCTCACCTTCCTTGCATGTATTTCCCTGATAACCAGGACTGACAGCCACGGAAACACGCACCTGTTGACGGGTCACATGTCATTTGATCAGCACATTTACCACAGAACCTCTTTACAGTTCACACCGAAATGACCAGGTAGACATTCTACAATGAAACTCATAATTTATTTGTATCTAGCATTGTTTACTTATCAGACCACAGGGGCTAGCCTACATACAGTACACAAATAGTATACAGAATAAAACCCCCCTCCCCTCCACTTATAATACATAAACAAACATAGATTTTTGAACTAATTCAAATGCCTACATATTGAGGACTATAATAGTCTATGATGGAGATGGTCCTCAACTTTCAATTTTAAATACTTTAAGGCTATTCTTTCCAATCTTCCCATTACCTGTATCGCACGTCGAGCCTTGCCACCCAGCAACACATTCCGTCATACAATGACCTGTCTCAGGATTACACTCCCCCCTCTTACACGTCTCACAAAACTGACTACAGTCTGCGCCATACGTCCCAGATGGGCACACTGAAAACAACGAAACAGAAGTCAAATATGGGTGACCGGACACGTGGGAATGTTGTGCGCACATAATCCGGATAACCTCACCATTTGCCAATTTGCTACTAACATGGCAGATGGCCATTCTATAAATCGGCACCGACTGCCCATTTGTCTCGTTGGTTTATGTGTATAGTCTTTGGTGTTTAGTGTTTTGATGTCGTGTTTGGTGTTCCTTTTAAAATTGTCCTTTTTGCGTCTCTTGTTGTGTTTGTCCACACGGTGTTTTAGTGTTCTGCTGTTGATGCTGCAACCGAGTGCCGTCGGAGACCCCCTCCTATCTTCTTATAAATAATCTTGAAACGGGTTTTCAAATATATTGTGACAACAGAACTCATAGGTAACAAATGAGACCCTATTTCAAATGTATTGATATAATAGACCTATACCTTCCTTACAATTCCATCCTCTCCAACCAGGCCTGCAACCTGTCTCACACATTCCGCTCACTCGATTACAACGTGATATTTCTTTACAATGACCGCATATCACAGAACAATTTACACCATATTTACCGAATGGACAACCTGTAAAATATATAAAACTTCTGAGTCAAATGTTTTTTTAATCAAAATAATAATGTATGTGTCTTTGACTTGAAACTCTTTTTGTGATTATATCGACATAGAGATGATGCGCAACAAGTAATCCGGATAACCACACCATTGTCATAACTCAATTTTCTCGTTCTGAATTCTTGTAACAACCGGCCTTCAAAATATGTACTGTATATCGGAAATAATAATTGTGTCAAACATATACATGTAAGTTAATACAGTTTCTAAGTATGGATAACTCTTATAAATATTTTCAAACCCACCTGTCTTGCACATAGCGCCCATCCATCCTGCTGAACATCCACGTAGGCAGTGTCCGTCTGTAGGTCGACAAGCAGCGCCCTCGTGACAGTAACCGCACACATCCTGACACTGGGGTCCAAAATATCCCTTACTACACACTGAAAAAAAATACCACGGGCATTCATTTTAAACATAACAAGGGCGGATCTAGGGGAAAGGGGGCCGGTGTGTAGGACCCCCTGAAATTTGTTTTCTGCTTATCTATTCCCGTTCTTGGGTATTATTTCTCCCCAAATTATGGACTGAACTCCTGACAGGCTGAATCCTACCTCCTTGGAATAAAAAATTCTAGATCTTAAGTGAAATGTTTCTCTCATAATGATTACCTATGTCGCAGTTTCTGCCCGTCCACCCAGCGTCACACTCCTCCTTACACACCCCAGACTCTATGTTACATGGTCCATCGTCCAGGCAGTGCCCGCAAGGCTTACTGCAGTTGACACCATACGTCATGTTACACCCTGAAAATGAATACATGTGTCTTTTTCTAACTTTCAATTCTGAATCATTAAAAGTGAGCACAAGACACATATGTTAATAATGCTATAATGCAGTCTCTATTTTTATGTATTTTGTTCAGCATAAGAGATAAATTCTTTTGAAATTCATGAATATTAATTAATGGCAGGTTCTGGAGAATTTGTGTTGTGTTCACCGAGTCTGTTGCACATGATTTTCCTTTCATTCGAATTACTGAAAAAAAGAACTGATATTTAAGAAATGCCTGTCTTACTTTTGGTGTTCATGGGTGTATATTTCTGGTTGGTCACATGCAAATTTTGAAATTACTGTTGCAAACTTGAGATATTTTCTATATAGAATGTACATTTGTATTACAGGTAATATATGTGCCAATTTGGACATTTGCAAATTGCAAGAAACAATAAATTCTTCATAATTCACTGAAGTTGAGAAATGCTTGTATACTAAAGTGGACTATTAAATTGTTCTAAGGTAAATGTGGACCTAGCTGAATTTCGTGGGATAATCGGTATACTATATTCTGCATGAATCGGTATTTTCTTAAACTGCCTCATTCTAACATGGAACTGTATTTAATTTTACGTGAGTTTCTTTTTTTCCCACTGGTCCACGTATATACATATTTAGATGAAATGTTCGTCGCATAGTCTTCATAGTATTAATATTAGCCAGACTTTGGAGTGCCTAGAAATGTCAAGGTAGGCAGACTTCAGCACAAACAATTACTTTCTGAACACTGTTCACCAAACCATCCCGGTCTACATCCGCTCGCGCAGAATCCGTCCTCTAAATCACAACGCTCGTCTTTATTTGAGCATGCGCACTGATTTTCACAAGATTGTCCCCACTGGAAAGGAGCACAAACTGAAACACAATGTGATACAGATGCATAGTAAATAGAACTACTCTATAACATCCAATTTCAGGACAACGATGTTGCAAGAAATTACGCTACATCTGAATGTTCATCTGTTCACTTGTATTTCAAATGTGTTGTTTTGGGTGATCTCGGCACCATTAAATAAATGCATTTATTAAAACAGGTGATGTGTTGAAATCACATTCATTTTTTCTTGTATAGTTGAAAATAAATCAAATTTATGGGGTTTTTTTTGTTATATCTGATAGCATGTAACGAAAAATGTCACCAAACGGATATCTCACCATATGCAGACACCTGACAAAGGACGAGGTACCCATGCGGGTTCAGTATCGCAACGAATCTAGCTGGTCCGTGTTTGCCACAATCAACTGTGGTGTCACTCGTGTCATTTCCAAGAATATCACACAATACCATCTCTTCAAACCTCTCTGTCTCTCCAATCAAAACTTTCCATCCGCCTGTAGAACTATCTGCATTTCATCATTAAAAACTATCATTTTAGTAAAGTAAGAACCGATCTGATACAATAATATAATTGTGAAATGAAGAACGAATACATACAGGAAATACAAGCACGCCAATCGGGAGTTGTTACCTACTTGCAATCACCGACACTCTCAAGGGTCCGTACTTCTGACCAAGATCTGCCCTCCACCACCCGGTGACGCCATGAGGCGTCATAGAACACGTATTGGCGTCACCGTCAACCGCTAGCGTTGAAGACGATGTGTTCTTACCGATTCTCTGCATTGTTTGGGAGCCCAATGCTGCGTCATCTGATGCCAGAGTTAATATAAAAACAATAATACGAAACTATAGGCATTAAATGAAATGTACTCATGCAGTGGATAGATATCGAGGAACTTTATGACAAATGTTTCCTTTTTCTGATATATTATTCTCATTGATCAGTGGTACTTTATAAACCCGTGATACAAGAAAGGTGACGACATTTTGACTGAGTCGTTGTTCCCCAAAAGATTTGGACTGAAATAGCAATGCATGGATTCAATCAAATCTGTTGTCAAGCAAATGTTAAAATATACTGTATCTGAGTTGAAAACCAGTACATAAATAAGTTTTAATATTAAAGTAATAGTTTCAATAATGAACTAGATTTGGCATTTTGTTAAATCTTAATTGCTTTTTAAAGCAAGTTAAGTATTTTAGATTTTCTTACATCTCTGACATGAGCTACCAGACCACGACTCGGTACACCCACCGTGACAGTAACCTGACGTGGGGTCACATGTGCTCTGACAGTGACAAGGGTAGCGGCAGTCTGGTCCAAATCGTCCCTGTGTACAAGACGGTGTCCCTATAATTATCCAAAATCAGCATCATCTTATAATTCATGAAATTATTTGTAACATACAGTTTAAGGTGCATATAACAGATGCAATGTGCCGAGTTGCAAAGTTTGCACCTATATTTTAAGGAAGAATTACTTGGATTGTCAGTCTATGCACATGGTCCAAAGAACTCCAACATACTAGTATATGAAAACCAAGTTCTCCGACCTAAACCTTAAGATCCCAAAATCAAAGGACACATCCTTGACTCACGGGGAGCCTTTCTCGCAAGTTTCATGGTGATAGGAACAATACAAACTCTGTCATGATCCGGAATCCATTTTCAATTATGAAAGTCCCATGACATTGACCGTTTGGCCTCAAAATAGGCAGGGGGCAACCTTGATTCATCCCCGGGGGGAGGGCATTTCTGACCCTAGCTCATAAGGGACCTTTATGAAAAGGTCCAACGGTAGGTGCAAAATATGACCCGGAAACCATTGACTCATGGTAAGTATCGTCGATTCTTTTATCGATAATATATATGTATTGTGTAATTTTGATTCAATAAACAAGATAAAAGTATAGTTAACCCATACCTCGAAACAATCCGAGTAGGCTCCATATAACGATGAAATATATGTTAGTTCCATACACTATTCCCATGCTTACTGTTTAGTCTGTATTCTGTCTCAGTCTGTCCATTTATTAAAGTGGCGCTGAATATATGGTGATTCTCCATGTCAATGAATGATCACGGGAAGTCTCAAAATGAATAGAGGTTTATATACAAGGTAAAACTGTTTAAGACCATAAAATTATCATCCATGCATACTTCTCTCTTGGATACGAAAACTGATTGTCTGTAAACACAAAGAAAAGCTTTTACTTTCAAACACGTTGAAGTATACGTTTTACTAACTGTAATGATGTGTTCGTAATTTTGTTTGTTACCGTAATGTTACGACATTCTAAAAAATAATCTGACACTAGTAAATAGAGAGAGAGAGAGAGAGAGAGAGAGAGAGAGAGAGAGAGAGAGAGAGAGAGAATTCACCTCTCACCTCACCACCTCTCGCCGAGTAGATTTTTTATAGTAAAACGGCATTTCATAAAATGATGACTCGGATATGGCCAGGCTATGAATTTTTAAAAGTACCGGTGGTAGGTCAAAATTCAAGGTCAATATCCCATAATGAAAGGTCTGGTCATCAGGAATCCACATGTGAAATATCAAAGCCCTACTCTTTATAGTTCATGAGATATAGCCAAGGTTAATGTTTTTGTTAAAGAAGGTCAAAATCCAAAGTCAAGGACACTACGTCAAATGTCAAGGTTTCAAATGAAAGGTCTGGTTGTGAGGAATTTTAAAAATATGAAGTATCAAAGTCATACCCCTTATAGTTCACGAGATATAGTCGAGATTCAAAGTTTTTTAAAAGTAGGTCAAACTCCAAAGTCAAGATCACTAGGTCAAAGGTCATAGTCCCAAATGAAATGTCTGGTCACGAGGAATCTACATGTGAATATCAAAGTCACACCCCTTATATAGTTCATGAGATATAGCCCAAGTTAAAGTTTTGTTCACGCAACCGACACCGACGACGACACTAAGCTCCCAGGACATTCGTCACGGCTCACTAAAATCTAAGGTCAGTAAACGTTTTCTACCTTTATATGGTTCTCCTTTGTTCGAAATTTGTCTCGAAAGTCAACATAACAAGTCAACGCATCATCAAATAAGCATCCCGTCGCGTGACAATTGCTTATTATTCAAAATCGAATTCGCCCCGACGTTAAGAAGCATTTGAATATCCCATTTGTTGCATGGCAATTGTTAGGCTATCAAGCAAATATCACCAATGATTGGATAATTCTTCATTGCCAACTTAAGAAAACTACTTATGGTAGTCAGTCCACGACTCCGTCAATCATTCAATCATTAATCTAATCATTGCTACACAATGAAAATTATTGCAGCGTCTGGAAAGGTGTTAATTTCCATCTACATCGTAGACCGTGCAACAATAGATAGTTACTGTCCGCATAGCATGTCCGATTACGTGGGCATAAAAAGTAATTTTCCTGTATTTGTGCCATTTGAATGTATGACAATGAACAGTAAGAAATCCGTGCGAGTCTAATGTGATGCACGATTTACAAGGTCTATGAATGAGTACTCCAACTTTTCGTCTTTATGGGCTTATATTCTGCAAGATTTGGGATGGCACCCTGACATGAAAGGATTATGACTTTTATATAAAAATAAAACTTCTGAAGAAACTTCACACGTGTTGCATGGTTCCCCTAAATTTTATACTGGTTTCCATGGAATTTGCTGACATCACAATAGTTTACCTTGGAACTTTGTATTTTGGAAAGACCATGATTGCCAAGCGATACAGGTCCCATACTAGCACAAATCTTGTTCCCACAACTCTACATAAAAGAACGTTTCAAACAAAACTGAACTTGAACATTATATCTTCATATCTGTACTGTGACCTTGGCCTTTGTTCAATGTCAAGACCCTTTGATCATCAACATTAAGTCGGTGAAATATTGAAATAAATCCAAACAGTAATAAAAACTTTTTGCTATGACAATATTTTTCACCCGCAAGTACTATGGCCTTGATCTTGGATCAAGGTTATGACTCATCCTTAGGTCCAAGGCAACGCTTCTATGAAATCTTATTCAGAGCCATGCAGGGAGTCTGAAAAAGGTCTCCTCAACCAACATGTACTGTGACTTTGACCTTTGATCAAGGGCATGACACATCCTTGGGTCCTGGGCAATTATTCTGTGAAATATTGAGATTCATGAAAGCAGTGAAAAATAATGGTCAGAATAATTTTTTTTTCAATCAAATCAATCATTGAATCAAGGTCATGAATAAGTATTTGGTCTTGATGGAAGAGAAGACAGAAACAGATATTTAGTTCCTATCAGACTAAAACAAAGTCATTACATAAACTGATGAATCATAAGTCAGTGATATTTCTACATTTTATCATCCAGCATTTGTACAATATGTAACATAGATTTTCAAATACCTTCAAGATATACATATAATCCTATCATGTACACAGATAAAATGTACGATCAAAAAGCAATAATTTATGAGGTAAATGTACAGGCTAAAATCATAACGAAATGTCAACATCTGCCATATCATAATTACGATGATGAACTCTAAAAATAATCATGTCCTCAGCACAAGCGATGCTAAATTTCTATCACACATGTATAATGGGTATGTGGCTAAAAAGTACATTTGATCGATATAAAGGACATAATTTTCAAACAATATCTGTAGATCATCACTACGTAATTTAGTTTGTAACTTGGAAGCAGACATACATCCTTGTTTGAATTCTTCTCCTGCATAGATTTCAAGGAATGCCACCATCCCTTTTCCCTTCTTGTAAATAAATTACGAGTATTTCATCAATTTTTCTATGTACAATTGCATGTCATTAAAACAAAATTAAATAATAAGGAATATTCATTACAATTATAAAAGTTAATTTCAACTTACATCAGTACCGTTACATGTAATCTATCATGATTAATGGAACGAAAATTTCTCTAGCCTAATTGAAATTTGCACATGAAATATTGATTTAAAAATCTGAATCTTTTTCTAAGAATTTGAAAGCTTATGTAACTTTTGGTCGTCTTTGGCAATACATGTTATCTGTTAATTTTGTAAATGACTCATGATGAAAGAACACCTCTTGATTTCCATAAATTATGTTATGGCTTTTGACATTAACTAAAAAACATTAAATAAACTTATTTTCATAGTACAAATCAAATAAATGCTTAATTTGAGAACATCACATAATAGAATACATGATTTTCTGATTTGCCTTCATGTTGTTAGTCCACATTCAAACTAACTGGTCAAACTTGGTACTTTAGCTTTCATAATGAACACAAATAATGAAATGATAAAAGAGATTTGGCACAAACTATAATTATATTATTTCAATCAATATTGCACAAACAATGGAAGGAAAACCTCAGGAGAGAAAAATAAACAAAATTTTAATCCATTACAGATCTAGAACACATCAATACTCTCATGTTACAATTTAAAAATTTAAAGTGGTGACTTAAAACATAAGGTAGTTGAATAAATAGCACTCATCAGAAATGAACAACATTAATTCACAGGCAACAGTTTTTTGTGGTCCTTTTCAGTAACATAATATAAAATACTTAAATGAAGGACATGACTTTTCCAATCATGCTTCACTGTCGTCAGTGGTTCCTAAGTCCGAAAGCCAAGGCGATGCTGCTTTGGTATTTTTCTGCCCCCATGCTGAATCATCCACATTTATATCAAACTGAATGTAAGAGTTTACAATTCAAAAGAATGGTACTGACGGAAAGGAAGGAAATAAAAAGCGAGTATTTTTCTTTTAAGTGACATCAGGTGTACATGTGTTGATTTGGTTCTCAAAATTTAAGATTATAATACTTTGTGTAATACACAGTTGTGAATGTGACTTTAATTGTATAAAAGCAGAGAATAATCACTTCATAATAAAAATTCACTCTTATTAGAAATAAAGAAAGCTTTATGTTTATGTTAAACATAAAAAGGAAAGTCAAAATTAAAGCTCCTGTTTATTTCAAGTGTAACATTGGCCAGCAATGTTTCATCTTGGGCTAATGGGTGAAGTCCAGTGAAGTGTTACTGGATGGAGTCCAGTGTTGTGTTACTGGATGAAGTCCAGTGTAGAAGCAATGTGCAAAGTTAGGGATTAGAAGAAGCTGTGCTGAAGCTGTGAAGAAAATGGCTGGTTAGCGGAAATCTGGGAAAACATCAACCGGTGCCCCAAGTACTCTTATCCTCAAACTGCAGAAAAAGTGGAAGATAATGGATAAATCTACTTATATGAACAATAGGGTAAAGTAAAGGAGGGAGGGGAAAGAAGGTTGTTTATACATGTAGCTTTAAATAATAACCTGCATGGGAGGTGGGGATAATGCTTGCCGATAATTTTTAATCATAACCTGTTTTTCACTGCTGAAAATATACCCATAGATCTACTATACTATCAAGTTTGCTTGGATTCATCAAATACATTTTAGAATAAATCAGATTTAAAATCCATACGTACTATCTTTATGTTCTCTTTCATACACGGTATGGGCATGAGTGTTATACCTTACTATCATTAAATCTGTCCAAAGACAAATTCTTCTAACTCCATCTGTACACCACCCCTTGTTTTTTTACCATACATGTACAACAATGTATGTGACTTTGACTCTGCTGGGTAACATCATGGCTTCATATTGATTATTCTTGCTTTCCACACCAACTTTGCACGAGGATGATGTTTGACCAATTCCATTGTACATTGAAGTTGCAGTGAAACCCTATTAAATCTTCATTACTTTGCATTGAGCTTAGGAATTCAAGGTAACAATGGCACATCAAGTTTACTTAAAAATGACTCAAGAGTATGTAACAAATTTCAAATTGTTGAGACAATTTTGAGAGTAAACTTGATGTGACAGTGCTCATTTAGTATAGAATGAGTCTAAACTAAAATAATGAAGTAAAGTCCTCTATGGGGAAATTTATATGATGAATAACAAGAAACACTCAATATGTCCACAAATTTTCTGTCTCTTGATCTTTATCAAGTGGAAACTTAGATAAAATATAGTTCTATATTACATCCATGCCTGCAGATAAACAGTTTACCGACAGGCATCTGTGTAATGTAGAGATATTTCTTATCTAAGTTTCCACTGATAAAGATCAAGATGCCTAACACTTGTGGACAAATTAGGGAATAACTAGTTTCTGACGTAATGTTTGCGGACGGTAAATGCTGATTTTACAGTGGCAAAGTGAGTTTTTCTGGTGATGCGTTTGTGGAACCAGAAAAACGGATGTTTGCACCGTAAAATCAGCATTTACCGTCCGCAAACATGACGTCAGTATCTAGTTATTCCCATTCTAATGCAATCTATATTTTTGTGAATATAAGGCAAATTGTGATGTTAACAACGTCAAAGCCTAGTATGTTCTCGTTTTACAGTCGTAACTAAGGAGCAAACAACCAATAAAAATGGACATTATAGCGACGTTGCATTAGAATTGAGCGTTTTTTGTTATCTATAAAACTAAAATATATGTAGACACTAAGGAATGTAGGAGAAGACCACAAAACCAAAGGCAATCTGCAGTAAAACAGAGTGAGCAAGACCACACCACATCTATTAATATCAAACAAGCGAAAGAAAACATATTAAGATTAGCTAGGTTTTCAGATTCTCACCTTGCTTGGACTAAAATCAGCAAAGTTGGCAAATGGATCAGCTGTTCCTGTATTACTACTGGCCCCTCCTGAACTAGCAAAAGGATCGCTACCTGTAATGTAAATGTAGTACATGTATATTACACACTTTCTGCAATACAAAGTCTTGATATTGTATATGACACACTCCCTGTGTTACGACTTTCCCCCCTGATCTATCAGAAGAATCACTATCTGTAATACAAAGTCTTGATATTGTATATGACACAGTCCCTGTGTTACAACTTTCCCTCCTGAACCAGCAAAAGAATCACTATCTGTAATACAAAGTCTTGATATTGTATATGACACACTCCCTGTGTTACTACTTTCCCTCCTTAACTAGCAAAAGATTCACTATCTGTAATACAAAGTTTTGATATTGTATATGACACAGTCCCTGTGTTACAACTTTCCTTCCTGAACTAGCAAAAGAATCACCATCTGCAATACAAAGTCTTGATATTGTATATGACACAGTCCCTGTGTTACGACTTTCCCCCTGAACTAGTAAAAGAATCACTATCTGTAATAGTACAAAGTCTTGATATTTTATATGACACACTCCCTGTGTTACGACTCCCCCCCCCCCCCCCCCCTGAACTAGCAAAAGAATCACCATCTGCAATACAAAGTCTTGATATTGTATATGACACAGTTCCTGTGTTACTACTTTCCTTCCTGAACTAGCAAAAGAATCACTATCTGTAATAGTACAAAGTCTTGATATTTTATATGACACACTCCCTGTGTTACGACTCCCCCCCCCCCTGAACTAGTAAAAGAATCACTTTCTGTAATACAAAGTCTTGATATTGTATATGACACAGTCCCTGTGTTACTTCTTTCCCTCCTGAACTAGTAAAAGAATCACTTTCTGTAATACAAAGTCTTGATATTGTATATGACACAGTCCCTGTGTTACTTCTTTCCCTCCTGAACTAGTAAAAGAATCACTTTCTGTAATACAAAGTCTTGATATTGTATATGACACAGTCCCTGTGTTACTTCTTTCCCTCCTGAACTAGTAAAAGAATCACTTTCTGTAATACAAAGTCTTGATATTGTATATGACACAGTCCCTGTGTTACTTCTTTCCCCCCTGAACTAGTAAAAGAATCACTTTCTGTAACACAAAGTCTTGATATTGTATATGACACAGTCCCTGTGTTACTTCTTTCCCTCCTGAACTAGTAAAAGAATCACTTTCTGTAATACAAAGTCTTGATATTGTATATGACACAGTCCCTGTGTTACTTCTTTCCCTCCTGAACTAGTAAAAGAATCACTTTCTGTAATACAAAGTCTTGATATTGTATATGACACAGTCCCTGTGTTACTTCTTTCCCTCCTGAACTAGTAAAAGAATCACTTTCTGTAATACAAAGTCTTGATATTGTATATGACACAGTCCCTGTGTTACTTCTTTCCCCCCTGAACTAGTAAAAGAATCACTTTCTGTAACACAAAGTCTTGATATTGTATATGACACAGTCCCTGTGTTACTTCTTTCCCTCCTGAACTAGTAAAAGAATCACTTTCTGTAATACAAAGTCTTGATATTGTATATGACACAGTCCCTGTGTTACAACTTTCCCTCCTGAACTATAAAAGAATCACTATCTGTAATATAAAGTCTTGATATTGTATATGACACAGTCCCTGTGTTAGGACTTTCCCTCCTGAACTAGCATAAGAACCACTATCTGTAATACAAAGTCTTGATATTGTATATGACACACTCCCTGTGTTACGACTATCAAAAGAATCACTACCTTTAATATACACTGCTCAAAAAATTAAGGGAGCAAGGTTTCTATTTCATATCACACAGGTTTGCAGCTGCTTATTTTATATAATGAAGATAAATGTATTAAGACATATTTCATAGTCATTTTTTTATTATCAATGTCTGTATTGAACAGATTAACCATATACACATGATAAAACTTGATGATGTAGCCTTGCTTATCCCAAAAATTATTACAAGCTATATACATGTACCTTTATATTACAGTGGGAAAATCGCTCCTTTGATTTTTTTAGCAGTGTACATGTATAGTCTTCATGTAGTACATTTGCAGTAAATGTAGGCACTCCTTCTGCATGCAATACAAAATTTATATATAAGGCACTACATAACACACTAGTATGTCCTACACACATCCTGTCATACATGTATGTTTAAATGCATTCTCTTCTCATTCATTTACATGTAGCTTCTTTTTATTTCTGTTCTACAAAGTTTTTATTTTATGAACATCACACTCCCAGTCATACAAAGTTTACATTGTAGTACATCACACACTCCATGTAATACAAAGTCTTACATATATGTTGAACACATCACACCCACTGTAATATAATGTCATTATACAGTAAAATACGTAAAAGTCTTCATTCTTGCATGAAGAATTCTGAATTCAATATTCAATGACAATGTATCTGAACACTTTCTGCTAGTAAAGCATTACAGACAGGCATAAATAAGCCTTTTCTTACCTCCAAATGGATCAGAGTCGAATGCTCCGAATCCTTTATCGGGTTGTTGACTAGGACTTGGTGTTGGTCGGGACTTGGGTGGGGCTGGCCTGGGGGGAGGCTGCTTCTTGGATTTGGGAGGTAATGATGGAGCAGGGGAGGAAGATTTGGCTGGGGACTGAGGAGCAAAGGGATCACTATCAAATAGTGACCCTGGCTTCTGAAAAAATCAATCATTAATTTCTATTAATCATTAATTTCTAAGAATACAATCGTAGTGACATAAATATTAAAAATAAATACATGTAAGTGATGAGAAGATGCTCTACAGATTTTAAATTCTTACAGCATATACTGTTTATCCCGTAATTTTCGCGTCGGGTAAAATTCGCAAAAATGACCCTAAAAAAAGTGTGTCTTTTTTCGCTAATCTATTAAAAAAATCAAGGGTTAAGATCCGTGTCTTTTTTTCACTATGTCCATTTTTCGTGATTTGATGATGCTCGTGAACTTAGCGAAAATTAGGCACACGCAAAAAATTCCCAATACATGTATACGGTATACATAAGACGCAAATACATATATGTACATGTATGTCTGGAAAATCTATAACACACAAAGACTAACTGAAAGTTTACTTGATCTGTCTATTCTGAAAATATCAAAGGTGTCTATTGATTTATTACTTACTGAAGGTTTACTTGAACTGCCCATCCCAAAAGGATCAAAGGCATCTGTTGATGTGTTACTAGTTGATGATCCAAATGCTGATGCAAAGGGATCCATGTTGCCAAAAGGGTCAGCTTTCTGAATGAGATAAGAACAAATGTCAAAATTATTCATCACCAGTTTCAGAAATGCTGTTCTAAAGACACATTAACAAAATGAATGTAAATTCCAGCACTGAAAAATTTAAATATATACATGTACATGTATTAATATTCTTAAAGTACTTAAAGTAAAGAAAGCAAACCTTTGTAGTGGTAGATCCTCCACTTTCAAAAGTACTTTTAAAAGGGTCATCTGAAGAGAAGGGGTCTGATGTAAAACTTTCCGCTTTAAATGGATCATCTGAGAAATAAATAAACAGATACATTTTTATACTTTTGTTTAAAAATATTTTCCTTTCGATACAAAACAATTGGTCACCTCAAACAATCAACATTTCAGAGATAATGAGTCTAAAAAGGTCGTGATGATTTCGTTATAACTTACTTTCTTTGAATGGATCGTCACTTTGGAATGGATCGGCTTGTGATGTATCGTTACCACCGGTAAACAGATCTTTACTTTTAAACGGATCTTCTTTGAAGTCGTCCATAGTGGATCCCATACTGAAGGTACTGAGAGCTGGACTGCTCCCAATCTGTAATGTTAGAATACACAAGGTAATGTACAATGTACATGTAATATGGAGCCATCATCACCCCATACTGAAGGTACTGAGAGCTGGACTGCTCCAAATCTGTAACGTTAGAATACACAAGGTAATGTACAATGTACATGTCATATGGAGCCATCATCACCCCATACTGAAGGTACTGAGAGCTGGACTGCTCCAAATCTGTAACGTTAGAATACACAAGGTAATGTACATGTACATTGTACATGTAATATGGAGCCATCATCACCCCATACTGAAGGTACTGAGAGCTGGACTGCTCCCAATCTGTACCGTTAGAATACACAAGATAATGTACAATGTATATGTAATATGGAGCTATCATCAGCATTGTACAAATACTTATTTGCAATTGTACTATTATCACGAAAATAACCCTCATGTGAAAGTTACTACCTGTATAGAAGACTAAAGGGAATACTTCCGATTTTGCCATAATTACCCCCACACGTACATGGGGAGTTTGGGTATATTGCTGGAAAATTGATAAAGTTGTGACTTTGACCGTTGATCCCAAAATCAAATGGGTACTTCCTTGAGTCAAGGGGAACATCTCTGGCTAGTTTCATTTTGATACACACTCACTTATGAAATCGAAAACATTTTCAATCATCAAAGTCATATCCCAAAGTCACAAGGGACATCCTTGACTCGAGGGAACATGTCCATAAGTGCAATACACATTAGCAATGGTCATTTTGCGAAAATTTCCCCCAGCAAAGATAACCATGTCTACAGTACATTTAACCAGAAATATCTTGTACATTATAACTTATGTAAGGAAGAATGTCCGAGTAACCCTCCATTCCTTAAAAATAATGGATCTAGGCCCTGAAGGGGGTTACAAGGACATTCGCACACTTAGAATCCACCAAATGACTACAGCCATAAAAGTAAATTGAATATATGTATCACCATATATGATAAATTTTATGGTATAATACAGATTATATATTATGTTTATCTTCTTAGAGTTTCATTTGTTTTATATATCTTATATATCCAAAATGGCTCAGTTGGTAAAGAGGAATACCCTTGGGTATCGCTACCATATATAGAGTGGGTTCGAATTGAGGTAGCATTATTGTATATTTTTATAATTCATTGAGAAACTTGACATGTTGGAATGTATTTCAACAATAACACTTCACTGCCAACAGGTTTCTTATAGATCTAGTCTGCATTATTGAGGTGCTTCTGATAGCCCTCCATTCCTTAAAAATAATGGAGAGTTAATACAATAGAGAGACGTCATAGGTGGATTTTAACTTGGATGCTAACTGGCCACACTGTAGTTCAACTCATCACACTGACTTTGATACGTGTATTACTACTAAGCCTGTCCTAATTTTAGAGTTTTAGCACTAGACATATGAAAGTGTCTTCATTTTTAGCATAAGGGCAGCAATAGAAACAAAAGCTACAATTGTAAACACTCAGCTTTATCACAAAGTTGCAGTAGTGCTGAGTGTGTGCTCATTTTTAGCACTATACATGTTTCTGAAACTAGTAACACTACTGTCCTTGCAGCTCGACTGAAAAATTGGAAAAAAAACTGAAATTTTCCTCTTTGTTTGCATTTTTTGAGTATTTCAATACTGTTTAATAGATATTGATCTTCCGTAACTCATCACATATAGCTACATGTACTTAATATTTACATGAACCAGAAATGGATTTTGATAGGATGTTTTAAATGGTAATTTTTCTACATTGTCTGTGACATTATGTATATGCTCAGTGTTGAACATCACAGCAAAATTAACATAGAAACCGTCCCATCCTCATTGTTATCACCATAGCTTATTTACAGTAACACTAAACTTGATCAGACTTACTGTGGCATGAGTACTTAGTGTGTCCTCTTTGTTAGCACTAGAGCTGTGAATAATAACACTAAACTTGATCACACTTACTGTGGCATGAGTACTTAGTGTGTCCTCATTGTTAGCACTAGAGCTGTGAATAGTAACACTAAACTTGATCACACTTACTGTGGCATGAGTACTTAGTGTGTCCTCATTGTTAGCACTAGTGCTGTGAATAATAACACTAAACTTGATCACACTTACTGTGGCATGAGTACTTAGTGTGTCCTCATTGTTAGCACTAGAGCTGTGAATAGTAACACTGAACTTGATCACACTTACTGTGGCATGAGTACTTAGTGTGTCCTCATTGTTAGCACTAGTGCTGTGAATAATAACACTAAACTTGATCACACTTACTGTGGCATGGGTACTTAGTGTGTCCTCATTGTTTGCACTAGAGCTGTGAATAGTAACACTGAACTTGATCACACTTACTGCAGCGTGAGTACTTAGTGTGTCCTCTTTGTTAGCACTAGAGCTGTGAATAATAACACTAAACATGATCACACTTACTGTGGCATGAGTACTTAGTGTGTCCTCATTGTTAGCACTAGAGCTGTGAATAGTAACACTAAACTTGATCACACTTACTGTGGCATGAGTACTTAATGTGTCCTCATTGTTAGCACTAGAGCTGTGAATAATAACACTAAACTTGATCACACTTACTGTGGCATGAGTACTTAGTGTGTCCTCATTGTTAGCACTAGAGCTGTGAATAGTAACACTGAACTTGATCACACTTACTGTGGCATGAGTACTTAGTGTGTCCTCTTTGTTAGCACTAGAGCTGTGAATTATAACACTAAACTTGATCACACTTACTGTGGCATGAGTACTTGGTGTGTCCTCATTGTAAGCACTAGAGCTGTGAATAGTAACACTTAACTTGATCACACTCACTGTAGCATGAGTACTTAGTGTGTCCTGAAACTCTAAACTTGATAACACTTACTGTATGTAGCATGAGTACTTAGTGTGTCCTCTTTGTTAGCACTAGAGCTGTGGATAGTAACACTAAACTTGATCACACTTACTGTAGCATGAGTACTTAGTGTGTCCTCTTTGTTAGCACTAGAGTTGTGAATTATAACACTAAACTTGATCACACTTATTGTGGCATGAGTACTTAGTGTGTCCTCATTGTTAGCACTAGAGCTGTAAATAGTAACACTAAACTTGATCACACTTACTGTAGCATGAGTACTTATAGTGTGTCATTGTTAGCACTAGAGCTGTGAATTATAACACTAAACTTGATCACACTTATGGTGGCATGAGTACTTAGTGAGTCCTCATTGTTAGCACTAGAGCTGTAAATAGTAACACTAAACTTGATCACACTTACTGTAGCATGAGTACTTAGGGTGTCCTCATTGTTAGCACTAGAGAAGATACTTGACACCTCTCCATTGAGGCTGGAGTTATAACTAGCTACACTGAGTTTTACACCTCTCTGTTGGTCATCTAAATGCTGAACTCTTGTTCTGGTCTGGATTAAAAAGTCACATATGTTATTACACACAAATCACAATACATGTACACGTACGTTGTATACGGAAATGGAACATTAATTTTGTCATTAACACTGTTTTAAAAATAAAATTTTCAAGCAGACCTTGACTATGGAATAATTGTTCAATTGGCAATAAGCTATAGAGATTATAACCTGGTTGACTTGAACTTGTAGGTCTTTCTGTGATTTAACGAGAGCCTCCAGCTGTTGTTTACCACTCTCTACGTTGGTCTCCAGTCGACCCTCCTCATCCTTCAAACTACTCAGCTCAACTCGTAACTTCTCCAGCTCTTTTTCTTGGTTCTGAAAAACAGACGCATTATTCATAAATAACATCATAGGCACACTTAAGGTAGTCAATCCATAACTATAGAATGAATAGTGCACAAGAACCTTTTAAATCAAATTACAAATTTGTTACATCGTTGTAACAAACGTTGACGACAGTGCAATCAGGGGATTCCCCAAAAAGAGGGGTAAAAATTTCATGAATTTTATTTTTCAAAATAACCTCATTAATATATTGTTGAAAAGGTCTTTCCGAGACGGTCATTTTGAATTTATTTCATTAAAATCAGACTTGAAATACAAAAGTTATATGCAAAAAGAACTTTGATGACAAAAAAATTTAATTGTGAGTTAATTTATTTCTAAGCTTTGAATTGGAGTATTATAGTCGCATTTGGTATCAAATGAATTGCAATGAAATTGTGTGAATGAAAATGAAAAGAAAATGCACAAGTTTTTTTAATAAACAATTTGTATTTTACAGCTGAGTTTGTAGGCACATCAAAGGCTTGCCGAATATCAGTACACCATTAGCACATCATTAGTTATCGGCAGAAAGCGTAATTTTGAGCGGAAGTACATGTAGGTAGTTATAGGTTTTCAACCTGAAGTACATGAACATGTATTATATGTAAAGTACAATAAATAGAGACATAGAAAAATCTACTTGTGTAATGAGTAGTAAATGAGTAAACATGTATAAGGAATATTTTGAAAGTTCACAATCATATCTGTTTGTAATATACATGTATGTTTCTTTACGAACCTGAACAGATTTTTCTTGGTCATTCAGCTGAGATCTCAAATCATTGATTTGCTTCATTTCATTCTCTACTTTCTCTTTCAATTCTCGAACATTACTTTCTAAATTGGACTTCTGTAAATGAAAAGAAGCATGAATGTATATCTAGTAGCTCCCCTATACAATTAATAACTGCTTTATTAAATTATAAAGATTTTATTATCATTTGATTGTAATGATACGCGAAGTCAAAGATCTAACACTACAAAAATCAACGCATGCGCTGGTCACGCACACGCTTATCCCGAATAGACCGCTTTGGAGCGTTAGCGGTCAACTCACTCTGAGGTACACTCTATCAAACAGCGTCTCCATAAATCAGAAATAAGCAAAATCGGCAATAATTCCTGATCTTTTAATAAAATATTTTTACGTCCTTATCTTTATTTGATTGCCATGACTGATTGTGTACAGTGGATACTTGTAACAAGAGCTACTAAACTTAAGAAGCAATTCAATATGTACATAAACATGTACCATCTTCATCATGACCTGATCATAAAATACATACACTGCAAAACTGACCGTACAAATTATTTGTCCTTTGATAGATACATGTATCAATGAAACAATATTACCTTTTCATCAAGTTCGTCCAATCGTTTCTGAGCCTCCTTTTTCTGGTTTTCCAGCTGTTGTAACGTAGCGGTGATAGCGTCTAATTCCTTCTGTAACGTCTGAACCTCTCCGTTGATAATTTTTATATCAGCCTCCTTCTGATTGTTGTCCATCTCTATCTGCATCTTCTCTCTGTTAAGTTATAATTTTAGAAATATAATAAGATTCCTATGGTGGGCTTAGGTCATGTGATGTATTGTGTGCTTCACAAAGTTAATGGACTTCAAAGATATTGGATTTAAATTTTTCCTGATTAGTATCTGTTAAAAGGGTAAGACTGCACATTCTGATACATTTGTATTTACACATAGTTCTGCTCTACAAATTATACAGGGGTAACAGAGCCATGCGTAATCACATGTACATGTATTAATTGTCATGCCACAGCTACATGTACATCACATGTTAGGTAAATTGTGACAACATGATTTTGAAATGGATTGCTGACAATGATAATATGATGTGATAATACATGTATGTCAATAAAATTTTAATTTGAAATTGATTTAATGCCCAATTTTACTCATAAGGCATAACAAATGAGAATTCTAAATTTTACTAATTTATTTTAATTAGCATTTTGCAGTTAAGATTAGTTTTTATTTCATCTCCAAAGTATGAGAGAAAAATACCCTGCTATAAAGATATGCACTGTAGGTTCTACCCTCCAGGTCTCAAACTCTTGCAAATTCTAACCTTTTTCTGGAACCTATGCATCTTTCATAAAATTTGTACATGAACTATGAAAGAATCCTATTATATTGAATCACTCTTCACATTTTTTTTCAACCACCAGCCACGAAGACAATTTATACTGGATATTTGTAAAGTCCATAAGTAACAAAAACAGCACAGAGACCATTATACATGCATAACAATACAGACACTGCATACACAGTATTGTTTACCTCTTCATATTCTCTATTTCCTTACTGATTACGTCCAGTTCTTTTATGGCTGAAGGGTCAGCAACATGACTGTATGGTCCTGCATTCACTCCTTCCTACAAAACAAAAACAAAAAAAATTACATGAAATGTATTATTGGCAAGCTAGAAAATGCTTATTTCTTGCCTCAATAGTATTAAGCTCCTGACAGTTAAGATTTTCATCAACCTCCATTCTTGTCATTCAAATCCCATCTCATTAATAAAAGGAAATCTCTGATTTGAGGAAAGTCTCGACTTGGAGGAGCTTTATACAATATTGAGGCCCAATTTCTAACATTATATCATAAATTTCAGACTTTTTCAGTACATTACATACATTTTAAATCACCTCCAGAATTTGTTTATTATACGAGGTTTTACTTACAGCTACACCAAATGAAGCGGTATCAGTGGCTGACTTGGCCCTCATGGAGGGAGGGATCATTTCTGGTGTTAGTGTGGACGGGGGATCTACTCCTTTCAGTTTCTGCTGGATTAGATACATGGCCAAAGCAAACTGCTCAGAGTTCAACTTCCCTATTGCCTTTATGTCACATAGGTTCCTGTGTTTTATCATAGGAAATCTACCTTAGGACATAAGCTATTGATAACTTATATGCATATAATCTAGGAAAGAAATAAACATGTATTTATCAGCTGAATTCCTTCCTTTAAACCTAATTGTATTATGAATAAGTGTAGATCTATTAAAACCTAAGAATGCAGTCTATTTTCAAAATATTGTGTCTATTTTCTATGAATAGACACCAGGCATCATTTCATTTAGCAAAAATGTCCATCATCTTGATGTGTTTTTAAAGTTTTCTTTTGTAACATCACAATGCAAACGACATCAAATCCTGTGATGATAAGCTGTCTGATTAAACAAATCGGACATTCAGAAACTAAACTATAGTTATACCATATATGTGCCAGGACATTGTTTGGTAATGCACTCTGTAAGAAAACCCCACGTATCTCTTCTCCAGACACAAAGCCGTCCAGATCTAGGTCAGATTTCTTGAAAAGAACATCGTAGCTAGCCTTATCTGTAGAAGTGATTACCCATGGTACTCCAACCTGGAAAGTAAGAAGGTCATGTGACGTAAAATATAAATTAAGCAAATAAGGCTCCTAAGTCCTCTCTACTAGTTACTGTAAATGCGGCAGTTTTTGCTTGGGGGTAATTATCGTGTTTTTCACAAATCAAGGGATTTCGCGAAAATTTTCCCAACGCAAAAATAACTCCGCTGCAATCTTACAAAGGCAGAGACAGTTACATGTATATCGCGAATATTTCCCCAACGCGAAATGCCTTGATGTTAATATCAAGAAATTTTCCCCCAGCAAAAATAACCATGTTTATAGTATCTGGCTCCAAAACAAATTTGGTTTGAACGTGTTAAAGCTAACAAATTAAATGTGTGAAGTTTTTGAAAGAAAACAAACACTTTCAAATTTACTATCCCTTAAATTTCCGAATACAGATCAACCTTAGAAGATCAATACCATATACATGTACATGTCAAATTAATTTATTTTTCTATTAATCTACAACTACACTGCCATCCATAAATTAGTATACACTATTTCCAATCATGCTGCTGTTATTGAATGAACAGTTTCAAATCCATTGCTGTATGATTCTAATTATGAACCTTGTAGAAATCATTTGTAAAAAACTTGACCCAAATATTTGAAATTTTCGAATTTTTATACCTTTTTATATAAAAATGACAATTTTTGGAAAAAAATTGTGCAGATGAAAAAAAGTTTCTTTTTACATTTTCCTTATCACAATTCATAATTTTGAATTATGTGAAGCAAATTATTATGATTCTTTCAAGTTCAGGGTTGAAAAATAAGAATTAACTTATAAAGAATTTAGAATGATTTCCTTGTTTGTATAGTTATTTATGGATGGCAGTGTATATGAAACAAATATGGATGGAAAAAGTTACTGATAAATATATAAATCTCTAAATCAAAAACATAATGAAATAAACACTAACAGCTGGTGATCCAGATCTCTGTACAGGGGAGGGTCTATTCGCCAGTCCTGGTAGGACAGGAACTCCACCTACAGGCGGCCCTCCCGCACGTCGCTTAGAAGGTGGTATCAGCTCCAGGGGTAATGCTTTAGGTACAGGCTCCTTCTCTAAGGCTTTGTATACCAGATGCATTGCCTGGAATGGATAAGTGGTGTAAATATATTTTTTTTAACCAAATCAAAAGTTCATGATGGGTTTTATATTTGTATCATTGTCTTTTAAAATGGTAATTTGCCAGTCCAATATAATTAGTTTCAAGAGAGAAAAGTCTATACATGTACATGTATATCAATATCACAGACTTACCACAGTGAATTCTTCTCTGTCCAGGTAGCCATCTTTGTCTACGTCACTAAGCTCCCAAATCTGACCTAACACATCCATTGGCAATTTGGAATTAATCAGAACCTGTAAGAAACCAAAACCATCTTAAAACCTACATGAAACCAAACACAATAAACCCTGATATTAATGAAATATTCTGTTAATTTTAGTACTTAGGTTCCTCTTGGCATGGCTCATACTACAATAAAGAGGACCCTTGATATGATAACACTTTAAATACAGATCTAACCTATCTTGCTACATGTATATGACTTACAAGTTTGACCTTATTTTGACATTTACAGGCTTGGATTTATCTTACTATATGACCTATGGGTTTGACTTTATCATTGTATATGAATTATGGGTCTGACAGTACTAAATAACTTACAGATTTGACTTTAATATATGACTTAAAGGTTTAACTTCACTATAATATGACTTACACTTTTGACTTTACTATATGACTTACTGGTTTTACTTCACTATATGACTTACATGTTTGACTTTACTAAATTACTTGCACATTTGACTTTACTATATCACTTACTGGTTTTACTTTACTATATGACTTAATGGTTTGACCTTTCTATATGACTCACATGCTTAACTGCACTATATGACTTATACATTTGTATATGACTTAAACATTTTACTTTACTACATTGTATATGACTTAAACATTTTCCTTTACTATATGACTTCCACGTTTGACTTGTCCATATGACCTACATGTTTAACTGACTTACTATATGACTTACAGATTTTACTTTACTATATGACTTAAAGGTTTAACTTAACTATGACTTACATTTTTGACTTTACTATATGATATACTGGTTATATTTTACTATATGACTTACAGGTTTGACTTTACTCAATGACTTGCACATTTGATATTACTACATGACTTACAGGTTTGTCTTTCCTAAATGGTACATGTATATGACTATCAGGTTTTTACTTCACTACACTCTGTATGACTTACATATTTACTATATGAATTAGATGTTCTTGTATGACTTACAGGTTTACTATATGACTTACAGGTTTGACTTTCCTACATGGTACATGTATCCTACATGGTACATGTATATGACTATCAGATTTTTACTTCACTACATTCTATATGACTTACAGGTTTACTATATGACTTACAGGTTTGCTATATTACTTACAGGTTTACTACATGTATATGGATTACAGATTTACTATGACTTACAGGTTTACTATATGACTTACAGGTTTTACTTTACTATATGACTTAAAGGTTTAACATAACTATATGACTTACATTTTTGACTTTACTCAATGACTTGCACATTTGATATTACTATATGACTTACAGGTTTGACTTTCCTAAATGGTACATGTATATGACTATCAGGTTTTTACTTCACTACACTTTGTATGACTTACATACATGTATTTACTATATGAATTAGATGTTCTTATATGACTTACAGGTTTACTATATGACTTACAAGTTTGACTTTCCTACATGGTACAAGTATCCTACATGGTACATGTATATGACTATCAGGTCTTTACTTCACTACATTCTATATGACTTACAGGTTTACTATATGACTATCAGGTTTACTATATGACTTACAGGTTTGACTTTCCTACATGGTATATGTATATGACTATCAGGTTTTAACTTCACTACATTCTATATGACTCACAGGTTTACTATATGACTTACAGGTTTACTATATTACTTACAGGTTTACTATATGGATTACAGATTTACTATATGGATTACAGACTTACTATATGACTTACATGTTTACTATATGACTTACAGGTTTACTATATGACTTACAGGTTTACTATATGACTTACAGGTTTGACTTTATCACCAGACAGGAGTCCATTGACAGGATGAAGACTCTGAAACACTTGGTCATACTTTGTTATTTCTGCTGCCTACAACAAAGGAAATTACATCTTGCATTTACTCAAAAGGATTTAAAATTCAATGCTGAGAAAGTGAAAATACTTTGTGGTTTTTTCAAATTTTTACCTAAAAATATCTAAGGCAGAAACTTAGTAAATCCCTAATTAATCTATCAATAACTCTTCATAATTTCTGATAAATGTATATCTTTACATGTATGTGCTTTCTGAATACATACAGTAACAGCCCATGGTATGTTGGCTCCACTCCTAACATTTGTAGATGAGTCAATTTCAACAGGACCCTGAAAGACAATTTTATAAAAATAAAATCATTAAACTTAAAAAAAATACCTCTACAAATCTATTTTCAGTATTTTGACTCCATTGCATGTCTAATGTAGATAATTGCATTCGGTTTATTTAAGTGCGTGCATAAAAAAAAATTCATGTACATGTATATGCCATAGTTGACATTTCAATTATAAGTTTCTTAACGGCAGGTCATACTATAACATGTACATGTATAAGGTCATGTACGTTTTAGATTATGTAACATTACATAGCCCTTCAGTGAATGATGTGTTGCTCTGCAATTTAAAACTAGCCCCTGCGTACAATAATTACTGGTACTACTGCTCGAGGGCTCATTTCAGAAACTGGATAAACATGACTTTGCCAATTTCATCTTGAAAATTTATTCGTACCTTTTGTTATAAATTATATGGTTGTTTGTGCAGGCAATCAAACAACAAAGACAAAACTCTTTACAGATATGACTTTTTCAATGTTAATTTTAGAGTGACATCGCAGATGTTTAACATTGAGCCTATGGAAATTAGAATAGGAAACTGCCCATGTATGAAACAATTTTGTAAGAGATTTGATTGCTTCATCTATAAACATACAAATCGTATCAAGTTTTTTCAAGATTACATAGTCAAAATCATGTTTGTTCAGTTTCCAATGCGAGCCGCATAGACGGTAAGTTTGACCTTGACCTTTTATCACAAAACCAATATGGAATCTTCTTGGGCCATCTAAACAATATTGTAGGTCATGAAATTTAATGCTGTTAAAAAGAATAGTGTGAGCATCATAGAATCATTTATACCCATACCAGGCTAGGCGGAGGAGAGCCATCCGTCAGTTTGGTAATGTTTAAGTCCTGGTTGTTCTGTGCCATAGCAACTAGCTTCAATGCAATGTAAAATCCAGATTTCTCCAAGTATCCTTTTCCCATTTGATCTGACAGGTCCCATACCTAAAGGCAAAAAGAGGAAATATTCAATAATAAAGTAGGTACATGTAAATAATGCATATTACTATTTCTAATTACATGTACATGTACTTAACAAGAAAATTGTGATAGAGATCCTAAACGTACCACATGTATGATTAAACTAAATCAAACTGATTCAGACCGTTCGATCAAGACAAATTAAGATTTGAACTAAGATGAAAATAATATGCAAATTGAAATTTATTCAGTTGTAAAGAAAATGCAAATTAACATCAAAGTTGCAAGATGATGATTCTCTCAAACTGAAAAAAAAGTTTTGATCATATTGTATCATGGAACTTTCATTGTCAATGTATATATGAAGGGATTCCTGGGAACAAAAATACATTGAAATACCGGTATTTGAAATATCATATCCAGGGGATAAAAACACAATAAATACAAAATATATTATTTTTTCAAAGTTCACCTTAATTAAACCATTTCATCTCAGATTTTCTGAATTTATTGCAACATACAAGGTGTTCTAAAATTTATGTTATTGACATTTCCACCTTAAATAAAGCCTACGCTCACACAGCAAGATATGCCCATGGTTTTTTTAAAACATCAAAATATCTAAGTCCCATAACTCCATAAAGACAAATCGGATGAACCTGAAATTCAAAAGGCGGCATTCTCTCTATAATCTGATCACGATGTAGAAATATCATGAAAATCTGTTGACACGTATTCAAGTTATTGCGTTCCATGTGCCTATATTTTGCCCTTAGCTTAATATGTATGTCCATATAACCCCCTCCCCCATTACACATAATTTTTGGCATATGTGACAAAAAATTTAAAAACCCGTTACATATGTGAAAGAACATCCTTTCTACTTGAAGTATACAAAATTTCAAAACATTTCGAAAAGAAATAGATTTTTAAAGAATTTTTAACTATTTTAGTATATTTTCACAGTAATTAAAAAATCTAAGTCCCATAACTCTGTAACGACAAATCAGATGAACCTGAAAATCAAAAGGCTGCTTCCTCTCCACAGTCCAATCATAATGTATGAATATCGTGAAAATCCGGTAGACTGCATATTCAAGTTATTGCGTTCCATAAGCGGACTGACAGACAGACAGATAGACGGACAGACTTCGCCATACCATAATACGACCCGTCAAATGACGGGCGTATAAAAAGTAACTAATTGTAAACGTCATACCTTAGAGAGTACAGTATCTGGGAGTCCAGACTTCTTGAGGAATGTAGCCGCATCTAGAGCTCCAATGCTTCCTGTACTGTTAGGATCAGCCTGTAAAAAAAGTATCTCTTAATCAGTTATAGATACATGTACCTACTTGTACATGTATCAGTAAGCTGCATAGGATCATAGATGAATTATACCTTAGACCATTCATAAATATACATGTTACAGCAGTAGGTCACTTGAATCAACCACGACTAACACGGAAATGAGACAGACACAGGGTATATTGATCCCTATTTGCGACAATGTTTTGCAGAAAAAAGCTCTTACCTGTTTGTAGTAAGCTTCATATACTGCTGCATGGCTCCCAGCAATCTGAAATAGAAGATTGAAACGATACATGTATTCAACTGAGTACATGTGTATAAAATTTGCATAATAACAATGATTGGTAAAAAACTTTGTGATGGACTGCTTATAAATGAACCTTTTTAAAGGAAACAAAGGCATGCCTTTCTTTATCACTTGGTTGATCATGAGGCCTATCTATTTTAAGCCATAACTATAGGATTCTATCTGTTGTTCAATTTTTTGTTGACATTAATGATACTTGAATAGTATGCAGATTACATTGCTAATTTCAAGAACTTTGATGAATGTACATGTACTTCTTATTTTTGAAAAATTATCGATAAATTATTTTCCCTATACATGCGTATTTAATCACATGATGAAGCTGCAAGCACAAAACAATCTACACATTCTTCCTGTTATAATGTATCTAGTCACAAGGACACAAAATTCTGAATATGAAAATTCAGTTTTATCCTCCCAGTACAACAATCAATTGATGCTAATTATCAGTACATGTAATGCACTTAATTGATGCTAATTATCAGTACATGTAATGCACTTAATGCCATTTTACTGACTGCATAAAATCAGGGATAATTCCAACATTGTCTAAATTGTTTTAACAAGGCTGTGTCTCATTAGAAAATGATGAACTTCTACCCAAGGTATTTTGACTAAATTCGGATCATATAATTGCAGTATTATAAAATTCATTTTATGGGAAAGAAAATAGAAGTTGACCCGTTCAGTATTTTGTAGGGGTCATCTCAAAGATAATGGCATCTTACAATGAGGCCTATGAGGTTTTACTGCAAAATAATGATTTTTCTCTAATTTTTCATATTTCTGCGCAAGAGATTTTAATTAAATTCATGTTATTTATTTGTTGTACTTCAAAGATCATTTTAAGAAAAAGAAATTGAAATTTCATCGTCATCAAATTTTTCTAATTGTACTCAGTCCTCATTAAATTGCGAGGATCAATGTGATACCAGAGAAAATTGATAAATGTTGGAAACATTCTGGTCTTATTCTGTGCCATGGCAAGAAACTTTGCTCTGACGTGAAATATAGAAAGAAGCAGAAATCCTCATCATGTCTGAATAACCTATTTGTACAAATTAACAAATTGAATTTGAATCTACACAATGACAGGTATGTTGTATGATTTATAATAAAAAAAAAATCTGCCTATAATTGGGGATGACAGGTCGTCCTAGTCACAATGCGTGATGCCTGACCATACCAATCTATAATTTTTAAAAGTGTTCACATCTGTTGATTGAGCAACTGCTTTATCTCTACACCAAGTTTGAAGATTGTACCCCTTATAATTCTTTCGCAACTAACCTAAACGCAAAATTACATTTTCAAGGTCAATGTCAAAGTTCAGATCCTCTCACTCTGCTTTATCTCTACACCAAGTTAGAAAATTTTACCCTTTGTTGTTCTTTTTTAACTAACCTACATGCAGGTTAAACTTCAAGGTCAAAGATAATTAAATCAAATGTTTTTCAGAAAAAAACAGATGTCTCCCCCTCCCTCTAAGTTACTTTGACCTTGGGCCAAGATGATGTGAAACCTATGAGTCATGGGCAACATCATACTCAAACATGAAAGTGATTCATTGTATTGTTTGAGGTAAAGCCCAAACATGATTAGCACATACAATTTCATATTTAGTGAAATTGACTTTGGTCACATGACCTTGGATATAGGTGATCTGAAAAATACATTGTATGGATCATGCGCAACAAAAAACTGAATTAGTGATTGGATACACGATTCAAAATATAAAGCCTAAACATGATAAGCATAACAATTTCAGCCTGGACATGATTAGCATATACAATTTCATTACCAAAGTAAGAAGTGACCTTAATCATATGACCTTGGGACAATGTGATAAGAAACATTTAGTCCTGAGAAACAACGTATTAAAATATGAAAACAATTGTAAGAAGGGTTCAGCAGATATAGCCCAGACAAGATTAGTATGTACAATTTCATTAAAAATAACTAAATGATCTTGACCTTGGACACATGACCTTGGGTCAAGATGATAAGAAACCTTCCAATCCTGAGCAACAGCATTCTAAAGTATCAGAGCGATCCAGTATACGATTCCACAGATATAGTCCAGACTCAACAGTATTTACAATTTCATTAAAAATGTAATATTTGACCTTGACCTTAGTAATATGACCTTGGATCAAGGTGGTGTGAAACCTTAGGGTCATCAGCACCACCATACTAAAATATGAAATGATCCGATTACAGTTCAAAAGATTAAGCCTGGACATAATACACATAACAAATACAATTTCATTTAAAATACATGTATACTAATTGACCTTGGTCACATGATCTTGAGTCAACGTGATGTGAAACCTTCAGGTCATAAGCAACAACATACTAAAATATAAAGGGATCGTGCAAACGGTTCATGAGATATAGCCCGAACAGAAATGCATGTACAATTTCATTAAAATTGTACAACATGACCTTGACCTTGGTCACATGACCTTGGGTGAAGGTGATGCAAAACCTTCGGGTCATTAGCAACAACATACTAAAATATGAAAGTGATCCGGCAAACGGTTCAAGAGATCTAGCCTGGACATGAATGTATGCACAATTTCATTAAAAATGCACTAAGTGACCTTGACCTTGGTCACATGACCTTGGGTCAAGGTGATGTGAAACCTTCGGGTCATAAGCAACAACATACTAAAATATGAAAGTGATCCGGCAAACAGTTCAAGAGATCTAGCCCGGACAGGAATGTATGCATAATTTCATTAAAAATAGCAATCCAAGGAATGCTTGTGTCGCCTGCGAAGCGGCCTATTCTAGGAGGTATATCACATGGTTCAAAATTACTGGTATCACTATAAAATTCTTGTCTAATGAAATTCATATGTGAAATATCAGACCTCTTATTTACCAATTGAAAGATATGGTCAATCTCAAATTTTCAGAAAATAGTGTCAGTCAACTAGGTCAAGGTCACTACCTAAATACTTTGGTAAGAAAACAAAGGTCACATCATAAGAAATATATGTGTGAAGTATTAAAGCCTAATATCACTTAGCAATCAAAAGATATACGCAATCCTTAGAAGGTCAAGGTCACTAGGTAAAAAATTATGGTATGTTTAAAAAAGTCTTGTCACAAAGAATACACATGTGAAATATCAAAGACCTATCACTAACCTATCAAAAGATATAGCGAATCCCAACTTTTTTGAAAAATAGGTCAAATATCTATGTCAAGGTCACAAGGTCAAAAATCATGGTATGTGCAGAAAGGTCTTGTTACAAGGAATACACAAGTGAAATTTCAAAGCCTTATCCCTTACCAATCAAAAGATATATACAATCTTAATTTTTTGTTAAAGTAGGTCAAATATTTAGGTCAATGTCACTAGGTCAAAATTATGGTATGTGTAGAAAGGTCTTGTTCCAATCAATACACATGTGATATATCAAAGCCCTATCACTAACCATTCAAAAGATATAGCAAATTTTAATTTTTTTTGAAAAGTAGGTCAAATATCTAGGTCAAGGTCACAAGGTCAAAAATTATGGTATGTTTACAAAGGTCTAGTCACAAGGAATACATGTGTGAAATATCAAAGCCCTATCCCTTACCAATCAAAAGATATAAGCAATCTTATTATTTTTGAAAAGTAGGTCAAATATGTAGGTCAAGGTCACTAGGTCAAAAATTATGGTATGTGTAGAAAGGTCTTGTCACATTGAATACACATGTGAAATATCAAAGCCCTACCACTTACCATTAAAAAGCTGTGACACCCAAAGTGTGACAGACAGACAGACAGACGGACAACGGACAAAGTGATCCCTAAGTGTCGCTATGCTTCGCAGGCGACACAAAAATTGACTAAGTGACCTTGACCTTGGTCACATGACCTTTGGTCAAGGTGATGTGAAATCTTTGGGTCATAAGCAACAACATACTAAAATATGAAAGTGATCTGGCAAACAGTTCAAGAGATATAGCCCGGACAGGAATGTATTCATAATTTCTTTAAAAATGCACTACGTGACCTTGACCTTGGTCACATGACCTTGGGTCGAGGTGATGTGAAACCTTCGGGTCATAAGCAACAACATACTACAATATGAAAGTGATCGGGCAAACGGTTCAGGAGATATAGCCCGGACACGATGTGTGACAGACAGACAAACAGATCGACGACGAAGGCAAAACCAATATGTCTCCTCCCCGTTGGGGGGGGGGGGGGGGGGGAGACATAATTAATACTAGGCTTGTAACAATATATCGATATTATTGATCGCAAGGTCATACAATACATGTATCATATCGTGACCCATGTATACCCATGATACTACATGTAACATACAATGTATGTTTGTTCAACTAATGAAAAAAGAGTCAAGTCGAACAAATAAGTATTTTACTGAGTGTCTGGTTGTTTTGATTATAAGAAATGAATGCGTATCAAATACTTTCATATGCTGTAAGTAACTCCGACACATGTTAGTATGTATACATGCGGATTTAGCGTAAAGGTACACTGGTGTCCATTTCACACACATTGCTTTTGTCAAAAATCGGGATTTAATTTACGCAAATCAACAGAGGATTTGGTGCTGAGAGATAAATTATCTTTTTCAAAAACGACTTTCTTGTCAAAGCCCCCCCCCCCCCTTTCCCATGGTCATTTTCTGTTTTAAATATTTCGTAATGGCGGGTCAAGCTTAGATAAAGATTTGACATCCCATTCTTTGAATATTACTTAAACGAAAATTGAGTCAGAAAATAACTCAACATGACAGGACAAGACAAGAACAAAATAATAATGATAAGGGTTGATCTTCAGCAAGTCTAGAAGGTAAAAGAACAAGAAATCCGGTCTTCATTTCTTCTTTTTGTCATCATACCTATGAATCACATCAGTAACTATGAAAACAAAGAAGAATAACTACTTAGGGATCAATATTTGGGTCCTAGTGATGGAATAAATGAAATTATTCTTTTAGCAACCTGTGAAAGTGGTGGGTTGGCCGCCATCCTTCCTTTCGGAACTTTCAACTTTCTTTTCAACAAGTGAAGTTTTCTTTATTTGAAATATGTAAATTATTGAAAAGCCCCTTCCATTTAAAAAAATTAACACTATGTTTAAGGGATTAAAGAAAACAATGAAAAAATAGCAAAACCATTCAAAATTTAAGACTTGGTTGAAAAATTCCGGGATCATAAATTATTCGGAATGTCTCATGAGTTTATATCAGGTGCGAACGTCCTCGAGGCAAATTGTGGAAAAGGTAACGATCAAATGATCTGCGATTTGTATTAGTTTATTTTGTTTTCAGAATGTTATAAGAAAAGTAAATGTATTCCTTCGTGAATTACTGTCCATATGGAGCCCGTTCGTTGAGATATTTTGTAAGCCATCAGAGGCTATTCGAGATATTACAAACAATAACAAACTAGAAACTACTGTCCGCGCAGCCCGCTTCAGAAATCGGAAAATTGAAGTTTTCTCTAGTTTGTTGGCAAATTTTGCGACTAAAATTTTAATAGGTGGATAGATCTCGTACTCTCGTAATTAATGGTAGCAATGATCAGAAAACGTGAAAAATCGCTACTGTCCGTGCAGCTCACTTCAGAAATCGGAAAACTGAAGTTTTCTCTACTTTGTTGGCATATTTTCCGATTCAAATTTATATAGGAAGATAGATCTCTAAAAAACCAAAATAACTGTATGATTGGCCTGTAAGAATGAATAAAAATTTAAAGATTTAGAAAACTTTTAAGTATAAAAGTACGGCTTTGTTCAACATACTTAATGGCAAAACTCGAGGACAAATTGTACTGTTACTTAACGTAATCATAATATGAATCAAGGCAAAGCCTTTTTGTGCGAGCGGAGAGAAAATAGATAGGATTATATAAAATAAAAAAAATATCTTTCTTTTTTATTTTGACTATGATGGTTTATCTTATCTTACAAAACTTTCTATTTGATGATTGCCAAAAAAGGTAGTATAAGGCGAATGGAAACACGGAAGCATTTGTAAAATTGATCTAGCCCAGCAGATGAACATTTTAAGGGGGGGGGCTTAAAAATATGGTTCTTTAAAAATATGGTTCTTTATAATTCATTTTTATTTTGTAAGAATAATGTTTATATAGCTAGGCTAGCTGAAAATAAATTACTTAAGAACAAAAGAAAAAAACAAACATATTCCGACTTCTGACAGTACGAAACCACCGAGACACGAGAAAAGCAATCAGAGCGAAACGTCTCGTTAAACAGGAAATGTCGGATTTCCCGTGGTTACGCCACCTTGTTGATGCTTTATCGTTACCTGATTTACGAAAAATATTTTCAATAAATTTAACTTATAAACAAAAACTGAGTATAACATATACGTATACTTGGAGTCGAAAATTTTTTTTAAATGGCAATATCCAGCATCTCCGCAGCAACTCTGTCTGCGAGGGGACGAAAGTTTTTGAAAGCATAGTAGTACATACTCATTCTCTGATTCAGCATATTTTCTCAATAAGATATGTGTATACGCGTTACCATAAGGGCGAGCTTCGCTCGCAAAGGCCCTTCGGGCCTTTGCAGCGAGCTCCGCTCGCTATTATAATGCTCTAGTCATTAAACACATTTAGTAATCGCATGCTATTTTATTGGATTTATGAAAGAACTAAGAACTGAAATATCTTAAAATTGAATTTAAATCTTCTCTATTCGTGGACAGGGAACAATAGCGTCGGTTGACGCCATTTTGGATTTCCTACGAATGTCATCAAAGATGGACAAAATTGATGCATCCTAACGTGTTTCCATTTACAATTTGGTTGTATGACACCCATTTGATACGTTTATATTCAAAATGAAGAAATAAAAAGAACAGCTTTCCTTTCCTATGCATTCATTACCTTATTCCCCCCCCCCCCCCCTGCTCACGGCCAAGCTAATTTCCTTTCGCGTGATAAGCATTTTAGAAAATCCTTTCGAAGTTTGTTTCTCTCCCTTTCTTTTTCTCTCTTTCTTATACTCTTAAAATTCTCTATTTCTTTTGAGTTCTATTTTTCTTGTTTTTTTACAAACTCTCTCTCACACTATGTTTGTTTTGTTCTTTTCAGTTTCTACCTTTTTCTTTCTTTGGTCTAACAGGGATTTTTCAGGGTATTTTACTTTGGGTCCAGGGTCCGTTAAAATTGGGAAAAATCGCGGTGTTTCAATGAAATTGGGAATTTCCAACAGTTTAATTGATTCTTAATGGAATAAATCATTACACAGAGATATAACTCCTTCTTATTCAAAGTGTCTTCAATAAAAGATTTAACAAAGAAGTATAGTAAAGCCATCTATACTTTAGATTGTGCTTCAAAGGACATCAACTTCTGGGATCTGGAACAGGCATCTGTTCAGGGTCAGAGGGGCTACTTTTGATCATGATCAATCAGAATTCAGATTCAAAGTCAGTGTTTGACGGGGGACATATTCCCACTGTCCAAGTCGCCCCCATTCTGTTAACTAAACATGAGCTACTTTCTGTTGTTTCTTTTATAGTCACTATCCAAAATTTTATTTTGAAGAACGTATCTATCCTCTACAAAGAAGAGGAGAAACTCCCTTTTGTAATTTTTTTGGTATCAGATTTGCTGTTGTGAGACGACATGGTCCTGGGGTTCCCAACACTGGAGATACAATTTGATGACTAAAACGTAAACCTATACCGGATATAAGATTTATAAATGACCAGTTTACATATCGATCGTTAATGTCGTATTTCTGCTAGGTATTTCAGTTGACATTATTTTTCTCTTTATTGAAGAATACTTTAAGAAAAAATTAAGAGGTTCAAATTGGGAAATTTCAATCATAAATTGGGAAAATACAGGTCATTTTGGCGTTGGGAATGGGTCCGATAATCGGACCCAAAAACGGACTTGAAAAATCCCTGTCTAATCTTTCTTATCTCTTTTCAGTGTTTTTTTTTCCTTTATTTCTCAATAAGTTTCTTTATATCTTTTCTTTCTTTGTCTTTTTTTTTTACTATCTATCTTGTTTATTCTATCTTTCTCACTTAGTCTCTTTATTATTATTTTTTTGCTTTTTCTTTTTTCTGTCCAATGTTTTTTTTTTTTCTCTAAGTTTCTTTGTATCTCTTTTTTTCAGTTTTCTTTTTTTTTTACTATCTTTTTTTTCTGACTCACTAAGTAAAGTTTCTTTGTATCTTTTATTTTTTCCTTTTTCTCCAAGTGTTTTCTTTTCCTTTCTTCGGTCTTTTCTTTTTTTCTACATGTAAATCCTTCCTTTTCTCCAAGTTTCTTAGTACCGGTATATTCTCTTTTTCTTTCTAAGATTAAAGAATTCTTCATTTTGGTGAAAATATTTGCATGCCGCTAAGAAAGGGAAAAAGTACCAAAAAATGGGATATAAATCTTCTTTTCCATACACCTTAGGTAAAATCTAACATCAGAAATGGATTCATCACACCATTTTACATGAATGTGTCAAGTTTGGTGTTGATATCTTGAAAATTGAATTATTTATGACAAAAAGAATTAAAATTTCTTCCTTTTTCAGTTCTGCGAGCTGGCATAGCTTTATAAGGCAATAAGGTGAAAAATTTCCCAAAATTTTGGAACTTTAAAACTTTTTTTCTATGTTCTAGAAAGCTTGCAATGAGCTCTATCAATTGATTCAAGTTTTGAAGCACATTTTTGAACTTTGAAAAATCTTCTGGTATTGCTACTTACGATGTATGATATATGTACATGAACTTACGACTAAAATTACGCTCACAGTGAAAGAAAGTTTGAGATAGGTTATTTAACACTGAGTCTACTGAGAACGTTGACAATGTCACGCTAAAATTAACATAGAGAAATTCCCATCTAAATCTATTTTCCTTTCCTGTGAGCATATATCATACACCTTTTAAAGGCTTTAGTTATGAGAATTCAAGATCTATCCCCTGATACAAATTTTAATATGAGAGTATGCTGACAAAGTAGAGAAAACTTCAATTCTGTTTTCTGAAGTGAGTCATGCAGACAGTATGCCTAAAGCTCCTCAATTGATTTGTGAAAGTCTAATTTGTTAGAAATCAAATTCATTTTAAATGTTTAAAAAAAAAGGACAAAACATACATGTACATATGTAAACAGACCGTTGAATGGGCACATAACTCTGGAACAAACAGGTACAACAATAAAACGAAATGGTGGTCACTAAAACACAGAATGTCGGAACACTTTTTATTACGGAACAGTATGGAACAAACGTAAAACCTGGAATGATATGTGGAACACAGAACTATTGCTAAAACACAACGAAGTTGATTTTCTGCACTAAGCCCTTTGTCGCGAAAAGAACTGCAGAAGAGGTAGAGAATGTGTACATGCTCTTAGTGAGCAATTAAGCTTCAACATGCCTATCCAACAGTCTGGGAATGAGTAGAGAATGTGTACATGCTCTTAGTGAGCAATTAAGCTTCAACATGCCTATCCAACAGTCTGGGAATGAAAAATTAAACGACCGTACTGAAAAATGCAAGAGGGACAAAGAAATGCTAAGCAGGCTGTGAAAGACCCAGAGCAGGGGATGAGGACCCCCATACAGAGAGGAAATCTTGATTCCAGCCTACAGAACAATAATTCAAGAAAATTTGAATGTTGCAGACTCACTGTCAGCTAATTACTGATCCATGTGGCTGGCTAAATGGTACACTAATAGACACTGCTATGGACATTATTGAAAGTCAATTCCCGGCTCTTCAAGGCCTTGAGTCGTGTTCTTGCTGTGCAGTGTGACTTAAAATGGCATTCTAGACCTTTCACTCAAATTATCAATACATGTAGGTCACCCCGCCATGGAGGAACCCACTGGCTTACTGTGACCAACATAGGATGTGAGGAAGGTCTAATGTGTGTGACTCATTGTTTGATGATGTGACAGATCTATAGGCCCATGCGAAGGCATGTTTGCAGAGTGTAAAAAGGTGTAAAAATATTATAAAAATTAATTAACCCACATACTCATGGTCTTTGGAAATTCCAAAAAAGTGACATTTCTATTAAGAGTGGTATCTCTCTCAAGGAAAGTTGCATTCCCTACTAGATACATCAGTCCTTAACATGTACGCTCATATTTACAAGTATATGCAAGAAGCACAGAGTTCCTGAAATGTAATGGTTTTATCAGATTTGTTAATAAAAAATTGTTTGGTCTGATAAAAACTCACTTTATATCTATTATTTTGACTGATAAAAATCCCCAAATGCCCGACATTCCAATGATTCAATGGAAGTTTTCAAGAACTCTGGATGCTTGGGACCTATATTGTGTTGAATAATATTCATGTATAAATCTCTGTTTCAGTAGATGGAAGAAAGATGATGGATCACTAATCACTGAGAAAAGAGACCATTATGTTAAGACAGGTTATTCAGGCCAAGCAGAATGCAGGGCCAGGTGATGCTCATCCTGTACTCCTACGTAAGGTAGAGAGTGCGAGTCAGGACAGTACCTGCACCACAGACGGGTCCGATGTCGATATCAGCAGGCACCTAGCTAAGGCAGAGGAACGACAACGCAATGTTCTCAGATCCATTACCGCATCAAGTATTAATGTAAGAAATCAATGTACAATGTGCATGACTAATGTGTATTACTATAGATTTACATACATTCTAATCATAAGGTTTGAACCTACCAAGCTGGTTGTAAACATTACCCAGGAAAAGATAATGTGGTCCTAATCAATTGTTCTAAGCAAATATGGTTCTATTCAAATATTAATACAGTTTCTATACAGTATACCTCTGTATTGAAGATCAGGGGGCATGTTTTTGTCCTGTCTGTATGACTTTCTGTTCATCTGTTTGCTTGCTTGTTCAACTTTTAAAGCTTGGTCAGCACTTGTCATTCGACTAGTGGATCAGATGTAAAATTTTCGTACAGATTGGTGATACCAACCTTAATGAAAGAGCTTCTGATGGAGGCACAGCATTTCACTTGCACATCTTCTTTCAATTTTGCAGAAGACAGAACCACAGATGAATGATGGAATGGACTTTGACATTTCCATGATAGAAAACTTGGTGAGTTCTTACATGTCAATGAAGGGACAAAATTAAGCAACATTTTCATTAATTGAATGATTTATTTTAAACAAAGTCCTAATCATGATTTTATTTTGTCTTTTTGATTCATAGTAAAGAAAACACCATGTGAACCCTTAACCACCCCCCCCCCCTGCCTGAGTTAAGTTTAACAAAAATAATTGAAATACATGTAAATGTAGCCAACAAAATTATCTTGAAAATTATCCAATAAAGTGCAATAGAAACTCTTATGACATCATCAAATAATTTCACTTTGACAATCTTGACAAAAAATTATTCTCTAAATGTATGTAAGAGTTTGATATGGTGGCACATGTACATGTATTCCTTTTCCCAGCCAAAATTTTTGAGAAGGAGATACACGTATACACAGGATATGCTGTACCGGGTAGATATTGCTGTGAAATCCCCCCTATTCTTCGCCATACAAACTCCCTATCTTCCCTATAGAAAATATTTTGATGTATTTACTATAGGGAACATAGGGAGTTTGTATAGGGAAGGAAGGGAGGGGGATTTCACAGTGATACTTCATCTCTGTGCATATATGTGAAAACTAGTGTTCAATACTATATTTACAGAAACTGATTTATTATTTATATTTATTTGAGAGCATTCTAAAGAAAGAAAAGATCAATAAATACATGTATCTATCGGTAATCTTATCGTTACACAATGTAAAACAACTCAGGCCTTGGTCCTGCTGCTTTGATATGATTCCTCATCAGTTAATACTTTAAGATTCAAGAAAAAAATGTTTTATATGGGCCATTTATTGCAAGTACATATAAATATAGTGTTAAACATTATCATTTCTATTGTAGAATGAAATGAATTAGACATAATTTTATGTACATAGAAAAAAAGACATTTTGATTTGTAAATGTGCTCAGACTTTGTCCTGTCGATCGCTGTTTACTATGTTACGTTCTATCAATTTCACCGTGTATTTGACACTATTAGGTGGCAGCCTTTCATCTGCATGATATACTGGCATTCCAGGTTGACTGACATCTCTGAAAGCAGTTTGTGACTCAGATGGCCCCGTGTTCACAGTTCCCACAGATTGCTCTTTAGTTGTCTGGTTGTTATGGAGTGAGAACAGACTGACACATGTTAAACCTGTGTCTGGTTCCTCTTCGTCATCTAATCTTGACTTGGTCTCAAACAGCTGTTTCTTCCATGTTTTGATTTGCTGCAGTTCTGATTGGTTGATTGTTTTGGGACGCACAGCATCTGTATGCACTAAGGATGCTTTTAATTCACCTCTTACTTCATGGGCATTTTCTTTTCTTTGTCTTTTCTGGTATTTTGAACTCTTTTCTATACTCCTAAAAGAAGTTGAAGACTGAAGAGGACAGCTGCCTGTCGTGTCTCGGTTATAACCGTCCAAGTTTCTTTTGTTTGATTTATTCTCTTTACTGGTTTGCTGGTTTCTATTCTTCTCTATACTGGTTTGCTGCCCTACATTACATTGGTTTCTTTGATCCCCTTTGTGTATTCTACGTGCACATCTCTTTTGTAATTCTTGACTTTCTACTTCGTGGCTTTTGGTCGGCTTGCTTCCCTCTCTCACAGGATTGTCATTCTGTTTGCCTCCCTTGATAACAGGATTGTCATTTTGTTTACCTCCCTCGTCAGCATTGCCCACAGTATGACTTCTTGGAGATATAATCTTCAGATTTTCCCTGTTCTCTTCTTCCTTGTCAGTAGAACCATTGACAGAGGATGAAATCATCTTATGTATTTCTGATTCCACTCTGTCCAGTAAGCGATGGAGCATATTGTTGTACAGACCATGTATTGAATGAATCTTGATCCCATTTTCCTTGCAGTCTTCCAAAGCTCGAATTCTGTCTTTCTCTATAAATGCTTTTTGGACCCGTTTGTACTGACATATCCTTTGTACTTCCTCTTTGTATTTGTTTTTCAACAAGAAGAGTTGTTTAGTGATGTCCATATCTCTAAGTATTACGGAATCGGGGGAAGGCGGTTTGATGGTGGTCAATAATTCCATGAGTACCTCCTTCGGATCCCGAGATCTGAGGGCAGTCTTACTGGGCATTGCCCTGTGTGGTGTAGATCTAGGCCCTCTTACTCTCCCTGGGGTGGTGTGCTTACTTGGTGTATTTTCCACATCTTTATGAAGCATATTTCTCTGCGGGGAATTTCTGGCATTTGCATCTTGTTCAGATAGTGTCCGTGGGTTCCTTGAGTGATATGATTTATGATCCAATCTGTATCTATCTAACTCCTGTCTTGGAGTCAAATCCATCATCATGTTGTTTCTCCTCTGATCTGTAATAATCTGTAATAAAAATGTACATGTAGAATGTAACAGTATTTTGTCCCACTTTCAAGAGTAGCAAAATACCTTAAAATTTCAAAAGTAAGAATGATGAAGAATCAGATCAAATCACCATAAACCTAATTTTATCTTTATTTTAGCTCTTGATGATTTTAACACCCACCAATAGGCTACAAAATGATTTTTTTAGATAATTTTCTTGAAACTTAATTGAAATCATTGAAGAATCTTTTACCAATAAATTTATCACCAACATTAGGGATGAAGCACTACTTACTTCAGTTAAATCTTTAATGCTTTTTTAGTCGAGGGTCTTTTACTTCTTACAAGAGACTTGAACATTAAAATGTATTAATACATGTATGATTTATTCTGTGTGCTGTTGTTATATAGGTGATATCAACTCCATACTTAATTAATATGGCTTCATTGAGTACAACACAGCAGGTGTCAATCAGTTGTCACCAACCTGTCAGGAAATTACTGTTGATATTTACTCACTCCACTATGAGAAATTATCTTTAATTACATGTATTAGATAATTAGGTATTGATCAAACATCACAGAAATAGTCTCTGTAGATAATACATGTGTATAATTAGAAGTACAGTAATTTGTTAATTGGTTGTGCAATTCAGTAAACTTTATTTAATTGAAATGAATAATAAAAAAACCCAACTTACCTTTCTTTCTTTCTTTCTTTCTTTCTTTCTTTCTTTCTTTCTTTCTTTCTTTCTTTCTTTCTTATCAGATTCATTCATTCATTCATTCATTCATTCATTTATTCATTCATTCATTCATTCATTCATTCATTCATTCATTCATTCATTCATTCATTCATTCATTCATTCATTCATTTATTCATTCATTCATTCATTCATTCATTCATTCTTACTCTCTTTTATTTCAGTGTTCCCTATTATCTACAGAGGGTCATGAGGTGATGCTAGTTGCTTACAGACATGATTTGAGAAAGTGTTTTAAGTTTGGCTCAGAAACTGGTAGAAAGTTTCTGTCACAGTCTCCATCTGTAATGCAGAACTTCATCAAGTTCTGTGAGGGTATGTGTATAATACTAGTAAAACTTCCATAACTTCATCAAGTTCTGTGAGGGTATGTGTATAATACTAGTAAAACTTCCATTACTTCATCAAGTTCTGTGAGGGTATGTGTATAATACTAGTAAAACTTCCATTACTTCATCAAGTTCTGTGAGGGTATGTGTATAATACTAGTAAAACTTCCATTATTTCATCAAGTTCTGTGAGGGTATGTGTTTAATACTTGTAAAACTTGCATAACTTCTTCAAGTTCTATGAGGTTATGTGTATAATATCAGTTATACTTCCATAACTTCATCAAGTTCTGTGAGGGTATGTGTAGAATACCAGTAATACTTACATATCTTAAACATTTCAATGAAATGTTTAATAATTTGATGATGTAAGTGATTTAAAAGCTGAATTTTTAGGAAATTCCAAATTTCTGGAAATGTATATACACAATGCCTTTCTGAATGAATATGTAAAATCTTCCCACTACTGTTAGATATCTAAAGTGATATAGCTAATACCGGTATACCATTACTTTTGACCTTGAGACCTTTCTCTAAGAATTAGATCTACATTTTAATAAATTAAACTTTGGATATTTTATAAAAGCATAACAAGTTTAATTGTGATAGCAAACTTAGATGCTCTGGGTTTGACTTCCTGTGCCATAATTGTAATACTTTGGTGACTGACATGGTCTAGCAGTATATTGCACTATACCTTAGAATTACATGTATATACATGTTAAGGGACACAAGGCTAGCTAGCATTGTGAATGATTTGGTATTGGTGCTGAATACAGCAGCACTGCTTGAGAGAGCAGTAGTCTTAACTGAATTGTGATAATCATAGTGATGAGATGTAAACACTTACTTTTTGACAATATTTAATAGAATAGGTACTAACTACCGTATTTGTGCGAAAAAAGTCCGCAAGAGTAATGTTACTTGATTAATTTAAACTTTCTACTTATTTAGATGTATACGATGGTACTGTGGAGCAGGCTTCCCCTCCAGGTGAGGTGCTCTATAACATAATGAGATGGGACAAGCCTAGTGAGTCTAAGAATCCCAAGCAACCTGCCAGTATGTACAACTACATGTAATCCTCCCCCTTCCCCACTTTCCACTAAGAAAGTTAGGGGGTATATATATACATGTATATAAAATTCCTGTCTGTCTACTCTTCCTTCTGTCTGTCGATCAGTTGTGTCCATTTTAAACCCTGCATGGACATAATAGTTCACTACTAAATATTCAGGGCCTCATCGTACAACATGACATTGAGCCAAGGTCATATCTGGATGGTTAAGGTCACAGTGAATTGAGATGTTGAAATCATTTCCAAGCCATAAATTTCTGACTTCTGAATGAGTTTGAATAATGTTTCACAGAATTCATGACCCAAGGATGTATAATGAACTTGGACCAAGGTCGAATCTGGAAGGTCAAGGTCACAATGATATTTCAAAATTTTATACAGGAACTCAGGCTTACTGTCCTGTTCACTAAATCCAGAGCACCCTGTTTTGGCGATTTATTCTGTCATCTGAAGAATTTTGCTATAAATTATTGTTACCGAGAATTGACCTCCTTTAGTCACGGTAGCATATCACGTGATATTAAAATAATCTCTTGCATGGGAATCTCCTTCGATTAACAAGGTAAATGCTGTCTAAATCCTCATTATATGAATTTATTCTAGGTCTATCATACGATCATCGTTATAAATTATATGATGGTTATCTATTCTGGTCAAGAATAGAGGTATGCCCAGAGAACACTTAAACAGAAAGTTTTGTTTATTTACGTGCACCATATCATAACATGTAAACAAAATAGAAAATTTTCTGTTTAAGTGTTCTCTAAATATTCCTCTATTCTTGACCAGAAAAGATTACTATCATATTTATAATAATGATGCTCATATGATAGGCGTAAACTAGTTTCATATAAAGTAGATTTAGACAGTATTTACCTTGTTTAATCGAAGGGGATTCCCTTGTGAGAGATTGTATGCACATCACGTGATATGCCACGGTGTTAGTCGTAACTGGGAATTAACTTCAACTTACCCTATAAGCTGCCTTCGACCCGCAATATGAAAAATAAAATGTCTACGGGAAATTCCCATGTTGATTTCTAGCCGCCGCCATATTGTTCTCTGTGTCAACAATAGTAGACAGTGACGTCAAAGCCTCCGACATCACACATTTTCAGCGATTTTGCTATAGAATATCCCTGTAGACTTTTTATTTTCCTTCCTATTTCTAACTTAACTGACGCACAGCAAAAACAATGGTATTTTCTGTTACGACTAAAGGAGTACTATAAAATTTATATCTTTTTGGAAGATGACATTATCATATTTTAGAGGAAACCGGGAAAACAGGGTGCTCTGGAATTAGTGAACAAGACAGTAGGTTAATGGTAATTCCTATCCTAGTATGTTATGGCATCAGGGGCTCTTTCAGATCTTAAAACAATTATTTTTGTCCAAAAAAAAAAAAATTGGTGATAGTCGGCCCATTCCCCCCTTACCCCAAAAGTAAAAACAACCCCACTGGAACACCATCTTCAACATAGTAAAATATGTATAGAAATTTTTTATCTGTCATACTACTCTTGATGAAATTGATAATTGCTTATTTAAAGTCAAATCACGAAGCAAAGATGTACATGTATATCCATGTATAAACTTGTGATAGACAGCTACTTCTAATGTTTAGAAACTGATTAATGCTAGATAAAGTTAAGAGAAATATCGAAGTTGATGTCTATAAAACTTCAATAACAACTTTTCTTTCAGTAAAACAGACACCTCCATCTGTCCCCTCCAGTGGCCAAAGTGGAACAGTCCAATTGCAGAAACAGATTCCTCAAGCTGACCCACCTCAAAGTGAGAATGGAATAGTCCCAGTTAAGTTACACTCCTTGAACCCTGGTCAAAGTGGGGCCTTCCCTATACAGAACCCTTCCATAGATACAATCCCAACACCGGTGACTTCATCTTCTGTGCTAACACAGTTGAGTCAGCAAACAGTACCACAACGTCAGTTAAGTCAGATACCGGCCACCAATGTACCGAACTTGAGCATAGCTATGTCTTCTAATCAAAGCATACCAGTGGTTCCTGCTCCGCCACCTCCTGTTTTAGATAAGATTCAGATACTTCAGCAGAGTCTTGCAAGTGAGAGCAACATTCATGTGAAGGTTGTACCAAACCCAAAGAATGCACAATTCAAATGTTTTGTTTGTGCAGAGATATTGCCTTCAAAAGTTGGATTACAGCAGCATCTGATGGAGCACTCCCAACGCTGGTACAAATGTAAATACTGTAGCAGACTTTTCTTCCGGCAGGTTGACTGTGATAGGCATGCTGTAGTCCATGCTAAAAGGAAGCAGGAGAAATGTAAGTTCTGTGATGTCAGATATGTTTCAGTGGTAGGAAGGAACCGACATATGAAGAACCGACATCCAGAAGAATGGAAGAAAATCTGTCAGGAAACCGAAAACCTGGAGAAGAAAGGAATCAAGTGTCAGGTGTGTAACGCAACTTTCCCGTCTATCAATAAGATGAAACGACACATGAGGTATCATAAGAAGAGACTTATCAACACCAGGTGTTATGTCTGTAATGAGGAATTTCAGACTACTGAGCAGTTGATGGAGCATGTTAAAGTACACCCTGCATCTGTGTTGGTAACCTGTGAAATGTGCAATGAAAAGTTTGACAGTCATCTAAAGTTACACCAGCATCAGTCTGTATGTCCAAAAGCAGTCTATTCCTGTAATGAATGCTGTCAAGTCTTTGGTTCATTAGACGAGCTTGAAAGACATAAAATTGAGGAAGGGCATGAGGAGGAAGATGAGGAAGAGGAAGGTGAGGAGGGAGTGATGGAGGAGGAGTCTGAGGACACAGGATCACTGCACTCTCTTAAAATCAGCAGTGTTGTTAGCTGTGCTTCTGACTCGGCCTTTACGGAGAGTGAAGACGCACAGACAGTTCCTCCTGATAATTATGGTGAGACAAGTAAGGACAATAGCAGTGGCATGGCAAGTTTTGTATGTGGAGAGGCACCAGGGAGTGGTGTAGAGGCACCTGGATTCATTACAGGCATTAAGACGGAGCCTGAAGATTATGTAGATGATAGCCTGTTAATGACTGATATTAAAACAGAGCCAGGAGAAAGCAGCATGACGGAGCAAGACAGTAGCATGACAGGAATGGACACTACTCAAGACAGCAGCTTTAGTATGAATGAGACTGACCAGTCAATGGAATATGCCGATGACATTGACCTTGTATCCCCATACCAGCAGAAGAAAAAGTCTTCATTGACCAGTGTATGCTACTTTTGTGGACAAGTTTTTGTCAACAGAAAAACTTTCTCGACTCATCTGAAAAGTCATATGCAAAATGGAAAATTTAAGTGTCTTTACTGTGATTATTCATACACTAAGCCTGATAATGTACACAGGCACATGAAATGGGTACACGGAAAAGTGAAAGAAGCTAAAAAATCAGAAAAGAGACCTATTTTACCAAAGCCAAAGGGGGTCAATGATGTTTATTTTCTCCCAGTTGACTCTGGTGTGACTGTGCCATCTACGATTGGCAATGTTTGGAGTTTAACAGGAATTACGTCTAATGCTGCACCTCCGAATGGCAATAATGTAAGCAAAAAATCCATGAAGCTCAAAGCATCAGAATATCTGCCAAAACCTTGGGCTAAGAGTCAGATCAATTTTCATCCAACACAGACATTAGCATTTCCATGCAATCCAGAACAGATTGTGAGCAGTGATTCCTCTGGTGGTGTTCTAAGCTCTGGTAGTACTGCTGGTAATAACATCTCATACTCAACAGTTTCATTTGTACCAGAGGCACCTCTTATAAGTGCCACAAGCTCAACAGCTCCGTTTGTACCAGAGGTACGTCTTGTAAATGCTGCTGAGACACCCCTTGTAAATGCTGCTAGCAAATCAGTCCAATATCAAACTGTATCATTTGTACCTATTTCAGCTCCACCTAGCACTGCTTTGTCATCTAGTGCGACTGAATCAACATCATCTACGGTATCAAACAAAAAGCCCTCTACTTCAGTCAGTGCTGCTTCATCATCCACTACCACATCTGTTTCCAAACCAGATCCATCCGTATCCAAATCTGCTCCTGCCACTCTATGTCACTGTCTGACATGTAACGCCGACTTTACCAGCTTTGACAAACTCCAGGAGCACATGAAGGAACATGAAGATAAGCAGGAATACCCATGTCATTTTTGCCAAAAACCTTTCCCCTCTTTAGAGGCATGTCAAAAGCATATGCTCTCAGCTAAGGAAGTTTGCCGCTTTGGTTGTGAATACTGCGGAGATGTAATGCCAACAAGATTTCACCTCTGGAATCATAGGAAAATTCATGCTAAGGATGGCAGAAATTATTCTTGTTATGTAGATGGTTGTACAAAGAGATTCACATCACACAGGGTACTCAAAAAACACATTGTTTCATTGCACGTTACCAATGCAAATGTGGATTATTTTGATTTCAGTACGTTTCGTTGTAAAGAATGTGGAAAATTGTTCTCGCTCAAGTCAGATCTTGACTTCCATGCTCGGTCTCACAAGGAAAAACCGCCGTTAGTTGAGTGTAAGACTTGTGGAAAATTGATCAGCAGTGCAGACAAGCGATGTTTGAAGCGACATGAACTGCGTCATCTTAAACCTGGGGAAATATTTAAATGCGACAGAGAACTCTCATGTCATTTATGTAAACAAACATTTAATTCTGCATTAGGGCTTGATCAACATCTTCGAACTGTGCATATAGGGAATTTAGTGGGGGCAGACTCGAAGAAAGATGTAGTTGTTATAGATTCAGACTCCTCTATTGATGACTATGGGGAGGAAGACTAAAGATGACGATGAAATTGATAAGCTTACAGGAATTATTCCCCTTGATCCGAAAGTAATGTTACACTGATCTCATGTAGAATTACAAAGGATTACATGAGAGAGTGCGTGGTCATTAATACTTGGTCACTTTATACTCTTGTATCATGTTGTGTTTGATGATTGAAAAATTGACGGGTATATGTATTTAATGAAAATGTATTATGGAAGGTTTTGAAGAATGCTTTGCTGAGAGCGTAAGATTAAGATATAAGACGAAGAAATCTGTTGTGTACTTTGATGAGATAAGGAAGCAATTAATGTTCTCAAAGGGTTTATGATACGCAAAAAATACAAATGATACACTTAATTTACTCCTTCTTAATACATTTTAAGGGTATAGTTATGAATGGTAATTGATATGTAAGTATATGATATACCTTATAGCAAAAATTTTGTTTCAAATAGGTTATGAAAATTAGTATCTCACCCAAAATTCTGGTTATACTGTAGCTTCAGGAATTTGCATGTAGCTAGAAGCTAAACTATGAATATTTGAACGTAGAGGGCATGTTTAAATTTTTTTATTTTATTGAATAGGAAGGTAAGATCCATTTCAAAAAGATTTTCTAGAAAGCATAAAAGAAAATAGGCCAGTTATTAACTGTTACAACTGTGTAAGCATGTTGATTACTAACAAACATTAAGCAAAACTTTCAAGTAAGCTATACAGTGAAAATACCATATACATGTATTGGCACTTTTATAGTAACCAATTAGTAGAATTACAAAGAAAATAGATGTAGAAGTAGAATTTGTCTCCTTCATATGTGTATACATGTATATAAATTTGTTTTGTATCCGGCAAATCAAAAGCATTTTACTTGTACTGAGATCGATCAAGATTCTTTGAAATGTAGGTGGAAAGAAAGGTAGGATGATGGATAACAGTGCGTGCAAATCTTCGTTTGTAAAAACCATCTGCCTTATTTTCTGCAGTGGAAATCAGAGGTAGAATGTAACTGAAATGTTCACCCAGAAAATGCCAGATATTATATGACTGTTGCTCATGTGACTGTTATAAAGATATCATTGTGGTATAAGTTATCATATTACGTACTGTATACATAGAATCATAAGCTGCATATTAACCTTTGCTACTTTCGTGCTCTGCCTTGTACCGCAAAATTTTGTCTCGGTGAAATAAGTTATGCATTTTTCAATAGCATCAGACAACAGATCTGGGAATCGTTGTCCAAGTGAAAGGGTTTGCTTTTCTAAATCCGTGAAAGAAAGTACACGTGATTAATGATTCTACTTATACAGTATGCTTTTTTTTTAAAATTCTAATCCCATTAGACTTTTCCTTTTTACAAAAATCTATAATCTGCCTTCTGCAGATGCTTTCATTATGGACAATTATCGTTTCATTAAGGCATTAGGGGTATAATGCTCTACTTCCATTTGTTTTGATAACAGAAAAATTAAATACCACAAAGTAGGTCGAAGAAGCATGACTTCGGCAATGGTCGTGACCATACATTTTCATAGCTAGTTGAATGAAACATTGAAAAAATTTTAAAATATCTAAAAATATGTAAGATATTGAAGTACTTAATTTCTAGCTTTTCTACGATATTGTTATTATTCCCCTAATACCTTGAAATTACTAATTAAGCTTTGAACTTTATAAGCTTAATGACTTTTGATTGTAATCTGAATTACAGGACATAAATGTTTTACTAGAAATTCTGTAATTTTGACAAAACTAGAAAAGAATCGATATCAAATTTTTACAGTGTGGACTGTGGTAAAAGATTAAGCAAGCACATGAAAATGCACTACATTGTTTGTTCACATTATTTTAAAGTATGTGCATGTATTATTTGTTTATTAGATTTTTACATTTATTTATATGAATCTGTTTGATTCCATTTATTTTCCTTCTTTACTATATACATCAAAGTCTTAAATGTTTATTACTAGTATATGAATATACCTTTCTTTTATACTTTTGAAATGCCCATGTTAGAACTGCATATTTTGTTTGAATGAAGTTACACATTTCTTTTGAAATGAACTTATGTTTCAATGATTGTTTACCAGGAGTAATCTTTATTCAGCAAATATGAAAATTTGAAGTTGTAGAAAATTTTCAACTATTGTTCATATTGCTTGAATTTTTTAAATTTTAAATGTTTTACATTGAAGTCCAGCTCATATTTTTGTACAGTAAAAGAATTAATATCATATGATGTTAGGTAATGTTACAAAGTTGAAGTACTTACATAAAATGTATAAAGAAATCATAAGCTGTCATGTTGTCCAATTTTATGCCCTTGCGTGCCATGACACTGCCGGAGCATATGAGTATTGTACATGTATCCCTTTCTGCCCGTCTGACATCGTTCAGTTTCTTTACCATCATACAAATCCTTTTGAAATTCCTGGATTACCAATCGTTTAACATCACACCAACAGGTGGAACCAGAGGGGACCATAGGTTTCCTCGCCTCTTTTATTCTGTCCGTCTGTCTGTACTATCAGAATTAGCTTGTCACGGCCATAACATTTCTTTGCCTGCATGGATGTTATTAATATATCACAGAGACCCAATTGTGTCATGACTTTGATCCTGGTTCATAGGTCAAAGTACTTGTAGGTTGAAAAATACTGTCTGGACCATAATTTTTCACTGTCTGCATTGATCGGAATAAAATTTCACAGAATTGTTGCCCAGGACCCAGCAGTTTGTCATTACCTTGATCCAAGGTCATAGGTTAAAGTTACATACATGCAAGTTGAACAATCTTTTTTCTACCCATTATTCATGTCTGCAAGGATCTGAATAATATTCCACAGGATTTTTGCCAAAGACCCAAGGATGTATCATGATTTTGATGTAAGGTTATAGATCAAAGGTCAAGGTCACTACACGAGGTTTGAAAATCTTCTCTGGACCATAATTTTTCACTGCCAGCATTGATCTGAATAATATTTCACAGAATTGTTGCTCTGGATCCACCAATTTGTCATTACTTTGATCCAAGGTCATAGGTCAATGTAACATATATGTGAGTTGAATAATCTTGTCAGCCCATTATTTTTCATGTCTACAAGGATCTGAATAATATTCCACAGGATTGTTGCCCAGGAACAAGGATGCATCATGTTCTTGATCCAAGGTTATAGATCAAAGGTCAAGGTCACTACATGTGGTTTGAAATTTTCAATCCTGTCTGGACCATAATTTTATATTGCTGCCAGCATTGATCTTTAAAATAATTTTTCATTTCCTGCATAAATCTGACTAATATAACACAGAATTGTTGCCCAGGATGTGGTTGACCTTGATCCAAAATCATATGTCATGGTCACCGCTTGCAGGTTGAAAAATCTTGTCCTGGGGAAAAAAAACTTTTCACTACTTTGATGGATTTCAGCATTTCACAGACTTGATGCTCAGGACCAAAATTTACCTCATGAGATTGAACCAAGGTCAACGGTTAAGGTCACAGTGCCTTTGAATAACATTTTGAGATGTTTTAAAACAAGGATCAAGTTTAAGTTAACTTTTGCTTGAAGAATAAATCCAAGTTTTGCTTGAAGAATAAATCCAAGTCCTGCAACTCTAGGTAGAGTTGCAGGACTTTGATTTATGAATATTGCTTGGCGATCAAAACCTTGTGCATATTTCTACCTCATCATTTAATGACCAGTCTTGCATGACCAAGATATATACTAGAACTGATACAAATTCTACCCCCATGGGACTTGATTCATTTGTGACATAAGATTCAATTGTTTACATTCACACATGTACTCTCGTACAAGTTCTACATTCAAGGTAAAAGAAAGGAGGGGATCTCCAACAACACTCGGCAGCAACACCCACAGCAAAACCCCAAATCACCCAATGCAAAAACACAGAGCAGACACACACAGAAAGAGATGTAAAAAGGGACAAGGAACACCAACTTGCTTAATAAGAACATGAAGCACAAAAGACCACACATAAACCAATGGAAAACCAGTGCCGACTTGGGACAGCCATCTGCCACGCAAGTAGCAGACGGTGTGGTTACCCAGATTACTTGTGCACAACCTTCCTACTTTTCCGATTACCCAGAGGTCTTGAAGTAATCTAAATGCTTCAGAATGAAAATGTAGTACTTAGTGCAATGTATGTTGAATACTATAAGGAAAACAATGCAACACTTGCACTTGGAAAATGTGCTGCCATTGGGTAAATTCATTTAGCAGACATCTTCATAACAGATAGGTGCAAAAACATAAATTTGGTGATGTTTCAACAAATTCAGTGCAATGGTACCAGAGAGGCTGAAAGGATATAGTAGATTGGGTGACAAAAAATGTTTTGGGAAGGATCATTCAAGCTAGAGTACATGAACTATCACTAGGTTTGTAAGACGAGTCGAAAATATGTCTGCCAATCAGTTCCAATTTGGTAGACATCTTGTTTAATGGATTGGGTAAGAATGCTTGACAAAGGTTCTTGGATGCTTGTTTCCTGTAGCAACTTTGAAGGAGAAGAATAAGATATGCAAGTTGGTTTGGATCATCTGTTTGAATACAATTTCATTATAGGAACTTAGTTCTTACATCTATAGACATCTTTTGAAATCCCATCTGAAATTGTGGATGATGGGGAGAGATAGAAAATCTTACGCTTGATGGAAGGCATACTATGACAATAGCTCGATGAGTTTCCTTCAGGTGAGCTACAATGTAGCAAGTTTGATTTCTTTTGAAAAATGTATTCTCTTGTTGGACAATCTTAGACCATGAAAAATAAAAGGCTCATCCTTTAGGCTTATTAAGTTGAAAAATGTCCTTTAGATTGTATATACATGTACACATGTTTAAAGTCAGCAGAAGTAGCACTACCAGTATATTCTTTGTTGCAACATGTTTAAAGTATACCAGGTTAAAAGACATTATGTTGAACAATGTGGCCTTGAGTAATGAAGACCGACAGTCATGAACGGCCACTCTATTGACAAGTTACACAAGGCATCTTTGTGCAGATTTTTGCAGTTACACACTTAATTCTAAAAATGTACCTTGTTTTTTTGTTGGTAAACTGCAAAAGTTTCATGCAACTAATTGCAAAATAAGATTTTCTTCACTTTCAAAAAAAACCATAGGTAATCACAGATTACGAAGCTCACCTCGTGACAGCAAAATTCAATTCAAACATATTTCTTAGTATATGTATAATGGCTTTTAAAGGCAAAACCACTCAAGCAGAAAAAGTAGGTCAAGGTCATTTTATGAAAGTTTGATCAAAGATACATCCAATATGCAAGTTTGGTACATGTAGCAGTTATACTTTGCTCAATATTGGCTTTATAGAGCAAAATCACTCAAGCGGAAAAAGTAGGTCAAGGTCATTTTATGAAAGATTGATCAAAGATGCATCCAATATGCAAGTTTGGTACATGTATCACTTATACTTTGCTCAATATTGGCTTTTAAAGGCAAAATAACTCAAGCGGAAAAAGTAGGTCGAGGTCATTTTATGAAAGTTTGATCAAAGATACATCCAATATGCAAGTTTGGAACATCTAGCACTTATACTTTGCTCAATATTGGCTTTTAAAGGCAAAATCACTCAAGCGGAAAAAGTAGGTCAAGGTCATTTTATGAAAGTTTGATCAAAGATACATCCAATATGCAAGTTTGGTACATGTAACACTTATACTTTGCTCAATATTGGCTTATAAAGGCAAAATCACTCAAGTGGAAAATGTAGGTCAGATGCTGCATCCGATGCATGGGTCCATCTCGGCATCCAAAGATGAAATACTTGTGCAAGTTTGGTTACTGTAGCATTAGTACTTAGTCAGATACTGAGCTACCCCAAACTTCTTATACAAATCACTCAAGCGGAAAATATAGGTCAGATGCTGCATCCAATGCATGGGTTCACCTCAGCATCCAAAGATGAATCACTTGTGCAAGTTTGGTTACTGTAGCATTAGTACTTTGTCAGATACTGAGCTACCCCAAACTTCTTAACCAAGTCACTCAAGCGGAAAATGTAGGTCAGATGCTGCATCCGATGCATGGGTTCACCTCAGCATCCAAAGATGAATCACTTGTGCAAGTTTGGTTACTATAGCATCAGTATTTTGTCAGATACTGAGCTACCCCAAACTTCTTAACCAAGTTACTCAAGCGGAAAATGTAGGTCAGATGCTGCATACGATGCATGGGTTCACCTCAGCATCCAAAGATGAATCACTTGTGCCAGTTTTGTTTCTGTAGCATTAGTACTTTGTCAGATACTGAGCTACCCCAAACTTCTTAACCAAGTCACTCAAGCGGAAAATGTAGGTCAGATGCTGCATCCAATGCATGGGTTCACCTCAGCATCCAAAGATGAATCACTTGTGCAAGTTTGGTTACTGTAGCATTAGTACTTTGTCAGATACTGAGCTACCCCAAACTTCTTAACCGGACGCGGACGCGGACACGGACGCGTTGGGTTATAGCATAAGCTCACTCAACTTCGTCGAGGTGAGCTAAAAATTGTAATTTTCAAAGTTGCATGCAACTTGTTTAGTTATGTTTCACAAGATTGCATACCGTTAGTTGCATGATTAAGTTTAACAATACAGCCTTTATATACAAATCAAGATGAGAAACTGAAGATGATAAAGATACCTTCACATTTTACATTCTGACTTTACAGATAACATCATACAAGTGCAAAATTCAGCGTATGAATTGTCGCCTTTAAAATAAGATAAAATTTTGACCTGTATATATGGTATACAATTAAAATATGACCTTGACCTAAAAACTTATTGCAAATAGTGTCAAACTTGTAACGATCAGAGTATATTGGCGTTGGTTTAACTTTTATGATTATATACTAAGCGCATCTAGGATGTAAACCTTTGCTTTAAGTAACTAGCCAAATGATTGGCGGAGACAGTCTCTCGTTCATAAGGACAATATCCTCATATTATAAGCAGCTTATGCTCGTTATTCCTATAACTGTGATACAACCAAGGTGTTCAGTCGAAAGAATGACATTGATCTTCTGACCTCAGAGTTTGCTAGTATCTGTATTATCAAACCCATATATGAAACATACTTTCAAACAGTGAAAAGTTAAAACTAAAGTGTACATCCATCTTACATGCATGTCTTCTTGACCGTTTAAAAAAGTGTAAGTATCACCTACTGAAAGACTTTGATGTTAAAGCGATCATGCTTATTTTCTGAAACCTTCAGTGGCTAGGTTTTTGACAGATTATATAAAATTCACTGATACATGTATATAAGCATATATAAGGTAATACATTTACATGTAATTGATTTATTGGTAATCAAACAAAAGTAAAACTTCAACATATAATGTATTCAATTTTAATTAAACTCTTTGGATTTTTCTTCAAAATGTACATTTACAAATCACAAGTCTAACTTTTTTGTACTTTTTTTTTTTTTTTTTTTTTTGGTTACAGCATTTGATAAAATGTATGTTCTGATGGATAAAATAATTATAAAAATATGAAATTTCAGCAAAACAATTTTAAGATTGATGCAGGAGCATGCAACAGAATCAAAGATATGGTAAGGAATGTCATTTTAAGTAAAAAAAAATGCAATGATCGCTGTGCGATATAAGTCCCCTACCGGCGGCATTAATTTATGACTTGCATCTCTGTTCATCAGTTCATCATCTGCAACAACAGCCAAGAAAAGTCTGGGAAACTGAATTCACGAAATTTGCTAAGTCAAAGGGCCATAACTCTTGTGAAAATTAGTCAATCTAAATTAAACTCAAATCTGCATCACACTATAATGTATTCACATACAAAAAATCAGTTCATTATCTGCAATAACAGGCAAGAAAAAGTCGGGGAAACTGCAAATTTCATGAAATTTGCTAAGTCCAAGGGCCATAACTCTTGTATAAATAGGCCAATGGAAACCAAACTCAAACTTGGTATGTATCACACTGAGATGTATTCATTTACCAAAAATCAGTGCAATATTTGCAATAGAAATAAAGAAAAGTCCGGAAAACTGAAATTTTCATAAAATTTGCTAAGTCCAAGGGTCATAACTCTTGTAAAAATAGGTGAATCTAAAGCAAACTCAAACTTGATCTGTATCCCATTTAAATATATCCACATTACCAAAAATGAGTTCAATTTATCCAACAACAGCGGAAAAAAGTCCGGAAAACTGAAATTTTCATAAAATTTGCTAAGTTCAAGGGCCATAACTCTTGTAAAATGAGGTTAATCAAAAGCAAACTCAAACTTGATCTTTATCCCATTTAAATATATCCACATACAAAAAATGAGTTCAATATATCCAACAACAGCGGAAAAAAGTCCGGAAAACTGAAATTTTCATAAAATTTGCTAAGTCCAAGGGTCATAACTCTTGTAAAATTAAGTCAATCAAAAGCAAACTCAAACTTGATCTGTATCACATTGAGATATATCCACATACCAAAAATGAGTTCAATATATGGAACAACAGCGGAAAAAAGTCCGGAAACTGAATTTTTCATAAAATTTGTTATGTCCAAGGGCCATAACTCTTGTAAAATTAGGTCAATCGAAAGCAAACTCAAACTTGATCTGTATCACATTGAGATATATTCACATACCAAAAATGAGTTCAATATATGCAACAACGGCGAAAACAAGTCCGGAAAACTGAAAATGGGACAGACGGACAGACGGACGGACGGACGGACAGACAGACAGACAGACCGAGAGGAAACTAAGAGTCCCCTTCGGCGTTGCCGGTAGGGGACTAATAAAAGAAAGTCTGTTTAACAAGTTGACAAAAACAAAGTGATAGACTAATATAAATAAAATTTTCGCACTGTAAAAAAAGTAAAGTACAGGTACTGTAAAAAAAAAGTCATAAAACATGATAGTTTTTGCCATAGAGCTCAATAGAAGAAACCATGTTTTTGTAAGGTATTAGTAGTTATTGGCATTTCTTATTTCCTTAAATCTTAATATAAAGAAAAGTCGGGACAAATATCCCCATTGGATCCTTTTCACACACAGAGTTGAAGTTACATGTTTCAGTCTAGTTATTCTAAGTCAGCAAGAGATTACAATAGTAAATGACACTGTGACAGTATCAAACTGCTTTTGAATTTCAAATCAAGAATTTATGGACTTAGTATGCTTATTGAACTTTAGCCGTTTAATTAAAGAGTCAAAAGTGGTCCATCATGTAGGTCGAGGACAAACACTGAAGTCTGATCATAGTGAGTGACAGTCAAGGAACACTTGCATCAAGCTTGATCTGACCTCTGGATACCATCTCTTTGGACATTGATTTCCATATTACCATAAAGTTTTCGTCAAAAGACAGCTAGGGTGAACAGCTAGGAGTAATACAATGTAGATAAGTCCCTTTCTGATTTTGTTAACTTCATTTCATACATGTACATGTATGTTTCCTCTTGCTTTTGATAAAATTATACAGAGTTTCATGCCTTGGTAAATTTGACAAGAGAACCAGGCTTGGAATAATTACATTTAGGACATGCCAAAATAGTTTTTGTGTTGTTGCTTTTGCCTGAGGTACAAATACAGGAAAAACGATGAGACATAAGCAAAATTTACTCCGTATTTTTCAAAGTGTCCAACTTTTCTATGTCCATATTTCAGGCAAAACCAGAAAACAATGTTGGAATTTTTGTTTACATACTGTCTTTCCATTATAATTGTAAAAGCCATTATTACTCCAGCAACATGTCCCGGGAGATACATGTAAACATGTCAAGTATTGTTATTAAAAATCATGCATTCTTTGAATACACATAAAATACAACAATATATGTAAACAGTTTCTTGGCACAATCATACATAATATGTTATTGCACTCAAAATGAGAGTAAAAAGCCATATACTCAGGTGGAATTAACTATGAATAAACATAGTTAAAAAGAAATAATTCTGATCATTTTTCTTTTAAAAAGAAAGATAAAAACTTTGAAGGTACATCAAGAAGTTTTTGGCAATCGTTTCGTATTTGGCTCGGAAATTTGACAAATTATATTCTAATAGCCTTAAGCTTCATCAGTGGCTTAGACAATAGAGGCTGTTTGATCTTTGGTTTTTGTAGAACGTCATTTTTATCACCGTCATGTGGTGGAAATCGGTGAGCATAAATGTCGGGATACGTTTTCTGAAACTAGAAACATACATGTATCTAGAGTTCAATAGACCTAAAATACATTTATTTGAAATGAAATAATTCACATAACTTTATTGTCTTGATTCTCTCCTATTCCATTATTTATAAATGTTGTCCTTTTTGCTTCATGTCCTTGCTTTCTATGGAAGCAAAATTATTGGACAGGACTAGAATAGATGTAGTTTTTTTAAGTACATGTAATGAACTTGGAAATATTTGAGAAAATAAATCCTTACTGTTTTGAGTCGCTTCTTCTTGTCTTTATATGACATTGTCTTGTCGTTAATAATCTCTTCTAGTAGATCTGCCAGAGCTTTCTGTGAGAAGCTAAGTCGTTGTTCATCATATTGTTCTTTTGTGACCTGTTTACAATAATGGATAGACGACGGATCGTCTAATGAGTACACGATCTGTAAACGTGAGATTAAGCCATGTGAGGGAAGCGTGAAGCCTGTGAAGCATGCTCACTGCTGAAAATACTCACATTTTTTGTTCGAGTGAAGCAAACAGATAATGGGTCGAAATGTTACATTTTAAATAATGTATTGATTTCAATTAATTGACAGATAGATATTTTTCATTCATTGGTCAAAAATCTTTTTGTGTTATCATGGTTATCAATAATATCATTAAAGCCTGTTTTTCTCCATCTAATTCAAATCACATGCATTGTGCAATTTCATTGGCCGACATGCATTGTTCAATTTTCAGCTATAGAATTATAACATTAATGCCTTTAATTAGTGACGATATAATGTCCGTAGCAACACTGCATATAATTTAAGATACATGTATGTCATGAAATATGTGTTTTAACTTGGTTATTAGAATGGGGATACCCGATACATGTTTTTGCATTTGAATGATATGCAGGCTTAAACTGTATGATTTTTCAGTCACAAATACATGTACATGTACCTGTTTTACATTGTAAATCTGTGACTATAAAATCATACAATTTATGTCTGCAAAGAAATGAAATACAAACATATTATCCCCATATTATTTCTCCAAACTGACATATCAAAGGACAGATTCAAAACATAAGGTGTAAAAATATTAGTTTTAAGATTTCTGACGTTGATTGCTTCACTCGTAAATCAGCAGTAAAACACACTCAAATGACGACAGCAATTTGTGACTCACAACAAATAGACACTGACTTTGTCTCAATTATACACATGTAAGTACATGTACATGTATGTACCAGGTAAGTTGTGTTTTGTTTTTATGTCAAATGTTTCTTTTATGAACAATGAACAGATAAGCTTGCTTGCAGCCAAACCAAGCAGAAAACAAATATAGCCAAACTACAAAGCAAAGGAACACTGCAGAGGTCAAAGTGCTGAATCATTTGAGCATGCCTAAGTGTTTATTAGTAAAGTACATCTAAAATAGTACTTTTTGTACACATAATATTTTTTTAAAAATCAAATCGTATTATTTCTAACATTCTAAGATAATGGTGGTTCATATTTACTTTTCACTGAATAAATGTATCTAAGTATATATACAAAATAGTGAAAACATGTACTGTAAATTGGTTTTTATTCGTCAGATACCAATTTTCGTCATTTTCGTCAGTGCCTTCATTGACGAAATTACGTACCGACGAAAATAAATACTCCTGACAAAAAAATTGTAGTAAGTAAAAATTGAATCAGTCTCTTGGTTAAACTTGAATATAAACCGGGAGCATTGCGGAGAAGGGAGAAAGATGCTGAATTTTAAGATTCAGAGTTTTAAGACATTGTTGAATAGTTATTACGTATACGACATGAAAATTGCAAATCAATAAACACTGAATACGAACACAAAGTTGCATATAATTTACTTCTTATTACTAAATAAAATGTTTTCACAGCAAGGTAGATAATATACACGTCTCTAATTGTTTGTTTACCGATAATTGTTAAACAGACAATGAAAACAAACACACATGGCGGATTTGACGGCGGACTTAAGTTGGCATTTAAACAGACAAATTTACATTCTAGGGACCCTTGGATGACGAATTTACGTACTGACGAAATTGTCATTTTTAACAAATTGACGAAAATTGGTACTGACGAAAATAAAGCAATTTACAGTATTCATTTCACGAGATTTAAAATAAATTTATAATACACATGTACGTATACGTACATGTACATGTATGTCACCTCTCTTGATGTAGTAACTCTAATGTCAAAACTTAGGTTCAAATACTTACATGTACTTGAAAATTATAAAAATATTAATTTTCAATAAGCCTCATTATTCAATTTTCTTATAGAGAGACTTCCTAACCTAAATTATATGCAAGATTTTTACATGTTGTTATAAATACATAGAGAGGTTGAGATTTGCTACGTGTAACGTGTACGTGTACTTGTATTCTGGTCGGCTATTGTGACGTCATCATTTATTGCGTTTGAGGTCATTTGCTTTACAAGTTACACGTTGCCAGTGAACGTGTAAAGTGCGAGATACACGTAGGTCTTTACTTCAAGATATTTCATCCCCTTTATTGTATCAAATAGTATAAAAAGCCTGGTATTCAATTCAAATGATTTCAAGTTTCTATTTCAATAT